>CM053595.1:238525085-238548789 GCA_028646575.1 Pseudocheirus occidentalis
TTTTTTCAAGGAGATATTTCACATTGTCTTCTATTTTTCCATTTGTTTGGATCTGTTTAATAGTATCTTGGTTTCTCATAAAGTAATTTGCTTCCATTTGCTCCACTCTAATTTTGAAGGAATTATTCTCTTCAGAAAACTTTTGACATTCTTTTTCCATCTGGTAAATTCAACTTTTAAAGGCATTCTTCTCCTCATTGGCTTTTTGGCCCTCTTTTGCCATTTAAATTCATCTATTTTTTTTAAGGTATTATTTACTTCAGTCAGGTTGTTGACGCTCTTTTCATGATTTTTTTGCATCATTCTCATTTCTCTTCCCAGTTTTTCCTCAATTTCTCTTATCTGGTTTTCAAAATCCTTCTTAAGCTGATCTGTGGCTTCTAGACAGTCTTCATGTTTCTTAGATTCTTTTGATGTGGGCATTCTGACTGTGTTGTCTTCCTCCTGTCCCATGCTTTGATCCTTTTTGTCCCCAAAAAAGGATTCTAGAGTTCAGTTGCTGTTCTTACTTTGCTTCCTTTTTCTGCTCATGTTGCTAGTGAATTACTTGTCTTTTTAACTCTATGGAACTCTGCTTCCTGGGGGGGAAAGCTCTATCCCAAATCGCTGGGGTTTTTGCAGCTGTCAGAGCTATTAGAAGGTTGGTGAAGCACCTACAATCTTTGGTTCACTGAAAACACACCCAAGAACCACCACCCAAGACCACGATCCGGATATAGGACGCTCAATGCAAGAGCACTTGGCCTCTGAATGATTGCTTGGCTCCCCTGCAGTCTGCAGGCTTGGAGCTCTCAAGCATCCAGGTGGAAGCTGCCACTGGGCCACAGTTAATGTTGCTCCCATGCTCTGGAGACAGTTCAGCTGGACTGCTTTTCTCCCCCAAATTTAGCTTGAGTCTACTGACTTTTCACTTAGTCCTTATTTCTTCTGGCTTGATAAATCTGTAAACTGCCACAGCTGCTGCTGATCCACTCTCCTGAAGACTCCAGCTGCAGCTCATCCTGCTCGTCCTGCTTGCCCTGGGGCTAAGCCATGGTTTCAGGCTGGGCGGGTTTCAGCTCTCAGTGGTGTGATGAGCCCCACCTGCCAAGCTGCCTTCAGAGGGAGGTGTATTTTTGTGAGTTTTGCAGTCCTAAAATTTGTTTAGAGTCATATTTTATGGGTATTTGAAGTGGCCATGTGAGAGCTGCAATGTTTTCCTGTTTCTATGCCACCATCTTGGCTCCTCCCCGTGTGGTCAATTATATTGATAGTTTTCCTAATACTGAATGAACTGTGAATTCCTGGTATAAATCCCTCCTGGTTATAGTGTATACTGGTGGGGGAGGAGCCAAGATGGCAGAGTGAAAGCAGGAACTTACTTGAATTCCCACTCCAACCACCTTTAATACCTGTAAAAAAAATATTAAACCAATTTTAGAGCTACAGAATCCACAGAGTGACAGACAGAAACAAATCTCCCACTGAAGTCAGCCTGGCAGGCCAAAGGAAAGGTCTATCACACTGGGCTGGGAGGGGAGTGCAGTCCTGTGGCGCAGACTACCCAGAGTGGACTTCAAGAGAATGAATCACTGGTAGCTGTGGCAGTTTCCAGACTTCTCAACACATAAACACCTAAAAGAAAAGAAAAGGTCAGTGGGGGAACTCTGTAACTGGGTGAGAGAACAGTTTGGTCGGGCCTTTGCCTGTATTATGGTAGAGGTGACAACAGCTGCCACAGTGACTGCTTCCAAAGCACTAAGCCCACAGATTGTGGGAGGGTTGGGGGGCGGGGGGACTCCAAGTGGCCAACCAGAGGACATTTGCAGGAATCTCTCTGCTAGTGCTAAGGCAGGATTCTCTTACTTTCCTCTGCTTGGATCTGGGTCACAGTCTTGGGTAGTGGTCCTGGGGTGAGAAGAGCTAGCTTGACAGAGTTTGTTGAAGCTGTGGAGAGGCAGTCATCCTCACAGTTCTGAGGCAGGTGCCTGGAAGGAGCTCTGACAATAGCTGTGCAAAACCGCAGAAATTTGGAACACAGCATTCTTCACTCTGGAAGCAGAGTTCTATTTTGGCAAAGAGCTAAAAACGCAAGTAATTGACTGGAAAAATGAGCAAACAAAGGAAGCAAAATCAAACTATAGAATCATTTTTTGGTGACAAAGATTATCAAAACACAGAATCAAAAGAAGATAGCAAAGTCAAAGCTACTGTATCAAAAGCCTCCAAGAAAAATATGCACTCATTGTAAACCATGGAGGAGTTCAAGAAGGATTTTGAAAATCAAGTCAGAAAGTAGAATAAAAATTGGGAAGAGAAATGAGAATGATGCAAGAAAATCAAGACAACAATCTGCTAAAGGAGATGCTCCACCAAAATACTGAAAAAAATAATAATACTTTAAAAACAGACTAACTCAAATGGCAAAAGAGGCCCAAAAAGCCAATAGGGAGAAGAATGCCTTAAAAATCTGAATTGTCCAGATGGAAAAGGAATTTCAAAAACTCATTGAACAAAATAATTCCTTCAAAATTAGACTGGAGGGGCGGCTAGGTGGCGCAGTGAATAGAGCACCGGCCCTGGAGTCAGGAGTACCTGAGTTCAAATCCGGCCTCAGACACTTAATACGAAAAACTAGCCGTGTGACCTTGGCCAAGTCGCTTAACCCCAACCTGCCCTCCAAAAAGCAAAAAAAAAAAAAAAAAATTAGACTGGAGAAAATGGAAGCTAATGACTTTATGAGAAATCAAGATACTATAAAACAGATCCAAACAAATGAAAAAAATAGAAGGCAATGTCAAATATCTCACTGGAAAAACTACTGACCTGGAAAATAGATCCATGAGAGATAATTTTAAAATTATTGGTCTACCTGAAAGCCATAATCAAAAAAAGAGCCTAAACATCATCTTTCAAGAAATTATCAAGGAAAACTACCCTGATATTCCAGAACCAGAGGGCAAAATAGAAATTGGAAGACTTCACTGATCACCTCTTGAAAAAGATCCTGAAAAGGAAACTCCTAGGATTATTATAGCCAAATTCCAGAGTTCCCAGGTCAAGGAAAAAATATTACAAGTAGTCAGGAAGAAACAATTCAAGTATTATGAAAATGCAATCAGGCTAACATAAGATGTAGCAGCTTCTACATTAAGGGATTGAAGGATTTGGAATATGATATTCCAGAAGTCAAAGGAACTAGGATTAAAACCAAGAATCACCTACCCAGCAAAACCGAGTATAATACTTCAGAGGAAAATATGGATACTCAGTTAAATAGATGAGTTTCAAGCATCCTTGATGATAAAAACAGAGCTGAACAGAAAATCTGACTTTCAAATAAAAGCAAGAGAAGCATGAAAAGGTAAACAAGAAAGAAAAATCATAAGGAACGTATTCAAGTTAAACTATTTACATTCTTCCATGGAAAGATGATACTTGTAACTCATGAGACTTTCCTCATTATGAGGATAGTTGAAGGGAATGTGTGTGTGTATGTATAGGTTGTGTGTGTATGTGTGTTTGTGTGTGCATGTGTGTGAGTGTGTGTGTATGTTTGTGTATGTGTGTACTTGTATGCATAGAGGGCACAGGATGACTTTAACATGAAGGAATGATATCTAATACATAGTGTATACTTGTTATACATTGCTGCTACTTCCTTGCCAGTATTTGGTTAAAATATTTTGCATGATATTAATTAGGGAAATTGGTCTATCATTTTCTTTTTCTGCTTTAGTTCTTCATGGTTCAGATATCAACACCATATTTGTGTCATAAAAGAAGTTTGGTAAGACTCTTCTCTTGGAATTAATGTCTTTAAATGTTTGGTAGAATTCACTCACGAGCCCATCTGGCCCTGGGGATTTTTTTTTCCTAAGGAGGGTATTAATGGCTTGTTAAATTTCTTTTTCTAAGGTGTGGTTTAAGGCATTATATTTCCTGATCCATTAATCCAGGTTTATATTTTTGTAAATATCCATCCATTTCATTCAGGTTGTCAGAATTATTGGCACATAAATGGGCAAAATATTTCCTAATTATTGCTTTAATTTCTTCATCATTTGTGGTGATTTCAACCTTTTCATCACCCTATTCATTTGATACTAGATATGTGGTTTTCTTCTTTCTTTTTTTTTAAATTAAATTAACCAATGGCTTATCTGTATTATTGAGTTTTTCCCCATAAAACAAGATCTTAGATTTATTTATTAGCTCAATAGGGTTTTTGGGGGGGGGAGGGTTGTTTGTTTGGTTTTTTTTACTTTCAGTCTTTTTAATTGTACCTTTGCTTTTCAGGATTTCCAATTTGGTGCTGGATAGGGTATTTTTAATTTATTCTTTTACTATTTTTTTAGTTGCATGCCAAATTCATCAATCTGTTCTTTTTACCATTTTATTGAGCAAGAATTTAGAGAAATAAATTTTCCACTCAGTTTTGTTTTGGCTGTATCCCATAAATTTTGGTACGTTCTATCATTGTTATCGTTTCTTTTAATGAAATTACTAATTGTTTCTATGATTTGTTCTATGGCCCACTTATTCTTTAGGATTATATTATTTAGTTTCCAATTCATTTTTAATCTATATAACCACTACCCTTTGTTGAATGTGATTTATATTGCATTATGACCTGAAAATAACATATTAACTATTTCTCCCTTTTTACATTCGATTTTGAAGTTTTTAATCCTCTATTACATGATCAATTTTTGTGTAGGTGCCATGTGCTGCTGAAAAAAAAATGTATATTCTTTTTTGTTCCAATTTAGTTTTCTCCAAAGGTCTGTCATATTCTACTTATCTCCTTGGCTTCTTTATTTAATTTTTGGTTGGATTTCTTAAGCTCTGAGAGGGGACTGTTGAGGTCCTCCACTGACATAGTTTTCTGTCTATTTTTTCCTGTAATCACTTAATTTCTCCTTTAAGAATTTGGATGCTATCTAATGCCATACACCAAAATCAAGTCTAAATGGTACATGATCAAGGTATAAAGACTGATAACTTTAAGTAATCTGGAGAAGCAAGGAATAGTTTACCTGTCAGATTTATGGTGCAGAGAAGACTTCATGACCAAAGAAGAGTTGGAGAGCATTATAAAATGCAAAATGGATAATCTTGATTACATTAAGTTGAAAAGTTACAAACAAAGCCAGTGTAACCAAGATAAAGAGGGAAGTGGAAAATTGGGAATTTTTACAACCAGTGTCTCTGATAAAAGCCTCATTTCTAAAATATACAGGGAATTAAGTAAAATCTATAAAAGTACAAGTCATTCCCCAATGGATAAATGGCAATTCTCAGAGGCAGAAATTAAAGATATCTCTAAGTACATGAAAAAAATGCTCTAAATCACTCTTGATTCGAGAAATACAAATCAAAACAACTTTGAGGTACCACATCTCACCAGCCAGATTGGCTAAGATGACAAAACAGGAAAATGACAAATGCTGGAGAGGATGTGGAAAAATTGGAACACTAATGCATTGTTGATGGAGCTGTGAACTGATACAACTATTCTGGAGAGCAATCTGGAACTATGCCCAAAGGGCTATAAATAATTGCATAGCCTTTGACCTAGTAACACCACTTCTGGGGTGATCTAAGAGATCATAGAAGCAGGTGGAAGACCGATATGTACAAAACTATTCATTGCAGCTCTCTTTGTGGTGGCAAAAAACTGGAAATTAAGGGGATGCCCATCAATTGGGGAATGGCTAAACAAGTTGTGGTATATGAATGCAAAGGAATACTATTGTGCTATAAGAAATGGGGAAGAGATGGACTTCATAGTTACCTGGAGAGGCTTATATAAACTGATGCTAAGAGAGAAGAACAGAACCAGGAGAAATGTGTATACAATCACAGACACATCATATGTGTGATGACCAAACTTGATAAACTGGACTTTTCTCAGCAATGCACAGCTATAAGACAACTCTACAAGTCTCTGGATGGAAGGAGATGTCTACATTCAGAGAAAGATCTAGAAAGAACAGAGTTTAAATGGAGACTGAAGCAACCTACATGCTATTGCTCTTTTCCACGTTTGGTTTTGTTTCTTCTTTCCCATTGTTTACAACCTTTCTATACAACCAGATTAATGTCCAATGTGAAAGCATCTGCAGATCCTATACGTGATTGCATGCCACCATGGGGGAGGGAGGGGAAGAGAGAGAGGAGAAAATTCGAAACTCAAGGGATTGATTGTGGAACTGAATTTTGTAAACTAAAAATAAACAAATCAACTAATGAAAAATAAAAGAATTTGGATACTGTACCATTTCATGCATATATGTTTACTATTGATATCACTTTATTGTCTATGGTACGTTTTAGCAAGATGTTGTTTCCTTTCTTATCTCTTTTAATTAGGTCTATTTTTGCTTTTATTTTGTCTGAGATCAGATTGCTACTTTAGCTGAAGCATAATAGATTCTGCTCCAGCCCCTTACCTGTACTCTTTGTGTGTCTCTCTGCTTCTAGTGTGTTTCTTGTAAACAACATGTGGGATTCTGGCTTTGATCCACTCCACTATCTGCTTCTGTTTTATGGGAGAATTCATCTCATTCATATTCACAGTAATGATTAGTAAATGTGTATTTCTCTCCATCCTATTCTTCCTTCTGTTTGTGCTCTCTTTCCTTTCATCCTTTCCCTCCTCACCAATGTTTTGCTGCCTACTCCTATATAATCCTTATTTTAACTCTATGGTAATTGAATTGTTTCTTTCTGGCCACTTGCAATATTTTTTCTTTGACCTGATAGTTCTGAAATTTGACTATAATGTTCCTTGGAGTTTTGGGGGGATCTCTCTCCTGAAGTGATATGTGGATTCTTTCAATGCCTATTTGCCTTGTGGTTGCAGAATATAAGGTCAATTTTCCTTGATAATTTCTTGAAAGACTATTGATTCTGATATAGTCTCTCCTGGATCTATTTTCCGGGTGAGTTGTTTTTCCCATGAGTTATTTCACATTTTCTTCCATTTTTTTTTTCATCATTTGATGTTGATTGATTGTTTTTTTTTAATTTCTCATTGAGTCATTAGCTTACACTTGCCCAGTTTTAACTTTTAGGTGTTGTTTTCCTCAATTAGCTTTTGTACTTCCTTTTCCATTTGGCCAATTCTACTTTTTAAGCAGTTTTCTAAGCTGTTGATTCTTTTTTCTTAATTCTCTTGCATCACTCTCATTTCTTTTCTCAATTTTTCTTCTGCCTCTCTTATGTGATTTTTAAGGTCCTTTTTGAGTTCTTCCATGAAGTTCTTTCTTTACTTGAGACTACTTCCCATTTTTCTTTGGGATATTGCCTATAGGCTCTTTGACGTTGTTGCCCTCTTCTGAGTTTTTGTCTTGGTCTTCTCTGTTACCCTAATAACTTTTTATAGTCAGATTCTTTTTTGTTTTTGTTTTGATGTGTGCTCATCTTTTTTGGCCTTTTCCCTTTCTTTTAAATTTGATCTCTGCTCTCAGGATGGAAGGGGATCTGTCTTAGGCTTTTTGTGCCAGTGACTGCAGCCCCTGGCTATTTACCTGATGCTACACTGATGTCACCCTTAGGCCCATGGTTACGCTCTTGTCTAGTGTTATGTTGGGAAGGTGAGGTTGTTGGTGGCTGGTGCTGCTGGGGGGCCATAGGGGTTTAGCAGCTTACCTGGTGTTTAACTGGGGTCCTAGTGCTGGTGTCTGGTGTATACTGAAGCTGGTGGGGTTTGTCTGCATTTATGCATTTGTCTGGGGATACACTGAAGCACACTGTGGTTTGACCATTGGTGGCTGCCTGTTTGCCTAGGGCTATGCTGAAGCAAGTGACATGGTCACCTGTTTGCTTAGGCACCCATAGGGTTGGCTACCTGTTTGTCTGGGGTTACATATGAAGGTCCTTAGAGATGGAATCTGCCATTCCTCTAGCTATACTGTGGTAAGTTGGGGGCGGGGGGGAAGGAGGGAGTCCTTAGTATTGTTAGTCTGCGCCACTCCACTCAGGATCTCCTACTGGTTTGCTTGGGTGAGGCTTGCTGCTGGCTCACCGGGATGCTTTCTTTCCTGGACTACAGTCCCCTTTTATGCAAGTGAGACAGACCTCTCCTGCCTGTCTTCCAAGTTTCTTGTGCTCAAATATTTTTTCATCCTGTCTTTTCCCTGGTTCTGCTACTCTAGGATTTGTTTGGGGGGCACTGTTTTATGGTTATTTGGAGGTGAATATGGGAGAGTTTTGGCAATTTACTTCTTATTCTACCATCTTTGCTCCTGGAACTCTTCAGAGGTTGTTAAAAGAGGAAAGAAAATACAGAGTAAAAGGAATACACTAATATGGAAAGTGAGAAAGGGAGTAGAATTAGTTTTGTTAATCTAATTAGATGATGTGAGGAGATGAGTACATAAACAAAGAGAAGGGAGCATGGACACCAGATAAATCTCCTTCTTATCTGAAATGAACAATGTAGGAATGAGTTTGGTTCCAGACCACTGAAATAAATGAATATCACAATAAGGTGAGTTAAATGAATTTTTTGGTTTCCCAGTGCACACGAAAGTTATGTTTACACTATACTTCAGTCTATTAAGTGTGCAATAGTATTCTATCTAATATACATACTTGTAACAGCAAACACCGTAGCATACCTAGGATGGCCTGCTAGCACAGGTTCTTTGATCTGCTTTTAAAAGAAATACTGCTCAAAAAGGGGTTAACAATCCTACTTTAATTACAGAGAAAGAAGTGAGTATAGAAAATATGAGCAAAGAAATTAGCACAAAGACAAACAGACAGGGCTCCAGCTATCTGAACTGGATCGAGGGAGCACAGACATCTAAGCAGACAGGGGGCTCTGAACATGTGGCTACTCCAAGTCTTGACCAGGAAATCAAAAGATCCTTCTTATGAGTGAACTCCTAAAGCAAAATGCCAACTTCCCAGAATACACAACAAACACTAGGCCCCTGATTGGCTCAGAGCCAGAAGGCACAAAAATTATATGGCTCAGCAGAACTGTGAATTATGATGAATTAAAGGAGATTAATCCTTTAGATGTTTACAATTTAGCCTGTCTAGGAAACTGAACTCCAACAACAAGAAGAAAAAAAAAACAAGAAAAATTCCACCTTGCTTGTGCTTACAATACTCTAATTTAAAAATATTTCATGCTAAAAAATGCTAACCATCCCCTGATCCTTCAGTCAGTCATAATCTTTTTGCTTGTGGAGGGTCTTGCCTAGAAACTGATGGCTGCTGACTAATGGGGGTGGTGGTTGCTGACAGCTGCGGCAATTTCTTAAAATAACAATGAAGTTTGCCACATCAATTAAATCTTCCTTTCACATGAACTCTTAGAGGCCAGTGTAGGGTTATTAATTGGCCTAATTTTAATATTGTTGCACCTTAGAGAATAGGAAGACCTGAGAAGAGGGAGAGGGACAGGAACAACCTTTTGATGGAGCAGTAAGATCTCAGACATTTCTTGATTAAATTTGTTATCTCCTATGTGTTAGGTTAGTGGTATCCCAAACTAATTACAATAGTAACATCAAAGATCATTGATCATAGGTCATCATAACACATATAATAGTAAGTTAAAAAGTTAGAAATATTGTGAGAATTAACAAAATGTGTCACAGAGGCCTGATGTGAGCATATTCTGTTGGAAAAATTAAACTCAAGACTTGCTTGATGCAGAGTTGCCACAAACCTTTAATTTAAAAAAAGCAATATCTGTGAAGTACAATAAAGTAAAGCAATAAAATAAGAAATACATCAGAGAAACGAGCTGGTATGGGGACATGGAGGCAGGGGGGAAGGATGAATAGAATGAGGGAAAGTTAAAGTTTAAAAGGGTTAAAAGGGAAGATAATACCAGAGAAGAAAAAAGTTACAAGCAAGACAAACTCCTTGATTCTGAAAAAAAAGGATTAAAACCAAAAAGGAATGAACTAGAATTCTAGAACTTAAGGCAGTTACCAGTAATTGGGGAGGACCAAAGAAATTGTGATATACAAATATAATGGAATATTATTGCACCATTACAAAAGTGAAAAAAGTGAAGATTTTCAAGAACCTGGTATATTATGAACTGATACAAAGCAGAGTAGAAACAGGAGAACAATTTATACAAGGACAATAACATTGTAAAAAAGAAACAACTTTGAAATATCAAAGACCTCTGATCAATGCTCCCACCAACCATGTCTCCAGATGACCAATGATGAAGCATGTTACCACCTCCTAATAGAAGAATAATGGATTGAAGATGAAGAAAGAAACACACATTTTTGGACATAACTTCTTTTTTTTTGGAGGGGGAAAGCAAAGCAATTGTGGTTAAGTGGCTTGCCCAAAGTCACACTGCTAGTAAGTGTTAAGTGTCTGAGGCCGGATTTGAACGCAAGTCCTCCTGACTCCAGGGTTGGTGCTCCATTCATTGCGCCACCTAGCTGCCCCTTGGACATAACTTCTGTGTAGATTTGTTTGACTTGACTAAGTTTATATCTTACAATTTATTAGGAGCAGACCTGACTCAGACCAGGAACATGTTAATTCAGATGCAATGTGGAGATTAATTGAGGTCATTCAAAACTTAACAAAGGAGATTTACTTAGTCAAGACATAGAGAAGATATTTAGCAAAGACACTCTAGCTACTGACTAGGGTGTGGAATCTGTGACCGTCTATGTCCTTGGGGGCAAACTTTTGACTCCAAGTTTTATAGAACAAATTCTTTTATTAAGGAGTTTTGCTCTGTGAAGTTCAGTCAAAGGGTCTCACTTAAAGACCTAGAGAGCCACATGTGGCCTCAAGGCCACAGGTTCCCCACCCCTATTAGCATATAACTTAGATAGACATGGTCCTAGTTGTCTCCATACAGAAAAATATCTAGTCAGCAGGTCAGGATATGGTGATTCATATGACCTTAGGATATCTGCCAAGTCTGAAGAGCACCATTTTCATGTGGATTAGCCTTGTTATGTCCTTAGATGGCCAGCAAACCAAGTCAATATAATCAGAATTTACCAGGAATTTGCCTGAAGGGAGGTGTAGCTTGAGCCCTATCTCCTTGAGCCATTCAAATACCAGGAACAGTTTTGCTATCTTTTAGAGGAAAACTAGCCTAACTTACATACAGTGAGAGGAGGAAGAGATGTGTTAACTTGAGCAGATTGTAATCCTGTCACATAAGCATCTTTTTTCTCTCAATTTTTATATGAGGGGGAGGGGATGGGATTTGCAGGTGAGAGGTGGAGTTAGCAAAGGAATGCCAAAACAAAGAATTTTTTTTTTTTAATGCATAGGAGAAAAGAAAAGAAAGTTCAGAGAAGCAAACATAAGCAGGACAGTTTTGAGAGTAGCACATGGAATTCATTATATATCATTTAAAAAGTCAGGCAGTATAAAGGTTCATGGTTACATGTACAATCTTTGTATACATGTGCTCTGCTGTGTATTTGGAAATGTTCATTGTCTTTTTGATGTTGAAGTTCAGAATAAAAAATTTAAAAGTATATAATTCTATATAAAATATGTCTATGCACGTATAATACATGTATATCTTTATACATATACAAACACATGCTTTGTGTTTTATGTATGTATACATATTTGAGGGTCTGGGACTATGTGTGTATGTGTGTTTGTGTTTGTGCATTTAAAATAATTGGAATTAATTGAAATTGTAAAAATATGGAAGAAACCTAGTACATCTGTAAGGAAGTTAGAAAATCTTAAATCACAGATACATGACTTTAAAATATTTTTATTTTTCATGATCATTTTGGCAATGGTTTAAAGAGATACTAGATGGCAAGAATTTTGTACCTTATTTTGTTTATATGACCATTTGTTTTAAGCTACTTTAAAAATCATGTCAAGACAGTTTTGGATTTTTTGATTTGGGAAATGTTAAATTCTATTTTATGATAGCTATTTGCATTTCAATTCACCTTCAAAAATGACAAAAACTGAATCTTTCCCTTTCTTGCCCCAAGAATAACTAAGGGAAACTTACCAATGAATAACCTTTCAATTAAAGAGTATATTGTTTTCTAGCTTATAAAAGACAACACTACTTGTGAAATAACTTTCATTTTACATGATTCAAAAAAGCCAAAAATTGAGGGATAGATTTTGTACAAATAGCAATATCCTAGGTTATTAATATAGACTGTGAACCAAGTATGAATAAACATCACACAACTTAAATCTCCACTTTTCAAATGAACAAAAATTAACATGGTCCTTTGGATTATGTTGGCTTCTTTGTTTTCAGGTGTCCCCATCATATATGCTTGAGAAAATTCACATTTGCTAATGTAAATAATTTAGCATGATATTACCCAATTTACTTTATGAGAGACTAGCCATCATTAAAAACAATTTTTAAAATAATTTAAACAAATGGTCAAAAAAACAAAATAATGTACAAAATGCTTGCCATCTAATATCTCTCTAGGCTTTTAAGCTGCATCATTAAAACAAAAAAAACAAAAACACCTGACACCTCTGAGTATAGATTTCCTTAGTCAACATTTGTGCTCCAGAGCTTATTCTCTGTGTCTCTGTCTGTCTGTCTGTGTGTCTGTCTCTCTCTCTCTCTACGTCTTTCTTTTTCTGTGTCTCTCTTTTTCTATCTCTATCTCTCTGTCTCTTTGTCTTTGTCTGTCTCTGTCTCTCCATCTCTCTCTGTCACTGTCTCTCTCTGTCTTTTTCTCTGTATCTCTGTCTCTCTCTCTGTCTCTCCAAGTGTTTGGGGGAAGTGGGAAAGAGGGGATATGGGGAATAAAGAGATAAATATCCAAAAAGCAGAGGATAATTTGACATTTGCAAAGATGTGTTTGGCTAGTCTCTCATAAAACAAATTGAGTAATATCATGCTAAATTATTTGCATTAGCAAATGTGAATTTTCTCAAGCAAATATGATGGGGACACCTAAGTGCCCCAACTAGAGACTGAATAACATCTAATATTTAGACAAAAGGCACATGTCCAGCTAGTCAACTTTTTTAAAGTGAAGAATAATTAGTTAATTAAAATATTATCATAATTAGTATCTTGATATAGTCTAGTAGTCTCCAGAATAAAAATAAAATAAAATAAATCTTTAAAGGCCAGAATGAAGGACTCTAGGAGAAAATTCACGCAGAATTGAGGATTTAAAGCAATTGTCAAACTTAACTTTCTAGTTGAAGAGATACTCAGAAATACTTGTAAGCTCATGAGAGTAACCAGGTGGCAAAGAATAAAAAAAAATAACTTCGTGATAGAGAGAGCAAGCTATAAGAAATCATTAAATGCCTGGGGATAGGAATGACCAGACATCTTAACTGTCCCACTGTGAGTCCCACACATTTTAAAGCAAAATTATTTTCCTCATACTTAGTGTGCATATACTTAAGTGGTTGAGATTTCATCAGTTTGGGTACCCTCTTCAATGGCACAGATTATGATCTGTGTCTGACCCCTCATCCCATGTAATCAATATCCAGATCCTCCCAGAAATCTTATATAGGGTCTCAACCCAACTTTCTGGGAACCTCCCACTGCATATATTATCTGCTTGTCATATAAACCTTCACTCACCACATGAGTGGCTCACTTCTTTAGGTGGTTCTACATTTCTCTGATTGTATCCTTTATATCACTGCTCCTTTGTGACTCCTCATTGGTAACATATGGCAGCTTGCTGATACCCTCCATATATCTCTTCATTGCCCTTTGGGTAACTATAAACTTCTATTCTTCAAAGATGATGTCATTCCATAACTTTTATCCAAATTCCATTACTAGAAAAATATTGATATTGAAAAGATAGGCCTTTGTTTCAGGGAGAAGTCATTAAAAGAAAGTCACTGAAAGTATTATATAATTTCCCAAAGGCATTCCAACTCCTTTTTTTCTCTCCTTCAATTCCAGGTGACCAGTTTCCTGTCCATCACTACTAATACCTATTTAAGAATATAGATAGGGAGATTAGACAGATACATGTATATAATGTAAATGTATTTGTATATTTGTAAACACACATATACACATACTTGTGGATCAGTTTCATGGGTTGTATATCCAATTGCATATCATAATATAGATTATAAGCATTCTTCATCAATCATTCAACAGTTTAGTATCTATTATGTGCCAGGATTGTACTAAGAGCTAAGGATACAAAAAGAGGCCAAAGATCATCTTTGCCTTCAAGGAATTTACAATCTAATGTAACTTCACACAGAAACATACAAAGCAAGCTATATACTGGATAAATAGAAAATAACAGAAGGAAGTCACTGGAATTTAGAAGAGTATGGAAGGCTTCCTGTTGAAGGTTGGATTTTAGTTGAGACTTGAAACCAGGGTCAATGGTAGGAGCCAAGGAGGAAGAGAATTCCAGATATGGAGGGCAACCAGAGATAATGTCCAGAGCTAAGAGATAGAGTGTATTTTCTTGGACTGAAGAGGACTGTCAGGGAAAATGTAATAAGACTGAAAATATAGGAGGGGGCTAATATATGAAGGACTTTGAAAGCCAAATAACATTTCATATGTGATCCTAGATGCAATAAGAAGCTACTACTAGAGTCTATTGAGGGTGTGAGATGATCAGACCTGCAGTTTAGGAAAGTTACTTTAATGGAGGATGAATTGGAATAGGATGAAATACAAGTCTGGCTGACCTAGCACCAGGTTATTACAATAGTCCAGGTGTGTGTTGATGAGGGCCGCAGGGTCAGAGGAGAGGAAGAGGGGTATGGGAGAGTTCTTACAAAGGTCCGTTATCACAGACCTTGGCAACATCTTGGATATGAGAGAAGTGAGAGAGAGGGTAAGGGAATCCAGGATGACTCCTAGGTTATGAGCCTGAGGGACCAGGAGGGTGGTGTTGTCTTCTTTAGTAATAGGGAAATTAGGAGGGGGTAGGGAGTTGAGGGGGAAAGATGATGAGTTCCATTATGGATATAGTGAATTTAAGATGTCTTCTCCAGATTATTTTACAAATAAGGAAACTGAGAAAAACCGGGTTAAGTGATTTGCTCAGGGTCACACAGCTAGCAAGAATCTGAGGTCAGATTTGTACTCAGGAAGATATATCTTTGTCCTTGGTTCTAGTTCTATATCTTAAACTGATCCTTCCCTCCTAACCCTCCCCAAGGATTTAAAAAATGTTGAGGTAGGGATAGGTAGATGAAGTATTTGAAGCACAGTAATATGATTTTCTCCAGACCATAAACGCCATAGGCAGCCTCACCTCCAGTCTTCCTCCCATCCCCAAGGTAATATATTTTTGTTACAATGAATAGGAAATTGGAAACAGGGAAATTAATGGCACTGCTTCACTCCTTCTGTTGTTTTTTTTTATCTTTTAAAGATTTTTTTAAAGAATCTTGGCACATTTTTATTTATTTTATCAAATATTTCCCAATTACATGTAAAATTTTTCAATATTGATTTTTTTTAACATTTTGAGTTTCAAATTCTCTCCTTTCTTACCTTCTATACCTCACCCCTCCTTGAGAAGATGAGCAATTTGATATCAATTACACGTGTGAAGCCACCCAAAATATATTTCCATATTAGCCATGTTGCAAAGGTAAACTCAGACCAAAAAAAAAAAGTAAAAATATATACTTCAATCTGCATTCAGAGTCCATTAGTTTTCTCTCTGGAAATATGTAGCTTTTTTCATCATGTATCCTTTGGATATGATCAGAGTATAACTAAGTCTTTCACAGTTGATCATCCTTACAATATTGCTATTATTATGTACAACGTTCTCCTGGTTTTGCCTACTTCACTTTGTATGAATTCATATAAGTCTTCCTGGGTGTTTCTGAAACTATACTTCTTGTCATGTTTTACAGACATCGTAAATGTCTGTATTTCATGTAAATGATGTATTTCATCAAAATCACATACCATTACTTGTTCAGTCATTCCACACCTGATGGCATCCCCTTGATTTCCAGTTCTTTGTCACTACAAAAAAGAGCTGCTATAAATACCTGTGTACAAATAGGTCCTTTCCCCTCCTTTTGTACACCTCTCGGATATAGACTCAGTAGTGGTATTGCTCACTGAAAGGGCATGCACAATTTTACAGGCCTGTGGGCAAAACTCCAAACTTTCTCCAGAAAAATGAGAAATGAGGCCTTTATTTTTTATTGTTGAACTTTTGTATATTCTATTAACTTATTTTATTTCATTTTCTATTAATTTATTTTTTATTTTCAACATTCACTTTCACAAGATTTTGAGTTCCAAATTACTTCCCTTCTCTCACCTTCCCCCACCCCAAGATGGCATACATTCTGATTACCCCTTTCCCCAATTTGCCTTCCCTTCTATCATACATACTCCCTTCTCTTATTCCATTCCCCTCTATTTTCTTGTAGGGAAAGTTAGATTTCTATATCCCATTGCCTGTGTGTTTTATTTCCCAGCAGCATGTAAAAACAATTTTTAACATTCATTTTTAAAACTTTGAGTTCCACATTCTCTCCCTTCCTCCCACCCCATCCACCCCCATTAAGAAGGCAAGCAGTTCAACATAGGTTATACTGTGTAGTTAGGCAAAACACTTCTATAACATCATGTTGTGAAAGACTAACTATATTTCCCTCCATCCTATCCTGCCCTCCCATGTATTCTATTCTCTCCTTTGACCCCGTCCCTCCTCAAAATTGTTTGCTTCTGATTACCACCTCCTTCCATTTGCTCTCCCTTATGTCATCCCTCTTTATGTCCTTCCCCCCAACTTTCCTGTAGGGTAAGATAAAGTTTCATCCCCAGTTGCATGTGTATATTATTCCCTCCTTAAGCTAAATCTGATGAGTGTAAGGTTCACTCATTCCCTCACCTCCCCCCTCTTCTCCTTCATTGTAAAAGTTTTTTCTTGCCTCTTTTATGTGTGATAATTTGCCCCAGTCTAGCTCTCTTTTTCTCCTTCTCCCAATATATTCCTCTCTTATCCCTTAATTTTATTTTTTAGATATCATTCCTTCATATTCAACTTACTCTGTGCTCTCTGTATGTTTAAATGTGTGTGTGTCTACACACACACACACACACACACACACACACACATTCCCTCCAAGTACCCTAATACTGAGAAAGGTTTCATGAATTACAAACATCATCTTTCCATGTAGGAATGTAAACAGTTCAATTTTAGTAAATCCCTTATGATTTCTCTTTCCTCTTTGCCTTTTCATGCTTCTCTTGATTCCTGTATTTGAAGTCAAGTTTTCTATTCAGCTCTGGTCTTTCCATCAAGAATACTTCAAAGTCCCCTGTTTCATTGAATGCCCATTTTTTTTCTAAAGTATTATACTCAGTTTTGCTGGGTAGGTGATTCTTGGTTTTAATCCTAGGTCCTCTGACCTCCAGAATATCATATTCCAAGCCCTCTGATACCTTAAAGTAGAAGTTGCTAAATCTTGTGTTATCCTGATTGGTTTCCACAATACTCAAATTGTTTCTTTCTGACTGCTTGCAGTATTTTCTCCTTGACCTGGGAACTCCGTAATTTGGCTACAATATTCTTAGGAGTTTTCCTTTGGAGCTCTCTTCCAGGAGGCAATTGGTGGATTTTTTCAATTTCTATTTTGCTCTCTGATTCTAGAATGTTGAGGCAGTTTTCCTTGATAATTTCTTGAAAGATGATGTCTTTTTCTGATCATGGCTTTCAGATAGTCCAATAATTTTTAAATTATCTCTCCTGGATCTATTTTCCAGGTCAGTGGTTTTTCCAATGAGATATTTGACATTGTCTTCTATTTTCTCATTCTTTAGGTTTTGTTTCATAAAATCATTAGCTTCCATTTGCTCCATTCTAATTTTTAAGGAATTATTTTCTTCAGTGAGCTTTTGGACCTCCATTTCTATCTGGCCAAATCTGCTTTATAAGTCATTCTTCTCCTCATTGACTTTTTGGACTTCTTTTGCCATTTGGGTTGGTCTATTTTTTGAGGAGTTATTTTCTTCAGCATTTTGGGGGTCTCCTTTAGCAAGCTTTTGACTTATTTTTCATTATTTTCTTGCATCAATTTCATTTCTCTTCCCAATTTTTCCTCTACTTCCCTTACTTGATTTTCAAAATCCTTTTTGAGCTCTTCAATGGGCTAAGACAAATTTATATTTTTCTTGGAGGCTTTTGATGTTGGAACTTTGTCTCTGTTATCTTCTTCTGGCTGTATGTTTTGATCTTCTTTCTTGCCAAAATAAGAGTCTATTGTCTAAGTATTTTTATGCTGTTTTCTCATTTTCCCAGGCAAACACTTGTCTTTCTAACTCTTTGGTAAGGTAGGACTCTGCTTCCAGTAGGTGTACTGTCCCAAGCTTAGGGGTTTTATGCAGCTATTTTCAGAGATACTTCAAGTGGCCTGTAAATTTTCAGTTCTTCCACAGTGGTATGATCAAAGGAAAGGTGTTTACTTCCTTCCTGACCTGTGCTCTGGTCTCTGAGAGACCACAAGCATTTTTTTCTGCCTTGGAGTTGTGAGGAGGATTTCCTCTTTACTACACCACAAGTTTGACCACACCAGCCCTCCTCCTCACCCTAGGACTGAGACCCAGAGCAAAGCATAGGCAAAGCAAGAGAATCCTGCCTTAGGATCAGCAAAGAGATTCCTACAATTGCCCTCTGATCAGCTACTTGATCCCCCTACCATCTGTGGGTCAGGACCTCTGGAAGCAGTCACTACCACTGCCACTTTGCCACTGCCACCCCAGACAAAGCTCTTCTCTCACACATATCCAACAGACTTTTCCCACTGACCCCCTAAGTTGTCTTTGGAGTTTTGGGGTCAAGAAGTCTAGAAACTGCTGCAGCTTCCAGTAATTCAGTCCCCTGAGGCCTGCTCGGAACATCTATGCCACTGCAGCATATGCTGGACTGCTCTCTTCTTTCAAACTGCTGCAATAGATCTTTTCTGTTGACTTTCCAGGTTGTCTTGGGCTGGAAATTGTTTTACTCTGTCATTTTGTGGGTTCTGCTGTTCTAGAATTTATTTAGAGTGATTTTTACAGGTATTTGGAGAGGTTTGGGGGAGAGTTCAAGCAAGCCCCTGCTTTTATTCCACCCCTGAAATGAGGCTTTTATAAGAGAAACTTGATAAAAATTTTTCCTATTTCCTGTTTTCGTTTTTAATATTGATGTTTGTGCAAAAGCTTTTTAATTTGATGTAATTAAAATTATTCATTTTAATTCTAGTGAGCTTCTCTGTCTCTTGTTTGATCATTAAATACATTTCCATGCTCCCTTCATTTACTCATGATATCCCCTTTTATTTCTAAATAATTTGTCTATTTTGACTTCATCTTGGTCTACAGTGTAAGATGGTTTTCTCTGCCTAGTTTCTGCCAAACTGTTTTCCACTTTTTCTAGCATATTTTGTCAAATGGTGAGTCTTTGCTCCAAAAATTTAGATCTTTGGGTATATCAAACACCAGACTGTATATTTATTTACTATTGTGTATTGTGTACCTAATCTATTCTATTGATTTACAGTTCTGTTTCTTAGCTAGTACCAGATTGTTTTTAATGATTACTGCTTTGTAATATAGTTTGATAGCTTGCTAGGCCACCTTCCTTTACATTTTTTTTTCACTGATTCCCTTAATATTCTTAACCTTTTGTTCATCCAGATGAATTGTTTTCATTTTTTTTTAACTGGCCCTATGAAATAATTCTTTGGTAGTTTAATTGGTATGGCATTGAATAAGTAAATTAACATAGGTAGAATTGTCATTTTCATTATATTGGCTTAGCCTACTTGTGAGCAATTATAATTTCTCTAATTGTTTAGCACTGACTGTATTTGTGTAAAAAGTTTTTGGACTTGTGTTCATATAGTCCCTGGGTTTATCATAGCAGGTAAATTCCCAAGTATTTAAACTGTCTGCAGTTATTTTAAATGGAATTTCTCTTTCACTCTGTTACTGCTGCTTTTCATTGGTAGTACATAGAAATGCTGATGATTTACATAGGTTTATTTTATATCTTGCAACTTTGCTAAAGTTGTTCATTGTTTCAACTGGTTTTCTAGTTGATTCTCTAGTTTTCTCTATATCATCATACCATCTGCAAAGAGTATACATTTGTTTCCTCGTTGCCTATTTTTATTCATTTAATTTCTTTTTCTTATCTTAATACTACAAATAACATTGCTAGTATATCATATAATAGTGGTGATAATGGACATCCTTGCTTCACCCAAGATTGTATGGGGAAGGCTTCTAGTTAATCTCTATTACAGAAAATATTTGCTCATGGTTTTAGATAGATACTACCTATCATCTTAAGAAAGACTCTTTTGATTCCTATGCTTTCTAGCACTTTTCATAAGTATTTTGTCAAAGACTTTTTCTTCCTCTATTTATATAATCATATGATTTTTTTGGTTTAATTATTGATATAGTTGGTTATGAAATATTTTCTTATATAAATTCTACCTGGTCATAGTGGATGATCTTTGTGTTATATTGCTGCAATCTCCTTGCCAGTATTTTACTTAAAATTTTTGCATCAATACTAATTAAGGAAAATGGTTTATGTTTTTTTTTCTTTTTGCTCTCCTTAGTTTAGATATTTTTGCCATTAAAAAGGAATGTGGTAGGACTACTTCTTTACCTATTTTTTCAAATTGTTTACATGGCATTGGAATTAATTGTTCTTTAAAGGGTTGGTAGATTTCATTTGTAAATCTATCTAGTCCTAGGGATTTTTTCTTAGTTCATATGGCTTGTTTATTTTTTTATAAGATAAAATTATTTAAGAATTCTATTTTATCTTCTTTTAATCTGAAGAGTTTATATTTTTGTAAATATTAGTTTTATTGACATATAAGTGGGCAAAACAACTCCAAATAATTATTTTTATTTCTTCTTCTTTGATGGTGTATTCACCCTTTTCATTTTGGGTTCTAGTAATTTGGTTTTCTTTCGTTTATTTAATCAAATTAACCAATGGTTAATGTATTATATTGGGTCCCCCACCTCCACAAAATTAACTCCTGGCTTTATTAGTTTGTTTTTTTAAAACTTTTAGTTTGATTAATCTCTCCTTTGATTTTCATGATTTCTATTTTGGTGTTTAGGAATTTTAATTTGTGCTTTTATATAGCTTTTTTAGTTACATGTTCAAGTCATAGCTCTGCTCTTTCTTTCTTTTATTGATATACATATTTAGAGATATACACTTTGCTCTAAGTACTGCTTTGGCTGCATTCCACATATTTTGTAATGTCTCATTTGTGTAATTCTCTTTAATGAAATTATTGTTTGTTTCTATGACTTATTCTTTGATCCACTCATTCTTTAGGATTTCATTATTTAGTCTCCAATTAATTTTTAATCTATACTTCCATAGTCCTTTATTGAATATAATTTTATTGCACTATCATCTGAAAAAGATTCATTTAATATTTCTGCTTTTCTGCATTTGGCTGTGAGGTTTTTATGCCCTAACATATGTTCAATTTTTGCAAAGGTGTAATTAATATTTGAGAAAAAAGTATACTCCTTTTTATTCCCATTCACTTTTCTCCGGAGGTCTATCACATCTAACTTTTTCTAAGATTCTACTGAGGAATTGAAAGTTTCCCATGCTTCCAAGGTGGTGGGATTTGTGGAGAGACTTGGCCACTGATTTTCTGGTCTGTACTCTTGTCCTTACCCAGGAAGGGCCTCTGTTCCCTTAGGGTGCTTACTTTTCCTCAAGTTCTCTGAATCCTTGTAACTGAAAGCAATACTGCTCCTCAGGGCTCCCACTGCCTTTTGACTGAATGTGATCATCTCTATTTTTCAACTATGAACCAGAAGTGTGCATAGGCAATGGATTTGCTATATACATAGCATCTGGTTTTACATTCAGTGTTAGCACAGGAGTTCTGTAATCTTGTTCTAACCATTTGTCAGATCCCTTAACCATCTCTGGCTTGAGAACGCCCAAAGCTACTGCTGCTTTTGTCACCATTATCTAATCCAAAGATTCCCAAATTTATTTGCCCTACCACCCCCTTTTTAAAAAAAGTACTCAGCACTCCCCTATAAATCTATTTTCTTTACCCCTTTAATGTTATCTTTGAAATTTGCATCATTTAAAAAATATATTTTAAAAAAACACATCTTAAATTTAATAATTTATTGTAAATTTTTGGATTTTTCCTGAATTGAAATTCTAATGACATAATATTGCATCATGTATCCATATAGTATTATATTGTAAATAAGTCATTATATGTATTTATTCCTGCCAATGCATGCTGGACCTCCTGACAATACACAACACACTCATATGCCAACACTTGCTTGTTAAGACATGTAGGCAGACTTGACCACTGGTCAATCATAATTTTGCATGCATTTTGTTTGTTTATTTAGAAAATAATATAATCACTATGACTTTAACTGTTATACAACAAACAAAACATGTACAAATTGTTTTTCAAAATGTTCTTTTCTTCTTTCCTTATGCTTCCACTGCCCCCTTATTTTTATTCAACACCTCCCAATCACATCCAAGGCAACTAACATACCCCTGGATCTTTCCAGTGCCTTGCAGAGGTGGTATCACCCACTTTGGGAACCTCTGACCTACGACTAATGTTTCATCTTCTTAGGTTCTTGGCCAGTCTCCGCCCTTATGTTACAAATGTCTCTTCTGACCTCCTAAATTGTCTAGAGCTTAAAGAACATCTCACTCTGACTTTTTATTGGCTCTGCCACTCTCGAATTCAATTTGAGACATTATTTTAAAGTGTTTAGAAAGGAGTGTTGGGAGAGTTCAGTTGAGTATCTTCTCTCCTCCATCTTGGCTCTGTCCTGGAAGTCTCTCTCCCCAATTTTTTTTTGTTTTAAGTTTCTGAGTAATGAGTTTGGCATTATACAATTTTCTTCTTACTATCTTTCTGACCACCCCATCACTGTCACAGTATATATGGATGATCTACCCTTTAATACCTTTTTCTCCTTGTAAAAAAATTACAAATTAAACTATAATCTTTTCTCACTGTAATTTTCTTCCTCCCCCTTCTACTACCATTAAATTATACAGTATGATTTTGTCATCCTCACTGGGCTACTTCTCCCACTCCAGCTCACAATGATACACTGTGTCAACAAAGAGCAGCTGACCAGTATTCTCTTTAAGGTTTTCAGGGTAACTCTGAATGGCTGAGTTTCTCAGCACTGTCACCCAAGAGGTCCCTCCACTGTGCTCTCCATTGAGGGCCAGAATTAAGTAGCTTTAAGAAAAGGCATTTATTAGGCAGTTACAGCAAATACAATTGTTACAGAAACATCTCTTCAAAGTAGGGGATGAATCATTTCCCCATGTACATACAAAGATCCTAGGAAGTATGAGTTTAAACCTAGAGACTATATGTGGTCAAAAGGTAAACTTATACTACCTGTTTATCAGAGGTGTCTTTTTCTCTTTGTAGAGTCCTTATAAATTTAGCTCTATTTAGAGTTCTCTCTGGCTCCCAAGGTTTGCACCCCTATAGAGTCTTGAACCTGCCAGTCTCCAACATTTCTAGTTTATCTTTTGTGTGTCTCTCAACTCCCAGTGCAGATAACACCATTAGCTATTACTACTGCTGAGACAATGCTACTGATGCCAACGGGAACTAAAGTTCACTTCTTCATCTGTCCCCTGTTCATTGGGGAATAGAGGAGAGGAGACAAAATTGTTCCATCTCTACCAAATGATGAGGTGTAGGCTCTGGGACCACCCCCCCC
>CM053595.1:238549289-238567110 GCA_028646575.1 Pseudocheirus occidentalis
CTAGGTTCTTTTTTTGATCATGGCTTTCAGGTAGTCCAATAATTTTTAAATTGTCTCTCCTGGATCTATTTTCCAGGTCAGTGGTTTTTTCAAGGAGATATTTCACATTGCCTTTTTTTTCATTTGTTTGGATCTGCTTAATAGTATCTTGATTTCTCATAAAGTCATTTGTTTCCATTTGCTCTACTCTAAGTCTGAAGGAATTATTCTCTTCAGAAAGGTTTTGAGATTCTTTTTCCATTTGGCAAATTTGACTTTTTAAAGCATTCTTCTCCTCATTGGCTTTTTGGCCCTCTTTTGCCATTTGAGTTAATCTATTTTTAAAAGTGTCATTTTCTTCAGTCATGTTGTTGACTCTCTTTTCATGATTTCCTTCAATCATTCCCATTCCTTTTCCCAGTTTTTCTTCCACTTCTCTTATCTGGTTTTCAAAATCCTTCTTAAGCTGCTCTCTGGCTTGTAACCAGTCTACCTTTCTCTTGGAAGCTTTTGGTGTGGGAGTTCTGACTGCCAGGCCACAATTTCAGGCTGGGCTGACCTCAGCTCCCACACTATGCTGCTATGAGCCCCACCTGCCAAGCTGCCTTCAGCAAGAGATGTGTTTTCTGTATTTTTGTGAGTTTTGGAGCCCTAAAATTTGTTTAGAGTCGTATTTTATGGGTATTTAAGGTGGCTGTGGGAGCTGCAAAACTTTGCTGCTTCTATGCCACCATCTTGGCTCCGCCCCCAATGACATTGCCCTTCTTTCATCTCGACTGAAGGCAAGCCCTCAGCAATCTCAGTTCCTGGGGAGACAAGGCTCAACAAAGTAGCCATAGCCAGTGTCCTTATCAAGTCACTCTCTGACTGTAGAACAGTCCCAGAACCCCTGAAAACATCAGCAAGGCCCTCTTCCAGGATTTCTGTAAGCATACCACAAGGAAATCCTCCTTCAGGGCTTCTGAACCAACAGCAAGGTTCCAGTACCTCTACAACAGTAGCACTGTCCTTCACCAGCAAGCAAATCTGGTAAAACAAGATCAAAACAGACAAAAAAAATACCAGCATCACAGCCATGCCTTCTCAGTTCTCAGCAGCTCCGGGTGGCAGTTCTCAA
Organism: Pseudocheirus occidentalis; assembly: GCA_028646575.1. Lineage (NCBI taxonomy): Eukaryota > Metazoa > Chordata > Mammalia > Diprotodontia > Pseudocheiridae > Pseudocheirus > Pseudocheirus occidentalis. The sequence continues at coordinate 238,550,386 of CM053595.1, forward strand.
AAGTCCTGGGCAAATCCAGCTGGCCTTCAGCAGTCTTTCTCTCAGCAACTCAGGCTCCATGATACTGGATACTGCTCTCCAAAAGTCCTGGCTTTCTCTTGGCTTGGGCCTCTCTCCCAATTCATGGCTTCTCCCATTTCAGTCCTTTCTCTTCACTTCAACAAGTCCATCCCACAAGAGGGATTCACAAGCTCTGGGTTTTAACACTCAACCTCCAAACCAAGCCAATACAAGGGCATTCCAAATTCCATTACCATTACAACTATCTTTAATTTACCACAATTCATGTCATTCTTCCACTTAATGAGCAATAGTTATTGTGCAGAAACCTGATTGATATTAATTCTGCTACTTGGAAAATTATTCTTTTGGTCCTAGTTTGATTACTTCATATTTTAGAAACACACACACGCACACACACACACACATACACACACACACACACACACACACACACACACACACACACACACTAAAAAAGAGACTAGGATAATGGATAGACTGATAGGTTTGGAGTCCAGAGGACCTGGTCTCAAATGTTTATGAAGCTTACTCTCTGTGGGTGACTTTGGTCAAGTCCCTTAACAACTCTGAGTCTCAGTATCCTCATCTACAAAATGGGAATGTTAACATCTACATTATCTATTTTCCTAAGATTGATGAAAGGCTATAATGTATGTAAAATGTTTTGCAAACCCTAAAGTGCTATGCAAATGTAGTTTATTATTGTTTTGTAATTAATTTTCTTAGCAAGTCAAATTAGAATTTCATCAGATTTAAACTAGCAAATATTTTTACAGACATTAAACAGTAAATTAATAATAAAGAAACATGGAAGGAATAGTTTAAATGATGGGAAATCTATAACTTCTCAGAAATCGTAAAAATTATGACTGTCATTTTTCTTAATTTACTAGACAGCTACAGTAAAAATGTATAATTCACAAACTGAACCAAAAAAATCACTAACAATTGGTGTTGAAAAAGTTACCCTCATATCAGAGGTAAATTAATTTTGCCACTGTAATATCATTCTGTTGTCATATTTTCACTTATCACTTATTCAAAAACATCTATTTTTTCCTTTCTAATGCTTCATAGCTGAGATAATTGAACTTAGCAGTTTTTATTTCAAGCTTATATTACTTAAAAATCTCTGTGTGCATTATTACAAGGAAAGGGCAAAGGGAGAGATGGCGCTTAGCTCTTATGGGGTATGATTACATTGGCGCTCACAATTGATTACAGCATAATAACCTATCTTTTTCTAGTCATTACCCTCTTCATTTTATACCAGTACTTCCAGCTATTAGGCTGTCTTTATTTGGGAGGCACAAAGGGAAAAGACCAAAGAGAATTTGAAAAATAATATTTTTCTTGTTTTGATGTTTCAATTTTATGCAGGTTTCCAAAAGCAGAACTGTCTAAGGTATACTAAATATTCATTAGGCAGTTTAGCTTTTACTAAGTTCTAAGTGAAAATGACCCAGCAAAATAAAATTGAAATTTCATAGAGTACTTTTCAAGTATGATTCTAAAACATACATTAAACAAAATCCATTCATTTGAATGCAAGTCTGTCCCTTTCTTTCGAATACATACACACCCTAGGGTCTATTATGCTTTTTATTCAGTGCTTCGAAAATACATGATGTGGATCAAATAAATAGTTCAACAGCTTTCATAGGTAAACAATCTTATGGTTTGGTCTATCTACAAACCTCTTGTGCTGTATCTTTGTGTTACCCAACAGTACAAAGGTTAATGCAAATTTCATTTGAATTAGCAGTCTGGTATTCAGGTAGAGTATTCTGCATTCTTTTCTGTATATTCCAGTTGGTTGCAATGCAGCTCAGTAGAGCCTTTGCATCTGAATCCAATATAGCACCTTTTGGGTTTGTACTAGAAAAGCCAAGTTTGCTGTTGTTTAAAGTAGCATTGTCTATTGCTTCCTGATAGATGAATACTCCCTCACTACAATACTCAATATAAACACCATACCTTTCAAGTCTGTTTAAAGTACGTGTTATTGAAAGATTTCTGATCCCAAATGAATAAATGTTGTGCTGATGTATAAAATTTAATTCAATAAACATTAATTAAGCATCTCTAATATGTAAGGCATCATAGGCAGGCCTTTGAAAGACAGAGAAAAAAAATAATATAAACCATACCCCCACTGAACTTGTATTTTAGTCAGGAAGAGGGGAGGGATACTTAGGGCACAAAGATGTTTTCAAATTTGAAATTTCAAAATTTTTAAATTTGAGATGAGAGAATATTTTGGAGGGAGGGAATTGAGGAAAGCTTAACGAAGGAACTGAGCCTCAAAGGGAAAAATATATATTCAAACAGATGGAGATGAGAAAGGAAGTTCTTCTAGACCTAGAGAAGAGTATAAATGGATAAATAGAGGTAGAAGCGAACAAGTTTAGATTTGTTCAGTCTGGCTGAGCCATTATAGTTCATCACCAGTCATCTTAACTTTTATCTTCCCATTGGACTTCTATGATTATGGAAAAGAGAGTAAGGTTGATGACTTTGTGCAAATCTGTCTCACTTCAATCTGATTCACAGATAAGTCAAGACATCACCCTCTGTAATTCCAAGCAAAGGCATCTTCCAAGGTTTGGAATACCAGCATAATAATTCTATTTTTTCAGTGACAAATTAAGGAAAAAACATTTCACAGAACAGAGAAAATCAAAATGCAGTGTAACTCAGTCATTTAGCAAGTTCAAAGTAGCCCACCCCTGGGCAGTATATTCATGTAGTCAGTCAACAAAGTCTCTCTTCTCAAATGGAGATTAGTTTCTAATCATAAACAAAGTAAAGTACAATCATTTGGTCAGTCACAGAGCATAAAATGTCAAAAGTTTCCCACTCCTGGATCACAACTGGATTATAATAGCATTCATTAATGCCAAGTACTTTTCTCAAAAGAGGCAGTGGAGAGCACAAAAAGCCATCTAACCTACATCTACAACAAGATTAAGATATCATCACAGCATCTAATACCCAATGAGAGGTCTTTTCTTCATCTTGACAGGAGGCAAATTCTCAGCAATCTCTGTTCCGGGGGAGACAAAATATACACAATGTGCATTGCCAGCATCCTCATCAATCTTCTCGCTGACTGCAGAACAGTCCCAGAACCCCTGAAAACATCAGCAAGATCCTCTTCCAGGATTTCTGTATTTTCAGGGTTTCTGAACTAACAGCAAGGTTACAGGGCATCTACAACAACAGCACTGTCCATCATCAGGGCAATCTGGCAAAACAACATCAAAATAGACAGACAAAATATTGGCTTCACAGCTATGCCTCCTCAGCCCTGGGCAGTTCTCAAAAGTCCTAGGCAGCTCCAACTGGTCCTCAGTGTTCTCTCTCTCAGCAACTCTGGCCCCTGGAAATTCTCCTCTCTCTCTCTGCCTCTACAATAGTGCTTCCCCAAAATTTTTCTGGCTTCTTCTGCTCGGGCCTTCTCTCTGTTCCTGCATCTCTAAATCCATAGCACCAGTTCCTCCCAGTTCAGCCCTCTCTCTATACATCAACAAGTCCATCCCACAAGTGGGATTCACAAGCTCTGGGTTTCAACACTCAACCCAAAAACCAAGCAAATACAGGGGGATCTTTAAATTCCATTACCATTACAATTGGTCCTCTTCGAATAACAATGAAGGTAAGTAATGCGAAATAAAGCTAGAAAAGAAGATTGAAACCAGAATATGGAGAAATTTAAATATTAGCATAAGAAATCTGTATTTTATCCAAGAGGCAAAGAGGAAACCACTGACAATTTTTGAGCAGGGGAGTGACATGTCCTAATATGTATATTAGGAAGATTGTTTTGGCAGCAGTGTGAAGAAAGGAAGAAAGGAAAGAACTGGACACAAGGTAGAAGGTTACTGCAGCAGTCACCTAGGATCCATGAACCTTTATTTTAAAAATTCTTATTTTTCTATATTTCAACATATTTGGTTTTTTTTCAACCCTATGTATTGTATTTCATGTATTTAAAAGCATTCTGGGAGAGGATTCTGAAAAGATGGTGGAATAGGTCAGAAAATTCCAAGCTCACAAGATTTTCCCCCATAAAAGAGACAGAATAGTACTTCAGGGCAAACATAGAGTCATAAACATAAAGAAGAGAAGAAACAGAATGGGGTCCTCCTGGGACAACCAGAGAAGTTCTGAAGAAAAATACCAGGACAAGGTTTGTTCCCTGTGAAGAATAAACACTTCTAGGCTAGGTCCTAAGTCCCCTTAAACAACAAAAAGCAAACCCTGGGATTAGCTGGATTGGAAGGCTACCTCAACCCCAGCCACAGGAACTTTTAACCCTGGGAGAGTGAGGAGCTTTGAGCATCTGAGTGGCAGAATGGTAATTTAAAAGCAACAGATTAAATAAGTAATATGCTTTTAAAATAAACAAAAAAAACCTAAGCAATGGGGGTGGAGCCAAGGTGGTGAAATAAAGGCAGGGACTTGCCTGGGCTCTCCTCCAAAACTCTTCAAACACCTTTAAAAATGACTCTATAAACAAATTCTAGAGCAGCAGAACCCATAAAAAATTACCATCCCAAGACAATATGAAGGTCGGCAGTAAAGGTCTGTTGCACCAGGCTAAGAGAGGAATACAGTTCACTGAAGGTCATGCCAGCACAGACAAGTCCCTAGCAAACCCAGAGCATACCTCAGGCACCTGAATCACTTCCAGCAGTGGCAGTTTCTAGACCTTTAAGTCCACCGACATCAGGGACAACTTAGAAGGTCAAAAGGTCTGTTGTGCCAAGGTGGGAGTGAAATACAGGCCAGCACCACACTGCAAGTCCAGCCTAACCTCAGCAAACCAGAATGAGGTCTTGAGAGTGACTGAACTGGCAGTAGCAGCAGTAGTGACAGTGGCAATGGTTGCTTTTGGAGCCCTCAGTTCACAAATGGTCCCTAGAAGTATCTCTGAAAACAAATGCACAAAATCCCTAAAGTTTGGGACAGTGTAGTGAGCTCTCTACCCTGGAAGCAGAGCCCTACTTTAACAAATAGTTAAAAGTCAAGTAACAGGCTAAGAAAATGAGCAAACAACATTAAAAAAAATCTCACTATAGAAAGTTATTATGGTGACAAGAAAGATCAAAACATACACTCAGAAGAAGATAGCAAAGTCAAATCCTATATCCAAAGCCTCCAAGAAAAATACTACTTAGTCGCGGACCATGGAAGAACTCAAAAATTATTCTGAAAATCAAATAAGAGAGGTAGAGGAAAAAATGGGAAGAGAAATGAGAGTGATGTAAGAAAATCATGAGAAAAGAGTCAACAGTTTGGTGAAGGAGACTCAAAAAAAAACTGAAGAAAATAATACCTTCAGAAACAAACTAGGCCAAATTGCGAAAGAAGTCCCAAAAGCCCATGAGGAAAAGAAAGACTTAAAAGGCAAAACTGGCTGAATGGAAAAAGAGATCCAAAAACTCACTGAAGAAAATCATTCCTTAAAAATTAAAATGGAGCAAATGGAAGTTAACGACTTTAAGAGAAACAAAGAAGCAATAAAACAAAACCAAAAGAATTAAAAATAGAAGACAACATGAAATATCTCATTGGAAAAACAACTGACCTGAAAAATAGATCCATGAGAGATAATTTAAAAATTATTGGACCACCTGGAAGCCATGATAAAAAAAAGAGCTAAGTGGCACAGTGAATAGAACACTGGCCCTGAAGTCAGGAAGACCTAAGTCCAAATCTGGTCTCAGATACTTGACACTTAACTAGCTGTGTGACCATGGGCAAGTCACTTCATCCCAACTGCCTTGCCTTCCCCTCTCCAAAAAAAAAGAGCCTTGATAATCATCTTTCAAGAAATTATCAAAGAAAACTGCCCTGATATTTTAGAACCAAAAGGTAAAACAGAAATGGAAAGAATCCACTGATCACTTCCTGATTGAGATCCTAAATGGAAAACTCCTAGGAATCTTGTAGCAAAATTCCAGAGTTTCCACATCAAGAAGAAAATATTGCAAGCAGTCAGAAAAAAACAATTCAAGTATTTTGGAGTCACAGTCAGGATAATACAAGATTTAGCAGCTTCTACAATAAAGGATCAGAGGAATATGATACTTGGAGGGGGGGCAAAGGAGCTAGAATCACAACCAAGAATCACCTACCGAGCAAAACTGAGTATAATCCATCAAGGGGGAAAATGGACATTCTATGAGATAGAGGATTTTGAAGCATTCTTGATAAAATGAACAGAGCTGAATAGAAAATTTGACTTTCAAATTCAAGACTCTAGAGAAGCATAAAAAGGTAAACAGGAAAGGGAAATCATGAGGAACTTAAGGTTAAACTGTTTACATTCCTACATGAGAAAATTATATCTGTAAATCATAAGACTTTTCTCATTATTAGTGTAGTTAGAAGGAATCTATATCTATATCTATATGTCAAGAGACAGCACAAGTGTGAGTTGAATTTGAAGGGATGATATCCAAAGCATAAAATTAAGGGGAGAGAGAAGAATGTACTGGGGAAAAAAGAAAGGGAGAGATAGAATGGGGTAAATTATCTCACATAAAAGAAGCAAGAAAAAAGCTTTTACAGTGAAGGTGAAGGTGGGGAGATAAGAGTGAGTGAGTGAACCTTATTTTCATCAGAATTGACTCAAAGAGGGAATAACATACACACTCAATTGGGTATAGAAATCTATCTTACCCTACAGGAAAGTAGGGGGGAGGGGTTGAGAAGAAGGGGAGCAGACTGGGCAGTCAGAAGCAAAACACTTTTGAGGAGAGGCAGGGTGAAAGGACAGAGAGAATAGAATAGAAAAGAATCTTGATCTAATAATGCAAGAAATAGAGAAAATTGTCCTAAAGCAAATTAGAACAAGAGGAGAAAGAAGAAATAGGGGGAAAAAATCCACTGATCACCACATGAAAGAGATCCTATGAGGAAAACCCATAAGAATATTATAGTCAAACGTCAAAATCCCAATTCAAGGATAAAATGTTATGATCAATAAGAAAACAACAATTTGCTTATAGTGGTACCACAATTAGACTCACACAAGACCTAGCAGTGGTGACACTAAAAGGCTACAGGTCTTGGAAACAAATATATCAAAGAGCAGAAGAACTGTAGGTATAGCCAAAAATATCATACCCAGCAAAGCTAAGCATAATACTGAGTATAAAAAAATAGATATTTAATGAACTGTCAGACTTTCAGGACTTTGTTAGGAAAAAAAACCCCTGAATTTAATAGAATATTTGACATATAAGAGCCAAAAGAAATATAAGGTACATACCAAAAACTAATTACAAGGGAGTCAGTAAGGATAGACTGTTAACTTTTTATGTATGTAAAATGTAAAAAATATGTCTAATATTGTTATTAGTAATTGGGCAGTTCATAAGAAAGATTGGGGTGGACCTGAGTATGCTATGACTTTAAAAAATAAAACCATTTAGGAACAAATGAGGTGTGAGAAGAAAAACTGACACAGGAATTAGATGGGGTAGGAGGGCTGTTAGTTCTTGAAACCTACTTTCATCAGGAATGGGTTTAAGAGGGAACAATTTATATATATATCTATAAGAGTATAAAAGTCTTCTAAATTCAGAAAAGATAAAATGCTAAAGGGATAGGGAGGAGGGAGAGCATATGGGAGGGATTTCTAGAGGGGAGAGTAAGGAAATAGGTTGAAGGGAGGCTATAGAAGAGTATTTAGATTAATGAGAATAAGAAATCAAGGGAGGGATCCTTGAGAGGATAAGTGAGGGATCTTTGGAGGGGAAGGTGAGGGACTAGGTCAAAGATGGGTATAGAAGGGTGTTTAGATTTATGTGAATGGGAGGATAAGGGAGGGACCCTTGGAGGGGAGTAGTTTAAGTATAGGAAGGAAAGGTAGTGGGTGGAAGTAAAGTAGAAGAGTTAGCAGGGACAGGAAATAATTGATATGCACAAACATAAAAACAGAAATCAGAAGTAGAATTTATTAGGGAAGGTATATGTCTGCTGCCAGCAGCAGGTGGGCATTCCATGGAGGAGTTAAAGTGAAGCATAGGCTAGGCGAACCAGTGAAAACTGAGCCAATTTTATTCATCTGAGTGTCCAGTATATATATAGTGAAAAACTGCACAGTCATCATGGTCACTTTCTTGGGACCTTCCAGGAGCTGTAGTTCTCATCAGCCTCATACATTCTTGTTCTCTATCCTGGTTATCAGGATATAAGTGCAGGGCAGGATGTTCCAAACCTCCCTTGCATGGAAGGATGATAGGAAGAGGACGAACAGCCAACATCCTAAGATAATAAACTCCGGAGGGTGGGAACAAGCTCAAGGGAGACCTTGGCCTCAAACCACATCCCTTTGGGGAACTCCTTAGAGCTAACCCTCAATGTCACCCCCTACATATGTCTATGTATGTGTGTGTATGTATGTTTATATACGCATAAGTGTATCTATCTGTCTATCAACTGATGGATAGATAGGTAGATATACATAAATATATCCATGCTCATTTGTAGCCTGGGGTAAAAAAAGAAAAAAATTAAAAAGTGCACAGCAGAGAACAAAAGAAAACTAACAAAGAAGCAAAGAAAAGATGGAGAACTCTCAACACAATGCATAGTATTCATTATATAGGCTTTCTTGAAATGGAAATTTATTGCTATTTATTTTGAATCCTCTCTTACATTCTGCTGTGTACATAGCATGCTTTTATCTTTTCTTATTTTGTTTTTAAGCTCCAATATTTAAGTTTATAACATGTTTCTTTTTCTTTTCTTTTTGTGTATTTAAGTTTCAGTAAGAAAGAAAGAAAGAAAAAACAAAAAAGCCTTCTTCTGAGGAGGGGTCCTTCACCAGACATCCAAAGGAGTCTGACAAAAAACAAAAAAAAACAAAAAAACACACCTCTCTGTTGGAGAAACAACATGGGGAATATTCTTGGAGTTGGGAATATTTAGGCAATTGTCCTGGCTGAAGGATAGGCTTCATAAACAGTACCAAAAGATAAGAATGGAAAAATAATGTGGGTCCAGATAAGGGAAAACCTAGACTCTCTGGTTAATGTGCTTGAATTTTATCTTGCAGACACTGGGGAGTCAATAAAAGCTTTTGAGCAAAGGCATCATCAGACAAAAATAAATATCTTGGGAAGAGTTGAAGAAAGGGAGGGAAATGGTGGTTAAGTGACTTGCCCAGGGTCACACAGCTAGTGTCTGAGGCCATATTTGAACTAGGGTCTTCCTGATTAGTTGTGGTGCTCTTTCTGCTGTGTCACCTAGCTGCTTTCCATTGATTAGACCATACCTCAAATACTGTGTTTTTTTCCGAGTGACACATTTTAGGTTGAACCTAGAGGGAGACCAACAGGATGATGAAAGGACTCAAGATCGTGCCTGATTCTTGTTGGTTTAAAGGAACTAGAAACATTTAATCAGGCAAAGATTATTTGTCTTTATTTGAAGGAATAATGTAGACATCAGATTAAACTTAACTTTTTATGATCTAAAAAAGCACAAATAGGAGGCAGAAGGGCAGATCTCAGCTCAAAATAAGAAAAAAACTTAGAATTCTAGAAAAGGAGAGTACAATGCATTAGGAAGTTGGGTATTCCCAATAATTAATAATATTTATGTAGTGCTTTAAGATTTGCAAAATACTTTACAAATATCATCTCATTTGATCCTCATAACAACCCTGTGAGGCAGGTACTATGATGATTATCACCATTTTACAAATAAAGAAACTCTGAAAGAAGCAAAATGACTTGCCCAGGGTCATTCAGTTAGTAAACTGGATTTGCCCTCACAGTCAGTATATTGTGTATATCTGATACCTGTGTCCCAGTGGCCTTCTCAGTCCAGTAACTTCTCTGCCCTTGTGTCCTCCTCCTCCTCTGAACTTCTATTTAATGAAATTCTCCTCCAGTTATGTTCATTTACAATCTAGCTCAGTCTCTGACTCCCTTGAATATTTTTCCTTCTTGCTCTCACTGCTTTTCAACTGTCTTTTATATGTTGTCTTTCCCCAGAATGTAACCTCATTGAGGGCAGGGATTTTCTTCCATTTTGCTTGTATTTTTATCCCCATTCCTTAGCACGGAGTCTAGCACATAGTAAGCCCTTAACAAATGCTCATATTTATATCTGTCTATCATCAGTCTCTTTATCTGTCTCTACCTGCCTCATTAGACATCTTTAAAAAAAAGTCAGGATGACCATTTGTCAGGGATAGTTGTTGTTAAGGGGTTTCTTTTTCAGGTACAGAGCAGACTAGATGCTCTCTAGAGTCCTTCCTTCCAGCCCTTGAGTTTCCATAATCTTGTAAATGTCCAAGAGAGAATTCCATTTCCCCTGATACTATCAATCACCAGGGTAAAAGTCATTTTAGAACCCATGCCTTTCACAGCAAATAATGAAACTAGACTCATCTCCCTTTTCTTATCACATTTGGTTGCAATGCCTTCACTTTCTTTCCCATCATTTTTGAAGCCAACAGATCATTTGGTGAGCTCTCTACCTTTGGATACATTGTTCTTAAAATAGTTCTCATTGTTTCCTAGTAACTCCTGCTTCTATTAAGCACTGTACTGACTCAAATGAAATAATATTTCCCCAGTTTTACAGCTTCCTTTCTTCTAGAAGATTTAAAAAAATTGTGTTTCATTCAGTTACTCTAGCCATTTCTACCCTGCTAAGTACGGCTCTTTTGTTTTGAAATAGCTCATTTTAATGGTTACAAGCATTATCAAAGTTTTATAAAAGTTTGGCTTATAGCCCATCATCTCTACAATGAACATTTTCTTTTTAAATCCCAAAAAGCAACATTTAAATTTTATGTAATACAATAAGTCATCTCCATCCCACTGCCTTGCTTGCCTCATTACAGAAGGGAGTAAGTAAATTTGCCTGGTGAAAATTTCCAGGGACTCTTGAAGAACGTGTAACTCAGATTTTTAGGTGAGAGACAAAGACAAGAATTACAAGTATCAAAATGCCAGTGACCATAAATGGAACAATAGTTACCTACAAGTCTCGTAAAAACTCTGCTACAATATCAACTTGCCAGGAATTTACAGAAAATGTGATTTTTTTTCATTAGCTGTCAGTGTGACATTTTCCTTGATTAAAAGAGTAGGTTCAAGTCATTGCTATTGGTAGTAGATAAGCAATCAATCTATCAATCAAAAAACATTTTTAAGTAGTAACTACAAGCCAGGAATTGTACCAAGCTCTAGTCATATGAGGACAAAAACGGGATAGTCTCTTCCCTTAAGAAGCTTACATTTTAATGAGCATATCAGTAAGGACATATATAAGTACGTATGTACTATAAACAAAATACACAGTAGTTTGGAGAGGAAGTACACACTGGCAGATGGAGGGAAGGCATGAGGACAATAAGGAAAGACTTCATATAAAAGGTAGCATTTGAAGTAAGTCTTGAAGAAAATCCTGATTATTCTAAGAGGCAGAGTTGTGGAAGGAATGCATTGCAGGTGTGGGAACAACCAGTGCAAAAGCATGGAGATGGGAAATGGAGGGTAGTATGTGCAATGAGCAGAGCTGCAAGTAAGTTGGCAAGGCTGGATCACACAGTGTGGAGAGAGAGGCAATGTGTAATTGGACTATTCTCCACATCCCATTCTCATCCTGCCCTGCCACCTCCAATCTTTACTTATGCATTGAGTGGAATGAATTTCTCCTTCTTCTATCATCTCCATTTGTTGAAGTCTCTCCTTTTCTTCAAAACCAAACTCAGATGCCTCCTCATAAGATTTCAAAGTGGAAGGGCCCATAGAAGTAATCTAGTCCAATTCTCCCATTTTATAGATGAGAAAACTGAGGTTAAAAGAGATTAAGTGAGTTGTTCAAAGTCACACAGGCAGTAAGTGGCAGAAGAAGAATTTAAATACAGGCCATCAAGTTCAAAGACCTGTGCTCTTCCCAGCACAGAGCATTTCCACCTGAAAGCCTTCTCTAATTCATCTCACACCCAAATGAAAGTAACATCTCTCCCTTCAAATATCTTACAGCACAAGGGCTGGATAACCCTTTTCTTATATCTCATTCTACCTTCTATTATAACTATCTATTCACTCTCTCCCCAGTTAACTTGGGACGATAGGATCCTAAAGCTGGAAATGGAAGAGACCTCAATGTACATCTAGACTAACCTCCTTATTGTACAGATGAGGAAGTCAAGGATCAAGGTAAGTAAGTAATTTTCCTAATGCCATATTATGTATCAGAATCAAGATCTGAACCTAGTATATGATTATATACTAACAGATTACTATTTGTGCTTTGCTTTAGTGTACCTAGATCACACAGAGAGAGAATAAGTTCCTTCGGGAAAGAGATTATGTTCTATACTTCGTCTCGCCTAGCACTTAAGAAAATACCATATATACAGTATATGTTTGATAACTATTTTTAAAGGAATATATACATAAGTAAATGAATATTATGGTAAGAGAAATCCCAAAATTAGATACTAAGGTAGAATACAAAATGTTTATCCCTAGAAATCTAAACCCCAATAGACATATCTCTTCTGATGCAGCTAGGTAGACCAGCAGTTAAGAATATTGAACTTGGCGTCAAGGAAGAATTGAATCCAAATCCAGCCTCGGATACTTACTAGCTGTGTGGATATGGGCAAGTCACTCAATCAGCCTCATCGTCAATCCTCAGTTTCTTCATCTTTAAAATGAGGATAATAACAGTACCCAGCTCCTAGGCTTTTTGTGAGGATCAAATGAGATGGCAAGCTTTAAAAACCTTAAAGTGCTATAGAAGTGCAAGCTATTATTGTTCTTTGACTTTGATATTTACCTGAAAGCAGAGGACTCAACCACATGACCACTAAAGCTCTGCTATTTCTACTACTCTATAGCTAAAAGTGACTTTCCAGTTTGTATGGACCTGGGTTCTGGAAACAAAATTCAATGTTGTTTATACCTATGTGGAGTTGAATTATTGGAGGAGTCTCAGGTAAAAATCTGATCTTGGAGGAATACAGTGCAGAATCCAAGTTGAAGAGGGGATCCATACAGATAAAGGGATTCTATAGATTTCCCTGTTTTCAGATGACATCTATATCTACAGTTAGCTCTGTCTCTATCTACCTATCTATCATGTATTTCAGTCTCTATATCTATATATTAAGTTGGCTGGGAACACTGTAGAGTTTCTAAAATGAGACCTTTAGTCACCCAAAAGAGTTGGCTATTCACACAGGAAAAAATCAAAAGGTCAGGAGCCTAGCTTTCCCATATAAATCCAGTAAAGAACTACCAGAGGTACCAGTCTGGCATATAGCCAAAGGGGTACCAAATCCAAAATGATGCAGAAATGCAAAGAAAAACAATAGTAGTCTCCTTCATCCAACCCAAGGTTGTGCAAAAAGATAGCTAGAAACCAGTGAGACCTGTCTGTCATGGAAACCAGAAAAAAAGTATAGGAAAATAAGTCATAATCTGCCAGTGTTCTGACCAGAAACTCTCCAGGGGCACCCGAAACATATAGCACTTTTTTTTCCTGAGTGGGGAGGGAAGAATCCCAGAGTGCACATATGGAAAAATTACAGGGGAATAAGAAATCCAAAGTGCTTTATCTGCTCTAACCTAATCGTAGACGAGAGACCGGAAACTAGCAGCATTTTGACTGGGACACAAGGAGGTGGGGAGAAGATGGAGGGCAGAGGTCCAAAGCATTCTGACCTGAGACCACTGGAGGACCATGAAGACCAATAGGCTCTGCCTAGGCAATAAAGGGGTCAGGGAGAGGAGAGTGATAAGATTAAAAGGGAAAATAGAGAAATGGAAGGGAAAATTAAAAGCAAAAAAAAAATCCTTCAATTTTGGAGGATGGATCACACAGGCAGATTAAAAAGAAAAGAAGAATGGGTGAGTGTAGGAGAGGTAGGGCAGTGGAGGAGAAACAGAGTTGCTTCAATTACAGATCTTCTTCCTGTCTTACCAACTTCTTCTTTGGAAAGTGGGGTGTAGGAGACAAAAAATACTATCACAGATATGATAGGAAGAAATAAACAATTAACAATGAAATGTGAGCATGAGTGCTATTAATTCAGCCATAAAATTTTCTAATAGCAAAATAGATTAGAAAGCAGAACCCACAATTGTCATTAAATCTTGATCAGTTGAGATATTATATCTCCTGACATTTCATAGTGTGTGTGTGTATATATATATGTAAAAACATACATATATGGACATACATACACACACACATATATATACTCATAATTATTTTTGTATGAGATTACTAAAATTTACAGCTGTTTATAATTTTATAGACCTCTGCCTTTCCTAAACCAAGGTTTTTATTCTCATATATTTAGAGGACATTTCAGAAACAATAAAATAACTTCTTTACTAGTTCCTTAAAAGAAAAAAAGAAAGCAGAACAGAACAATATGTTGTTTACAAGAAATTCTTTTGAAATATAGACTCATATAGAGTGAAAATTAGGAATAGCAATCATGATCTCAGAAAAAGGGATAGTACAAAAAAAAGATGTTTAAGAGATGAAGGAATATGAATATTTTTCAGTTGTTCATGACACCTTTGCAAAATTTGGACATATGCTTAAAAACCTCATAACTAAATGCAGAAAAACAGAAATACTAAATGTGTTCTTTACTAACCACAGCACAATAAATACTATAATCTATAAAGGATCTTTCAAGAAATCAAACAAATGGAGAGAAAATAATTTAATACTAAAGAATTAGTAAGTCAATGAACAGATCATAGTACTTGGGCAAAATTATATGTCTCTATAATCATTTATCAACAAAAAGAGAAAGATCAGATCAATAAAACATATATAACTTTTAAAATTTTAAAACAAAAAATAAATTAAAATTACAAGTAAGCAAAAAATAGAAATTCTGAAAAGCAAAGCACAGATTAATAAAAGTAAAAGAAAAATCCACGTAACTGATAAAACCAGGAGTTGCTAATTGAGGAAAAAACTAATAAAATAGGAAAATATTTAACTAATGTGATTTTAAGAAAGGAAAATCAAATAACAATGCAAGAAATTCAAAAGAATAGAGTATAGAAAAAATGTTTATTAAGGGCTTACTACCTGCTAGGCTCTGTACTAACTTATATAGATAACAAATTGTTGTTGTGTTTGTTCTACGTTTTAGAAGAGGACCATGGCATCAGGGAAATGATGACATGACTTGCAGTTGACTTTGATTTCAGTGAGGAAAGACTGTGCAAGGTCAACAGCCTCACTTTCCCCTCCAGAGTCATCTAGATCCAGTCCGATAGTCTCAGGAAGACTGGAGATGACCCAAGATGCAATGCAAGACCCTGGCCCTTTTAGGTTAAGGACTTTTCAGATACTCCCTTATGTACTATACAGTGAATAGGCCTCTTTAAGAAGTGAGTCAAGAGATAGCGCCTTTAATTAGGAAAAAGAAAAAAATCAAGCTGGGAGGGGAAGACTCTCAGGGTTGCTGTTCCAAAGAGAAACAGTTACCACTATCTTTCACTCTAAGCCAAGAGAGCCCAAATACAGCCATTAAGTGGAGCTTGGACAGGGACCTATTGTGGTCCAATCTATGAGCAACACAAACAAACATGATAGTTCCTACCCTCAAGGAACTTACATTCTTATGGGGGAAGAAAACACACATAGGAAGAGAACTAGAAGATAGTAAGGGGCAGTGGGAGATGCCAACGTGAGGATAAGGCATTTGTCAAGGAATCTGAACAATGCATTGAGGCATGAGTAAGGTGAAGTGCATCTAAAGCCTTTCCTAGAATAGCAGTGCTAGCAAAGGAGTCATCAATCAGGAGAGCTGGGTCTCAGGGTGGAAGTTTTCTAAAAAGCGGTAAGACAATTTTCAAGGATGAAGAAAAGTCCAGAGAAAGAGGTGAGTCATGAGTAACATGAAGTATAGTTAAGTTCTTAAACAACAAATGAAGAGAAAATACAGCAAAACATTAGAAACTACTTTACTCATTCTTCTTGAGCTAAAAAAATACTTGACAAATGAAATGGGTATTTTCAAAAAATATTAAAATAAATAAAAACAGGAATTTGAAATTTTAAATAGCTCAATCTAAGGGAAAAAAAAGAATTTGAGTAAACTATATGTGAACTCTCAAAGGTAAGAAAAAGTTTAAGACCAGATGGATTTAAAGTTAAATTGATTCTAATATCACATAAACTTTTCCAAATAAAATAATTGATGGCGATACAAAGGTGCCCTATAGTTAAGATTAAGGGTTGTTTTTTCAGTACCTTGGGAGGTCCTCCTGAGCCTGAGAGCATCCTAAAATAAACTTCCCTCTTATCCAGAGCCATAAAAATTCCTTGTTTCCTTCCATCCTAAGTTATAAAATTTCCCCTTTCTCTTTTATCTTGTGTCATCCATCTTCCTCATCCTGTCTCTAAATCTGCAACCCCCATCAAAAATCTTAAAATTACATCACCATTCTACAGGTTTGTTTAGGGAATCTGAAGATCTTCCCTGCTCCTAGGCCCTTTGAGAGGCATAAGTGGCTCTGAGAATCTTCCCTGATTTGAAAGTATATTCTGCCCCCTAATAAGCTGAATGTGGTCATGTGGAGCCTGTGCTGGGAGGCTTGTTTCTCAGTAATGCCTGCGCCTTGTTGCTTTGTGATTGGGCAATGGGTCAAGAGGGCTGTGACATTCTCTGATGCAGGAGAA
>CM053595.1:238567610-238584532 GCA_028646575.1 Pseudocheirus occidentalis
TTGAAAAATCCACATGTTGGTGCTTCCCTCTCTGGTAACTGAATTGGTATGTATGTAATGGTCAGATGGTTGGAAGCCCATCTGCTGATCTGTTTCTCTGTTTGCTTGTAACTTCTGCTTGTAACTTGTTTGTATTCTCTGAAGTTCAGTGTGCTGACTTTTTCCCCTGAACTAGGTAAATGATAGGTGTTTGATTAATTAAAGTGAGACTGTTGATCCATTTTGAGTTGCTTTCCTTTATTAAAGCAGATCTAAGAACCTGTGCTAGCAGCCACCCTGGGTATGCTAGGGTGCTTGCTGATACAAGGTTATGTAGCTTTCTGGCTACAACCTAAGTCTGGTGCTTTTCCTATATCACTGCCTTTGTTTTTAGCTCCTTGCTAAATCTCAGGCCCATATGCTTTTGTGTCAATAAAGCTCCCATTGGCTAAAGAGAAGGTCTAAGTGAATTCTTTCAAAAACTGAACCAGCAGGGTAGAGCCAAGATAGCAGAGTGAAAACAGGAACTTACTTTAGTTTGTCCCCAATTACCTCAAATAACTGTAAAAAAGGATCCTAAACAAATTTTAGAGCTACAGAACCCACAAAATGACAGAATGAAGGCAAACCAACAAGAAGATCTATCACACCAACCTGGGAGTGGAGCATAGTCCTGTGTGGCCTTGCCAGCACAGACTAGCAACACAGACTCACTTAGCAGATCTCAGGGGATTGCATCACTGGCAGCTATGGTAGTTTCCAAACTTCTCAACCCATAAACACCAAAAGAAATTAAAAGATCAGTGGGGAAACTCTGTTAGACCTAGGTGAGAGAAGAGTGGTCTGGCCCCTGTCCCTGGGGTGGCAGAAGTGGCAGTGGTTGCAGCTGCTGCTGTAGTAGCAGCTTCCAGAGCTCCAGGTCCACAAATGGTGGGGGGATCAAGTGACTGACCAGAGGGCAATTTCAGGAATCTCTTTGCTGGCACTGAGGCAGGATTCTCTTACTTTAGCCTGCTTGGATCTCAGTGGCAGTTTTGGATGGAGATCCTGCAGTAAGGAATGCTGGTGTGGCAGAGTTTGTTGAAACTGTGGAGAGGCAATCATCCTCACAGTTCTGAGGCAGGTTCCTAGAAGAAACTGTGATAACAGCTGTACAAAATCCCAGAAATTTGGGACAGAGCTCTCTCTACCCTGGAAGCAGTGTTCTACCATGGCAAAGAGTTCAAAAGTTGAGTATCTGGCTGGCAAGATGAGCAAACAGAGGAAGAGAAATGAGACCACAGAATCTTTTTTGGTGACAAAGGATCCAAACATAGAATCAGAAGAAGACGACAAAGGCAAAACTCCTGCATCAAAAGCCTCCAAGAATAATATGAATTGGTCACAGGCCACAGAGGAGCTCAAGAAGGATTTTGGAAATCAAGTAAGAGAAGTAGTGGAAAACTGGGAAGAAAAATGAGAGTGTTGCAAGAAAATCATGGCTCTTTCCCAATTTATGGTGGACAAAAAGCCCCTAAAGAAAGATATAGCTGAAAAGAAGGTCAAAAAGCCTCGAAAGCATTGCAATATGAACCCAGTCCTGGCCCAAGGGATTGGTAGATACTCTGGGTCTGTAATGTATTCCCAGAGAGCCATGTACAAGTGGAAATATACCACCCCCAAAACCCAGACTGAGAGGAAAAAGAAAGAAAAAGTGCCTACTACTATCTCAAAGCCTGTTGGTGGTGATAAGAATGGAGGAACTCGTTTGGTAAAGATTTGCAAAATGCCTAGGCATTACCCTACTGAGGATGTGCCTAGAAAGCTGCTAAGTTATGGCAAAAAGCCCTTCAGCCACCATGTGAGAAGACTTTGAGTTAGCATCACCCCAGGCACCATTCTGATCATTCTCACTGACCACCACAGGGGAAAGCGAGAGGTTTTCCTGAAGCAACTGGCTAGTGGCTTGCTACTGGTGACTGGAACTATGACCATCAACTGTGTTCTTCTGGGATGGACCCATCAGAAATTTGTCATTGCCACCTCTACCCAGGCTAAATGTTCAGGTGTGAAAATTCTAAATCATCTTACTAATGCTTACTTCAAGAAGAAGAGGCCCCATAAACCTATACACCAAAAAGGGGAGATTTTTGACATAGAAAAAGAGAAATACAAGATTACACAGCAGTGCAAGACTGATCAGAAAACAGTAGACTCTCAGATTCTGTCCCAAGTCAAGAAAAAATCCTCAGCTTTGTGGCTACCTGCATTCTTTCTTCTCTCTCTCCAACGGAGTTTATCCTCACAAACTGGTGTTTTAAATGCCTTGCCAAGAATACTTATTAAAATATTTGCAATAGCTAAAAAAAAAATTATGAAAAACTAGTCAATAGTTTGCTAAAAGAGATAAAAAAAATACTGAAGAAAATAACACCTTAAAAAATAGACTAACTCAAATGGCAAAAGAGGTCCAAAAAGCCAATGAGGAGGAGAATGCCTTAAAAAGGCAAAACTGACCATATGGAAAAGGAACCTCAAAAGCTCACCAAGGAAAATAATTCCATCAAAATTAGATTGGCACAAATAGAAGCTAATGACTTCATGAGAAATCAAGATATTATAAAACAGATCCAAATGAATGAAAATAATAAAAGACAACATGAAATATCCCATTGGAAAAAACTGCTGACCTGGAAAATAGATCCAGGAGAGATAATTTAAAAACTATTGGTCTACATGAAAGCCATGATCAAAAAAAGAGCCTAGACATCATCTTTCAAGAAATTATCAAGGAAAACTGCCCTAATATTCTAGAACCAGAGGGTAAAATAGAAATGGAAAGAATTCACTGATTGTCTCTTAAAAAAGATCTCCAGAAGAAAACTCCTAGGAATATTATAGCCAAATTCCAGAGTTCACAGGTCAAGGAGAAAATATTACATGCAATTAGGAAGAAACAATTTGAGTATTGTGGAAACACAATCAGGATAACACAAGATCTAGCAGCTTCTACATTAAGAAATCATCGGGGGGTGGCTAGGTGGCGCAGTGAATAGAGCACCGGCCCTGGAGTCAGGAGGACCTGAGTTCAAATCCGGCCTCAGACACTTAACACAAAAACTAGCCATGTAACCCTGGGCAAGTCACTTAACCCCAGCTGCCCTCCAAAAAGCAAAAAAAAAAAAGAGAGATCATTAAGTTTAGAATATGATATTCCTGAGGTCAAAGGAGCTAGGATTAAAACCAAGAATCACTTACCCAGCAAAACTAAGTATAATACTTCAGGGTAAAATATGGACATTTAATGAAACAGAGGACTTTCAAGAATTCTTGATAAAAAGACCAGAGCTGAACAGAAAATTTGACTTTCTAATAAAAGAAGCATGAAAAGGTAAAGAAGAAAAAGGAATCATGAGGAACTTATTAAAGTTGAACTATTTACATTCCTACATAGAAAGATGATATTTGTAACTCATGACAATTTTCTCTGTATGAGGATAGTTGAATGAAATATATATGTATGTTTAAGTGGGTGTATGCATGTGTAGATATGTGTGTGTGCATATGTGTGTACATGTATACATAGACAGAGGACACAGGGGCAGTTGAATATGAAGGGATGATGTCTAAAAAGTAAAATTAAGAGGTGAGAAAGGAATATATTTGGAGAAGGAGAAAGGGAAAGATAGAATAGGGTAAATTATCTCATAAAAGAGGCAAGAGAAAATTACTACAATGGAGTGGAAGAGCAGGGAGGTGAAAGGGAATGAGTCAAATTTACTCTCATTGGATTTGGCTTAAGGAGGGAATAATATACACACTCAATTCTTACCCTACAGAAAAGTATGGGGAAGGGATAAGAGTGCAGGATGATAGAAGGGGGAGCAGATTGGGGGAAGGGGTAATCAGAAGCAAACACTTTTGAAAAGGGACAGAATAAAAGGAGAAAATAGAAAAATGGGGGGTGGTATAGGATGGAGGGAAATATAGTTAACCTCTCAAAACATGACTGCTATGGAAATGTTTTGCATAACTATACATGTATAACCTATATTGAATTGCTTGTCTTCCCCATGGGGATGGGTGAGGAGGGAAGAAAGGAGAGAATCTGGAACTCAAAGTTTTAAAAACAAATATTAAAAATTGTTGCTACATGCAACCAAGAAATAAGATATACAGGCAATGGGGAATAGAAATCTATCTTGCCCTATAAGAAATTAAAGGGGAAGGGGAGGAAAGGGGTTGGGGGGGGACATATGAGAGAGTAGACTGGGGGAAGGAGTAATCAGTATGCTTGCCATCTTGGGGAGGGAGGGAGGGGAGAGATGAGGAGAAAATTTGGAACTCAAAATCTTTTGGAAATGAATATTGAAAACTAAACATAAATAAATTCTAAAAAGAAATTCCAAAACAATGTGAAGCAAAAACAAACAAAACAAAAAACAAAAATTGAACCAGGTCTTCCAACTCTGACCTCAACAATTTGGTGCTGAAACCTGGGAGTTCAAGTATTAATTGGACTCTGATGATCTTCTCCTAGACACTGGGATAAAAGGTAAGCATCCTTTTTTTGTTCTCTTCCCCAGATCTTTCTGCTCCTACTATCATTCTAGCAGTGAGACCACTGAAGTGCCCAGACACTGCCAGCGGCATCTGAAGCTCCTCTGATTTCTGGGTGGTCAATAGGACTGTGGACCCTTATATAAGGGGACAACCTTGTGCTGAGTTGGTCACATTTGTTTTCTCCCCTCAGTTCTTGGACACTGGAACAAGCAGTGAGAACTTGCTATAAGGATAAATCAGGGAGGAGATCTTAAGGAAAAGTGCCTAGTGTTCCACTGTAACACAGCCTGACTTCAATATAAGCTAGAAAAGTGATTTGTGAAGGAGATTTCTAAACAAAACAAGCTTAGTAAGAAATTTGATCTCCAAAACTTAAAGAAAAGGCACCTTGCTCTGCTTGAGTGAACTTTTTACCTTGCATTGTTCCTTCCCCTCCCCATGGACCTTGGGGGAGGTGGGGGGGAGGTGGGCTTCTGCACCTGGTTTTCTTTGGGGGTTCCTGTACTCCAGTTTCAGGGTCTCTGTGCCCTGTGAGTTTCTGCTCCTGGTTTTCTTTAGGGATCCCTGGCCCCTGGTTTCTAGTTCTCTGTACTCTGTGTCATTAACTTAAAACTTTATGTGCATTTTCTAATCTTTTCTTTTAAAAAGTGTTAAGATTATTGGACCTTAGAAATTGAAATGTTACCACTAGTGATTATGAAACCATATTTGATTTGCTAAACCCTATGTAAAAGTCTTCTGTGTAAAGGAATTCCTACTGAGTAAGTTCTTAAAGGTCTGGTAAACTTTGTTATATGATAAGGCTAGTTTAATTAGTTATGTTCTTGCCTTAGGAAAAAAAAACCTGAACTTCCTCCCCAAGGTAAACACCTTTTGGTACTTAGGAATTTGTGATTACTGAGAATTTTGGTATTATGGCACTTTGAGATTTGTGATACTTAAAATACATTTTATACCAATTTGGTTTTGGTAAATCCCAGTCTTTAAACTTTCCAGGTAATTTACTTTATAAAAGTTTAGTGATTATTTCCTTTAACATAAAAATAAATTGTAAGCTTTTTTTTTTAGAAAGGAAAACACTTTTTACAAAGAAATGCTTTGCAAAATCTTTTTGTATGATTTTAAAGGCCTACTAAATTTTCATTTGCAAACTAATTTGTTCCAATAATTTAATAATGATAACAACTATATTCAAACCTACTGTGAATTTTCTAAGTTTCACTTTTAGGTTTGTTGTATACATAGATCAGCCTTAAACAGGTGCTTTCAGAAAAAAGATCTATTGGTTCTTGTTTCAGGTATCCTAAGAAAGGGCATTACCAATCATGAGTGTCAGTCTGAAAGGTTCAATGGAGCACTCTAAATTTTTAAGGGATGGGCATAGAAGTGAAAAGTTAGAACAGCTAAAAAACAGCTTAGTAGATCCTATGGTTTTGCAAGGTTTTGCAACTGATCTTTAAGGAATTTTAAAACATCTTCAACCCCTGGTCACTCCCTTCTTCCACTCCCTCCCCTTGAGTCAAGAGGGTATCTCAGTATGACTGCAAAGAGCCCTGGAGTTTTTCTATTAACTCCTCTCATCCCAGATCAGATTAGGAAAAGAGAGTTTCACCCTTCCCCCCATCTGCAAATTCACCTCTTCCCACCTGGTGAGAGGAGGGAGGGGGAAGAGGCATCAGCTACTGTGAGGGCCCTGCTGAGAGCCTGGAAGTACCTCCCATGAGGTAAGAAGTCAGCATTCATCTGCACTGAGTAAGACAGTCCATCCTTCTATCAATGATTTTATTTGATCTGGAAATGCAACTGATATAATCTGAAGCTTATTATTTGTGTTACAGCTAAAATAATTTGGCTAGTGGATATGAAAATTGTAAGATTGCTGGTTATTTTAATGCTAAAACCTAAAACTGATCATTGATTACTCTGTGTGTGTGTGTGTGTGTGTGTGTGTGTGTGTGTTGTATGGAAAGGAGGATTCTGCCTGTTCAGAGCGGTTCTCAGGGCTACTCAAAAGCACAGTCCATGTCAGCTCTATCTTATGGGGTGGAAAAGGCAGCCCCATCTCAGTGGTCCCTCTTCACCCTCCCTAATTTCATAAGCTTGTCAAAGAGCTTGTTTAGGTTATGGAGTTCCTAAACAGGAAACTTGTCATGAGAATTTGCAAATATATAGAAATGATCTCTAATGATTGGTTTTGCATGAGGACAAGTTTAAGTCTGAGATGCAAATCCTAGGAAAATTCTTGATTAGTGAAATTTGCCATTTGAGGTAAAAGCTCTTGGGACTATAATGGATTTATTTTGCATCATCTGATGGATCTTGAAAATCCATCAATAGTCAATAATCCACCATATGAGAGAAATGCCACAATCTACTCAGAGAGAATGTGGCTGTTACAGATTTAACTCTACTTGATCTTATATTTGATCTGTGTCTGGAAAAGCTGAAAGGACAATCCCAGCCTAGGATGGGATCCTCCTGGCTCAGTTTCCCCATTGTGTTCTTTGAAAAGGAATATTTCTCATCTGACTATTACTGAGTCTGGCTATGAGGTGGAATTGATAGTGCATGGTTGGAGAACTGTGATGTTTTACCTAATTAAGTCCTTGCCTTTCCTTTTTATGGCAAATTTCTGTAATCAAAGCAAGTGGTCAGTAACTGATGTGAGGACAATGCAAGAACGTGAAATCTTGCAGTTTTCAAATCTGAATGGGTAGTTATTCCATACCCCAGTTGGGCACAATTGCATAACCATGTGAAAGATTAAATCCCTGGAATAGAATATCCTTTCTGAATGATTTGGGAATAATTAGATAAAGGGAAAGGAAGTCTGTGAAACAATGGTATAACACAATGTTGAATCGTTATCCCATAGACTAAGTCCGGGATACATCTGAGCTATTATGACAAAATATGTAATTAAGCAGCCTAAGATTATATTCCTTTTTTTACATCTTGAACAATTCAGTAGATGGGTATTTGGCCTAGTTATTTGCCTGTTACTACATATATGTCTGTATGGAATAAGGTCCTTAAGTTTTCAAAATGATGTTAAAATAATTGGGCATTGGTACAACTGATTGAGGAACCTAGCTGTTATTCTATTAATTACTGAAACTAGATCAGTAACGTCTTCTGTTTGAAGAAAAGAATTTCAGTGCAAATTTCTTAAAGGGTGGTACCTTATGGACTATTTTTGTATTAATGGAAAAGTGAACTTCATTCAAAGTTTGTCACTATTGTGCAAATAATATCTGTTTACACTGTATGTTCTGTGGTACAAACATGTTTTATTATAAGCAATTTATTGAGATGCACTTTTTGGAATTAATTACTTACGGATCATCCCAAGTCTTATATGATAACTAGAGTAAAAATTGGTCTCTTATAAGTAAATTCATTTGTATGCCAATGGAATTCAAGGGTAGAAAGCTTCTACCTGCAAAGTGTTGCTACTTATATTTATATGCATAGAGTTGGATCCTCAATAGCATCTGATCCTCCTAAAGGAATTGGAATCAGAGTGGAAACTTCTGAGAAAAAAACAAGATTAGATAATCCTGTATGTCAAAAGTAAATGGTAGTATCATGAGGGTCTTGCTTTGTTTTCCTCTATTCTGACATCACTTTTAAAGATCCTTTTATTTGGTCCCTATCTGTCAGATTTATGTCTCCCAGACTATCAGCTGTCCACCTGCAGATGGTCATGCAACAAGGATACTTGTTGTATATTCTTCTCATCCCCTAGAAGTTCTCAACCTGTAGGTTATGTTCAATTTGTAACAATGAAAATACATCCTGCATAACAGATAGATTTATAACAGTAGCAAAATTACAGTTATGAAGTAGCAATGAAAATAATTTTATGGTTGGGGGTCACCACAACATGAGGAACTGTATTAAACATGAGGAAGGTTGAGAACCACTGCATGCTGCTTCAGCCTCATTTTACTCCCCCACCCCCACCCCCACTCGGGCAAGGACAGCTCCTTTGTTCCTCTCCTAAAAGTATTTGGGTGGATGGTGAGGCAGACAGGAATTCTGAGGCAGGAAGCTAGCAGAAGGCAGGATGTGAGATGCCATATAAGGTGCTACAGATAAGTGGTCAAAGAAGACTGTGCATTGAAGCCCCTCACTGTGGGGACTTGCTTGTGTGCTTTCTAGCTATGCTAATGTTCTGGGCCCCACCTTTGAACTACTTAGGTTTCTGGCCCTTGGATTCCTGATTCCCACCTAGTGCCTAGGGTTAGGTTTGCTTCCTAGGGACTGGAAGTCTAATTCCTTAGTTCAAATACAAAGTTTGGTGGGGCAAGGCAGAATACAGGATTGCTGGGTGTGTCACCATCATTCCCAGTATACTAGGTTACTCCCCACAACTCTCCCCCTATTTCCTGAAGATCCTGCATGGAATTTATCCTTCCAGCACTCAAAAGATATTACAGGCAACCTCTGGGATGCAAGACATCCACTCCAGCCTGATATCTCCCCCTGCCTTCTCCTGGGGCTCATGGTTCCTCTCCCTTCTTGCCCCTATTCTGACCCTGTTATTAATCACTTTTTATTTTACTTATACTTGGTCCATGCTTGTTTAACATCCTGGTCCACTTTGTGTCTTCTCTCCCACAAAAATTCCACTTCTAGCTCTTATGACACCAGCTCCTACCCTCGGTGTCCCCAAGTGGTTTGCCTCTCTCCCCACTGCACTCAGATGACACCATGTTCCACAACCCCATGCTGACCAACCTTCCTCAACCTATTCTCAGCTCCTGAAAGGGACTCTTCGTCCCTGCTCAACAGGAAGCTGCTACTGAAGACGATGACCTTTGGCCCTTGTTCCTGGAAAGAATTCTCCTGCCTAGTGGTTGAGTAGGAAAATGATGTGGACACAAAGGTGCCCTAAGGCTTAATCTTAAGGGTCCTTTTTCAGTACCTTGGGAGGTCTTCCAGAGCCTGAGAGTCTCCTAAAGTAAACTTCTCCCTTATCTGGGACCATAAAAATTCCTAGTCTCCCCGCCCTCATCCTAGGCCATAAAATTTCCCCTGTCTCTTTTATCTTGTGTTATCCATCTTCCTCATCCTGTCCCTAAATTTCCAACCTGCATTAGAAATCCTAAAATTATATCACCATCCTACAGGCCATATAGCTTTCTGGCTATATAAGTCGGTTCCTTTTCCTATATCACTGCTTTTGTTTAGCTCCTTGCTAAATCTCAGGCCCATATGCTTTTGTGTCAATAAAGCTCCCATTGGCTAAATAAAAGGCCTAAGTGAATTCTTTTTTTGTTGTTGTAGCTGTTGCAAGGAGGGGAAAGCAGGGCAATTGGGGTTAAATGATTTGCCCGAGATCACACAGCTTGTACGTGTTAAGTATCTGAAGCCAGATTTGAACTCTGGTCCTCCTGAATCCAGGGCCAATCCTTTATTCACTGAGCCACCCAGCCACCCTATAAGAGAATTCTTTCAAAAACTGAACCAGCTCTCCCAACTCTGACCTCAACAGTAATCATATTGCTTCCACTCTAAAGTAAATGTAGTTTCAAGATCTAAAGAGAATGAAAATAACAAAGACAATTATTTTAGACCAATATCATGAATAAATATTGATGTAAAAATATTGAATAAATTATTAGTATGCTCTAGAGTGAAATGTTGAAAAGGTTACATTACAGTCAGGTTGGACTTATTTCAGAATATAGGGTTGATACACTATTATTAAAACTCTGAATATTAAGTCATGTTAGTAAGAAAATAATAAAAACATGCCTATCTCAATAGAGTCAGAAAAGACTTCTGATAAAACACTACACTCATTTCTATTTTTAGAAAACTCCACAATAAAACATAGAAATAAACGAACCTTTCCCAATATGATATGTCTAAAACTAAAAACCAGTATTTTGCATAATGGAGAAATGCCAGAAATAAGCATTAATGAAGATAGATATAAGATTAGGAGCAAAACAAGTATGTACATTATTACTACTATAATTTGGTTTAGTTATAGAAATGCTGGCTAGTTTTAACAATAATACCAAAATAAGAAGCAGAGGAAAATTATAGGCAAAGAGGAAACAAACATAAGAGAATAGTGTCTGATAATCTCTGATTTCTGGGATAAGGACTCACTAATTGTCAAAAATTGCTGGGAAAAGTAAAAATTAGTTTTAGACTGACAAATATTAGTTTTAAACTAACATCTTATGCTATATTCCACAATAAGCTTCAGATGGATTGATGAGCATATATAAAAGGTCATTTCATAAATTAGAGAATTAGTGAAAGAGATAAGTTTCACAAATGTTAATACAGTTCTTGAACAAACAAGGAATAGAGACCACAGAAGATAAAACAATAAATCTGTTTACATGAAATTGAAAAGCATTTCCACAAACAGAAGTAATACATTTAAAATTATAAAGGAAACAACCAGGGAAAATACAGCAAATTTCTTTCAAAAAAAAGTCTGAAAGTCAAAATATAGAGAATATGTTCAAAGATATAAAAATAAGAGCCATTCCCCAGTAGATAAATTACAAAAGGATATGAAAAATCAGTTCTAAAAGGAAGAAATATAAATGATCAAGTCATTTTAAAAATGTCCCACATCCCTAATTCTAAGAGAAATGCAAATTTAAAAAAAACTCTGAGGTTTATTCTCATATCTATCAAATTGTCAAATGATGAAAAAGAAAAATGATGGCTGTTGGAGGAGTATCAAGGAACCAACATAGTAATGCACTGTGGGTAGAACTATAAATCAATCCATCCATTTTGGGAAGCTGTTTGGAACTAGAACCAAAAAGTCACTAAATTATGCAAAGTCTCTGACCCAGTGATACTACTATTGAGGAACTATTCATGTTCCTCAAAAAAATCAAAAGAAAGGACAAATTTGTGAAATAGTCATATAAAAAGAAATGGGATGCACAGTAGGACAGTTAAACAAATTATAGTATATGGATATTATGTAATATTATTGAATTGTAAGAACAGATGAATGTGAAAAAGAATTCTAGTACGACAACATGAACAGGTACAGAATGAAACCAGCAGAGCTAGGAGAATAATTTGTAAAAAGTAATTACAATACTTTTTTTAAAAGCAGTTTTGATAGACTTCAGAATTCAGACCAACGCAACTATGATTCTAGTGGGTTTAATAATGAAACTTGGCTTTTTATCTCTTGAGAGTGAGGTAATGAACTAGAGGTTCAGAATGATATAAACATTTTGGGCAGGGGCAGCGTGTGCCTTTGTTTTGCTTGACTATGTGGACTAGTTACCAGGAAAGAGTATTTTTCTTTTGAGGTTGTGGGGAATGGGGGAGGTGGAGCATAGCTGATGAGAGAGGAGGGTTTATGATAGAGATACTAATAGAAATACGAGAGGAAAAAAAAGAGCATCAAGAATTCACAAAAGTGAACCAAAACTGTTTCAGAGGAAGTAACAAACTAAACAGTTTTAAAACTAACATATTAAATTTAATATATACTTTTAAAAAAGTAAACAATCTAGATATAGTAGTAATTTATATAGAGAAAGATATATCTATAGATCTATAGACATATCTATATATATAGCAAGACTCTGTTGATCTTTGTTTACAAAAATGTTCATGTTTGTTGATGTTTCTCAATTTCAGAATAATGAAAATCATTTTTAAAAGAATATATACTATCCAGATTATGATGTGTGATTGAAAACCTATAGAGATCATCCATTAGTACACATACACACAAAAATATAAATGAACTGGGCCTAGAACTGAACAGAAGGAAAGAAGGCTGAATTACCTTTGGAAAGTTAAAAAGTTATTTTAATGACTCTAAGCTTTTTCCTGTAACAAAATCCCATCTTTTAATACCAATTTTCTTCTGGTGATGACACATGGTTGTGAAGCATGGCACCCTACATCATTAGGAGAATTTAAGGTGAAGCTCCCCCAGAAGGGCAATGGAGAGGCATGTGATAGGAATTAGCCCATTACAGCACATTCCAAAAAAGAATGATGAAGAAGTACTGCAAAGGACGTCATCAAAAAAATGTGGGAGTGACAAAAAAGATGAGATGGTCATATGGTGAGAGGGAGGAATAACTAACTGATACACTGCCCATGTGCTTTTTTGGTACCTTCACAAAATCAAGGGAACCTAAGGAAAGACTCCAGTGGCAAACTTAGGAGAAGATGTGGGCAAGAGTTGCCCAGGACAGGAAGACAAGGTTGAGTACTAATTTGCATCATTGGAGTAGATATCCAGATCAAAGAGATTTCAGATGGTTGTATTTGAGTATTTCTCAGGAGCAGGCTATACTTAGTTCTATACTTAGTTCACAATGATGCATATTTCTTTTGGAAACTTAAAGCATTAGAGTTCTCTAACAGCAAGAACTATTTAATTCCTATTCTCCTATGAATCAAGCACATCTAAATAAATGTTTGTGATTTTCATTGGCACTTGAAAGACATAACATCCAGGTGTCCAAACAAGATTCATGTAGCACGTTTGATGTTTTGATAATATACACACACACATATATATGCCAGTTTTTCTTTTCATTAGCAAAACCTGAGCAGTTTTTCAAGTCTTCCTCTTAAAACATTTTCCAGTTTAATGTTTGGCAATCAAGACTGAAAACAAGGTTTATTCCCTATTTTCTTGCCTTATTTACCTATTGATAGATTTTAAATGCCAGCAGCTGTGTTCACACTCCTTCACTTGAGTTATTTAAACTATGAAACAATAGCTCTGCTATCAAAAAAGAAGAAGGAGAAGAAGGAAAGGGGGGGAAGCCCTCCCTCTAGCATCAGAATAGGTTTCTTGGTAACACAGCTGAAGATTTCCATGAAATTTCAAGCTCACAGTAAAATGTCTAAAATTACCATGAAGAACGGAAGAATTAATCTTTATGTATAAAGTTACTGATGAAGAAAGTACACATGGAGCAGAAAAACTAGGAAATAGAGTTTAGTTAATCCAGAGTCTAACCTAGTTCTAGAAAATATCCTAGAAGTGGACAGTTTACAAGTTGTTGGGTTTTTTAAATTTAGTTTTGTTGTGTTCACAATTGAAGTCAAGCAGGACATATCAATCATTTGACATTTTCTTGGAAGGAGATTGACTGCAAAGCCCCAAAAGTCTGTGTTAGGACCTTTACAAGTTAACCTTTTGATCAATAACATCCTGTATCAAATCTACCTTGAATATTGAGTACTTTCTAGAAAGGATCTTGTTAATCCCTTTCAGGGTGATCCTAGACATAATCCCAAACTGTCTTTATTAAGCGACTGTCCCCTGAAGCCTACTCTAGGATGGCAGCATAATTAGTCTGAAAGCAGAAGAACCTGATATCTCTCTTTAGGAGTTGGGCTCCATCAGACCATGAATTCAGTCTGCATTAACCCATAACTGGGGGTCTCTTTGTGAACGAAGGAGAACTATCCCAACTCAATGAACCCATCATATATACTTATTATATAAACATCAAAATGTAAAGATATACAATCTATCTGTTTTGCTGTATTTTTCAGGCATTTACAATCATGTCTAACTCTTCATGACCCCATCTGGGATTTTCTTGGCAAAGTTACTGGAATGGTTTGACATGTCCTTCTCCAGCCCATTTTACAAAGAGGAAACAGAAGCAAAAAGGATTAAGTGACTTGCCTAAGGTAATAAAAATCTGAGGCTGGATTTGAACTCAGGTCTTCCTGACAACAGGCCCAACTTTCTACCCACTGTACCACCTAGCTGCCCTATTCTATCAGTTAATAAACATTTACTAAGCATCTCTTATGTGCAAGCATTGTGCTAGATGCTGGGGATACAAAGGTAGAAATAAAATAGTCTTTGTTTTCAAAAATCTTATATTTTTTTAGGGGCAACATGAATATCTATCTATCTATCTATCTATCTATCTATCTATCTATCTATCTCACAAGGAAATTTTGGGAGGAAGGAGAGAGAAGATCTGAAAGTACTAGCAGTTGGGGGGTATCCATGCCTTGTAATTTTTATCATAATTTCTGTTAAGGTTAAATACAATTATGTCTTTTAAGGAGTATAATGCATCATGCCAGATAGGAAGATTTTTGCATTTGCTTTGAAAATATTCCCAAGTTGCATTCCAAGGTCAGTGCTTGGGCTTAAAGGGCAACACATCTAGGCATTATCTAGGCCTTAATGATGTGATTATTAGCCATAAGAGAAATTCTATTGGAAAATATCTGTGTGTTACACTAAATGATCAGCCCCTAAAAAGGATCTGTAATCATCTATACTAAGATCTTAGGGTATGAAATACATCAATAGCAACCAAGAAAAAAAGATGCATTATAATTACCAAGAAGCAACAATCAAATGTGTTGTCTTTATATTAAAATATGCTTGCTTGCAAAATATTTTAGAAGTAAATTATCCATTACTATTGCTTGCTTGCTAGCTAATTGTCAGTAATAATCCCTTTCAATTACTAAGGAGAAGTAGGTCAGCCAATTTTTAGTTCTTAAGAAACTTCCAATTTAGCAGTAGAAGGGAAATCAGCAAGTTGGATTTTAATATGAGTGAGCAAATAAATTCTCTTTCAGGCGTAACCCCAAAAACTGATGTAAAATAACTATGATATGTAAAAGTAATTATGTTTAATTTTATTTGTATTATCTTTATTTTAAATTATAATCATCACAATACACGATCAACCTTTTTTAATCAAAAGCTTTTAACTGAGTATTTAATACCGATGGGCATATGAATAATTTTTGTATTTGTTTTAGATAATATATTTTCTTACTATATTTACACCTATCATTTCCTCTTCCTCCTCTTCCTTTTTCTTCTTCCTTTTCTCTCTTCTCTCTCTCCCCTTCATGTTTTCATTTGGCAAATTTGCATCTTACCCTTTCATTAAATAACAGTGTTGATGTTAGTCAGTGGTAAAATTAATTGGATTCTAAATCTCCTAAAATGTTTCCCTTCCTTTAGCAGCTACTTGATGCCCACAGGAAAAGACAGCAAAGGATGAAAAGGTGAATTTTTACATTTAAGATTTCTTCTTTCAAATGAGAGGTTTAAGAAAAAGTATGGGGCAGTTGAGTTTTACCTCTCAAGGTAAACAGGAAGCAAGGAAAACAACCATATGTTAATGAAACTAGCCTAGGACTGAGAGGAAGGAGACCTGGGTTATGATTCCAGTTTTGCTACTAACTAGCTGGGTGACTATTATGGAAGTCATTTTGCCAGTTTATGACTCATCAACTTTCTAACTTATGTAATGGAAGTCCTCTACTTCATTATTTGCATGGAGATGATTCTGGTTTCTCAAAGCCCAGTTGTGCACAATCTCGCTCAGGTCTTATCAACCTGGAAAGCCAGATGAATTAAATTCAGAGAGGCTCCTCAGTAAATCAATAAGCATTTCTTAAGACATTGCTATGTTCTAGGCACTATGCTAAGTATTAGAGCTACAAAGAAAGTCAAAAGTAGTCCCTGGAAATAACAATTAAATAAACTTGTTACTAGAAACTTCCATGGACAAGAGGAATGGGAGAGAGATATAGTCATAAATGGAGATCTGATGACTGTAGGTGAAAGACAGGAGGCCAAGCATTAAGGGAAAAAAATGCATCAGCATGCTTAGGAAGACTGCTCTCACTGATAACAGCTTTAGCCTCTTAGGATTATCAAATTTAATTTTTACAACTTTTTAGGTTCACATAGAGCATACAATCACTCAGCATCATTCTTCAGCAACTTAAATAAGTAACACTTTTCACAGAAGAAATAAAGGGGGAATCTGCTAAAGGAAAAAGGGAAAGACATTCTGGGGGAATATTTGCAATAGAACTGGCAGGATTTATTATCAGAATGAGAAGTTATTCCTTACTCAAGGGTAGGATAAAATAAGAGGTGATCAAATATTTTTACAGTTTTTTTAAAGTACTTTTAACACAACTACAGGGTTGAGGTAACCATTTAAACAATCCTGCAATTGTCTCTCACCCACTGTAATGGTAATCAATTTGTTTGATCAGATACTTAGGGCTAAGTAGATCATATACTTAGGGTTAAGTAGATCCTAGTAACTTAGAACTCTGGCCATTGGTGAAAAGGTGTGAATTCCCTTGTTGATATGGAAGAATGCTATTGGCTGAGACACTCCCCTGTTGACTTGGGAGAAGGCCAGTGTTTATAAGCAGGAGAATTTTGGAGAGACAGACAGATTTTGGATTTGGTTCCTCAGGGAAGCTGACTGAAGATATGAACAGGATGGGACTTTGTTTGTTGGTGGCCTGGCTGATCCTTGAGTTCCAGGCAAGAGAAGTCCTGAAGGGTTTGAGGTGTGCTGAATCCGGTGAACTTCAGTGTGTGCCAGGGATTACCTTGAGGACTGGACAAGGACCTGGGA
>CM053595.1:238585032-238674587 GCA_028646575.1 Pseudocheirus occidentalis
AATTGTTGATACTATGAACATTGTACTGAATCTGATTTTGTAATGGAATAAACAGAGTGTTCACTAATACTGTGTAATCTGAATCTTAAAAGCTCTTCACAGTAGCATTCTCTCAGGAATCTACTGCTGATTGACTTTACACCCACAGACAGTAATAATTGTTACCACAGTCAATGAGGCTTTCTACTTAATTTGTTAAAATTTTACTTCTTTAATGGTGGTTGTGGATTTTTTAAATATTAGAACACAAATTTGTTGGTGGGTTTCTACACTATTAGTCTATCAAGATGTGAAATGGATGCAGTACTTATTTCTGCCCCCATAATACAAAGTAGATGGAAGGCAATCTCAGAGAAAAAGTCCTGGGGTGGAAGGAGAGATCAGAAAAGACTTCCTGCAGAGGTGAGATTTTATCTGAATCTTAGATTTCAGAAGAAACATGGATAGACATGCATGAAATAATGAAGAGAAAAATAAGCAGAACCAAGAGAACATTGTATTCAGTTATAGCAATATTGTTTTAAGAACAACTTTGAGCAACTCAATAATTTTGACTTATAAATTTCCAGATTAATTACAAAGGACCTAGAAAGGAAGGCACTATCTGCATCCAGAGAAAGAACTGATAAATAGAAGTATGGATAGAATTATTTTACATATACATACATATTTTCATGTAACGGTAGCCATCAGGAGGGAAAGGGAAGAAAAAGAAAGTTACATGATAACTTTATTATATATTTAAAAGGAATAGCAAGTCTTACATAACAGAGTTGCAGTTTCTTGTGGAATCATCTCTTTTATCTTTTCTACTGTATTATTGAAATACTTGTTTCAAATTTTAAGTTCAGAATGAATGAATGAATAGGAAGACAGGGAAACTAGTGGGTTGAGAATTCTAAGTATGGTAGAACAAGTACAAATGCAGGGAGCTGGGAAATTTTACTGCATATGAAGAAGAGCAAATAGACTTGTATTGCTAGATCATAGAGTGTGTAAAGTGGAATAAAGTATAAAATGACTGGAAAGGTAGGAAGAGACCAGATAGTAAAAAGTTTTAAATATCAAACAGCATTTTATGTTTGACCATGGGGAGAATTGGGAGGTACTATAGTTTACAGATTTGCATTTTCTTGTGTAATCATCTTTTTTTAATTATACTATGTTACAGAATGTTTTTTATTCCATAAATTAAAAATAAAACAATTTTAAAATAAATCAATAAACTTATGATCAAACATCCTTGCCAATTTTTCATCATCTTATTTTCTGATGTCCTGCTTTCCTTTTCCAAAGAGATAGGAAACACAGTGTAGAAGGACCATTGAACTGAGAACCAGGTGGTCTATGGTCTAGTACCACTTTTACAATTAGTTAGCTATATGAGTGAACAATTTCTTTACTCTTTCTGGGTCTTAGTTTCCTCATCTGAAACATAAAGATGGAGCTTTGTACAAGAGTAAAAAAAAAAAGCAAGGAACTTGAAGGAGGGAATTCATAATGACAGGATCTGAGTTCATATCCTAGCTCTGCCACTGACTTTGGCCAAGTCACTTAATTTCCTTGACCCCTGGTTTCTTCATCTGTAAAGTGTTGGGTCTCTTGTCGATAATGGGCTGAACCATCCTCAGCTAACAGGAGTGCACGTGATCACCTGGGGGGTGGAATGCAAAGGTTGCACCTGTTAGCTATAAGCAGGATTATCTCTCCACCTTCAGGGTGATGCACGATTGGCTCGCTGTGGCGAGGGCAAGGCCAGGGGAGGGGCCCTAAGGGACCCTGGAGAAAGGACTTAAATCAGGCTACCCAGAGGCAGAGGGAGTTCCAGCCACGCCAAGCTTAGAGAAGAAGAGAAAGTTCCAGCCACGCCAAGCTTAGAGAAAGTAGCTAGAAGCAAGTGTTGTGTTCTGAAGAAGAGTTCCAGCCATGCCAGGCTTAGAGAATGTAGCTAGAAGCAAGTCCTGAGTCCTGAGTTTTCTGTGCAGCTGTTTCTCCCAGAGTAAGTGGGAGCCGAGGACACCCAAAGCCTGTTGAGGAAGGGTATAGGTGAAACCTATACATCCTGACCCCCAAAAACTGTAGCAGTAAAGGTAGGGTGTCGGACTAGATCAGAGGTGTCAAACACATAGCTCTTCAAGGCTTGCTGCTGCCATTCCTGAGAAGACTTGAACAGGTTAAAATATAATTGGGACACATTTACCAAAATAAATAAAAATACAATTGAACATAGATAATGTTAATATTTGGTTTTCTAAATCAATAAGTACCAACAAAGATCCTTATATTAAAGATTTAGTGACCCCGTTTCTGTTTGAGTCTGACACTATTGGACTAAGTCTCTTAGGTCTCTTCTAGGCCTAAAAAGTCTATGATCCCATAAAGGAGAAGAACTAAGGTCTATTTTAGTTATCATATTCTAATGAGGTCACAATGTCTGCTACACAAAAACAGTATTGCAACTTGCTACTTTACCACATCTTGACAATAAGACAACAGAACTTTTATTTTTCAGGTGAGATGACAGAAGAAATAAAAAATAAAGGATTACCTCATACCTGTTTCTTTAAAGCTGAACAGGTCCCAGTTACATTCCACAAGGAAATCAGAAAGGCAACTGGGAACCTCCTCAATTACAGCCCAGAGTTTGCTGGAGGAAAGTGTATAACTGATTTTAGAAGATAAGGGACTGAGTGCATTTACCTGAAGATGAGGCCAGGCTTCACTGACGAGACCGGAGATAATGAGGAAGGCTTTCTTTGGTTTGGTGGGGAAATCATGATTCTGAATCATCAATCAGGACAGCTTTATCTGATTGTTAAGTTTTTGAGAAAAGTGTACTTGAATTTTCCAGGGAACATTTAAGAAGGCCGGCCAGCCAGCCAGTTAAAAAAAAAAGGCAGGATGAGGAGGAAGGAGGATGGTTAAATCACATTTGGACTTGAAAATGTTCCACTGCTTCACACATAGTAGGTATTGAATAAATGTTTATTAAATGAATAAGGATGATTGTGGGATTTAAATATTATGTTTCAATGTTATAACATTTAATTAAATTAATTTTTGAAGAATATAATGAACTATGGTTAATATGATGATAAAGAATGGGGGAGTATCTCATTTAAAATGAAAGATAAGTTTAACCTCTAAGGAATTATGAGTTCAGTATAGTAAGTGGTGATATGAGATGAGAGGAGTATTATTCCAAGGTAAACTATTTTCAGAATTAATGAATTAAGGATTCCTTTATTCAGTTAATCAGAAACAAGAATTTAGTAAGAGGCAAGGCTATACATTAAGGCAAGGCTATACTCCTCTGGCTAGAACTGCGCTGAACTCTGAAGATAAAAATTCAAGTGTAATGTGGCAGTCTCCCACACGTAGCAAGGAGTATCATGTATGTGGCTTGCAAGGAGATAAAAAAATAAACATCTCTAGTGTTTCCTCCCCTCACACTTTACCAGGAGATACTTTTAGGGATGGTGAGCAGGAGGTTAGAGCCAGAGGCTGGTCACTATGCTTTCTTCAAAGAAACTAGTTTAGAATTATAGTTATTTGCTCCCTTAAATATTGTTAGTTTAGAGGAAGTAACTTTAAGATTCAAGCTAAGCTTCTGGTCAATGTTCATTAATGGGGAAAGGAGAACCCTGAGCTTCATATCCAAAGTTTGACTCCGTTCTCACCAAATAATCAGTTCTACAATGAGTACACATAGCAAAAAGCAAAAAAAAAAAAAAAACAAAACATTTATCCCAGTCAAAAGCAAAACAAATCAGAGGGAGTATACATATAAGAATAAATATCAAACAGTACAGATTGTAGGCATTTTCTTAATAGGAGTGAGATAGCTTAAGCAAGCAAGAAATTCCCAGATCTCAACCAAAGGAAAATTTCCCCAAAGTTTTTAGTATATCAAGCTGAAGTTAGTAACATGATAGAGACTGCCAGCACTCTCGTGTCTGGCTTCTTTCCAAAGTCTTTCTCTCCCTTCAATGATTTGAAGAGAAGTTGGCGTCACAGATCTTCTCTCTCGAAGCTAGAACTCCAAATCTCCTCTGTCCCACAAGTAGACTTCTGGCATTGATTTCTACCAATGAGAAAAGAGTGTCATACTAATGAACTTTGTGGTTTAAATTACACAAACAAAAAAAAAACTGTATCTGCTCTCAAGGAAAATTCTGATGAGAGAAAAACAATGCACAAAAGAAAGCAGAAAAGGAGAAGGGAAAAAGTACTCATGTTGGGACATGGTAACATGGTCCAGAAAGTCACAAAGAACCTAGAGGGGAATCAATGATGACCTTCCTGGGTCAATTCCCAAAATGGAGGAGGCCCTAGGAGTAACTCACTAATGGGAGAAGGGAGCCCCAAGGGTAGAAGAATATTCTAGGGTAACTACATATGAATAATTCTATATCTTATTCGTGTTTGAATTGTCCTATAGGGCCTATCACAGAACCTTAAAACATCCCATTTGGAATAGACCTCAGAAGTCACCTAATCAATCAACAAGCATTTATTATGCACTCTGTGCTAGGTATAATGCTAGTCCAACTCATGCTTGAATAAAAGTCTCCTGTACAATACATTTCACAATGATCATCTAGTCTTCCTCTGAAGACTTCTAGTAAGAGGCAACCTACTAATTTTGATTTACCATTTAATTTTTGAATAGTTCCAAATGTTAGGAAGTTTTCCATTACATCCATCTCAAGTATCTATTTCTCTAACTTCCACCTCTTGCTCCTAGTTGTTGCCTCTGGGGTTCAAATGTACAAACCTAAGCCTTCTTCCATATGATCACCCTTCACATACTACAAGGCAGTTATAGGGGGGCCCCCAAGGCTTTTTTTTCAAGTTAAATGTCCTCATTTTCTTATTTCTGCCAATAAAGTCTTAAATCAATGAATTTAAATGTTTTTAATCAATTGATTCCTTTAGTTTTCACATAATAGTAATTGTGCCTGTTCCTTTCCTCCCCTTGCCACCTCTTTCCCCAGCTCACAGGCTCATTGGACTTAACTTCCTCCTACACTGATGGATGTTTTAAACCTGTAGTTAGTAGCAGCCACAGCCCAAAGCTCTTGGTACCAAGCCAAATTTCCTGATGCTCCTTTCTTTCTTTGAGTGAACTGGTGTTCAGCACTCATTTCTCCCATTTTGCATTAGCAAGGGTACTTGCTTGTTCTTTCTCCTCTTTTTTTAGCTTGTAATGTGATCAAAGAGGTGATTGGCCAATTCAAAAGCCCTTTGGTAAGGGTTTGAGGGGATGACCCCCTTTAGAGGACCTGTTTCAGTAAGTGCTTCTTCTATGGACATTAGCCTGTTTCTTTAATTTTCACTCCCTATTGAATCTGGAGGGGAACAATAAGGCACAGTCCCTTAGCACTTAACTTCCAATCTCCCACCTACCCTCTTTTGCACTCACAAAGGGAACAAATGGCTTTTTTTTAAAACTTCTCTTTGTTGCCATTTTCCTCCAGGCAAAATTTCATGGGGCTTGGATGATTTTGTAGAATCTGAACATCTTCTTAGTTCTAAAGTTTCCTTGGAATTATGCTATTTTGGCTAGAAGTATTTTTTAAAATTGTATTTGTTGAAGGGATAGTGGCATCTTAAACAAATATCTGCTAAATTAATAAACCTCATAAATTACAAAATCCCTGAACACCAACTGCTGAAATACAATCACTCTCTGACCTGAACCTATTAAATGAATAAGTCTGCTGTGCATAATTTACACTAGTGATATGAATGAAAAATAGCTCCTTTAAAAGGAATGTAAAATAACAAAATATTCGTGGTGTTGAAGCAGAATTATTATTTACTGAGGGTTTTATTTCCTTTGATATTGGTTTATGGCTCATCTAATAATTTTTAGCTTTATTAGTCTTTTGCTTTCAATTGTTCAATGATCTATGATCAAGTAATTATTATATGTTTCTGTATTGACTGGCGTATGAGTGATGTGCAAAAACACTATTTATCATGCTAATATTCTACACAGGGGTAGGAATAGGGACTAGACCTATGATTTCACTAGCATAAGGAATTTCCTGATGAGAAAGCAATGTCAACCAAGACAAGTCAGCACCTTCTCTGCAACATACAATCTCAGGGAGTTGCCTAGGGCATTGAGAAGTTAAATAACTTGCCCAGGGTCACCCAGCCAATACATGTCAGAGGCAAGACTTTAACCCAGCTTCCTTCATGTAAATGAGTCAGTTAACAAACATTTATTAGATACCTCTAATGGTAATTTGAAGATCTTCCCTGTTCCTTAATAAACCTAAGGGAATTTGAAGACCTTCCCTGCTTTGAAAATATACTCTGCCCCCTAATAGGCTGAATGTGGTCACATGGAGCCTGATGTGGGAGTTTGCTGAAGGTGGAAAAGAGCCCACAGGAAACTGGGAGTCAGAGCTAGCTAGACTGGGAGGAGAGGCTTCCAAGGGAGGCAGATAGGCTTGTGAGTAAATATTGGTCTTGTGTTGGTTTGTGGGAAGGCTAAAGGATGCTGTTGTGGCTTATTAATGTCTTTGCTACTACGATGGAATTGGCTTACTGATTTGAGGATTTGCTTTTCTGGTGTCTGAATAAATGTTTTGTTTTGGTCTTCTATATGGAGAGTCTGTTATATTTTACAATTAAGCACCAAAGAGGTATATTTCTAGTAACCATGGGAACTGTGAATATTGCATTGAAACTACAAAGCCTACTCTGTGCCTGTTTCAGTGCTAAAAGCACTTAAGGTATAAAGAAAGACTAAAGACAGTCCCTGTTCTCAAGGAGTTCACAGTCTAATCAGGGAGAGAGCAGCAAATCAACTGGATACAAACAATTTCCACATATGGTATAAATTGGAGATAATCTCAAAGGAAAGTATCAACTAAAGTCCCACCTTCTTTAAGAAGTTTTTACTGAATACCTCTTAATCGTAATGCCTTTCCCTCTGACATGATCTCCTATATATATCTTGTTTACATACCATTGTTTTCATGTTGTCTTTCCCACTGGATTGTGAGTTCCTTGAGACAAGATATTGTTATTGCCTTTCTATGAATTCTTAGTGGTTAGCGGTGTGTGGCACATAGTGAGCACTTAATAATTGCTTGTTGACTGAACTTAACTTCCAGTTCTGTATCTACTACACAACAGTGTTTCTTAAGATGATACATAACTTACGTGTCCTTTTACATAAGTACTATAAATGCTACTTCATAAATATCAGTAGAACAAGACCACGGCCAAATTTATTGATTTTGTTGCTATTGTTGTTGTTGTTCAGTCATGTTTAGTTGTGTCTGACTCTTTATGACCCTATTTGGGGTTTTCTTGGCAAGTATATGGAGGGCTTTGCCATTTCTTTCTCCAGCTCATTATAAGGAGGAAACTGAGGGTTTTATTTCCTTGTATATTGGTTAAAGGTTAAGTGACTTGCCCAGGGTCACACAACTAGTAGGTGTCAGTCCAGATTTTAACTCAGGAAAATGAGTTTTCCTCACTTCAGGCTTGGTACTCTATCCACTATGCTCTATCCAAGGCTGCCCAACTTTATTGACAATCTTATCTAAAGAAACAGAGTGCTTTAAGATATCATAGTCATAAGAATTTTAAAAGGCATCTAATCCAAAAAGACCTTAGAGGTCATGTAATCCAGGAACATTATTTCACAGTTGAAGAAACTAAGTCTGATAGATTGGGTGATTTAATCAAGGTTGAACAGCTGTTTACTATGAGAGGTTATCACTAGAACCTACCTCTTCTAAATTACAGCTGAGTACTTCCAATATTTCACTCTCATGCTAGACTAATACTTGGAATACTGTTAGATACCCTAGATATAGCAAACCAGTATTTCAAATAGAAACAAAGTCCACCAAACTTTGACTGCTCTTACTCCTTGACTTAGAAAAACATATTTAAGCATTATTATTTATGTTCTTTTGTATTTATATTAATTTTGTTAACTATTTCCCAATTATATTTTAACCTGGTTTTGGCCAAAGTAAGGAGTGTTATGGACCTCATGCTTGACCATTCTGTACTAGACAGACAATCAGTGTAATCTACCTAGATGGTAGTTACATAAGGTGACCATTCTCCTTGAATGGAATGTTTCTAGGTGTTGAGGTCTAAAGAGAGGAAATTAATTGTGTTAGGAAGATTTGGGGGTTAATGGTACAAATAGGCCTTAGCCACACAATGCTAAGAAATCTAACTAATGGTTTTCATAGTGAAGGATCTCCTGTAGAGGATTTATGGGAGGAGATGGGGAAAGAGTCATATGGTATAAGAAGTCAGATATGGGTTACAATGTGTATTGCTGGAAGAAATATTCCTATCATAGAGATCACCAAAGGTAAGTATCAATCACAATGGTAAACATAATACCCAATCCATAGTAAATACTTAATAAATATTTGTTGATTATTTACTTCTTTGTAGAGGCTGGTGAAAGTGATTTGTTGCCAATACCAAGCAATACTTCTCTCTTTAGATCAGGGTTGGCAAAGTATAGTATGAGGGCCAAATCAAACCTGCCACCAGTTTTTGTAGAGCCTGTCAGTTAAAAATGGTTTTTACGTTTAACTTGCACACAATATAAAAACAGAGGAAGGACAGTTTTGGAAAGGCCAGATTTG
Organism: Pseudocheirus occidentalis; assembly: GCA_028646575.1. Taxonomy (NCBI): domain Eukaryota; kingdom Metazoa; phylum Chordata; class Mammalia; order Diprotodontia; family Pseudocheiridae; genus Pseudocheirus; species Pseudocheirus occidentalis. The sequence continues at coordinate 238,593,675 of CM053595.1, forward strand.
GCCCAGCCCTCAAGCCCTCGAGTTTGAGTTCACTGATCTCTGGTCTAGTAAACCATAACTTACCTAACAATGACCTCATCTTTGATACTAGATAACCTGTTGCAGGTGAAGAGTTACTGTTCCTAATAGCATTGCTAGTTCCAGTCTCTCTCCTCCTATCTGTCTCCATCCTCATATCTGGTTTCTTTATGTGTAAGCTATTTTTTACATATTTGTGTATTTGCACAGAGGTGGGAATTTTCCCCTCTAATCCACGTGCATAAGAGTCCTCATTAAATACCTTTTTAGTTGAGGTCTGATCTGGGAGAGTTGAAAGAATATTTTAAAGAAGTCACATAGAATGACACAATATAAGGGAGACAAAGGAATCCCATGACCCAGGTTGGAGGGTGGGGGGAGAGAAGACACGGAATTTTATGGTTCAAGGTAAGGGGAAGTTTTGTGGTATTTCAAGATTAGAGGAGACTTTAGGGCACCAGGGAATGAACAACAACCCTTGGGGCACCTCTGTACTTTAGGGTGTCTTTAGAGGATAAACCAGGGAAAGAGCAACTCAACCTTTGGAGCACCTTTGTATCTACATCATTTTTTGCTACCAAAACTGTGTATGAGTGTAGGTAGTCAGATAATTAATTGGTGGAGGAAAAAATTCCCTTAACATTGTAATAGAGAATAATTGTAAGAATGATCGCCTGAGTTGAAGTTCAATAGCTATCAGCTGAGAGAAGCCACTGGAACTTTTGATAACAAACTGACATATTTGTGGAGTCATATGCCAGAAAGTATATTATTCCAAGGTGATCATTATAATAATAACACTAAGTTTTGCAAAGCAATTTACATATATTGTTTCATTTGGTTCTCACAATAATCCTATGTGATAGGTGCTATTATTGTCCCCATTTTACAAATGAGAACATTGAGGTTGAGAGAGGTTAAATGATTTGTCTAGGGTCATACAGATAATAAAATCTTAAGGTGGGTTTGTAAAATCTACAATCACACAAACCAGTCAGGTCTTCCTGAGTCCAGGTCCTACATTATCAACCACTCAGAGCTTCTTGCTTTGACATAGATTCAAACTAGAGTTAAATTCAGGCACAATAATAACATTCTAATAAAATCTGAGTAAAGTAAGGGCTTTCACAGAATCTGTGACTGATAACAGTCAAGAATTAGTCAAGGAATTTACCTAGAAGATGTCTTACATCTCTTTTAGACCTAAGATTGTGTAGCCTAAACAAAAGAAAACTTTAAAAGGGCAGGATGAAGAAGTAGTGTGCAACGGTGGGAAAAAATTGGACCTAGACTTGGGAAAAGCTCCCTTTTGACATTTATTAATGTGTGAACATAAGCAAGTGAAATGGCAGGCAATTTGCTGCTTGTTTAAGCTATTCAAGTACCTTTGATTGTGTTAAGTCTTTGTTGGAAATAGTATACATTGTGTTGCCCTTAATAGGCCTATGGGAGTTTGCAGACCTTCCCCACCCTTAATAGGCCTAAAATCATCACATGGAGCCCATGGTGGGAGGAGCTTGCTAAAAGAGCCTAACAGGAAGGGTGGAACAGGAAGGAGCAGAGCAGATAAAAGCTCTAGCACAAGCTGGGACCAACAGAACTGAGAAGGAAAATGCTTGTGTATCATTCCTCTGTCTATCTGTTCTGTCTGTGTTGATGTTACTTTGTCAGACAGAAGCATTCTGTCAATTAATTTGTGTACTTTTTCAGACAGAATCACTTTGTTGATTTGTGTTGATTTCTCAGACAGAAAATAAATTGAGATGATAGTACCAGCAATGTGTATAAATATTGCTGTAACCCTGTTTTCCTAGAAACAGAAATTGTGAATATCTTGGAGTGGAGCAGTTCCCATGAACTGTGATATGGAACAGGAGCAGAGAGCTACCTACCTATGAATCCAGGAAAGAGCTGGGAGCATGGAAAAAGATCCGTGGGGTTTGGTAATCAGCCTCAAGTTAGGAGATTTTATTGGGTATTCAGTGCTGACCAATAATATTGTAACTTACTATGACGTATGGGTAGATGGTGTTTGTACTTTCTGCTACCTGTAAGGATTATTGGCTTAAGGATAATTACCCCTTAAGGATGGTTGCCTTAAGGATGATTGGAATCCAGCCTAGAGTCAAGATGCAAGAAGACTTAACTTAGGTGCTCTATATTGATTGAGGAGACTGACTTATTGAATGATATATTTTGTTCAAGACTTTGTAGCCACCTTAGTAATAAGTTTTTATGTTATATTGTTGTGAATATTGCGCTTTCTTGAATGTTTTGCTTTAGTTTATTGCTGAATAAATAGAGAGCTCATTCTACTATGTGATAGAGCCTTAAAATTATTCTCAGCATCAGTACTCAGAAGAGCTGCTCGTGATTAACTTTACAGCAAGTTTTTACCTCTCTAAACCTCTGTTCCTTCATTGGAAAAATATAATACTTGTAGAACCTATCTCAGGTCATTGCAAAGCACAAATGAGATAACACACCAAATATCACTAGAAATTATTTCAGTTATTATTGTTCTTATATTTATCTGTAGGTACTTGAAGGTTTTTCATATAGGAAGAAAATTAGATCTTTTTGTCTGCTTGGCCCTAGAAGGTGGAACTGGGAACAGTTGTCAGAAGCTTTGGGGAAGAAGACTTAAGATTGATGTAAGGAGAATTTCCCTGGTCTTTAGAGATATCCAAAAGTGAAATGGGTTGCCTCAAGAGGTAAGAAGGGTAAATCTAGGGTTGTCCTTCCTTGGAGATATTTTAGGAAAAGCTAGATAACCACTTGTTGAAGATGCTGTAGAAGTGAATCTTTTTCAAGTGCAATTTTCACTTAGATGGCTCCTGTAAAACTGATTCTGTTGTGATAGGCAACTAAGTAAGGGTGATTCATTAAAAAAAAAAAAACCTTTATAAGAATACTGTTATTAGAATTCAAGTATTTTAATAAAGAGGTTTTTTTTTCTTTTGAATAAAAAGTGGAAGTGATTAAAAAACATATCATGGCTCTTGGAAAACCTCTATCTGAAGTTCAAAGTATGCAATTTATAGATTGGGCCATATGGCAAAGGAATTCTACTTCCACCTAGTGGCAATATCCCCTAATTGCTGGTAAAAGCATCTAAGTAAGGATCTGAAAACATAAGCTAAAAGTTATGAAATAACAACAAATCCTATAACTCCTGTCTCACCTGGATGATCACCTTTTAGATTTCAGCCTATTATAAAAAAAGTGAGAGGTATGTTTTATCTTGATCACTAAAGAGTCATATTTAAACCCCTGTTTGCCATCAAGATCCCTTTAAATATTTTTGCTTGCTTTTAACAATTAATCCCCAATTCTGAAAGACAACAGTTGCCACAGTTTTGTTGCTGTTTTTCGGGTGTATGTCTGTACCACACAGAATGATGAAAATGTGAAGATAACATGGCTGGATTTTGCATAATTCTTATCCGCATTTACCAAAAAGCTATACCCAATGCAGACATTACTACTGATGGGTTATTTTTATCAGATTACATGACTATCTAGAGTAGAGAAAGGCCATATATAGTTCTGGCATCTGAGTACACCAAACTACTTTCACCTGGGACTTAATAAAATAGAACCCTGAGTCTTCAAAATGGAGAGACCAGACTATTAGCCCCCTGCCTCATCTAATGCCTTCAGAGCACTTCGCACCATAGTTTAATAGAAGATGATGCATATACCAAGGACGTTTTGAAAAGATCAGAGAATGGCCACTGGGAAGCAGGTTTCTTCTGATATGAGGTTTGATGTTTTCAGCTTTTCTACCTTTTCTTCCATCTGTTCCCATTGTCACTAGAGGAGCTTCTTCAGCCATTCGACAATCTTTACCAGTGAGAATCTTTAATCGTTTGTTGGACTCTCTGCTTTCTCAGTCAGTCACTGTATCTTGCTGCTTAAATGCTTTATTTTATTTTATTTTATTTTGCACAAGTCCTGTATATTCACCTTGAATGTGTCTAAACCCTGCTGATCTCTTTGCCCTGTTACTTGCTTTTGTAGAAAATCTCAGAAGTTACTTCCAGTTATACAGGGGGGTCATGAACTTCACTGGGCTCATCTTCAACTTCATCATATTCTACTTAATTGAAGAATGAAAGACAGCTTCAAGTAATCCCCCCACCCCTGCTACCTCCCCACCAAAAAAAGGTTCTTATTCAAGTTTTCAATTGCAGCCCAATTTCCAGAGAATCTTCACAGGTCAGTGAGAAAGAACCTGTGTTATATGGACCAAGCAAACTGTTATTAGTGGAATTGGTCAGATGCCATGAAAATATCAGATGTACACTGAAAAAATAAGGACTAGTTCTCCAAATGGAAATGATAATTGAAGACATAATGTATGTTTAACTTTAAACTATCACCTTGTCATATAAATAATAATTAGTAACATAGAGTATATTAAGGTTAACTTTATACACATTACCTCACAACAACCATGAATAGTAGATGCTATTATACCTATCTTATATATGAGTCAGATAGAGAAGTGATTTGTCCAAGGTCACATAGCTAGTTGGTGACTGAGGCCAGATTTAAACTCAAATCTTCTAGAATAGGCCAAGCACTCATATATCAAAAGTGTGACTATTATAATGAAAATTTTACACAGCATCTTGATTTTAGTGTGATAAAATAAAAAGAATACTAGAGAAAGAGTCAGAACACCTGAGTTCAAGTTCAAAATCTTTCCTTTACTTACATTATGACTTTGGGCAAGCCATTAACCTCTTAGAATCTGTTTCCTTATCTATAGAGGATGGGGATAGGAACTGGTCCTATGATTTCTTTGATGTAGGAAACTTCCAGGTAGAAACTCTCTTTACCAATGGAGATCAGCATCTTCTTTACAAGTTATATTCTTAAAAAGTTTTCTAGAGCAAAGGTATCAAATTCATAGCTCCCAGTTCTCCCCAGTGCTATCAGAACCAGACTAAAATGTAATTAGGAAATGTTTAACAAAATAAATAAAATAGAGTACAACATAGATAATGTTAATTTGTGCTTATCTGGCTCCTATAAGCAAGAAATGTTGCAAGGAATTTTTTTTTCTATTTGAGTGTGATACTACTGGCCTCAAGCACTGAGATACCAAGTGATTTGGCCAGGGTCACACAATCAATATGTGTCTGAGGTGGGACTTTAACTTAGGTTTTCCTGACACCATACCCAGCTCTGCCTCCCTGACTCACCTGTAAAGTGGAACCAATACCATGTCACAAAAGTCTGCTAAGAATTTTGCAACACCCATTAAGCTTACTATTTACCTGGTGGGGTTGCTTTTAGGATATTATGGAAATAAAAGTGCTTTATAAATTATGAAATGCTTTATAAATGTAATTTGTTAATTCCCAATTCTATCTTTGTAATGGTGAAGTTCATTTGTACAGCATTACAAAAAAACCCAATCAACTAACAGTTATAGAATAACTTTAGAAAGTATAGCGTTTTAAGTACTTAAGGAAAAATATAGACAAGAATCACAAAGAATGAGAGGTCTACACTGTCCAGGGGAAGAGCCACACCACTGTGAACAGAGAGCCACAAGTACTATATAAATGTAATTTGTTACTTCCTTAGCATATCCCTATGCCTCTATTCAAGTCTCTATCTTGTTGCTTTTTTCATTTGACCCTATGGCGCTCTTCAAGTCCTCCTCTTGATAGCATAGAGGTTAACTCTTAGTAATTGCTAGCTATGCCAACAGAACTTCCATAGCACTATCAGGTCATACCAAACTGGAAAGCCTTCAGATATAGACTCAGCCATGGACTCCTTGGGGCAACTAGGTGGTACAGTGGAGAGAATACTGGGCCTGGAGTAGAAGATTCATCTTCCTGAGTTCAAACTCAGCCTTAGACACTTACTAGCTGTGTGAACCTGGGCAAGTCATTTAACTCTGTTTGTCTCGGTTTCCTTATATGTAAAATGAACTGGAAAGGCAATGACAAGCGATTCCTGTATCTTTGCCAAGAAAACCCCAAATGGGGTCACAAAGAGTCATATACAACTGAAACTACTCAACAACAACAACAACAACAACATGGATTCCTTGTCTATAGTCAAAGGTCCAGCCTAGCTAAATTTGGACAGGCTCATCACACAAGAGTTGGCTCCTAGTTAATAAAATAATTTTGTATACAGAAACTCAGGAAATTCATAAGAGTTAGAGCTGGAAAAATTCCCAAAGACCATCTATTTCATGTCCTTCGTTTTGTATGTAAGGAATCTGAGGCTTAAGTAGATGAATGGCTTCCCTAAAGTCACACAGGTAGTAAGTAACAGTCGGAACATTCTTTGAAGTCACTCCAAATCCAATGTTCTTTCCAATGCACCTGACTAAACTACCCTTTAATGTACAGAGGCATATTGAGTTGTCAATTTCCATCAACAGAGGGAACACCAATTAAACGGGGATGATGATGATGATGATGATGATGATGATGATGATTAAAAAAACATGTAGCCCTTTAAGGTTTTCTAAACACTTTATCTCATTCAATCTTTAAAACAACTCTGTGAAGTGGGTGACATTATTGATATTTTAAAAATGAGTTTGAGAATGGTGTTAAATGATTGTCCAGTGTCACACAGGTGGTAAGTATCGAAGTTGGGCTTTAAACTCATGTCTTCCTGAGTGTAAATCCAACGTTCTATTCCCTACTTCCTCTTCCCTTGGCACAGATTCTAGCTAGAATAAAGCATGAGTTAGAAAGAAGCATTCTAATCAATGATTCAAATCAGTGATTTCTAAAGTTAAGAAATAGAGAATTTGACTAAAAGATTTCTAGGGTCCTTTTTACCCTAAAGATATTTAACCTATATGAGAGAAGGCTTTGGAAGAACATAATGAAGAGTTAACATGCTATCAGGGAAACAGTGCTATACACAGAGTTAGGAAAAATCCTGTCCATCTCACTTCCTACATTTAGCAGAAATTGCCCTCTAAATGAGTGATTTTATGATAAGCTCAACACTGTTCTTTTTCCACAAAGGAAAAAGAACAGCTCTCAGAGAATTTGTTTTTACCTAATCAGATTTTTTTTAAAGGATATTCTTTACAGAGAGCAGAGATTTTGGGAAGGCTGAAGACAAGTGATACCGTGGTCCTTGGTTCTCTCAAGTTAGGGGATGAAGAAGCATAGATAAGCATATAAAATATCAGGTAGAATTCAGTATCTTAAGGGATATTTATTTGGGTAAATAACTTGACCACTGCCTAAGGAAATAGTCTTTGGGCATGTTCTTTGGTGAAAAAACAATAAAGGACTCTGTTAAAGAAATATACAGTTTTCTCTTGATACATTTAATAGCGAGCAATATTAATTTATTCACAAGAAGTATAGATTTTACCTCCTTTTACAAAAATCTTGAATAACAAATATATCCATATATACTTGATGAAACATGTACCTGTTAATGAAACATAAACATGCCCATACACATTTTATGAAATGAAACATATGTGTTTTATATCATAAAGTATATATGGTCATGGTTAGGACCTAGACATTATGGAATACAATGTTGTGATAACAAACTTAGGTGACCCTGCCATATTAATCTATGGAGATGGAACAAAGTTTTTTCCCCTTAGCTCCAGCTTTTGGATATCTAAATCAATGGGGAAAAGTAAAGGTTTAGAGGAGGGAAAGGGGTAAAGGTTGAAATGATAACTAAGTTTCATGTGGAATCCCAGCAATTTTTTTAGTCAATAGTTTTAACCTTGTAACAAGTCCTTTCCTAGGGGTAACATGGACCATTCTAAACCAATTTCATATTCTTTTCATTTCACTGATGCACTTAGTGACAATGTACCACTTTGACCAATGGGTCAAAGAAAAGACAAAAGGGAGAATCAAAAGGGGTCTTGATGATCTTCCCAAACTAGGCAGTCATTTTTAAAATTTATTTTTGGACTAGACCTGAGATTTTTATTGGTACAAGGAACTTATGATAAGGAAACTACCTCCACCAATCCAGCTTAGCATCTACTCTTTAATTTGTACATATAGTGAGGTTCCTGGAGCACTGAGAAGTTAAGTGACTTGCCCAGGGTCACACAATCTGTATCTGGCAGAGGCATAATCTGAACCTGTCTTCTTGACTAGAGGCTGACTCTCTCTATTCCTATACCTGGTGCCACTCAAGCAGCCACATATGTAACAATTTTCTTGGAAATATGGAAAGCCCCTCCCTGTCCCCAAACAGCTAGTTAGAGATGCCTGAAATTCCATCACTGGAAATGAATTGCTTTGAGTTGTTGAGGAATTGTTCCCTGTTAAAGTGATAATACCCCCTGAGAGGTATAATACATTAAACCTAATCATCTTTAATATTTTAAAATGTACTCATTTATTAAGTCGTTTTCTGAATGAGATATATAATCACTACATTTTAATTTGAGTGTGGGGAGGAGGAAGGGAACAGTGGAGAGAAGACAAGAGCTGGGATATGGCCCAAGTAGGAAACTGTAGTACGTCTTTGCGTTTTTAAATTGGCCAGGGTAATCCTAGAAGGGAATGATGACCTATGTATGTCATTGATGAAAATTGGTTCAAAGGTGATATGTTAGTAGAGAAGATTGGGGAGTTGGGGTAGAAAAGGTGGGGCTTTGAAAAGACTATGTTAGACTATAATGAAGATGTAGGATAAAGAAGAGAGAATATGAAATAAAAGTTAGGAAGACTATTAACTCAATTTCCTCATTTTATACATGAGAAAGTTGAGGCCCATAGGGGAAAAGTGACTTGCCCCATGCCACACATCTTGACTTATCCAAGATCTCCTGCTCACAGTCCAGTTCTCTATTCTCTACTCTAGAGTTTAGAGTTATCTATCTATCCATCTATCTATTTCTTTATTTATTTAGAGCTTTTGCTCACGGTTGTTATCTGTTAACTTATTTTAGGACTGCAACATATGCTATACTAAAATTACTCAGATTTACCATATTGAAGGAACAGAACGTTATTCTGTGAGGGATTTTTTAAAGGATAATTCACAGTTGTCCTCTGGTTCTTAATTTAGGCCACGGGAGGGTGTATGCTCACAATGGTAAACTTTTCCCTTTGTCTGAGTCCCTGAAGAAACACAGTCAGTTTTTACTGTGTAGAAACTGTCCATCTATTAAACCTTATTCCTTTTTTTCCTCCACATTAGCTCAGATAACCAAGCCTATGTCTTCATGGGTTTCCCCTAAATCTTTTTTTTTCCACCTTTTTTTGTCCAAGTCTTAGCTCAGTGCCTGGCATAGAGTAGGCACTGAATAAATGATTGTTGTTTAATGACTGCTTACCTTAACTTGTCATCTCCACTGTCCAAAGACAATAAAAGTGTCATCCTTCATATAATTACTCTGACCACCTCATCTCATTGTGCTCTCTTTGGAAAAGAAAGGGAATAAGCATTTATGAAATGCCTACTGAGCACCAGACACTGTGCTAAGGGATTTACAAATATTATCGTATTTTATCCTCCTAACAACCCTGCGAGAGTAGGTGTTATTATTATGCCTAGTTTACAGTTGAGAAAAATGAAGCTGACTGAGGTTACGTGACTTGCCTAGGGTCATATAACTAGTAAATGTCTGAGATCAGATTTGAACCTAGTTCTTGACTCCAGGTTCAGTGCTCCATTGCACTGTGCTTGCCAGCTACCTGCCTGAATTCCTTGTTGCCCATCCCAATTAAGGCTTATCATATACTTTCTTCTATTGTAAAACCATATAAGGGGCAGTTAGGTGGTGCAGTGAATAGAGCACTGGACCTGGAGTCAGGAGGACCTGAGTTCAAATCTGGCCTCAGACACTTCGTACTTACTAGCTGTGTGACCTCGGGCAAGTCACTTAACCTCAATCGCCCTGCCTTACACCCTCAAAAAAAAAAACCTATATCAAATCTTCAATCACTTTAATTAGAAGACAACTCCCTGAGAACAGACACTATGTTTTATATTTTACTATTTTATTTGTATTGTCCTCAACACCTAGTCCACAATAGTCACTACAGGATGTATTGATTGATTAATTTTTGTTATTCAGTTATTTTTCAGTCATGTCCGACTCTTTGTGATCCAGTTTGGGGTTTTCTTGGCAAAGATAACAAAGTGGTTTGACATTTCCTTCTCTGGGTCATTTTACAGATAAGAAACTGAGGCAGACAGGGGTTAAGTAACTTGTCCAGGGTCCCAGACATAGCAAGTACCTGAGGCCAGATTTGAATTTAGGAAGATGGGTCTTCCTGATTTCCAGCTCAGTGCTCTATCCACTGTGCCACCTAGCTTCCTTGATTGGTTAATGCACATTTTCTGGGAATTCCTTAGTACAGGGAATTCTCAATAAGGAGAGTCCTTTTACCAATCTAGAGCAGCAACTATTCAGCAACTTCCAGCTTTAGGAAGCTTCTTGAAACACAGAGAAATTAAGTGATTCACCCAGAGTAAAACAACCAGTATGTTTTAGAGGTGGGACTGGAACCGAGGTATTCCTGACTCTTGGCCTGGCTTTCTGCCTCTCTTTAGAGCTGGGAGAGATTTTAGAGATCATTTCCAACTCTTTGATTTTACAGGAGAGGAAACTGAGATGCTAAGAAATTAAACAGCTTGCTTGAAGTCACACAGGCAACTTGGTGACACCATGAATATCCCACAGGGCGGTTTTAGTGCAGCAACTTTTAGATACTGGAATTTCCAGAAATAGTAAGAATAGTGCAAAGTTAGATTTGCAGTTAAGGAGACCTCAGCTCATATCCATTTTCAGACACGTTCTAGCTTTGTGGCCCTGGGTGAATTGTTTAGGCTCAATTTCATGATCTGTAAAATGGGAATAATAGGAGTACCTACCTCACAGCATTGTTGTATGGATCAATGAGATAATTTATGTAAAGAGCTTTGCAAATCTTAAAGCATTATATAATTGCTATTATTATTGTTATTAACTATGCAGAAGAGAAGGCAATAGGATAGAGTTTTTTTTTTAAAAAGGTAGAATTGGAAGTGAACCTTAAAAACCAAGCCAAACAGAGATTTAGGTACAATTTGAGTGAAGTTGGTCATTATTCAGTTTTTGTAAGGTCAGTTTTCTTTCCCTAGATCAAGGTTCAGAAACATCTTTGGCTTTGAATCTCACTGAAGGAATAACAAGCATTGCTTGGGTAAGGTGAGAGGTTGGATAGGGAGCTAAGAGTAAGCCCAGAGGACAAAGAAGAATGGAAAGTTAAGGCAAAGGAGAAGAAATTTTAAGTGGCAACAGGAGAAAAGAATGGAGGAGAAAGAGATAGAAAAGGAAGAGAGAGAGAAAGGAAAAAGAAAATATGTTTGGCTGTGGTAGAAAAAAAGTGTCACATACATCTGCCTCAAGGACCTCTCTGTTATTCATGCCACAGGTGGTCTGGCCCTGTCCCCAACTCCATGGCTGTTTCCTCTCTTCCCTTATTCCCTGAAGAGGAATGAGAGTCGTGCTTAGATACGGATCTATATAATTGCTAAATTAGGTTCTACTTATAAATATAAGCTGTAGTTAGATCTGGAATTCATGTTTCCCCTTAAAACCACTGTCTTCTCTTCCCACTCCAATTCACCCCAGCCTGGCTTCCACAGAATACTTGACTAGAGCATCTGTGTGGGCTCATCTGGTTTTGGCACAGGGACAACAACCCCTATGAGTTTACCAACTAGTTAGTTACTTGTGAAAACACAGCATATAGATGCAGTCCTAGAGCCAGTCTGGAAGCTGCCTAGTCTTTTCACTGGGTGTGGAGAAGGGGAGGTACAGTCTCAAATTCTGGCTAGAACAATCCTCACTTTTTGTGGCTAGGGTTGTGACTGTGCAGTGTTAGCAGCTGAGAGGAAGAAGCAGCAGGCAACAGAATGGTGGTCTCATGGTTAATATGAAAATGAGTTAAAAAGCTTATTGAAGGAAGAAAAGAAAAGGGACAGTCAATAGGATGGCAATAGAGGTAGGTCCATCCCAGAAGAGTGGTTGAAGGGATAGAAGCAGTACAGACAGTAAACACAGATCAACAGATGGATAGAGAGCGAGAGCGAGAGCGAGAGCGAGAGCGAGAGAGAGAGAGAGAGAGAGAGAGAGAGAGAGAGAAAGAAAGAGAGAGAGAGAGAGAGAGAGAGAGAACTTATAAAGTGCTTATTATGTGCTAGGCAGTGAGGAGGTAGAGGCGAGAATGAAATGTGCTAACTATGACATGACATAGTTGGGGCCTCTCATGAAAGAGTCATTCTGGTCAAGAACTCATCAGTTAGGACAGCAGGCTTCAGAACAGAGAAATCACAAGGCAGATAAGGCCTCTGGTGAGAAGGTAGAACAGATGTAGAAGTAATTGAGCTAGAAGACATATTTGGGTAGTACGACTGGGGACCTAGAAGAGAGATTTTGTTATGTCTCATCTCTTTTTGTATTGCAAGAGTAAATTCAGCCTGTGACCTATCTACCTTCATCAGGTCTCGAAGGGACACCTGCCTATGATTAGAAATGACCCTGGATCCTGGTGACTAGAGCATGCTTGAAAGCATCAGGCTGAGACTTTTGGCTGCTATTACCAGGAAATGCAATGTTAAGGCCCCAAGGCAGTCTGGGCCATGCAGGAACTAAAATATGACATAACTGTCTCTTTAAGAAACAAAAAACACTGTGGCCCGAGCTCCTGGCTCTATTTTAAATGGACTTTGAGTATAGATGGAACACACCAAACTATCATTTAGTCATTATCTCAGAAGTCCTCTTTTATTCTGGATTTCCTGGCTGCCTTTAAGCTCATCATGATACTGACCCTATCCTTCCTATTCTAGTCTGTAATGGACCTTGTCCACGCTTAACTTTATTTCCTCTTTCCACCTTTGATACTCAAAATTCCACCTCCTCAATGAACAGGTTTCATTTCTGCTGGTATATTGCTAGTTAACCCACAGCCAAGGTAATGCCAGTTAGTTGGGTGTAATAGTTATATACTGAAAATATTTTTTTAAAAAAACCTTTGCTATGGCATAGAATTTGGTGCCCTGTCAGTCTCCTTGAACCCTGCCCCATTCAGTTAATCAACAAGTGTTTATTAAAAGCTGGGGTAGCTAGATAGCATAGTGGCTAGATCACTAGCCTAGGAGTCAGGAGAAAATGAGTTCAAATTCAGTAACAGACACTTCCTAGCTATGTGACCCTGGGCAAGTCACTTAACCCCTATTGCCTCAAAAAAAAAAAAGAACAGAGCTTCCTATTAATTCAGGGATATGCTTTAGGAGATGTGTTCATTCAGCAAGCATTTACTAAGGATCTATATATTAAAGGCCTTTTATGTGGCAGGCATTTTGCTAGGCAAAGGGAATACAAAGACAAAAATGAAACCATCCATGGCCTAACAGGCATAAAATATGGCTCTTCCCTCAATAGTTTATAATCTTATTGAGGAAACCAAATGGACTCATAAGAAACACCAAGAGATCATTCAAGAAAATATACATCTAACCTAAGCAGGAAGGAACCTCAGATGTAATCCTTTTTCCTATTCCTATCCTATTCCTCCTTTTTCTCAGATGAGGAAACTGAAGCACAGAGTGGAAATGTGACTTGCCAAAGGTTAGGCAGTAAATTAGTGGCCAAGTCAGGACAAGAACTTAATATTTTATTCCATGCTAAATTGTACAGGGTAGAAGGAGTCCTTAAAGTCAATTCAGGTCAACAAGCATTTAAGTGATTCCTATGTGCCAGGTACTATGTTAAGACCTGTGGGAATTCAGAGAAAAATGATACCTATGAGGTCCAGAATTCTCAGCAAATACTCCATAAAGGTTAGACATTAGGGGGCCTTAAAGGATACCAAGAATTTGAACTTGAAGGAAAAGGAAAGACAAGCAGAGTGAGGGAAACAGAATGAGAGAAGCTACAGAGTTGGTGATAAACATAACTGGGGAACAGAATGAGAGAAGGTACAGAGTTGGTGATAAACATAACTGGGGAACAGAATGAGAGAAGGTACAGAGTTGGTAATAAAAATAACTTGTTAACTAACTATCCTCATTTGTTGCTTTATAATCTACCTACTTCTAGTTATGCCCTATCTATCCAGCATGCTCTACCCCTTGTTCTCTACATATCTATAGCTTCTACATTTTCCAAAACCCAGTTCATATTCAAATTACTAAAGGAAGGATTCCTCACACACATCAGTCTGAAGTCGCCTCTCTGTTGATTTCTTGTAGCAATTATTGTTTGTACAATTCATTTACCAATTAAAAAATGCGTAGGCTTGTGGTATTTCCTCTAGGTCTGTTGTATTTATTTCAGTGCTTTTACTTTGATTGTTGTTCATTTTTCAAGTGTGTATATCAAATCTTGCCAATTAGACTGCAAGTTTCTTGAGAACAGGGCCATGCATATCATATCTTTCTTTGGAGTCCTATAATGTCTTACATCTAGTAAATACTTGACAAGGATTCATTGACTTGATCTGAAAATACTGTGGAAAATAGTGCCTTTCAAAGAGCATTGATTCTTAGAAGCACCAAACCTTAGAAACATTTTGCAGCAAAATCTCCATCCCTTTAATGGGTGTGTTCAATTCTTGTACAATCGAGAGAGTTGTCGTTTGTCCTTCCTTTTCAAAGAGGACCAATGACATCTCAGGGTAATGTCTTGACTTGTGCATGAACTGGATTTAAATGAGGCAGAGTTGCACAAAGTTATCAAACTCACTTTGTCTTTCAGAGTCATCAAAGTCCAGTGGCAATACAAAAGTCAAGAGAGCCAGCAATGGCCCTGGATGTGGCAGACAACCTTGGCATCTTTGATGTCTGACTAACTTCTAAGCACTCCACATGTGGCACCCACCTCAGCTGTCTTCATGGCCACTAGAACAAATTGTTCCCCTCCATCTATTCCACTGGGAGAAGTCTTCACATGCTTGGGGTAGGCATTCCCCCAGTTCACCAAATGATCTGAAGTCCAGCGGTTATCCTCAACCTGGTTTAGCCCATCTCCTGAGACAGTTTATAGGATATGGCTGCTGTGTATGCTACAGCTTCCTGGATCCACAGGTGAGAGTTGAGTGCCAGGCAGACACCAAAGGTAGATGAGTAGCTCTGAAAAGGACTCAAAAAGTCCTCAGCCCAGAGGTGCTAGTCCTGTTTGAACACCCTATACTCTCCTACTGAGAGACAGTATGATAACAGCAGAAAGAACTCTGTATCTGGAATTAGTATCCCAGCTCTCCACAGCTGATCACCTTTGTGACCTTGAGTTAGTCATTTAACCTCTATGGGCCACAGTTAATGAATTTTAAGATAAGAGGGTTGGTCTGAGCTCACTCCTAGCTCAAGAGCTTTTATCCAGTGCTTCATATCTAAATCTAAATCTCTGGTTCTATTATTCTTATTTGCTGTTAGAAAATGACCTTTGCCCTCAGCAAGGGCAAAATGGGTTTCTTTGATGCTTTCCAATGCATAACCTGATATATTCATCCTTTGTGCTGAAGGTCATAATGCTGGAGTTGGAAATATCTTCTGGTAGAAATTATTTTAAGTAGTATATTTCTAATCTTCAAATATATTATCCTGGGTTTAAAATTAATTTTCTCTTTTGTCTGTAGTTGCAACTTGGAACACTTTTTCCTATATGCGCTATAAAATGTTAATAGCTATATATAGTGTGACTTTATGATTGTGGTGTCATTTTTCTCAGCTTGATCAGCTCTTTCAAATGGCATCATTATGATCAAAGTTGTTTACAGTAATAAAGTAAGAAGAGTTTCGATAAAAGTAGACACCATTACAATTAAAGAGTATCTGGCATCTTAGAATATAATAACTAGTCATAATGTGCATGTGGAATGAGTAAGTCCGCAGCACATAAACATAATTGTGAGAATGACCATGATGCATCGTAGGAGGACAAAGAAAAAATATGAATCTGGAAGGGAAAAAAGAAATATTCAACATGGTCTTCTTATTTCCCAGAGAATCTTCAAGCAGTAAAACAAAGCAAACAAAAAAAAGTTACTGGTAAATCAGTCATATTATATTGATTTCTTCAAGGAACATGTACTTTCTTAAATTAGGACAACATGCCAAATGTTTCAGTAAGAACAGAACATAATAGCAAACAACAACTTGTATTGTATCCTGACAAAACCCTGCAGAATGCTGTCATTATTATTACTGCCATTTTAAAGATGAGGAAACTGAGGCTCAGTTAAAGGACTTGCCCAGAGCAACTAAATAGTTTAGCTAGTGAGGACTCACACTAGCTCTTCTGACTATAAATTTAGTGTTCTTTACACTAGAGATTCTTAACATGTGTGTGCTTGTATATGATTGATCCCTTTGGCATTCTGGTGGAGTCTTTAAAACCCTTCTTAGACTAGTGTTTTTAAATGCATAAAATATATCAGATCACAAAAGAAAATGACTTTATTGAAATACAATCAGCTAGCTATACAGAAACAAATAGACACAAATAATACAACTGCCAATGATGAGAGAGATAGATGTAGGTACACACATTCATAGACCCCGGGGTTAAGAATCCTTTCTCTATCCAATGCATGCAGCTATTAATGCTTGTGATTCTTTCTCATACCAAAAAGTATTGTGAAGAACATATCATTCAAAAAACCTTCCAAAGAGATCTCTGTGTCTCTGTCTGTCTCTGTTTCTCTCTCTGTCTCTCTCTCTCTTCTCTCTCCCTATCTTCAGAGCAACGTCTGGAACCAACCCACCTTTCCAACTGGTTCCCTATGCTATCATCAGCTCTAGTTCAGCTGGTTTATTTAAAGTCCCCTGAGCATCCCTTGGGCAGAGCAGTTTTACTTTTATTTCTTAGCTCATGCATTCCCAACTCCACTGCATAAGCAAGTAACACCCTCCCTTTCTCTTCTCTGCCTTTCCAAATTCAGTAAGGTTCCACCTTTCTGCTTTTTGCTACAAAGTGTCAAAGACATAACTAGCAATGTTGGCACTCAGGACAAATGGGTGGAAAAACAAAATCTGCATTTTATGACATGGAACTAATAAATGAAGCAATTAAAACAAAGTAACTTGAGTGGGCAGGGGAATGAGTAACTATGATTGTTTCTACTCTGTTGAAGGAAAATAAGTATTAAATTTTTGCACCCTCTAAATTTCAATGTCCTAGAAATAAGTCTCAGTCACCTTGCCCTAGTTACAGCTTAGTTAAGAGATGGCGATATCAATTTTTTAAAGTTTGTATTTTTGTGTGTGTGCTTGACAGGAGATTTCTGAAAAAAGAAAAATGAAAGCACAGTATCTAGCTCACTCTGTTTAGCTGGAGAAATATGAATTAGGGCTAAAAAATATATGTGTGGGGGTGGGTGGCAATCACTCAGCCCACACATTCCCTTAGTAAAAGGAAATTAATTAACCAATGACCATTAATACATATTTTCTTTGAAGACAGGTTGAGGCAAACCTGAGACTGTTGTTCTAATATAAAGCATGCAAAATGAAATTGAGTTACTCCTCTGATTAAGTCTGAAACCTTTGGTTTAAGGTTACAGGCATCTGACAGAAAAATGGAAGGCATGATTGATTTACATGACACTGTTTTAACTGAAAATACTGTAAAACATGGCAAAAATCACACTGACATCCTGAAAGACAAACTCAGATTAAGAAATGTCAGGCTTTCAGGGCAAGGGAAAAGAAGACTTGGAGGGAACAATTTCTTCAATGAATTCCAAAGGTGGATACTTATAAACTTCCCTGACAATGCATTTGGGCACATTGTATCCTCGGAAAGGGCAATCAACTACCACATTTGATGGGACTTGTGAAATGTTGCAACTCCTGGAATGAGGAACAAAAATTTGAAACTGGCCCATAAATCTGAATCAAGCTGTTCAGGTTGAAGAATTTTCTTTTATCTGGATTACACCGCTGCTCTCATTTGATGATGGAAGAGATTTATACCTGTTAAATGGAGAATGAAAACTACAAGCCAAGATAATGTGGGGCCACATTGTACTAGGATGAAGGCTCATTCTGAAGATCAAACTTAGGCCTGTCTCTGGTCCATGCTGGATTTTTAAAAAGAAAGGCAAACTAAGCCCAAACAGGAAAAGAGATATCGGTTGATGACTCCGAGGGGCCTTTTCAGAAGGAATGTTTCTTAAGTCTTTTTTGTTCTACTGTTGTTAGTTCAGTTTTTAATTAAGTTTTTGCTACCACATGCAAATATGCCAATATAAGTAACATAACTTATTACACATCTAGCTCTTCAATAGCCACATTTTAATTATTTATCTAAAATTTAGAAAGTACTCTCTAGAAAAGAAAAGCATCAATGGAAATAATCCTACTGTCAGCCATGATGTCCCTTTGCTTTGCTTTGCTTTTTGTGGAAATAGATTAATTAGACCTAACATTATAAAACAAACAAACAAACAAATGTACTTTCAAACCACTGGGCTGAGAAAATATCCCTGCTTCCCTCCTAAAGTCTCTTAAACAGAATTGGCAGGATCTTTGAGCCTCACATCTATGGGATAGAAGGGAGGAAGTGTGGTACAGTGGAAAGAAGGTAACATGTGGGATCAAAGAACAGACATTCAAATTCAGGCTCTACTCCTAATTACCTGCGTAGGTTGGGCAAATTAATTTATCTAGGTCTCATGGCCTAAAAATAAGGAGGTTAGACTGGATGATCCCTAAAGACCCTTTAGATTTATGGTCCTATAAACCAGAGGTTCTCAACCTTCCTAATGCTGCAACCCTTTAATACAGTTCCTCATGTTGTGGTGAACCCCAACCATAATATTTATTTTCGCTGCTACTTCATAACTGTAATTTTGCCACTGTTATGAACTGTAATGTAAATATATGATATGCAGGATATATTTTCATTGTTACAAAGTGAACATTACCCACAGGTTGAGAACTACTGCTTATAAAGAAACACAGAACTTAAGCGTTCCTGTTGCCCATTAGAGGGCAATTAGGTCTCCCAAAATAAATGTGCTACTATTGGTAACCAGATATCCCAAAATAGTAACAAGGTATCCCAAAACAAAGAAATAATATGATGCTGATTCAGCACTGGTGGGATGAATGACTCCCTTGTGATTGACAAAGCATAAATTAAGTATATTATGTGCCAGGAACTGTACTAAACAAAGGAGATAACAAATATAGACAAAAAAAAAAAGACAAAACCTGCCCTCAAGGAGCTCACATTCTAATATAGGACAACACACACACACACACACACATACACACACACACAGATTATTTGGGCAACATAGTTTATAAATGGTAGCTAGGGAGTAATGTGAAGGTCTGGTACTGAGACCCACACAAGGATTTCAGAGGATCTAGTCATAAACCTTCACCAAAACAATAGCCATAATTGTCACTCCTCTGACCTGTACTGTATAATACATTGAGGCTATTGGTCACCGGGAGCTCAATAGGTGAGTATGTGATTACTCTGTTGAGAATGGAGTAATTGAACCACTGAAACCATTGAAAATGGCCACACAGATTTCATTGCCTAATAGTAGTAGGTCAGTGATATAGCCTTTGTATGTGAAAATAGTTCTTAGAACAGGCATTCTTGATAAAGTTCCACACCTGGAGGAAGTTACCCAGACTCTAGCACTAAAGAGAGGATGACCAAAAAAAATACTGCAAGCTATATAAGTGATTTTTCCATTCATGTCCTCCTAGAATCCCAACCTTTATGGAAAAAAGAAAGATGGCATGCCTGGCTCATGAGTAGTTAAAGAACATGAATATATTTGTGTGTGTATATGTGTATATGTATACAGAGGAATATATATACATACATATAGAAAGATATAGATATAGGTAAATGTGTGTGTGTGTGTGTCTGTGTGTGTGTATTCTTCTGTCTTTTGCCTAGTATAGTCTGGCACTTAAAGGGAACTAACCCAATTATTCATTGATGGATTCTTTTTTCTTCAAATATCTTAACATTGTATACCCAAAAAACAAGAGTATCTAAAACTAATTAATCTTTGAATAATTTAATTCAATTTCTTGTCACTAAAGAAAAATAAATTAGCAAACTGTTTTCATACCCCTTTCCAATAATTTCCACCAAGGCTATAAACAAGGCGTCACATTCCAGGCATACTAGCTCCCCCATGGCAGGATAGGTAAACACCCTATGGCTTTGTGATGTGGGGCAAGTCACCTTAAAGTGCTTGGCCAAAAATATCAAACACATGGCCCATGACTACATGCATCTGAAAATACTCCTGAATGGTCTGGAAAGAGACTAAAATATAACTAGGAAATATTTAATAAAATAAATAAAAATATAATAAAACATTATGTTAATATATGGTTTTTAAGGTCATTATGCAACCACAAAGATTCATACATAGAGTTTGACTTTGGTACCGTTGCTTTAAGCAACTCTAAGACTCTAAGCTGATGCAAAGTTTTCAAACCACATCTGTAGAGGGAGTTTCCTCACTTGGGCATTCCCTATATTAATAAAATCTTACATGTAGTCTTTATGCCAGTCCCTACTCCCATCCCTATCCTAGGTGACACAGTGGATAGAGTAACAGGCGTGGAGTCAGGAAGACTCATCTTCCTGAATTCAACCTGGCCTCAGACACTTACTTAGCTGTGTGACCCTGGGCAAGTCACCTAACCCTGTTTGTCTCAGTTCCTCATCTGTAAAATGAGCTGGAGGAGGAAATAGCAAACCAGTCTAGTATCTCTGTCAAGAAATCCCCAAATCAGGTCACAAAGAGTTGGTTATGACTGAAATGAGTGAACAATAAATCCTTAGATCACTATGCGCCAGACATAAAACACAAAGAAAAAAGTGCCCTAAAGGAGCTTTTATTCCAAATGGGGAAACAATTGTACACCCTCACAGCACACCTTGACCCTCAGACTTTCCTGAACTTCAAAAATGCTGAATACCAGCTCATATAGCACTAAGAGTATAGCTGTCTATTGATATTTCTCTAAAGAGAAAAATTGTATTTTTATGCACATATGGCCATGAATCTGAAGAATTAATATAATATAGAAGAAATAAGGCTGGATTTGATGTCAGAGACCAGGGTTCAAATCATATCTCTTCTCCTTAATATCTTGTAACTTCCCTAACAATTTGAGGCAGGGGGAGGAGGAGGGATTACAAGAGCCCTAAAGTCCTTTCCAGTCCTAACTCACACATAAAATAAAATTTAAAAAGTTGTACTAGATGATCTCTAAGTTCCCTCCTAGCTGTAATAATACCCTGTTGTTTGAAGATTCAAAAGCTCTTGCTTAACACAACTTAAAATAATATAAAAATAAGGATTGGCCTATGAGCCCATCTAAATTTAAAGAAATCTGAAGAACCATCAGTGCGTCTAATGAAAATTCAGCCAGTAAACTTAAAACAATATTGAGGAATCATTGTGGGCCCAATGCAAATGTGTTAAGCCACATAGATTTTTCCAGGCCTCATGATTTTATAAAATCATTTGCCAGACTAAATTAATATATCCATATTCCTCTACTCCCTATAATATTATAATACTGCAACTCAAATTAGGGATAATATAATAGTTTACCTTTTCATGGAAATAAAATTTCTTAAGCTATTATATCTCAACAGCACATCCATTACAGTTTTAAAGTTTACTTTCATTTGAGGAAATTATTTTAGAGTTTGATTGCAAGCAATTAATATCCATGAATGAATGTTTAAACCCAACCTGTTTAGACAAAAAAAAACATTGAATTTTCCAAAAGAACTGAGTAGTGCTTCAATTCAACTGCTTGTTTTCATTCCCAAAACAATGAGGGTAAATGGAAAGAGAGAATAGAAACAGCCTTCAAAAAAATGGTTCCCATAGAAAGGGAAGAGAATTACTGGGAGGGGGGAAAGAAGAAGAAAATATCTCCACAAACACCCTGGTCATTCAGGGATATCAAGGAGTGATTCTCCTAATGAATTTCCACAAACTATAACAGAATTGATTTGTCATTTCACAATTAACTAGACCTAGCATCCTTTGCCATTAGCCAGGGGACAGCAGGTTATCAATAGACCCTAGAAATGAGTTCTAAATACCAAAATACTCTGAAGTTACTGTCTTTTGTCAGTATCATTATTTTCCTCTAATACTATAAAAGATCATGATTTAATTTGTATAAACATTACTTCTAAACACAACTCATAACCCCTTAACATCTTAGTAGATGATCTTTATGGGCTTCTCTTGCCCCCAAAATGATATAAATCACCAAGTGGCCAACTTTCATGTACTGAGCAGCCCAGTTCAATTTGGAGACTCATCAGATAGTTTATTTCTTGTTTAGTTCTGGGCACCACACTTTAAGGACATTGATAAGTCAGACAGAATCCAGAGACAGGTAACCAGGATGACAAAAGGCTTTAAGTCCACACCTTATGAAAATCAATAGAAATGTTTAACCTGGAGAAGACTCAGGTATGATATGATATCTGTCTTTAAGTATGTGAAGGACTACAACATGGAAGAGGTTTGACGACCGGTCTGTTTGGCAGTGAAGGGCAAAACCAGGATAGGTGGGACATGCAAAAGGCAAGTTTAGGCTTAATGTTGGGGGTAGGGTGGTTAAAAAAAACAAAACATTTCCTAATACTGATAGCTGGCCACAACTGAAATGAGCTGCTTTGGGAGATAATAGGTTCCCTCTAGTCACTAGTGCCAAGGAGCAACAGGAGGACACTGGGAACCTAGAAAGAAGAGCATAAAGAAAAAGGAGAGAAGTACAGAATACATGGTAAAATTTTGGCCAAGATAAAGTTCATATCCAAATTTTGCCTAGTGCTACAGTTTCAGGAAGAGGTGGAGGGAGTCCTTTTCTAATCCTCCCTCCTGGTGGCATGGCCTCCTGCTTTCAGAACTCAAGTTAGCATTTTTAGTACTATAATTAAGTTGCATTTGGGATTACATGGGCTTTTGCGGGCTAGCCTGGGAACCTGTCAACCACTTATAATGTGGTTTTTATGGAAAAAATGCATTCTTATATCTAAATAGTCAACATGCAAAGAAACTTTTGCAACTCAGCCTTCATCCATTGGGGAATGACTAGTTATAATCAGATTAGTGTCAATGAGGATAAACAGAGGAAGCAAAGAGCTTGGAAAAAAATTCTATTTGCATTCTTATCACACATGTTTGAAATATAAATTTTTCATATCTGTCAATGATTATAATTATTTCTTCCAACTCAGAAAATATTACAAACTTGATTTAGTATGTTTGATTGTACACATATGTATATATACATTTTAATATGATGAGATGCATATAATTTGTATAACATTAAACAAATTCTTATATATTAATAGACTGCATTCATATAATACAGCAATAATAATTCAATTTAAGAAACAATTGTTAAGTGCCTAGTGTATGCCAAAAACTATCCTAAGCAGAGGAGGCTTTCAGATTGTGATACAAATGAGTGATGCAAGCAAATCTGCCATGTAATATGAAGACGTAATTAAAAAGAAACATGGTGTAATATTTAGAACCACTTAACAATACAAATGAAATCTACCTGTATGTTATTTTACTTAGTGCAATTAAAGAAATGTTCAGATGTGCAATAGGTCAGGATTCAATGTTGATGTCAAGAACAATATATATATTAAAGTTATTGTTAAGAGCCATGTGTTCTATAATGGTTCAGCCTTAGGTTTTTTTTTAGTTATATTTGATTAGATATATACATATATATATCAAAAATAAGTGTGAATTATATTTATCAAAGATGTTTTTCAAGTCTCACATATTGTGGACAAATTTGGCTAGTACTACATATATGTATGTAAATATCTATATAAATAGAAGTGTAGAAATATAGATATGGATATTGGAATGAATACTAAGGAAAACCTAGCAAATGTGAAGTTCATTGTTTAAAAATGTGAAATGTCTTAAGAGCTCTTGATTTCCTGGGAATTTGAAAAGAAATGCTTTGAAGCTATTGTAGAGCTCCATTTAAAAAGCAATGATTTAAGATTTCAGAGGGAGATGACAGGAAAATGTCAGAGTCAAATCATGTGCATATATTTGTAATATACAGGAAAGATCTCAAAAACAGGAGCTACTCCAATATAATATAAAAGAAAAATAATATTAACCATTTAGAAAAACAAGAATTATATCAATATTTACCCATAACTGAAAAAGATCCCCACAAATTTTGTGCATTTCAGAAAATAGGATGATTTCATTCCCTTGTTAGTTTCCATTTTCACTAATCTCTGCACTATCTGATTTGAGTGAAAGTGCTCAAATACGATGTAAAAGGCTGCTCTTGTTTCAGCTTAATTGGTAACCAAAAATAGAGAAAGCCTCATGGGATTTCTTACCTACTATTGCAGACAAAAAAGTTTGGACAGTTCTGATAAGGTTTGGATAAGAATTTGAATTATGTTTATTCAAGCTCCCTTAAATCTCCCAAACTTCTTAGGCTCACTCAGCACTTGTTTCAGTTCAAGTTTTTGAAAGAAAGTTTCCATTAAAAGTAATGTTAAGAGAAGTCCTGCTGAGACCAAAATATGCATAGTATGAGGACAGGACTTACTTCAAATCCAGATCCTGTTAGATGTGACAGAAAAAAGAAAAGTCATCTATTTTCTAGGTTTTCTGCTGTCCTGCTTCAGGGCTGGAAGAGACCTTAAAGTTCATCTCATCCAGCTCTGTCAAGTTGTAGAAAGTACTCCAAGACCCAGAGAGATAAACAGAACCCAAGATCACACAGCAAGGCACTGTCTGAACTAGGACCAGAATCCAAGTCCCCAGTCTCCTAGTTCAGGGTTCTCTCCAAACTACCAAAAGAATAGGTCACCTGCTTATGGAAGAGAGAGAATTTATTTCCTGAAGGGCTTCTTCACCTCTTCTATATGTTTACTAAGGTGCAGTGTTCACCCTAACAACTCTCTTATTATCCCTCTCCCCAGTGTGAGGGCTTAAGGAAAGAAATAATATCTTCTAAAAAGGTATGTGGAAGTTTAGACTTCACACCCTTCCATTTCCATTTCACCTGTTCCCATTAAGGCAGCTAGATGGGGTTGTGGACAGAGTGCCGGGTCATAAGTCTTCCTCAGTTCAAATCTGGACTCAGACACTTAGCTGTGTGACCCTGCGTAAGTTACTTAACTCTCTTTGTCTCAGTTTCCTCATCTATAAAATATGACTGCAATCTGCCTTTCCCACTGGCCTATGAGCCCTTGTTCCATAATCTTTTCCTGTTCTCTCTCTGCATCTCTCTGCATTTCTTTTCTTTTTTGTCTTTTTGAAGGGGCTGGAAGGCAGGACAATTGGAGTTAAGTGAGTTGCCCAAGGTCACACACCTAGTAAGTGTCAAGTGTCTGAGGCCAAATTTGAACTCAGGTCCTCCTGACTCCAGGGCCGGTGCTATATTCCCTGCTCCACCTAACCGCCCCTAAACTGTTTTCCATGACTCTACCTCCATGTCTCCTTAACTGCTGAAATCCTTCTATTTTTCTAAGGACTAGCTCAGATACTCCTTCTTCTAAAATGCCAGAGTTCCCTGATACTCCCTGATAAAAGGGAGTCTCTCTTCTCAAATTTGCTTATATAACTTTTTATCTCTCTTTTTGCTCTGATATTCAGTCTTATGTTATGATAAATTTGTATATGTGATGTAAGCTCCTTAAGGAAAGGGATGAACCAATACAATGTATTGTATGTACCTAGCATATGCGTTGCACATGGTGAGTATTTGAAATATTCAAATATTCATAGGCTGTCTCAGGAGGTATTGAGTTCCTTCTTATGGGTGGTCTTCTTGCAAAAACTGGTTACCCATTCACTGGGAATGTTTTAGAATCTATTTCTATTCAGAAACAGGTTGGACTAGAAGTCCCTCCCAACTCTAACATTCTTTGATTTAATTAATGTTTTTTACCTGATTTGAATTGTATTGTAAGATGCAGCTAGGTGGCCTGGTAGACAGAATGTTAGACCTGCAATCTATGAGATCTAAATTTGAATCCTGGGACACTTATTAGCTATATAACCCTGGCTAAGTTATTTGACTACTCTCAATCTCAGTTTCCTCATCTGAAAAATGGGAATAATAATAGTACCTAGCTCACAAGGTTGTTGTGAGAATCACATGAAATAATATATGTAAAATATTTTGCAGTTGTAAAAAAATCACTACATAAACACTATGGTAGTAACTTTCTTAGTGAATTACATTGCGTTGATTTATACTGAAATGAATTAAAGAGAATTGAATTGAATAGAGATGATCTGAAGGAAAATAGTAAACCCTGGAATCTCCATCTAGGTTCCTGCTCTTAAAATATATGGTCCCAAAGTTCGAAAGTATAACATTTATTATTGACAAAGAAATCAAAGTCCAAAAAGCAAGGTCAAGTTCAAAAGAAGACTCAGAAGTGAAGTTCATTACAGTCTTCTTAATTCAATTCACCAATGTCTCGGCATGCCAGCATCTTTCCTGCATTGAGAAACAAGGGCTATTTACTCTGCTCCACTGGGTTCACCACTTGTGTTCTAATCTTTTTTGTGAAGAGCCCCCTATTGCTCAGTGTCAGCAGAAATTTATTTGCTTTCAGGGGTTTGTTTCAACCTTCAAGTTATTGTAACAGTTTTGTGTATTTAATATACAGTGTCTGTTAATATCAAGGACAGTTTTATAACAGCATTATAACACACACAGATCTTTCCAGCCTTTTATGGGCACCTAGACTTCTGTGGGAAAGTATACTGACTGGGAGAATTTACAGCAGAATTTGGAAATGAAGCAAGGCCAGAGAAATGCCTTCTGAATTGTATAGTAGACAGTCACGGATGCATTTTTCTACAAAGGAAAAGATTAAAATGTAGGAAGCCCTTATCTGATAAATTTTAGCTTCCTGTCAAGAGGACTGAACAGGAAAAAAAACAATAAAGGAAAAATAGTACAGCCTGAAATTTAAATTCATCCTTTTTTTACTGAGATATCTAAGCATGATTATTTATGATTTTCACAAAACAAAGGGCACTGTGTATTCTCCATTTAACTGAAGTGCCATTCCAGATTTTTTTTTCAAACAGAAGGAATGCAATGGATGCACCCTTGAAAAGAACCCATGAGCAGAACAGAGCTGGAGATGACTGTTTCTTTGGATATAGACCTATGCCAGAAAAATGGAGCTAAGTGGCAGACAATTTTATCATCTCAAAGCAACCTAATTATTTATTGTAGATGGCAGTCATATTAATTCTTAATTCAAGTCTCTCTACATCATTTCTTAATGTAACTTTAATGGAGGGGGTAGCTGCTCTTGCTACATAAGCAATCAAAGATAATAAAAGCAGTAAAAACTGGATTTGTCTTTCAGACTAAAAAAAACTACCAAATTTATACAGAAAGAGTGATATACAGAGATGACACAAGCTATACTCCCCGTTATCAGAAAATAACACAATTGCATCGTAGTGGGCCAGCTCAACTTGTCATATCTGGTTGCTATTGTTTCTTAGGAAATAAATGGCTTCTGTTTATCATGGGCCAACGTGACATGGCAGTGCAAAATCATATTCCATGCTGTGGCAGCTTGGGAGATAACATGTGTCACCACTCTCCTAAACCTGTGAAATCCTTTGGAATTCCTATTTATTACCCCTCTCCTTCTCCCTCTCTATCCCCACCCCCACACCCCTTTTCTGGACTTTCTTCACCAGCCACCCTACCACTCTTAGATTAGAAGAATTTTAGGCAAGTTAAGGGACACCTCGAAGCTGACTAGCCTACTCCTTATCCAAACAAAAGTCTTTGTCCTGAAAGGCAGAGGCAGATCAATTTTCACCAGGGGCAACACTGTAGCACTATGGGGATGACATTCTCCTGTAGTCAATTAAAATGAATTAAAATGCATGCTAGCCAAAATTAAAATGAAGCTTTCCTAAATAGCTCTATTTCTTCATGTTAAAGATATAGTAAAGGAGTCCTGTGACATCCTTTCTATTCACAACAATAATTTGGTTTACCTATCCCTTTACCTCCTTTTGGTTTTTCTCATTTTCTCCTCAGCATCTCTTGACTTCTCTTTTGTAAGTTGTATTATAGAACCTTACAGTGAGGGCAAGATAATGAAGGAAAACAAAACTAATGGGAAAAATTATAATTAAGCAGTCCACAGAGCATTTCTACATGAAGCACTGAAGGCAATTTACAAAGTTGGTATTACCAGCAGCAAAGTCTTTTGTTCTCTGAAGGCACATTTTTTTACCCTGATAGGCTGTCCATGAGAGGCAATGTGGTGAAGTGTGGAGAAGGCTACCTGGGAGTCAAGAAGACCTTGTTGAAGCTCTGCCTCTGACGTATGAGTTACAGAATCATGGAAGACAACTACAACAAGGAAATGTTAGCAGAAGAACCATTCCTAGAAGCTAGAGGTTAAACTATAAACCAATGGTTTCTTCTTCATGCAATCTTATAGGCCCTTGGAATAAAGGGTCTTTTCCTGCAGAAAAGTCTCATTTGTTTCTGACAAGTCTCTAAAAAAATTGGCATTTTATTTTAATATATTTTTTTCTGGACATATTATGTACCAAACTTCTGTATATGACTTAGATATTGTTGTTCCTTTTCCTGACAAAGGGAAAATAAAATGTTCACATTTCATTCTTTACTTCTTATTGGGTTTTTCCTTCTAGTTTTTGACAAAAGACATTAAATTTTTTAAAAAGGATTTGCTTATCTCCAGAAATAAACGCTTAACAAAGGGAGATAAAAGAATTTTTCTATGGAAATCTTGTATGGAGATCATAGAATATAGCTAGTTTTAATTTTACTTGAGGAATAATTAAGTTGTGATCATTTCTGAAATAATAAAATGCCCTAGAGCTTTATAAGATCTGTAAAAATTACACCAACTATCTCTCATCAATGGCTTCATCTATTTTTATACTAATTTCTCCTTCTATTAATCCACTAAAACACATGATTCTTGATATGAGTTTATAATATGGCACAAGTTAAATGTGAATTTTTTTTAAACATTTGGGGGTAGAATGCAACATGGTCAGTGAAGGGCTATCTTAGAATAACGTTTAGAACTCTAAAACAAACATTAAGTGACTCAGAATTTAGGGGAGTTTGATATATGGTAACCTATAATACAAAAGTCTTAATATGTTCTGTAATTTATACCAGTTGGCTTCCAGGACAGGTCAGGAACTGTAATTTCTTGATTCACTGTGGTCAACTTTTAAAGACAATTAACTTGAAAACAGAAGATCTGATTCAAAATCTGGCTCTGCCACTTACTTCTTGGGCTAGTCTTGATCCCTCTTTGTCTCAGTTTCCTCAACTGTAAAATTAATGAGATGAACTTGATAATCTCTAAGGTCCTTTTAAATTCTAAATCCAATTATATTATGATTCAGTGGACCAAGATTATGTTCAAAAAGGGAGCAAATCACAGGATCTCAGAGTTGGAAGGGATCTCAATGGCCATCTGGTCCAAGTAAAAAATAATCCCTTCTATAACAGACCTGACAAGTGGTCTTCATATCTGCTTTAAGATCTCCATTGAAGTCTATAACATGTTTCTTACTTTGGGATGTCTTCACTGGTCCACGTTACCTAAAATCCTAAAAAGGAGATAGGGAGGAAGAAACGTGTATGTTAATATGAATATGAACATGTCTAATCCCAGGATAATAACTCCCTTTTTAAAAAACTTTTTAAACTTTTTAAAATGTTTTTCCTCAAATCTAAGCTCCCTGTGTGATTGTACCCAGTATTCTCTTCTTTAGCTATTACAAACTCAAAAAAAGAACATTGTCACTTTCTCCCAGGATTTTTACCACTTCTTCTAACCTATTTCTCCTTCTTAAGTTAAAAATAAGTTCAGAGTACAAATTTTTCTCCTTACTTCCTTCAACTGTGATAGAGATAAAACTCTCAAAGAAGTTCTTTTTGTTTTTGTTTGTTTCTAATTCGGCTTCTCTACTTTTACCAGAATGGTACTCCAATTAAGAAAAAGAACAGTTTAACTAGCATGGAAAAACAAAGTGGATCAAAAATCTATATTGCTCAGATCATGACAGGTATCTGGATAGAAACATAGTGTTGGCATAAAAGTTCATATCATTAACTCCAGCATCTCTAGATGACTAAAAATCATGAAACAACATAATCTTAGAAGATTCATTGTTTAAAACAGTTTGAAAGGCAAAGGAAGGATACATGGAGGTATTTTACAACAGTAGAACTATAAAGAAGGAAGTTGTCTGCCTTTCATATCTATTAGTCAAAACCATTTTATTGGAGCCAGAGATTTGTAAGCTGGGGATCATATTGGAAGGCACATTTAGGGCCACTATGCCTTTTTCTCAGAAAATCATCCGGCTAATTTAAGGTCAATACTCTTTCCATTGCTATATGCCATCTTATTCTGAATACTTCCACCTTCTCAAATCTTATCTCAGTCCTTTATCAGTCTCTTCTGGGTGAAATCACCATATAGAAGAACCTTAGTCTAGATGCCTTCTGAGGTTTCTTCTAGTTCTACATCTACAATCCTATTATCTTTGCATTTTACTTTAGGAAACAATGATACGTGTATGTGTGTGTGTGTATACACACTCATGTACATATATGCATATATATATATAAACACATCATAATTAGATCTTATTTCATGTAAACATTCTTCTCTCAGTCACTCAAAGGCTGTGTCTAAGTGACATTATATAGCTAGTCAATTTGGTTAAAAAGGTCAATCTGGGGTTCTCAAGTAAACACCATTTTACTTTGCCAGTTTTAAGATTTTACTTTGCCAGATTAAGTGGAGATAAAATAAAGGATTCTGGTTCTCAATTCATATATGTCAAGTTCAATTTCCCATTATTCATTAATTCAACAAATCCTTATTGATTGCCTACTATGTGCAAGATACTGTGCTAGATACTAGTTACTTCATGTCATTACAAATCAATTCAAAAAAATTTTCAAAAAAGCACTTTATTTTGTTAGGGCAGAATTGATTTATTAGGGGCTATTAGCAGTGACAATCTACATCATCTGCATTGTCAACCTAGTATTTTTAATTAAAAGTGGGTTATCATAACCTTGCAATATTGGAACAGGGTTAAGGACTGCTTTTATATCATAAGCCCATCCTTTGAACTATTGTTTAATAAATGATTCGTGAAGCAATCCTCAATATGATATTAGGATTGGACCTATTTCTTCCTTTTGAAACTCACGATATTTATGGAAGAATAAGAAGACAAGCCTTCCTGTTCTTTAATAACACAACATCAGGGACTTCTTGGAAACAGAACACAATAGACAGAGGAAATGTTTATGAGTCAGAGGAGCATGTGCTACTGTCAACTTGAATAAGAGGTAACTGATATTTCTGGTGATGAAAACCTTTCAGTGAGGTGAAACAGGCCACATTCCGTCCCTTTTATTTCAGAGATGAGATGGATTTGAAAACCATAACCTGGCTTCTTGATGCAAGGACTCGCCACATGAGATAATCTCCAGCACATTACTATTGGCAAGCAGATCTTTCACCCTTTTGTCTCCATGCATTACAGAAAATGTTAAATCAGTTTGGTGTCCATATCAACTTTTGATCCTGGGAATAGCCTAGGGTACCATCATTATCTTCAGGAGAACCATTTGTGGGCCTTCAGTAGGCAGTACTAATTTAATTTCTTTGCTAGAGGAAAAAGTAGCTGATTTTCTAGATCAATATTTGATTGAATATGTTTGAAATGTTGGCAGATAAAGGCCCCTTTTCTGGTCCAAAGACTTTTTGAACCACAGAGGTATCGCGTTCTAGCTCCCCTGGGATTTGAGTGGAAGGAGGTCTCAAAGATCTGTAAGAAACCTTCCCGCTTTTCCTTGTGTTCTTCCAGCAAGACTCTCTAAAGGTTGAGATGAGAAAAAGATAAGATCAAGAACTGGAATGTCTTTATATCCATTTTTTAATCTTTCCCAGTGCCTCTCTTAACTAAAAATAATCGTTTATAACACTAGTTTACAAAAACCTCCTATAATAGGATGGTAGAAAGGGGGGAAAAAGTCAAGTCCATCAAATCTGCTTTAAGGAGATTCTCCAATGACTTCTGAAATGATTTGACAACTCAGCTTCTACCACCCATATTACTAATTAAACTAGAATATCAATGGATCATCAAGATGAAAAGGAGATGATAAAAGCTGCTATGCTGGGGCAATGGTCACAGATGAAGACTTTAGAAAGAAGTTGTTCAGTTAGATTAATATATGAAAGAATTTGCACATAGTACAATAGTTTTTTGTGGACAGTTTTATAAAAAATAAGTGAAGGTATGGGAAAGGTTCCATCCATGTCACATTTTTTCCACATACACATACATACAAAAATGCACACACTTTTAGCATACCATTTTAATGATTACTTAATTGCCATTATAAATAAATCTTTAGTCAGCAAACTCAAACCTGACTGACAAAGAATTATCTAGACAAGATTATGCTTAAAAATAATGAAATGGTATTTGTTATTTTTAAGATTATACACAAAAGGACAAGAAATAGAGATACATAAGTGAAGGCATTTTCACCTCTGCCCTGGGATTGAATGATTATATGCTTCTCTGAATACAGAGAAGGAAGGATCCCCATGTGCCTTTCCTATATTGTCTCCCATTATTGAGCTTATTCTTGGCTGTAAGAGACATTCGCTTTTACTGTGGCAGACACTGTAACAACATGACAAATGCAACATTGGAAAGTTCAGCCTGTGCCCAGGGGCACCTACTTCCCTCTCAGTAGAGTGTTTAATGCCTTCCAGGTCAACTTCAATATCACCACTACCACTCACCCCACCCCTCAAAAACATAGAACTCTGTATTCTTCAAGGGAGAGTGAAGACTTAACATCTATTAAAGAAACCCAAAGAGGTCTGCCTTCCATAGATTCATACAAGCTTGACCCTTGACCCAGAGGTGAGAGAAGAAGGATCACTAAGTGAAATTAAAATGGTAATCTGCTCAACTGTGTAATTAGTTTTAGTGTTTAGGGAAAAAGAGTAAATGTTAAAAAAAAAAAGATTTGAAATGGGCAATTATTTGGAGGGAGGTTTTTAAAAAATGGATAAGAAATTTTGAAATAGCA
Organism: Pseudocheirus occidentalis; assembly: GCA_028646575.1. Lineage (NCBI taxonomy): Eukaryota > Metazoa > Chordata > Mammalia > Diprotodontia > Pseudocheiridae > Pseudocheirus > Pseudocheirus occidentalis. The sequence goes on from CM053595.1 coordinate 238,626,864, forward strand.
AAATATCTAGTCCATAACTTTTTACAAAATTAAAATGTAGTGGGGCACATTCCTGGTAAGGGACCATGTCTTGAACTTCTTTGATCCCCTATAATTTTAGCCCAAAGCTACATACTTACCAGCCCCTCAACCAGTTGATAATTGCCTAGTTGAGGGAAGTACCCAGAATTTTCAAATCCTTCTTCAAAGGAAAAAAGGACTTCCACCTGAATAGAGGAAACATGAAACTCTGCCATAGAAGGATCAATTGACAGAATTATGGTTGTTTTGCCTAGAGAAGAGTCTACATAAAGGAGACAGGACACTAATCTTCAAATACTTAGACATCTGTCTTATTAAAGAGAGATGATTATTCTGATGTTCCTCCCTAAACAGCAGTAGGACCAATGAATAGAAGTTATATACAGACAGAGGTAGAATTTGACTTGGCATAATTGTGGAAATTACTAACAGGGTTGTCGAAAAATAGAGGCTCTACAAAGTAGGTGGTTTCCCATCATTAAAAGGGTTTTAGCAGATTCTGGGTGAGTATTTTGGAGAGATGATATCAGTACAATTAATTATTTAGGTTCTATATTTCTATAATTTAGATCTCTAGTCTCACATGACAAAATTAACTATCATCATAAATAGTGATGAAATCTACTCTGATAATACACTCCTTGGTGGATAAGACATAACTACATGATATCAGGACAATTCCTTAATGAAAAGAATGGTGAATGCTGTCATAAATAGTAATAACTTTAATGTCATGCTTGAATAAACAAATTTGGTCCTAGAGAATGGATGATAAATCTTATTAACTTCCTTTTGTCAGGAAAGTAGTGGGCTATGGGAGCTGAATATTGCATACATTGTCAAACATGGTTGTGTTGGCAGTTGGTTTTACTTATCTTTTTAAAAAAGAATAATTTTGTATTTAGAGATTCAATGAGAGAGGAAGATACATTGGGAAATGACTAGTGTAAAAAAAAAGATACCAACCAAACTTTTAAAAAGTACATACTTAGATTAAATGCAATTACATGCTTGGTTAAAAGAACTTTGAAGATGTAACTGTGACTGAGGATGGATTCTAATTCTAATATGCTATAATAGAGATAAGGTATTTGTTGCAATGTTTTCTTGCAACCAAAACTTCCCTTCACTGTAAGGAAGCTTAGATGACCAGTTCTAGGAAGAGTTTCAATTTTTTCAGAGGTCAAGAAAAGAAAAGAAGGAAAAAGTGATCTATGTGTTTCCTCACAAAAGAGGAAGGGTGATTCTAGCAAGAAACAGGAAACAGGGTACATTGGAGTCAACAGCATGAACTGACAGTTCTCTAAGTCCCCCATTCTTTTTAGGTTCAATTTATATGCTCTCCTTTTTCTTACTACTCCTCTTGCCTTTGATTTGCTGAAAATCTGTGGTTTAAAAGTTATTCACCTGAATCTCACTGGGCAAAATGATGGGGCATTCAGTCCAATAGTCCTATGAAAATGCTGCTTTTCCATTTTCTGTGTTTTCCTTTGTCTTTTTTCTTATTGTCAATATCGGTAGCAGATACTGAACTGAGGAGAAATAGTTTTGGGCAAATTGTATGCTTCTTGTGTGAAGACAGCCATGGGATAAAGTACAACTCTCAGAGCCATAAAATCCCAAAATCATTTTCTAAATGTATCAAAACATAGTTAATGCTTCTCATTATTTTCATGAAGTAATAGTACCTTTTCTTATGCTAAGTATCACACAGAACAAATTTGAAAATATCTTCCACAGTCACAATTGTTTTTCAAGCAGCCTTACAATGCACTGAGAAGAATGGCTGTGAAGAAAGGTAAGAAGTTGGGGGTAGACAATGGAAGAGACTGAGGTTGGACCTAGAAAAGAGACAATATGGCAGGGCAATTAGTTGTAGGTAAAAAAATTGAACCCATAAGACTAGATGCATTTTTTTTTACACAAATAGCTTGACATTCCTTTCCACCACATGTACATCCAATCAAATATTTTTCTGAGCCTCTTACCCAGCTTTAGATTTGGTAGATGTAGGGGGGTCTCTAATTTGAAATGGAACCTCTAGATCCTTCCCCTAAGGCACCAAACTAAAACAGCAAAGCTTCCATATTTACATTAAGATGAAATTTAATATATACCATATGAGACTAAATAGAGTGACAAGATGACAGAACATTCAAGGATAGATAATTCCATCAGTCATAGCATATCTGTATGGGTGCATCTATTTTCAAAAGGCAGTTTGTATTGATGTAAACCAAAGAAGCACTCACTCAAAGGACTTAAAGAATTTCTTAGATATCTGCTCATTTTGTGTTTGTTTGCATTGATACATTGGTGAGAAATTTTAAAATGAGAACTGAATTTTAAGACATGCATAATGAAGTTGTGTAAAGCATACTAGACTAATGGGTTCTAGCACTAGTTCTGGCCTAATTGCATGACCTTGAAGCAAATCACTTCACCTCTTCAGATCTTAATATCCTTATCCATTTTATCCATAAAATGTAGGGGATGGGGGTATTAGACAAGATTATCTTAAGGTCCTTTTGAGTTGGAATATTGTGTGATTTTATGAATTCCTGTTTGATTACCTGGGACAATAGGTTTAACTGACATGTCCTAAGTATCACCTGATTTTAAGAACAATTTCACAGGTTATCCTCCTATATAAATTGATATTTTATGCCTGCCTGCTAAAGCTTGAAAGCAAAGTTTTAGCAGCTCTGTACTATCTTGGCAATATACCTAAGAGAGCAGATAATATGAAAACAATGGTTTCAATCTCTGTAGCAACCATCATAAGCTGAAATCCTAAGCACCCAGCAGTGATGTTGGATAGGCAATAGCCTCTGGAAGGATAAAAGTAAGCCAGACCAAATCTATGTTTTGTACCTGCCTCCAATACATTTGGGAAACAGTGTTAATGAAAAATGAGAGTGATGTACCCATCACACATTTTTGGATTACTGTTCAGCGCCACCAATCTGAAACCTAATGAAACAGAGACCACCTACAGAGGAGGGATATTGTGTCCATCAGACAAACTGCATCCAATTTCCTAACTGATGGCATGGCCCAAGCTGCCACTGCTGGTTTGATTCTCTGTTTCTGGTTGGCTCTTCATTTAACGTTGGTAAGGGCCGATGCCACTTTCCCTTATTGTTCTCTGGGCCAGGGAAATGCTAGTTTGCAATACACTGTAATTGTGGAACAACACTAATGCACAAAGTGTGATTCTTTACTTGCAATGAACTCAAAATTCCAGGACTTGTGGCCTTTCACAACTGTGGATTCAGGAAATTAGCTTCAACAGAACAGGGCTCCCTTTGACCCTTCAGTTTTCTGAGTGAACAGAGAAATGAATGTACAAGCATTTGTGGCATGTAGATCCCATTAAAATGCTGCTGGGAAGAAGGGGAAACAACAATCAGAAACCTAATAGGCTTGTTCCTGCATAACATAATAGGGGTTATATAAAAAGAAAGGCTGACATTCCAAATGGAAGATGTTCGGCTCTTTGTCTCTGCACCTGTTCTAACTGGCATCCGGTGTTAGGGTTGTGACTAGTCAGACACCACTACTTTCTGTCATGCTGGCAGGGAGAAACAAAAGAAAAGGAATTGAGTATAAAATAATAGTTCTTCCTTGTTTTATGTCTCAATGTAGTTATTGCATTTTCCTCTCTGGACTCCCTACATATGCACATCATAGATTGTGGTTCATTCAAAAAAATGTGACTGACACAGATTACCCAGAACCTAGTTTCATTCTTGCACTCTAGATATCTGTAAGTCAGCTCACCAACTACCTGTCTGATTACAAATTAACTTTAAGGTTTTCTTAATTAGTTATAAGACTGTGGATGGATTTGATAGATTGATATCTTTCAGAACTTGTCTAGTCATAGGATTCTGCCTGTGATTTATGTTGAGCAGGTGTTAGTTTGCTAGAGCTCTCAAAATGTTGGCTTCAGACAACAAGGGAGGCTTGGGAAGATAGAAGGACTTAAAATTGTATTGCTCCATAACTGGGAAATGGTCTTCCTGCTGACATTCAATGTGCCAGGGCTATTTATTAAACTCCCAAGAAGTATATTTCAATATGGGGAAAGGTAAAGAAGCTCACAGTGAAAGCTCAAATTCCATCATCCACTCGCCACTTGTGCCAATGCGTTCTGTGGTTCTCAGGACAGCCTGTGATTTAATAAAGCAAGCACAACTAGGTGAGTTTAAAATTGGCCTTTTCTGTGAATTTTAAATTGTTTTAAATGTACTATTTTGAATGTTACAGAGGTGAGTTATTTGGTGAAATTTCTTAAGTGTCTAATGGAAATCTATGCATCATTACAACAAACACACTTTCATGAGTGTTTCTATTTAAGGAGTTTAAAAAAATACATTATTATTCACTTAGAGGAGTCAGTCATATGGTTATTCAAGAAGATACCGTATAAAGAATAAATATAGCTAATTTAATAATGAATTACTAAATAGCCTCCAACAGCTGTTCCATAATTTTATCCCTTATGTTATACATATTTTAAAACAATTCCTAAATATATCACCTATTAAATAGACAGTATTATTTTCTGTATTTTGCTTACATAGAGGAGCAGCCATGTAGTCTGTGGCTATGTTGGAAATGAGACTTGATATTTTAGTGGCTAAGGACCACACCTTTTATTTCATTGGTCTAGGGAACTCACAGGTAAGGAAACTCTATAAATGCATCTTTTGTGCAGTTTATAGACTTTGCCAGGGTCGTGTAGTCAATGTATGTCAGAAATGACACCTCAATCCATGTCTACCTTGCTTCAAGGCCACCTCTCAACCCACTATACAATGTTGCCTCTTTTTTTCTTTAACCAATTAAGAAGCTATATTATTATTTTATGTTCCATATAGCATTATATGGTTGTAAAAACATTTCTTCAAAACAAGTCTGACCAAGAAGTCAGTATTAATATCTAGTTTTAGTTGCTGAATAATCTGCAACACAGAGAGATTAAGTTACTTGCCCACGGTCACACAGAGCATTAATTGGAATTAAAATTCAAAGCCTTGAGTTTCCAGTCTACTGCTCAGCCCCTGGAGCAATGTTGTTCTGCACTATAAATGGTTCCTATTATTTTAAAAATTTATAATAAGCTCATCCATTTGCATATTTAAGTATGAATTACAAACATTAAAATGAGCTACAACTCCTCATCACCCAATTACTAACACAAGAAGCACCTAAAGGGTCAGAAGCAGGAAGGGCCAAAGTAAACAGATGTGTGTGCACCTTTTGCTAAATACTAGAAAAAGAATCTACATTTATTCATGATTTTTATATCACAGGAAATAGATCAACAGCCTGGCATGCCAGTCAATCATGGTATTTGGCACTGATCACTCAAGGGGGATTGAGAGGGGTTTACCCCCCAAAAGAATTTAATGAGATTTCATCTTTTGATAAATATTCCTTTTAGTGACCATTTATTCTGGACAAAAGTGATTACAAAAATAAAAATCAACAAAAGGTATCATTGCTCAGTGGTACATGGCATAGATGGAAACCAGAACTGGTCTAAAAAATGGTCACATTACCAATCTAATAATAGGTATTGATGTGGAATGAGGCTTCACTTGGGAATTCCTTGAGTGTTAAGGGTAATCCTTCTACAAACAGAAGTTTTAGAGGCATTTTTCTACCTTCAGCTGTTGTTATTCTCTTCCTTTGTTCTATTATCCTTCCTTTGTTTTGCTTCTCACAGCCAGCACCAATGGAATAATTAGTCACATAGCATCGAAAGAATTTGAACCCAAGAAAATTGTCAAATAAACATGGGAAATCCATGATCTTGAAAAAATAAAAGCTGACTGTCTTATTAAAACTGTAATTAAAGTGTGCATATGTGTACATACATGTATGCATATATCTGTTACACAATTGCTTGTGTCTATAGTTAAAAAGGGGGGGACTCCAATAAAGAAGTACAGTGGGACAGCACTTTTATTCCCAAGATTATAGTAATAAAGCAAACTCCTAAACAAGAGATTTTTACCAGATGAAATTCCTACCATCTTCCTTTTAAATGCTACTAAGTGTGAAATTAGTATTGTCCCTCAAAGTGCATAAGATTAATTGTCAGTCATTGAACACAGTTTGGGGGCTAATTACATAAAAATTGATATTAAAAGAATACTACCAGATTGATTGAGTTTTGCAGTTTGTATTTAGTTTTCAAATTACTTGAGTTGAAAGGCAGCGGTAAGAAACAATAAAAATCTATTCAAAGCTGCAAAAGCAAATTAAGGTTTACTAGTCCTTTGAAAGACAAATGATCCAAATACTATAATGTAAGAAGGGCAGTAAAAATGATCCTGACATTTACGATAGATTTAATATATAAAATCCTCCAAGATACCATATGTTGAACACCTTCCTTCCCCACCTCCACACCCCTCCTGTTCCCATTGAGGTGAATTGATTTTATGAATACCTCTGTCTGGGGTGTGTCTAAGCTAAGGCAGTGACAACAACTGCGTTCTCCTGAGTCTCCTTATAAATGACAAATGATCCAGTCTCCATGCCAACCTATTTCAGAGCACACAAAGTTAGTGATAATTATGGCATATAATTTCTCTCCTACTGGTTTATCAGGGCACCAGTCAGTCAATATTGTCTTTTTTAAGCACCTACTATGTGCCACAGTACACTAGGGTAAGAGCTAGGGGATACTGAGCAAGGTTGAGGAAGTCATACTCCTTTTTAACTCCCTTTTATTTGTTTTCTTCCCCCATTAGAATATAAGATCCCTAGTGGAAAAGAACTGTCTTATTTTTTTTTCTTTTTAGTCACTGTTTGTATTCTCAGACTTTAACATACCTACTATATTATGGTAAGTGTTCTATCTACCTATCTACCTATCTACCTACCTATCTATCTATCTATCTATCTATCTATCTATCTATCTATCTATCTATCATCTATCATTGTTGTTCAGTTTTTTCAGTGTTCAACTCTTCATGATCCCATTTGGGATTTTCTTGGCAGAGATACTAGAGTGGTACACCATTTCCTTCTCTAGCTCATTTTACAAATGAGGAACTGAGGCAAACAGGGTTAAGTGACTTGCCCAGGGTCACACAGCCAGTAAGTATCTGAGGTCAGATTTGTACTCAGGAAGATACCTGTCTTTCTAAGTCCAGGTCTAGCACTCTCTCCACTGCCCCACCTAGCTGCCTATCTATCCTATCTATCTACCATTTATTAAGCATTTATTAAAGTATAAGCATCATGCTAAACACTGGTGATAAAAAGAAAGACCAGAATGTGATCCCTGCCCTCAAGGATCTCACGTTCTATTAGTGGAAACAATACATGTAACTTTGAAAATACAGGATGTAAAGTGTATACATGGAAGATAATCTGAAGGCTTAGATGGTGCTCCAGTGAGGAATGCGGAAAGTCCTCCTGCAGAAGGTGGAATCTGATCTGTCTTCAACGAGGCCAGGGATGTGAGGGGTCAGAAGTGAGAAGGAACCCAAGCCCTACATGCAGGATTACTTCCACTCTGAGGATGGTACAACCACCTTTCCACTCTCCCAAATTCACAACCTTGCCATTGTCTCTGTCGCCAATCATGTATCTAATCTTATTAATTCTAATTCCATACCATTCCTTGAGTTATATCTTTTCTATGTAGTCATGGTGGTTACCCTCATTCCAGCCTCCTTAGGTCTTACTCAATCTATCCAAATGCTCTCTTAATATTGTTTTCTTGTTTCCATTCTCTCCTCCTCTCCGATCCATTCTCCAAATAAGTAGCAGTGCTAAAATATGGCCAAATCCATATAAGGGACAAGCCACATCTTATCATTTGCTCAGTTCAAAAATCTTCAGTGTTTCCCCATTACCTCTAGCATACAATTCAAAATTCTCTACCTGGCATTTGAAACCCTTCACTGTCTTTTCAAATTTATTTCATATCACTCTCCTTCATGTTATTCTTCATTCCAAATGAAATAACCTACAAGCTATTTCCCAAACCTAGTATTCCATTTTTCATCCCCATGTTTTACACAGGCCATCAACATCCCTTGCCTAAAGCGCCCTCCTAACTCAGCTTCAGCTCTGAGAATCTCTAGTGTCCTTTGGTGTCTCAGGAAATAATAATAATAGTAACAACTAGCAGTTATATAGCATTTTAAGGTTTATATATACATATATATGTGTATATACATATATATATATTTTAAGGTTTTTGCACTTTAAATTTTTATGCTTTACAAATATCTTATGTGATCCTCATAACAACCTTGGGAGGTAGGTACTATTATTCTCCCTTTACAGATGAGGAAATTGAGGCAAAAGTGAGGTGACTTGCCCAGGATCACAGAGTAGTACATGTCTGAGGCCAGCTTCAAACCCAGGTCTTCTCAACCTCAGGGCCAGCGTTCCATTCACTGGGTAACCTGGCTGCCTCTGATTTTCTGAGACTCGCCATTTTTTTTAACAACCTCTCCTTCTGCCTAATACCCTTGTCCTACCTCTTCTCAGGAAATCTTTTAATATCTGGCATCTTCTTTGCAGGAAACAATCAACTTCCTAGCTCCTTGGGACTGTTTGCTTCTGACTTCAGGGCTAGAATACTTCATGAGCCCCACCTTACTGATACTTGGCTCCTATCCACCACAGGGTTTGGTCAGAAAATACTAGCAACTAAATGTAACGATGGAAGCTACTTTAGTTGACAAAAATCACCCATATTGAACAATAAGAAATAAAAACATTAAATTGTCCTTACCCTCGACATCCCAAACCTGCAAAGACAACCTATGAGTTTATGTATTCTGATTCCCTACAAAAGGAATGGAGGCTTCAGGAGAGGATGTAGAACATTGTTAATAATGCTAATAGCATCTTTTTTAGAAGTTTCCTGGCCTAGGGGACAGAATGCTAGAACTGGAGTGAAATATGGAATTCACATTCCAACTCTACCATTCAGCAGCTATATAATCATGGGCAAGTCACCTAACCTATCGAAGCCTCTGTTTTCTCAGCTGTAAAAATGGAGATAATATTAACAGCTAAATGTTTCACAGGCAGCAAGGCACCACGGTGGAAAGAGCACTGGGCTTAGAATCAGGAAGATTCAACCTCTTGACTTGAAATCTGGCCTCAAGCATTTACCTACTCTGTGACCCTGGGCAAGTGACTTAACTCTCTTTACCTCTGTTTCCTCATCTGCAGAATGAACTGGAAAAGGAAATGACAAATCGCTCCAGTATCCTTGCCAAGAAAACCCCAAATGGGATCAGACATGATTGAAATGACTCAACAACAAAAATACTTCACAGGGCTTTTGTCAGGTGTGAATGATGTGAATGATGTATGTAAAGTGTTTTGTAAACTTTAAAGTGCTATGTAAATGTCAGTTGTTTCTAAATATAAAATTACAGGATCATAGACTGAAAGATACATTAGAGAACTAGTCTAACCTTTGAATTTTATAGACAGGGAAACTGAGGTAAACATAATCACATCACACAGATAGTTAAGTTGCAGAGCCTGGATTTGAATCTAGGTCCTCTAATTTAAAATCTCATGCTCTTTCTAATAATATATTTTCTGAAATAGCTTTAAATTAGAGCCTCTTTAAATTCCCTAAAATTTTTTTAATAAGAAATTTTGTACTTGATGTCTTGCTGACAATCTGCAATTATACTTATCTCCTCTCAACTTGTTATAAGAAAATCAGCATATTAAGATGAGACCTTCTTTGAAGAAAAGATGCTACCTTGCTGATAATAATTCCTCTAGGCCATGAGAAGTACTGTGACAGAAATCAATAAGATCTCTAAGCCTTATATTAAAGAATGGGTTGGCTGAGACACTTGAAATGCTAACTCAAATCCCAAAGCTACACACCACCCAACACTCATGGGAGTCAGGAAGGCTGCTTGCATCACCAACCAATTGTCACTATGGGCCTTCGAACTTTCCAGAGAAATGCTTACAGATCATTTCGGCCCCAAGTCTGAACATTTGGTAGTTCAATTCAAATAAAGCCCTCTCTGTGGGTGCTCTATTAATAAAATCTTTAAAATGGCTTCTCTCAACATTTTCTTTTTGATCTTTCATGATTTAATTAGAAACATCTTTAAAAAGGCTGGTTTTACTATGGTAGTATCACATCTGCATTTTCAGCAGTATGCTGTTTAATCACAATGGGTTATAAAGTGAAAGTCTCAGTACTCATTGTAATATCGAGTAGAACCCATGCATTTGGTCTTTTTTTAGTGCCCCTGACTCATCATCTTATATTTGTTCATCAACATTTTAACTGCCTCTCTTAAAAATGTAATTTGATAGTTAATTCTCTAAACCTGGTTTAGTTTTGTTATTTCTTTCCAAAGTTGTGACACTTTTTATGCCTTTAATCTTTTTCATTCTGCACCTGAACTCATATCTCCTAACTCATGTATTCTGATTGAATTCATTTCTTTCCTCCTTGATAAATAACAAATATTCTAAACTTCCCAGATGATCATTTTAAAAGGGGTTGCAGTGGATAGAGTGATTGACCTAGAGTCAGGAAGACCTGAGTTCAGACCTGGCCTCAAATACTTCCAAGCTGTGTGACTGGCCAAATCACTACTTAATTTTCATCTGACTCAGTTTCCTCATCTGTGAAATGGATATATATGTATATAATATAGAAATAATGTAACATAAAACTGATATAATAGTACCTAACTCCGAAGGTTGTTGTAAGGATAAGATAGTATTTGTAAAGCACTTTGCAAATTACAAAATGCTATATAATGCTAGCTATTATTACTACTACTAGTACTACTCCTGCTGTTGCTGCTGCTGCTGCTACTACCACTACTACTACTACTACTACTACTACTACTACTAATACTACTACCACCACCACCACCACAACTACTACTACCACCATTATTACTACAGTATTCCACATTGCTGGACTATTTCACAATATATAACAATGGTGAGCAGTAGCAGTGTGATCAGCTATTACACAGAAACTGGTAGTCTAAAGTATTGCTCTTCAACATGAATATTCATGAAATATTTTTTTTAAAATACTAAAATTTAAATACACAATAAGAAAAGAAAAAAGAAACATTATAGACTTAAATATTAAAACTGACATACAAAATAAGGAAAGTTAAAAAAGCATTGCCATGTGCACAGCAGAACACAAGAGAGTATTCAAAATATATAGCAATAAATTTCCATTTCAAGAAAGTCCGTATAATACATATAATAAATATTATGCATTGTATTTAGGGCAGTCCATCTTTGCTTCATTGTAAGTTTTCTTCTGTTCTCTGCTATACGCTTTTTACTTTGTTCTTTTTTTTTGCCCTCCCTTCCACCTTCCCCCAAAAGCCTACAGTTAAGTGCAGATATATTTTGCACATACATACATACATGTACATACATATATAGACAAAGATATATACATACGTACACATATACTTTCATATGTTTAGATATCTATAATCATACTTACATAGACATATACATTCATATGCACATATGTAAGACCCTACAGTACTTATTTGTCCTCTGTTTCTCTGAGGATGGATAAATTCTTTATTCATAAGTCTGAGTCTTTCCATATTTTTCTATGTCCACCAACTTGTCATTTCCCACATCACAGCAATATTCCAACCTTATATTGTCTAGTTATTTTAAATAGTCTAAATCAATATTAATTAACATGACTGACATATAGTTTCAAAATTTTTCTCTTTTGATTAAATCTATTTTAGCTTTAACCTTGTCTGAGATCATGATTACTACACCTGCTTTTTCTCCCCTAATAAATGATGCTCCTAATCTTTATTTCTTATTGTGTGTATCTCTTATTTCCTATCCCTCCTGACTCCTCTATTTTACTTCTACCCTCTACCTTGCCCCCTAATTACTTAATCTACGACCCCCAAGTATTCCTCCCTTATCTTCCCATTTCCAATAACCTAAACATCCTTCTATACCCCAGCATTATCCTGTTTTCTTACCCTCCCCTCTAAAAATCCCTCATTTATCCTCTCACCCCTCCCTATCCCTTAGCCTTTTATTTCATTCTGAATTTAAAAGACTTTTATACTATATGTGTCTATCTGTCTGTCTATCTATCTATCTATCTATCTATCTATCTATCTATCTATCTATCTATCTATCTATCTATTTATCTATCTATCGTGTATTTCTCTCTTAAACCCATTCCCAATAAAAGTCAGGCTCCAGTACTACCAGCCCTCTTCCCCCATCTAATTCCTCTGTGTCAATTCTTCCTCTTACGCTTCATTTGTATAAGATAATTACTCTTTTTTACCTTTTTCTAAACAGTTTTACTGCTTAGAATCATATCACATTGAGGTCTACACCAATCAACCACCCAATTACTAATAACAATCTCAGACACACTTTTTTACTTTTCCTCCTATAAAAAGTAAACAGTCTGTCCTTAATGAGTCCCTTGTAATTAATCTTTGATATGTACCTTATATTTCTCTTGGATTTTACAGGTCAAATCTTCTATTAAGTTCATGATATCTTTTTAAACAAAATCCTGGAAGTCTAGCAATTCAATGATTTTTTTTTCATTCAAGTTTTATGCTTAACTTTGCTGGGCATGATATTTTCAGCTACAACCCCAGTTCTTTTGCTCTTCAATATATAGTGTTTCAAGACCTGTGCTCTTTTAGTTTCGCCACTGCTAGGTCTTCTGTGATTCTAATTGTGGCACTGCCATATTTAATTTTTTTTCTTGTTTATAATATTTTCTCCTTGAGTTGGGAGTTTTGGAATTTGACTATGATATCCCTGTAGGTTTTCCTTGTAGGATCTCTTTCAGAAAGTGAACAGAGGATTTTTTATATTTCTACTTTCCCTCTTATTCTCACACTTCAGGACAATTTTCTTTAATCATTTCTTGCATTATTATACAAAGATTCTTTTTTTGATCATAGTTTTCAGATAGTCCTATTGTTCTTATGTTTTTACTTCTTGATCCATTCTGCAGATCAGTTTTGTTATGAGATATTTCACATTCTTTTCTATTTTTTCATTTTTTCATATTTTGTTTTATCATTTCTTGATCTTTTACAACTTTGCTGGCTTCCCCTTGCCCAATTCTAATTTTCCAGGAGTTGTTTGCTTTCTTAGATTCTGGATGCTCTTTTCTAGTTGGTTGACTTCCTTTTCATAATCTCATGTTTCTTGGATTGTTCTTATCTTAAAAAATTTTTCCTCAATCTCTCTCATTTGACTTGTAGTCTTTTTTAAGTTCTTCTATGAATTCCTTTTGGGCAGGTGACCCTTTGACATTACTCTTTGGGGTGGGGGAGGCTTTTTTGGCTTCAGTATCCTCCTCTGAAAATGAATCCCAGTCTTCTCTATTCCCATAGTAAATCTCTATGTTTAGATTTTTTTTTTCTCTGCCTGCTCAATTTTTTTTTGGTAGCAGCCTATTTTTTTGTAATCACTGCTAGTCCTGGGGTATAGAGGATGGTGCTTTGGGTCTCAGATCCTCCAGTTCTCTCCTTTGACCTGGAATGGAAACCAAGAACTCTGCCCTCCTGTAAGTACCCATAGCCAGCACTGTCCCTGCCCCACTGTTTTTGCACACAAGTGGCAGGCATGTGCTGATTCCTTCTTGCCCAGGGTCAGGTCTCAGTTGCACAGCTGGGCCTAGCATTCCTTATCAGAAGATATTCCCTCAGTCTTCCCTGGCTCAGAAGCCTAACTCTATCCACTGCTGTATGAAAGGTGAAAATTCCAGTGGCTGGGGCTAAGGCTACCTCCCAAACCATTTAGCCCCAGGATTCACAGCTTGTAGTTTCACCAGAACTAGCCTTGAATTTTTTACTCTTCACAGGCCCCAAACTTCAGTCCTGGGACTTTTATTCATATCTTCTCTGGTTGTCCTAGGAAGACCACAGTTCTGCCCCAAATCTTGTTTATTTTTACAGCTATATGGTCGCCCTGAGGCAGTATTTTATCTTGTTTATGAGGGAAATCTGGAGAGCTTGGGATTTCCTGACCTATTCCCCCAACTTCCCAGAATCATCTCCCCTACTCATGAAACAATCACTCTTCTTCAAGGTCATTCACATAATATTCTGGGTACTTCATACAAAAGATCTTAAAGGAATAAAAAATCTTATGGTAAGATGTTAGTTATTCATGACAGCAAAACATAGCTAATTTCTTCCAATACCACTTTTCCTATTAAAAAAGTGATACTCAAATTTTTTCTTAACTCAAAGAATAGTGGAAAATTAATATTTGAATTCTACGTGAATATTGGGAAAAACATGCTGGTTCTTTTTTCTTTGCCAGAAAATACAATATCCCAAGCTAGTTTTGGTACTTCAGTGGATCTGTGACTTAATTGATGAGAACATGTCCCCTAATATTTCAGATCACAGTCCACCCTTGCCTGTCCTTCCTATACAGCTTTTATCCTGCAATAAAGCCTCTATAGGCCTTCATCCATACGGTTCATATTTACATCTGTTCTTGCTATGAATGGAGTGGGGAGCAGTCCGTCTCTCCACATCACTGGCCATCCTCCTTTTCTGGTCATCTGTCTCTCTGATGATACCTTTTATGCATCTTCTTTTGAAGAATTCTTGGTTAACAATGTGCAATAGCCTACTCAATCCCGCTCTGCTCTTCTATTGTCCTTTGGGTGATCTACCACTTTCATTATTTAATAAATGGTTTATTTTGTGATTCACGGCCATACAAGATAGCTAGAAGGATATTGGTGTGAAATTCTAAACAAAACATAAAAACTCTATCCATATAGAAAAGATGAAATTAATGACGAATATTTATATGGTGCTGTAAAGTTTACAGGATGCTTTACAAATATTATCTCATCCCATCTTCACAAAAACCCTGGGTGGGGGAGATATGTTCTATTATTATCTCCATTTTATAGACTGGGAAAATGATGCTGAGATTCAGTAATTACTGGCTCAGAGTAACAAGCATCTGAGACAGGATTTGAACTCAAGTCTTCCTGACTCCGATGTATTTTGTGTATCACACAATCATTTGAAATATTTTTCAAATCCTTCTAAAGAAGAATTTATAGAAATTAATGAAAAAATTCAGATAATAGATTTAACAATCCAAATATCCCTTCTCTCATTGTTTAGATTTTCAAGCCTAAGTTCTGTTCAAAGTGAAGGAGAAGGGTGGGAAAGGGTAGGAAGAAAATTATCTAAATATACTTCCCTTCCCGTGTTTGTTCTTTTTTCCCCTGTGTATATATCTTATCTATCCAATTGGATTACAAGTTTCCTGAGGCCAAGGCTTTGTATCTCCCATAGCAACTAGTATGTAGTACAAAGAGGTGCCTCCCAAAAATAAAGGCTGATTCCTTAGAATGATCTAATCATAGAATTGGAACTGGAAATGACCTTTGGTCATCAAGCCCAGCCCCCCTCTTCTCTAGTCAAAGCACTAAGAAGTTAAATGACTTACCCAAGGCCATGCAAGTATTAAGTTAAACTAGGATTCTAGCCCAGGTTCTCTGACTAATAATGATCTAGCACCCTTTCTATTACTATGCTGCCTTGGAATTAATCATCTACAACCAACCAAATTGGCTTCTAGCAAACCCTTTGCCTCCAGGGTTCTTTTGTCATTAGTAATCTAGGCTGGCAATTGACTTTAACCAGTCTGTTGTCCTTCATAATTGAAGAGGAAGAAAATGACATCACAATATCAGGATCAATGTACAGCATGTCTGACTGTGGCTGGCTGATCAAACCAATATGAGCTTAGAAGGCTCTACCACAGGTTGGGCACAAATAGCTCATATGGACATCTGGGAGCCAGCACACAAAACTTTCAGAAAAATTAATGTCGATATCAGAAGATGGAGGACAGCAGTAGAGCCTTCCTGCTTCCTTGGAACCACACCATGTAGAGAGCTGCCTGGTTTGAGCCTCTATAACTGGAGGTTGTTGTGTATATTGTTCAGTGTAATGGATTTTGTGTTTGACTTAGAGTTAGGAAGACCTAGATTTAAAGCTAGTTTCTGATACTAACTGTATGAAGCTGGGTTTAATCTCTCTGAGACTTAATCAGCTCACCATTACATAGAGATATCTAGAGTATCTGCCTCAGGGCTGTTGAGACACTACATGTAAAGCACTTTGCAACCCTTAATGAAGAATATACACATGTCAGTTATTATTACTAAAACTAGCCCCCAAATGCTTTATTTTCCTGTGTTTAGTCATGGTTTGCCAGTAGGACCTCAGATTCCTGTCCTTTGCTCCAATCTGATAAATTCAGTGGTATGGTGGAGTAAAATGAAAGACTGTCCACAATGCTTTTAGAAGTCAATTGTTACACTCTAAGTGTGGCAGAATAATAATTATAATTGTCACCACTTAAACAGTGCCTTTCATCTGTGGATCTCAAGGCACTTCAACACTGTTCACATTATTTGAGTGAATTTCTTTTGGAAGACAAGGCAAACTGAGAGACATGTAATATGAGGTTAGCTATGCTAATTTGTTTTCTTTAACAAATGCAAAATAAATAGCCTACTAAAAAGCCAGATAATATCTTAAAGATAAATCCTTTCTAAAGCAGGTTATTTCAAAAGGGGGGCTTTGTTGTTGTTGTGTGTCAGTGATATTGAAAAATTTTATTTAAAAATAAAAAAAAGGACTTGATTGACTATCATGAATTTTTTGGCTTCTGCTTTTATCAAAGATGCAAGGGCAGGCAACTTGCTTGTGTACAGGAAAAAAATGACTTTAATGAATAGGAAAACTATAGCATTTAAGAGCTTTGGACCATCTTGCATTTTAGGAGTAAATTTTATGGAAAACTGTGTAAATAGAGCATAATTATTTTGAAAATAGAAGTCTTTGTTATTAGTTGTGTAACTGTCATGGGCAAAGAAAGCACCCTGCTGTATAGACAAAAGGCTAAAAAAGTTACCTGTAGAGTTTTTGCTATGAAAAGAATAAAAACTAAAGTGTTGGATGAACTTTTGGTTCATACACTCAAATGCTGAATGTCAAGCCTGGTGGAGGGAAAACCACGTTCATCTGATAACCAGATTACTTAGAACAAAAATAGAGAAAATTAAGAACTGAAGAGCAGAAAATTAAGGTGGAATGCAATTTAAAGAATAAGGAGATGATCTAGGCTTTCTTTTGTATCCCCCCCAGTGTCCAGCTAATTAAAATTACAATCAAAATGAAAGCGTCTAAACTTGTAAATATCTTTAGCTAATGATTTTGTCTTTTTAATCATCTTCACATTCAAAGTCTCCTTTTATTCATTTAGGGCTTTACAATAAAAAGAAATTGTTTTTTCCCCTCAGTAAAATCCTCCTTTTAATTTTCCCTTATCTACTCCTCTTTGCATCATACATTCAGTATTTCTTTTTGCTCTTCCTGTTTTTTATATCATATTCTTTCAGATTTCCCTACTCCTTTGAACATACTTTAAAGAACTCGAAAGTTGGGTATGCTCAGCGTCCTAATTTCATATCAAAAGGCCTATGTTTATTGTTTCTTTAAAAATGTTACAGCAAAGACACAAATAGAGACCCTTCCAAGCCCCATCTCCCTACAACATAATTACTCATTATATAAAATGTAAGTTTATATAATTACATATTTCAAAAAGGGTAAGTTGATACACAATATTCTTTTCTATAAATTTCTCTTCACAAGTTATACTGCCTAGAAATTTAATTTGTATTTCTATTTAAACCCCAACTTAGGTTGCCTTTAACCCAGGAGAATTTTGCTCTACATATATACAGAACAGGTACAGCTATCATCCAAATAACCCGCAGAGAGCTTAGCAACTAGTGCAAAGAAAGGATCTTCTAAGAGCTAAGCAGGGATTTCATGGAGACCAAAAACTGGAAGCAAATGTTAATATTTTTGGCTTGGCAGCCTAGACTTAAATAAAGGCTATACAAAGTTCATATCTATTTTCAAATAAAAATAACAATATGTCCCCATTCGTTGCTGTACTTCTTGATCCAATCACTAATAATGAAGGACCAGTAAGGCTGGTTTGTTTGTTTTATTACACAACTCCTCAAAAACATCAGCTAGTAAAAAAAACACGAACACTAACAATACCGATATTACTATAGCGCGTACTATTTTCCAGGCACTGTGTAAAGCATTTTAAAATGATCACATTTGATAACAGAATAGGCACAGTGCCTAGCACATAGTAAGTAGACAAGCAACGACAATGTTTGGTGATTTACTGGTTCTCTTTTGTTTTTCTCAAATATCACAATTTTTGTAAAACCCGCCTTTTAAGAATCTTTGATGGCATATTTAATACATTTTCTCTCATTTCAAACACACACATGAGGGAGACTTAGTATGATCAGTCAGTTAATAAGCATTTAAGTCCCTCCTAAGTAGCAGGCTTCTTTGGGAATACAAAGAAAGGTAAAAGATAGTTATCTGTTCTTAAGGAGTTGACAATCCAATGGGAGAGATAACATGACAATAACTAGGTACAAATAAGATACGTACAAGACAAATTGGAGATAATCAACAGAAGGAAGGCACTAGTGTAAGGGGATTATGAAATGCTTCTCATAGGAAGTGGGATTTTAGGAAATCAGGGAAGGGAGGAGGGAAAACATTCCAGCCTGGGGAACAGCCAGTGAAAATTCCCAATGTTAAGGGACTGTCTTGTGTGAGGAGCAGCAAGGAGGCCAAGGTCACAGCATCACAAAGTAGCTGAAGGAGGGTGTGTGTGTGTGTGTGTGTGCACGCGAGACTATAAGATATAAGATAATTAGGAAAATTGGGGAGAGACCAGGTTTTGAAGGGCTTTGAATGTTAAAGAGAATGTTTATATTTGATCTTGAAGGTGATAGGGAATGACTGGAGTGTATTAAAGGAGGGAGAGGAGAGAAAGTCAGATCTGTGCTTTCAGAAAATTAATTAGACATCCAACTGAAGAGTAGAATGGAGAGGGGAGAAACAAGCAGGGAGACAAGAGCAGCTGTAGGCTCTAGGCCAGAGGTGGGAAACCTGAGCTTTTGAGGTCACATGTGGCTCTCTAGGTCCTCAAGTGCAGCCCTTTGACTGACTACAAACTTCACAGAACAAATTTCCTCAATAAAAGGATTTGTTCTGTAAAACTTGGACTCAGTCAAAAGGCCACATCCAAGGACCTAGGAGGACACATGTGGCCTTGAGGCTGCAGGTTCTCCACCCCTGTTCTAGGCATTGTTTGTTAGCAATATTATAATAGCATCTCCTGAAGATGTGACTTTATTCCTATTCAAGTGCTACAAGGGCTATCCCCAAGATGTAGCATTGAGTGTCATCATGAGGCTCTAAAGGGAGGAGAATAAACATTTCTATCCTCTTTCACCCCTATCCTTCTACAAAAGAGACTTTAGTTTCTGCCAGAGTAAGTAGCTGGATAGTGGGGCCAGAAGCTACCACTTTGCTCTCCTCAGGGTGAAGTTATGGGCTAGAATTATATCTATCTACTCCATTATATATTTTTAGTCTACAAGATGTGGTTTTTTTTTTCAGGTTAAAGATAACTTCTGGTTGCTGTTTCATTAACGGGGTGGGAGCAGGACCCTAAGCTTTATGTCCAAGGCTTAACTTCCCATCAGATACCAGTTCCACAATGAACACATATAAAGTTGAGCCCATTTTTCCAATTCAATGGCTGAACAGAAATCAGAGGAGGTATACATAGGAGAAAATGTACCAGGCAATACAGAATAAGGGAGCTCTCCTACAGGGAGTAAAGTAACAGCACAACAAAGGGAGAAAGAGAGTAGGAGACAGAGAGAGGGGGAGAAGGGCAGAGGAAGAGGGAGAGAGAGAGAAAGAGTCCTAAATTTCACCTAAGGCGAAATTCCCTAAAGCCTCTAGTGTAGAAGGCTGGAGATAGAGACTGCTAATTCTTCTCATGTTGCCTTCTTAGTGTGGTTGCCGTCTTCCTCTTCTCTCTCAAAGCTGGAAGCCAGAAGAGCTCAATGACTTCAGAATCAAAAGTGACTCAAGTGACTCCTCTAAATTTAAAAAAGACCGACAAGCTCTTCTCACAGCTGAACAAGTTGTGGTATACGAATGTAACAGATCACCATTGTGTTATAAGAAATGATAAGCAGGTGGCTTTTAGAAAAACCTGGAAAGACTTACATGAACTGAAGCTATACGAAGTGAGCAGAACCAAGATAAATTGTACTCAGTAGCAGCAACACTGTGTAATGATCAACAATGACAGACTTGACTCTTCTCAGCAATACAATGATCCAAGACAATTCCAAGAGACTCATGACAGAGAATGCTGTCCACATCCAAAGAAAGAACTATGGAATCTAAACGTAGATCAAGGAATACCATTTATTTTTGTTTTTTGTTTTTTCTTATCCGTGGTTTTTCCCTTTTGTTCTAATTCTTTTTTCACGATGTAATTAACGAAGAAATATATTTAATATCATTTTACCTGCACAACCTATATTAGATTGCTTGTTTTCTTGGGGGAAGGAGGAAGAGAGTGAGGAAGAAAAAATTTAGAACTCAAAATCTTATAAAAATGAACATTGAAAACTATCTTTACATGAAATTTGAAAAAAATACAATAGTATTAAGTTGGGGGAAAAGAATTTTTTAAAAAAGTTATCTCCTCTCCTACTCGTTAACTCTGTCTTATCCCTCCTGTAAAATCTCCTACCCAAGAAAAATTAAAAGTCAGAGGCATCTTGAGGAAGGAACAGGATGTTTTATTCTCTCCCCCTCCCCCCCACAGAAAGACGGCAGTCCTCTCCATGGTGGAGATCAAAGAGAGGAGGCATGTTACAAAACACAGAACAAGAATTTATACCCTTACGCATTCAAGCCCCCTCCCCCTGGCTGTCCCTTCTCCCATTGGCTAGGAGGTGGGCTCTCAGTCTTGGCACAATCTAACCCAAAGGTGGATAACAAAGAAGCCCACCACTATCTCCTATTGGTAGGGAGGTGGGACATGAAGCCAAGGTATCATCCATGACCTTATTTAGTAAATGCCAAAGCAAGGGAGGGGAAAAGTTCACAAGCAATGATGGAGGTCAAAAACTCCTGAAAAAGGGCCTAAAGCTTTTAAGGGTGTGGTATACAAGAGTGGAGGTCTAAAATTCCTAAAAGGAGCCTAATGCTGATGACAGCAAGGGAAGGGGGGGGTGGAGGGGAAAGGTCCTAGATTGTGTAAACTCAGGACTCAAGTCTGTCCAGTCTTACAAAAGTCTATCTCTGGTTTCCAGTTAGTTTCTCTCCCTTCTCATTCTGAGGAGTCTTCACAGAGGGTACAGAGTGTACCCCAATCAGCACTGATCTCCACAAATACAGAAAGAGTTTCATCCCAAAACCAGAAATCACTCCCCAATCCCTACTATTAGTTACCCTCCATCAAGATTGTTGAGGAAATCACAGCCTGGATATCTCAAGGACCACAGGTAGGCAGCAGCAGAGAACATCACTCTAAAACACAATGTTGAATGCATTCTTTCTAGCATTCAGATATATCCACCACTCACCAGGTAAGGCAGACCTCACCAACTTCTCACTGATGTCTGGCTTGTCCTTCCCCTCAACAGGCAGCCTATAATTTTAAAAGATGTAGTTCTTCCCTTGTGGCTCACTCACCCAAATCATAATAGCCATTTAGATCACTAGAATGTTGACTATTACTGCTCTTGGGTTTCTAGGAATAATACTGTGATTACAATCCTAAATGCTAGTTAATAAGGCCCCACCAGTGTTCTTTACCTTAATTAGCCAGTAGACATTGTTTAAGCAAACACATTTACTCAAATTAGCATAACAAGAAAAAAAGTTTTTCCCCTAACACCAGGAAAACAATCTTCCACAAATACACCCAAAGTTCAAGAAGGATGAGAAATAGGCATGAACTTAAAATACAATAATAGTGATTCACACATGCAGGGAATAAACGTGGTCAAGACAATTGACAGAACTGCAGGCCCTTGATATCTTTTTCTCTCTCCAAAAGTTCCTCACAAAATTCTCTATGACTTGCTCCATTTTTCAGCTCAACCAACTCTGTAGATGATAGAGCAGCTCTGCAGGCCATCTGGGCCAGCTGGACTTGTTGCTCCTAGGGTAGTGTCTCCGATGGAGAGAAAATCTGCTGGGTTGAGCAGGTCACTCAGGGGACTGACCACATGAAACTAGACAGAAGCTGTTAGAAGGGGCAGGTAGGCAAACTGTTTTGCCACTGAGCATCTACCTGGTGAGGTCCAGCCCTCCCCTCTACCCTACTACTGAAGGTTTAGTTTTTGATGTGCAGTTGTGGTCTTTTTCCACTTTCAGTCAATGGCTGAGGTGGTAAGCTAGATTAATACCTTGCTCTTTTTAAACTGGAGCACTACAAAATTCTCATCTAGGACAATGAACCTTAGTTTAAAATCTACAGAATTTTATTTTGTTTGACTCCATCAAAGCCTCAGTTCTGAGACTGTTTGTCATATCCAGGTGGGGGAAAAGAGGAGTCTTGTCCCTTCTAAGGACAAATTCTTCCTGACTCGAAAGCCCCTTCCCTCAGTGAGTCAATCCATGTTGCCCAAGGGTTATTAGTTTCAGTTCAGTTATTTTCATCTCCCATATTCCTTTGGGAATTATATATAGATGAGTGGTTAGGTACAAATATGACCTGGAGGCAAGTTCATTTTCTTGTTGTCCTCTTCATAAGTAATTGAGGTATTCAAATCTTCTACCCTATTTTTTTCATTGTTAGTTTTTACCTTTATGTGTCAGTATCTCTGTCTTTTAACCCATTTAGGACTTTAGCTTTTGTTGAAAGTTTCACCTTAACACCCTTTTTATCTAAGACAAATTTTAAAAAACAACCTATATCTCTGTAGTTTCTAGAAATTTATAGAGATAGACGTGATAGAAAGTGCCAGACGTATATCATGTACCACATATACACATATATTCTTCTTGCAGGAAAGCATATCTTGGCAACATTCTTTTTTGGGAATAGTTGCAAAGGATTTTCATCTTTCTACACACATTACAATGGGTGGCGGAAATGGTGAAGAACTTAACAGAATCAGGCAATAAGCAGATTACCAAAAGAGGCACTGAAAAGGGGAGTGGGGAGCAAGTTCCCCTATCTGCATCTGTATAGGGTCACCTATATCTATATAAATACTAGCAAAGATGACCCAACTATAACTTTTGGCAGAGAAAGATTTCTGGAGAACTCTTTTCTGAAAGTCCAATGGAAGTTCCACTTAAATTGCTTTATTTCTGCCAGACATCTAGACAATCTGAATTTACAGGTTTTCTCCCATTCTATCAATACATAGCTTTGAAGTTCCTTCATCCCGGGTAGAAGTTATACATATAATGTATACATGTTAGTTTTACATATAATTCCAGCTTTAGGGCTCAGAAATATAGAATTATCAATGGACTGTAGGGGAGATATTTGAAAAGCAATTTTATTTTAGGAGCTTAATAAATGCTTGCTGACTTGATTTGACTGCATACTCTGTCTTTTTATCTTTTACAAGGCACTTCCTGGTATTCACTAAAGGTCAATGGACTCTCCACTTAGGGATGTTTTTCATCAATGGACAATGGAACAATTAGCAAACTGAATGAAGAACTCTAAATAAAGATCATTTTGCATATGAACTCTTCTGGAAATTTCTAGCTCAGTACAAACATACAAATCCATCAAAATAAATTCTATTGATTATGAATATAATCATCAACAGCAACTTTGAAGGTGCAAAGCACACAAGCATTACTGAAAGATGGAGATGGAATAGTAGTTGATGTATCCCATTCAGACACCAAAGGAATAATGGGGCCTAGCTAAAGTCTGTCATACTACTGCCCTCACCTCATCCCAAAGAAGAAGAGAGGAAGAATCTAGAGAAAGAAAGAGTATCACTCCCTATTGTTCCTATAACCACCAAAAAGAGAAAAGAGAGGAGAAAAAAAGATCAGATCTCTCCCAAGACCTGGGTCTGTAAGTCTTACCTACTCTTTTTGTTCTAGGCAGGTCATGGGTCATATTCTCAAGATTGCTGCTCTACCCTTAAGTTAAAGCCACTCACTGAAGCAATTGGAATGAGATTTCCCTTTCAACGATTTTTAAAAAATGAGCAGACAATTTTTCCTACTGATTTCAGTTTCTTCATTTGGTGGCATATGCCTTTCAGAATAACCAGTTACACGCATGAAAAACACCCAAACATCCTGACCAGGAAGAAGAAAAGGAAGTCCATACCCATGGTCTATCAGGGAATTTTTTAGCATCTAATGATTAATTTATTAATCATGATTCATCTATTGGTCACGAATATAACTTTACCAATAACCTTAAAGATACAAGACATGTAAAGATATTTCCATGGTCAAAATTTACTAAAGGATATTTTCTGCACTCTACTGGAGACAGGAATGGGATAGTGAGGCAGTTGCTCAGACTGGGATGGCTAAGGATGGCTTCTCAACTGTCCATTTTTGGATTTTTAAAAAAAACCCTTCTTAAATCTGTTAGAGATGTTTCCTCCTTTTCAAGGCTTCCAGGATGGTGACTAGGAAGTCCAAGATATTATCTACCACCTCCACTTCCAGATCTATGCTTTGAGATCTTTAATAATAGTAATTGGATAATGGCAATGAGTAGAAAAGTAGAATATTGACTAATTTATTCAAGGTTAGCTAACAAGGGAAATATGGAAGGTTCTATCTGTGCTATTAGGTACTATGGACCTTTCTGGGTTCTTGAACACTTTATCTCTAAGTTTGTTATTGGGAGAATAGCTTTTCATGGCTGGTTTTAGGAGTAAAAGCAAAAAAGGCAAAGGACAATTAACTCTTACAGGATATATGCCAATTATCTGTCAAGTACCAGGAGAATAGCCTTAGGTTATTTTTCTCAAGTGAGGAATCAAAAGTCTTATAGAGGTGCTTGCATTTTTAAAAATTCCCTTGGGATTCTAAATATGAACACTATCTCAAATTCCATGGGAGGTGGGGATAGGATAAACTTTTAATATACAAACATTCTAATGAGGTACAAAGAACTTACTTATTAAGACAGCTAGGTATAAGTGTGTTCATGCATGTATATATTATATAGCAAGCAATACTGATTAATTTACATTTCTCAGGATGAGAGAGGATAGCACTTGAAATTATAAAATTCTAAGAAGCAAAACTATATTCTCATACATATAATTGACAGGGATATAGAACTACAGAGATCCATTATTATGGAAAACATTGCAGCAGTTGAGATTTTTGTTGGTCCTGCCACAGACTCTTGAGAGCTAGAAGAGACATTGAAACACATGCCTTCCAAGCTCTGAGAGCCAGTGAGTCTCCCTGACTACACTATTTCTTAAGGGACTGAAATGATTATTTTTGTCTTTGTATTCCCAGAACCTAGAATAGTTCTTAACACACAAAAGGCATTTAATAAATGTCTATTAAATAAGTGAGTTTCATTAGTTATGTCCTGTTGACATGAAGCTGCTGTCTCAATGTACCCACATGATCTGTGATTGTTCAGTCGTGCCTGGCTCTTCCTGACTTCATTTGGGGCTTTCTAGACAAAGATACTAGAATGCTTTTCCATTTCCTTTTCTAAGTCATTTTATAGATGAGAAAACTGAGGTAAAAAGAGTTAAATAATTTGCTCAGGGTCACACAACTAGTATGTTTCCAAGGCCAAATTTGTACTTAGGTCTTCCTGCCTCCAGGCCTGGTGCTCTATCCACTAAGCCACCTAGCTGCCCCTACATGATCTGTTGTTACCTGCTATTTTTCTGGGTGGAGCTGAGTAGAACAGAGGTGACTCACTACTATGCCAGTCCCTTTCTGAAACGTTAGAATGTAACTTGGTATCATTTGATAATTAAGATATTGCCAAGGATGGCCTAAGCAGGGACGTTCTTAGCAAAAAAATGTAGAGTGTGCAAATCTTGTAATATGAATTATGATTGGAAAAGTATGTTATAACCAGACTACAAAAAGCTAGGGACAAAAAGTGATCAAAGTTTTTGAGCAAGAAAGGGTCATGTCCAGACCAATGCCTAAGAAGGTTATTTTATGTGTGGATGCTGGATTGGAAAGGGGAGATTGGAATCAGGGAAGCCAATTAAGAAGATGTTAAAATTGTCAGATGAGAGATGATAAGGGCTTGCATTCAGAAGTAGCCAGGGGAATGGAGAGAAGGAAAGAGACGTTATAAAAGCAGAATCAAAAGGATTTTGTGTCTGAGTGGATGGGCCTTGAAGAGGTGAATATGAGAGAGAAGTCGAAGATAATTTCTAGGTGATGAACTCTGGGGCCTGGGAATAGAAGGGCCTGCAGGAAGAGTCTGCAATAGAAATAGCCATTATAGGGGCAGCTAGGTGGCTCCGTGAGTAAAACAAACAAACCTGGAGTCTGGAGGACCTGAGTTCAAATTTGACCTCAGACACTTAACACGTACTAGCTGTGTGACCTTGGGCAAGTCACTTAACCCCAATTGCCCTGCCTTCCCCTCTCCAAAAAGATACATCTCCCCCCCCAAAAAAAAAAGAAATAGCCATTGTGGATGTAGGACAGATAGGTTTAGGAGAGAAGGGGTCAAGTTCCATTTTGATCTTGTGTAGATAGGAGCTAGAGGTTGAGATGGAGAGCAAGCAGATGGAGATACGGGACTAGAGTTCAAGAGAGAAATCTGGGTGGGACACATAGGTTTGGGAGATGATAACTGAACCACTAGGAGTTAATAAGATCATCAAAGAGGAGAGTGATGAATTTTGTTTGAAAACAAGAATACACATAGCATAGCTGTTGCCTCAAATTACTTAGATAATTGACATAACTTCATGAGACATGAACATTATTCCCGTTCTGTGGTGTTGTTTTTTTACAGCCTGAGAGGTTTATATGGATAAGTGATGAAAGTGATTAAGTGAATTGTTAAAAGCTACAAAACTAGGGAAAAAAGAGTAGACCTGGAAATTGTAATTTAGTTTTCTTTACTATAAATCTTATGTTAGAAATCCTAGGCATACCTCTTTCTCTATAATTATGAAGCAAAAGACATGAAATGATAATTGGTGGTCATTTGTTTACTGCTGAAAGAAGCTACTTTATAGTGATTTAACATGGAATGCTTTAAATTCATGGCTGCAAATTAGCTAAGCAAGGTAATTTACTTTTAGCATAATATTAGGAAAATGACACTATTATTTCACATCCAGATATCAGATCACTATTTAGTCATTTATTTTTCTGTACTTGAAATTCAAAATGCAATGTGCTTTGATTTGTATGAATTACTGAATATTTTAAAAGCCCCCATTACCTCATGTAACATTCCTTTCCCCAAATATTACTATAATAACTCTCATTGGCCATAGTTATTTTTCATGACAAGAAAACTAATACTTGAATATTATGCCATTGTTCCAAGCATTCTCTGAATCAGCAGTTTCTACCACAAAAACTATAGTAGTCTGTCATCCATCTATTTATTTACTGAAATTCCCCATTAGTGAACATAAAGCTGTGTTCAAAGTCTCATTGCTTATAAAGCTAATTAGTAGAGAAATCATTAGGAAAGCTCCCAGTGTGAGAATTAGTGACCATCTTAGCCTGAACATCTCAGGATTGGCAGAATATTCATTCCTTGAACTAAAAACTGATTTTTTAAAACCTACTTTGTCTAACAGCTTTTCCATCAAAGATTATCTCTACCTGTACCATCTTACTACTACTATCTACAGAAAAAATGATGTTTAATACATCTTATTTATATTTTACATTTAATGCCATTTATACATTAATACATTATAACAGGTCTCATGCAGTCATCCTATTGCCTACTGCTTCTGGCCAATGAGGTAAAATAGCTTAGCACTTGGGTACTTTGGGGATGATGAAGCACTCTTCTTATTTGCCACTAAGCAGAAAAAGTTAACGACTCAGAAAGTCTTTAAAATGGGAATGACTCCAATCCCTTGACTCTCCAGGTAGTATCATGTAATTCTGGGTCTTCTCTTGAGGGACAGTGCCCTTTTTATGCCCTGACTTTAAATCAACTTCTGCCATGTGGTACTTCTTGGGGAAGATTACTACCAATCAGAGAAGAACAAACCTTTGTTCTGGCTTGCCAGAAGGCACAGACCTGGAGAGAGTAGTTTGACTATTACAGTACAGAGATGAAAGGCAACAAGACTTATTCAGCTTTCTTGCAAACTGCTTCATGTTCTCATGTTTAAGTCTCAACCTCACCTATTACTTGCTACTTATTTAAGTTATTCTCTCAATACACACTGTGAGGGATAATTTATAGTGAAGTTTCTCCATTCCAAAAAATCAAATCTAGAATGGCTTCAGTATTCACTAGGCCTAGGTTTAGAAATCAGCTGACCTTCAAGCAATCTGCGGCTTAGAGCAACGGAAACCCTCCCCAGTGTCACCTTACCACAAGATATGCCAAATAAGGTTAAGACTGCTTTCATTGGACATCCACATGTTTCCAGGTCCTTTGTCTCAGAGATAGATTCCTGCGCTTAGGTTGTAGGTCAGCTCCTCTACCAATGAGAGCGAAAGCCAGTTGCGGGCTTGGGTTTCTGCATTAGAAGATTATATAACCATGGGCTGGCTTCCACCTGTTGCTCTCTCCCTACAGATGCCATGTGGGTGACAGGGGCAGAGTCTTTTCTCATGAGAAAGAATAAAGACCTCTTCTGATCTCAGATTCAGACTCTGAACTCTTTCATCTCACACAACATCTTGCAAGAGTCTTTCATTTTAAGCATTTCATTTTGTGGAGGAAATAAATACTTGTACTGTACAAGATTTGCATTGTTAGTTGAGTTTCTTTCTACCTCCCACCAACACCACCATTTGGGGAGGCCCTAGATATGTATCAAACCTGAGTTCTTTAAGCAATTCTTTCCCACTGAGCTGAGGTAGGGATGTAATGAGTCAAAGAATGTAAGAAAAAGAATCTGACCATTCTTCTAGGCTAGGTAGTCATTCTCCCTCAAGACTGAACACAGTCAAGAACATACATGTGGTTTTAGAACAGATGGACTCTTTATTGGAGAGGAAAAGAGCAAAGAGCCCCAGCTCCCTGAGTCTAGCATTAGTTTGTTCTAATTGTTAGACTATGCAGTTCATATCTCATTCATTACCACTTTTTTTTCAGCAATAATGGAAGTTAACTCAGACCAGAACATTTCAATTCAATTCAACAAGCATTGATTAAGAAGAGAACTGTTGGAAAAGCTGGCATAAGAGCAGATGAGTAGACAGGAACATTCTGTGGAAGAAGAAGCCCCAGGACTGCAGAGTACTAATGTGGAAACCCCAGGAAGTACAGAAAACATCTAGCACTCTGATATAGATACTCTAGAGGCAGCAGCCTTCGGAGGTAATTCCAGGAGAGAATAGAAGAATACCCACCAACCAGATTAGATAAATCTCAAAGGGGAAAGAAGACCAGCCAGTGCCCTTTGAGGGAAGCTCCAGAAGGTCCAAAAGAGACAACACTCTAACCAGGAAGTCCCAAGAAGCATGAGAAGACCATCCAGTGCCCTGGGGTGAAAACCTCATTGAGTGCAGAGATTTCCCTAGAACCCTGACTGAAGTAGCATGGGGTGAACAGAAGACCAAATTTCCAAATCAAGGAAGCTACAGAGAAAGTAAATGACTATACAGAACTTTGAGCAAGGAAGCCTCAAGGGGAATGGAAAACCACCGAGGGCCTCCCTAATCACAGAGAGCCATTATATTCTAATGGTGGAAGAGGACATACAAAAGGAAGCTGAAAAGAAGGGAAGATAATCCATACAGGGGTATGCTGTCAAAATCTAGAAAATCAGAAGCAAATACAGAGGCAGACTATATAGGTTGGTCAGCCTGGGTCCCTCCCCAAATTGGAGGCCCCAGGAGGAACTCACCAGTGGGAGAAGTAAGCTGGAATGAAGGTTTTATATTCCTGAGTAAGAAAGCCCCAGTTGCTGAGGAAAGATCTAGGATGGATGGCAGCTATTATTTGGTTGGCAAAGAGCTGAAAGTCAGAAGCAGTTCAAGAGGGGAATGAAGGTTAGCTAGCTAGGAAATTTTTCCAAAACACAGATCTTTGGAGAAATGTCTAACAGATTTTCCAGGGTGAGAAGGCCTCAGGTGCTGAGAGAAGATCTAGGGTGAGATGTCAGTAGAAGTATGGAAGTCCAGAGCTGAGAGAGAACAAAGCTAAGAATACTATCACAGGGCTTACAATGGACCTTTGATGGAAAAAAAATTAATCCCAAGTGTTTCTATTGAAGAACCAAGAGCTGGGGAGATATTCTGAAATACCAACAAGGAATCAAAAAAGACAATTAAGTACATTTAAGCAACTGCAAGGGACTATATAATGGTGATATATTTATATTCTAATAATAATAGAAGAAATGTGTCTCTTCTGAATATTAATGTTTTCAAGAGCCATAGAGAGAATAAAGTCAAAAGGGCATGGGAGTAGTTTTATTACATTTTTAAAATCTTGAGGGGAAAATGGGAAGAAAAAAGGAATATACTAAGGAAAGAACAAGGGAAGAATTAGAAAGAGGGACTTTTAATTCACATAATTGGGGTACATGTGTAATGAGAATGGGATTTTGAAGATCTTCCCTGCCCCTTAATAGGCCTAGGGAATTTGAGGACCTTCCCTGATTTGAAAATATATTCTGCTCCCTAATCGGCTAAATGTGGTCACATGGAGCCTGTGGTGGAAGGAGTTTGCTGAAGGGTAGCAGAGCCCACAGGAGAAGCTTGCTTAGGGGAGCATTGTTTTTCAGGAAGGCCCACAACTTGTTACTTTGTAATAATTAGGTAGTGGATCATGAGGGTTGTGATGTTCTCTGACCCTGAAGAAGTCTATATATACCTCTACGGTGAGGTTTTGCTTTGGGGCTTATTTATGGGAACAGTTGTGTGATTTGGGTAGATGAGACTCTGGGCAGCCCTTGGACCCCCCTCCCTCCTGTTCCCCTTCCTTTGAAAACTCAGATGTTGGCGCTTCTCTCTCTGGTAACTAACTGTATGGATATAATGGTCAGACAGCTAGAAGCCCTGTCTTTTGGTCTGCTGAACTGCATTATTTTCTCTGGGTTTTTGTCTGCTTATAACTTCTGTTCATATTCTCTGAAGTTCAGGGTGTTGACTTTCACCTGATCTAGGTAAATGATATATATTTGATTAAAGTAAGATTGTTAATCTTTTTTGAGTTGTTTTCCTTTAGAAAAGCAGATCTAAGAACCTATGTTAGCAGCCATCCTGGGTATGCTAGGGTGCCTGCTGCTATAAGATGAGAAGAAGAGTATACAAACATAGATGAAATGATGAGAAGAATTATTACACATGAAACTCATTTTCACCTGACTGGAAAAGGAAGATTGAAAATATGTAGAAAGACATTTAACTCAACAGAAAATCAGGCAGGGAAATGGAAAGAAAAAGAGATATTAAGAAAAGATAGATTCATGGAGGCATTAATCATAAACAAAACAAAAAGTTTTAGAGGGTGGTTTCTGAAGAGAGTATAGAATAAAAAGAAAGTGAAAAAGAAAAAAAAACCCTTGAGATGAGCAAGTTATATAAAGAGGAAAAGAATGGAATGGAAACAGATTGAATGAAATGTTAAGTGCTAAGTATGTCCCTCCTCTATCAATACTCTCTTCTTTATTGCTGCTTTTTATTTGGGCAACTACTGGGAAAAGTTAAAAAAATAAAAAAAGGAAAGGATGGAGGAAAACACACAATAAACAATATTAACTGTGAACATGAATGGAATGAACTTCCATGAAATGGAGCAAAATGAATTAAAAATAGAAAGCTGGCAATATTATTGTTTATAAAGAAGTAAAGATGGGGGAGAGAGGAATAGGAGGAGGCAGGGGAAAAAAGTAAAAAGTGCACAGCAAAGAAGAAAAGAAAACCTACAAAGAAGCAAATAAAAGTGGTGCGTTTTTTAAAACAATGCCTAGTACTTATTATGTTTTCTTGAAACAGAAATTTAATGTTTTATATTGAATCCTCTCTTATGTTCTGCAGTGTACATGGTGATTCTTTTCTCATTTTTTATTAAAGTTTAAAATACATAATAAAATCTACCAAAAAAATAAAGAAGTAAAGAAATATACATTTGTTAAGTGCTTACTATTGATCAGGCACTATGCTAAGCACTTTACAAATATCTCATTAGATCATCACAATAATCTTGGAATGTAGGTGCTATTTTTATCCCCATTATATAAATTAGGCAACTAAGGCATACTATAATACCAAAAAATATTAATTAAAGACTTTTAAATAAAAGACTAGAAATTCATTGGAGATTAAATAATCTAATCCTAAAAAATTAATAAATCAAAGGAAACTACATCAAAGAAAATGATAAGGAAAAAACACATCAAAATCCTTTGAATGAAGCATCCAAAGAAGTCCTGAGGGTAAAAATTATATCTTTAAATACTTTTATTAACAAAAAAAGAGACAGAAAATATTAATGAATTAGGCACAAAACAAAACATATACTTTAAAGTCAACTAATTGTTTAAAACTCCAATTAAATGCATAAGTGGAAATTCTGAACATTAAAGATGAGATGTAAAATTTGAAATGTAAAGTGGCAAAATGTAATGGCACTTAATTGAGAAATGAAACTAGATGCTGTTTTTTGTAATCAATTAAATAGAGTAAACCATTAGCTAAATCAATTTTAAAATAGATAAAAACTAAATTTTAGGCATCAAATGACATGGGTGAATGGCTACGAAAAATGTAAAATACCTATATTTGTAGAAGAAGAAATAGAGAAACTGATCAACCCAGTCTCAGAAAAAGAAAAAGAAAATTAAGAGGAATCCCAGAACCAACTGGATTTATCAATGAGTTTTATCAATCAAAGAAAAATTAATTCCAACATGAAGTTACAGAAATTGTTTGTAAAAATAATCAAAAAAGGATCTGACCAAAATCCTATTTTGATAATTATGACCTTGACGCCTAAACTAGGTAGAGACAAAATAAAAGAAAGAAAACTATAAACCAACATCCCTAATGAATATCAACACAAATATTTCAATTTAAATATCAGCCAAGAGGCTACAGCAGCACAGCAAAAAGATTATGCATTATGACCTGGTAGGATTTATATCAGGAATATAAGGTGTATTCAATATTGAGAAACAAGATAACATATATAATAAATAAAATTAATAACAAAAATAATGAAACCACATAAATGTATATGTATCAGTAGAAGCAGAAAAGGTTTTTGACAAAATACAATACACATTTCTACTGAAAACATTAAAAAACACACAAAAAAGGAAATTTTCTTAATATAGTAAATACTATCTATTTAAAACTCAGAGCCAACATCATACATAATGAAGATAAACTAGAAGCCTCTCCAGTAAAATCAAGGGGAAAGCAAGGAGATCTGTTATCACCTCTATAATTTTACAAAGTCCTAGAAATACAGGCCAATAGCAATAACAAAAGAAAAAGAAATTGAATAAGCATAGACAAAAAGGAATTATAATTTCTAAGGGAACTTATGAGAGCCCACATAGCGAATTATAGAGTCAACCAAAAAAACTGAAACAATTACTAAGTTGAGCAAAATGGCAGGGTGTAAAATAAAACACACAAATCTTCAGATTTTCTACAAAAAATCAACCAGAAGAGTTAGAGGAATTCTCTGTTTTTAAACTACAAAATTAACAAATTATTTCAAAGTTTGTCTACTAACACACACACACACACACACACAGGAATTATATAAGTAGAATCAAAAAACATTCTTTTTTAAATTTCATTTTATTTTTGGAGGGGGGACGGCAGGACAATTAGGGTTAAGTGACCTTACCCAAGGTCACATGGCTAGTTTTTGTGTTAACTGTCTGAGGCTAGATTTGAACTCAGGTCCTCCTTACTCCAGGGCTGGTGCTCTGTTCACTGCACCACCTAGCCACCCCAAATGTGGTTTTATTTTTGCTTTTTGGAGGAGGGAAGGCAGGGCAATTGGGATTAAGTGAATTGCCCAAGGTCACATGACAAGTAAGTGTTGCCCAAGGTCACAGGACTAGTAAGTGTTAAGTGTCTGAGGCCAGATTTGAATTTGGGTCCTCCTGACCCCAGGGCTGGTGCTCTGTTCACTACACCACCTAGCCACCCCCAAAAAACATTCTTTAGAGAAAGAAATACAGACTTATATAAGTGGAGAGATATAGACTGATCATGATTGGATTATGCCAATAATTTGTATGTTTAATGTCATAATAATCAAGTTCCAAATTCTTTAATGAAAACTTAAATTGTTATTGTGGTTGTTCTTAGATTTACTCACTCAACTCATTGTAAGATTTGGTATGACTCACAGTGTGGTTATAGAACCACACACTTTCTTCCCATTCATCCACCATAAACTACCTTTACTTCTACTTTCTGCATGTTTTTGACAATCTTTTTAAATCTTAAATTTTAATGAACACCACTAAAAAAGAGAGATTTACATATGTAAAGTAGAACAGTGAGGGTTATACCGCATACTTTAAATATGTATCTATGTATGTAGATGTACATACATACACACATATAATTCTTGTTACTTTCTTAAAAAGACTGGGTTATTAGAATTTGGGATTTTGATATTAGAATTTGGGATTTTGATAGGCTTGATCCCACTATCGATTAGAACAGGAGTTCTGACCTTTTCCACTTTTAACCTGGTCTGACTTGTCCCTTCCTAAGCAACTTACTCTGAAGACTTCACCACACTGAAGTTGGACTTAGTGTGGACACTCTACTAGTCCAATGCAGCTCAGAACTCAAAGTTCAAAGTTTCTGTTAGCTTCAGCTTCTCTAGCTGAGATCATAGGTGTGTGTCACCAAATCTGAAAAACATATTACTTTGAAAGCTATCTTGCTTCTGTTTTTCTCTGAACAGTCTGTCAGTGTTTATTCTTCTCTTTTTGTCAATATCATTGCTAATTTCACCCTCCTCTCCAAATCTATCCCCCTAAACATTGTTGTGGCAATAAATTATTGGAAACCAAGAAGATTCTCCACTAGTAAGGAATGTATAAAGAAATTGTAGTACATAAATGTATGATTATGTGATAAAAACTACAAATATGATGAATGTAGAGAAGCACAGAAAAATATATATGATCTGATAAAGAAAAAAGTAAGCAGAGCCAAGAAAAAACAGACATAACTACAACAATGTAAATGCAAAGAACAACTACAAACCAATTAATACTGAATATTGCAAAATTATAAAAATCAAGGGTAGTTATAAAGAAAAGATACTAAAAGATACCCCCCCACTACTCTTTTCATAGATGAGAGGTACATGAATATGGCACATTGCAAATACTGATATTGATATTTCCTGATTTTTAAAAATCTTTTTAAAATTTTTCTTTTGTTTCTCTGAAAATATTGTTATATGACAGAGTTCTCTGGGAGGAATGATGGGAGGGATGATAAAAGAAATCTTGGTGATACAAAAAAATATGAAAATAAAATTTCTAAAGCAAAAGAGAATATTGCTGTAGTCTGGCAAGAGGTGATAAGGGGCCTGAACTAGGGTAGTGTCATGTTAATGAAAAGAACTCTCCTTTTCCCCACCAAAACAAATTAAAAAAACACTAGTAGTTTTTTTTTTATTCCCCCGTGTTAATTGAACTGATAACTAGGCAATCACAGAATTAAAGTACACTTTGACTGGAGCACTTAGTTTGATGACAAGAATGGGACCATCACATTTCCAGCTCTTCTCAACTTGTTATTCTCTTATCCAGCTCCATCTTTTCACTTGCTCAGTCTTATCAATTCAAAAGCCAAGTATCTCTTGTATATATTTTTTCTCTTAAAAATTTCCCATATTAGAGACAAGTTTGAGAAAAACTTAATAAACTCATAGAATAAAACACAAGGACTTTGGTACTATGAAGTTTGGGAAAGAATTGCTATCAATAAAGTGAGGGTAATATGCTCTTCTGAGGGGGAAAAAGAAACCTAAATAGTGGAAAATAAATCAACAAATTAAATAGCATTAAACATAGATGGATAGGGGGCAGCTAGGTGGCACAGTGAATAGAGCACCAGTTCTGGAATCAGGAGGACCTGAGTTCAAATTCAATCTCAGATACTTAACACTTACTAGCTGTATGATCTTGGGCAAGTCACTAATCCCCAATAGCCAATTCCCTTCAAAAAGACCAAAAAAAAGAAAATAGATAAAATTTCTATACAAAAAGAAAAAATGTTATTAATAGATAAAGTATACAACCCAATATTTTTTAATAAGAATCAACCAGTCAATAAACATTTATTAAGCACCTTCTATGTGTCAGACACTGTGCTAAGTTCTGGAGATATAAAAATATTCTTCCATGATGCCTTCAAGGAACTCAGAGCCATATGTAATGCCAAAAAAGATTTTAGGCTTAGTATAATAGAACATAAAATTTATCATGTGTCCTCATCTCAGAAAAAAACTGGTATTTTTAACAATGATCTTTAACAAAGTGAAATTTGAATTACAAAACATAAAGACATATCAATTAGGAAATTGTATCAAATTTAAAATTAACACAATAATAAATATTGAACTGTTTGCTGAACAATACTGGAAACAAATTTATAAGGGAAAAATTAAATTGATTTTAAGAAAGAAAAAGAAAACAAGAGTCACCATGTTACACTAAATAGAGTGTTAGATTTACAGTTGGAGAACCTGGCTTTGAATCCTAGCTCTGCTACTTATTCCTTGCTTGACTTTGTTAGAGGCATTCTGGGCCTGAGTTTCCTCATTCATAAAATGAGAGGCCAGGCTAGATTACCTCTCAGGTTGTATACAGCTCTAAATTTTTGATTCTTTGAAATTCAGTGGAAGCTTCACTCAATGTCATGCAAGGCTACTGTTCTTGCCCTGGCATCCTTCTGACCAAATGTTCATCTCTTGTCTATGTTGATTTGTGAGACGTCACTATTAGCTTGCCCAAACTACCCAACATCTTCCTGTCATCCTATTGTGTACATATTGTGTGTTCCCTCTCTCCCCTAGTCCCTGATTTCTTCCGCTTGCTCTAAGAATATCAATCAAATCAATGCTACAATTTTTTTTCCTGGAAAATGTGTGTCATTCAATTTCCCTGTAACTCTACTCATTATAACTTCAGCCTTCCTTGGCCACCACACTTCTGTATGTGTTATTTCCTTTTATTTCTATAGGTTTCTTAAGGTCACTGACTGACTGTCCTTTGTATTTGAATTCCCAGTGTTTAACACATTACTTAACATAGAGCAATTTCTTAATAAATGCATCCTCCAAAGGATGCATTTGGCATCCAGCCAGCCAAAGTCACTAATAATGACTAATATTCCACTAATGGAATATTAAAAAATATACAAAAAATTAGATAAGCTGTGATGAGAGAGTATTTTACATAGTTACACGCATGTGGTCTCACCCGTTAGACACCTAGAGAGCTAGGGACTGTGTTGCTTTCCTTTTTACCTTTCTTTTTATCTCCAGACATTAGCCACAGTGTACATACAGCACATAGCATGTCCTTAATAAATAATAGCTGAATGACTAAAGAAACTAGATTCAATAGCTACATTGATGAAATTATAGACTTAGAACTTATAGTTACTTTTGATGTCATCTTATTTTACACTTAAAGAAAATGAGAACCAAAAGACATACCCAAGGACATGCAAGTAGTAAATGACAAAAGTGAGATGAGTCAGAGTGCCCCATATCCAAGCCCTGTACTTTTCCCACTGTACCGTAACTGGGGAAAACTAAATATAAA
This sequence comes from Pseudocheirus occidentalis, assembly GCA_028646575.1. NCBI lineage: Eukaryota > Metazoa > Chordata > Mammalia > Diprotodontia > Pseudocheiridae > Pseudocheirus > Pseudocheirus occidentalis. Next base: position 238,664,785 of record CM053595.1, read on the forward strand.
AAATTTCTCAAATCCATATAGTAAATTTTAAGAAATAAACAATGTTCAATATTCCAAAAAAGCAGAAAAATTCAGAAGTGCAAAAATTTTATAATTATATTTATGAACCATGATGAAAAAATGAACAAAAATGGTACCTTACAATGGAAATACATTTTCAAACATAGAGCTACATAGAAATGAAAAAGTAACTTACTGAATAATGCCTGGGTTAAAAAAACAAATTATGAAAATAATAGTGATTTTTAAAGATAACTGAAATATGAATGGAATTTATCAAAATTGCAGCAATTCTCAAAGTCAAATTTATATTGATCAATTTTTCAATTAACAAGAAAGGAGGAAATTAATGTGTAAAGAGAATAGAAAACATACAAATGAATTTGCCAAGAAAGAAAACTGTTAAATATCAAAGGAAAAAACCTACAAAATCCCCCAAAAGAACAGATAAATGTATGGACGAAGCAAAGAAATTTTTTGGAAAAGACAAATAAAATATGTAGCAGGGGGGTGGAGCCAAGATGGCAGAGTAAAAGCAGGGACTTGCCTGACCTCTCCCCCAAACACCTCCAAATGCCTGTAAAAAGTGACTAAACAAATTCCTGAGCTGCAGGACCCACAAAATGATGGAGTGAAACAAATCTCCTGTCCAAGATAGCTCAGAAAGTTGACAGGAAAGGTCTATCATACCGGGCTGTGAGTGGAGCACAGTCCAGCATGGGTCACACCAACATAGACAGCACTGGAGGAGGCCTCAGGGGACTGAATCACTGTCAATTGTAGTGGTTTCCAGACTTTTTCAGCCCACAAATGCCAAAGGCAGCATAGAAAACACAGACAACATGAAAAACTGTTGGACCTGGGTGAGAACAATCATGGTCTGGCCTCAGCCCTGGGATGGCAGAGGTGGAACTAGTAGCAGCTGAGGCAGTAGCAGCAGCAGCAGCAGCAGCAGCTGTTTCTAGAGCTCCTGGTCCATAGACAGTGTGAGGATCCAGCAGCTGATCAGAGGATGATTGCAGAGATCTCTTTGCTAATGCTGAGGCAGGATTTTCTTGCTTTGCCCTGCTTGGATCTGGGTATCAGTCCTGGGGTGAGGAGGGGCCCTGGTGTGGTGGAAAAGGAATACTCCTCACAGTTCTAAGGTAGAAAAGAGTGCTTGTGGTCACTCACAGACCAGAGCATGGTCTAGGAAAGGAATAAACACCTCTCCTTTGATCATACCACCTTGGAAGAACTGAAAATTTACAGGCCCCTAGAAGTATCTCTGAAAAGAGCTGCACAAAACCCCTGAAGCTTGGGACACACACACACACACACACACACACACACACACACACACACACACCCTGGAAGCAGGTCCTATTGTGACAAAGAGTTAGAAAGTCAAGTGTTTGGCTAGGAAAATAAGAAAACAGTGTAAAAAAAAACTAAGACTATAGAATCTAACTTTGGTGACAAAGAAGATCAAAACATAGAACAAAAAGAAGACAACAAAACCAAAGCTCTTATATCAAAAGCCTCCAAGGAAAATATGAATTGGTCTCAGACCATTGTAATGGCAAGCAAAATAGTACTTTGCTACTTGTCTCAGCTATTAAAGTGCCTTTGAGCCTCACTTTTGATTATATCAAAAATCTTTGCTGGAAACAGTATACACTGTTTTGCCCTTAATAGGTCTAAGGCAGTGGTTCTCAACCTTCCTAATGCTGCGACCCTTTAATACTGTTTGTGGGCATATCTGTATGTGGGCGGACCCAGCTGGAGATGGATAGAGGAGTGGTGACTTGGTTCCTAAGACCATTGGAAATATGTGTTTTCTGATGGTCTTAGGTAGCCCCTGTTACCCCTGTGAAAGGGTTGTTCAACCCCCAAAGGGGTTGCAACCCACAGGTTGAAAACTACTGGTCAAAGGGAATTTGAAGACCTTCCTGCCCTTAATAGGCCTAATGTCATCACATGGAGCCCACGGTGGGAGGAACTTGCCAAAAGAGCAGAATAGGAAGCATGGAACAGGAAGGGTGGAATAGGGAGGAGCAGAGTGGTGAAAAACTTGAGCAGAGCTGGGACCAAGCAGAACTAAGAGGGAGAATGCTTGTGATTTTGGCACTCTGCTAATGTGTTACTTTCTGGGAACTGAGAGAGAGAATGCTTGTAATGTTGGCACTCTCTAGCATTGTGTCTGTTGCTCTGTCAGACAAAAGCACCCTGTCTGCTGTTCTTAGACAGAAGTCCGAAAAGAGGACTTTATAGCTGTTACAGAAGTCCTGGGACTTCACTGTTGATTTGTGTTTGATTTCTCAGAGAGAAGGCTTGTCTGTTCATTTGTGTTGCTTTGTCAGACAGAAAGTAAACTGAGATGATAGCGCAAGCAATATGTGTAAATATTGTTGTAGCTGTAAAGTTTTGTCTTCCTAGAAACAGAAAATTCAAAGAGCTTGGAGAGGAGCAGTCCCCATAAACTGAGGTATGGAACAGGAGTGGAGAGCTGCCTACACATGAGTCTAGGCAAGAAACAGGTGAATCCAGGCAAGAACTGGGAGTGTCAGGTCAGCCAATGGAAGAGGAGCTGTGGAGTTTGGAAGTCAGCCTAGAGTTAAGATGAAAGACTTTACTTGGGTACTGTGTAGTGACCAATGAGATTGTGACTTACTGTGACCTAGGAGTGAGTAATGTTTGTACTTTCTGCTACTCCTTAAGGATTATTTGCTTAAGGGTGATTGTAAGCCAGTCTTGAGTCAAGATAAAAGAAGACTTTACTTGGATACTCTGTATTGACTAAGGAGAAAGTAATTTACTGAAAGATATGTTTTATTTAAGACTATATGTCCACCTTAGTAATAAATTGCTATGTTATGTTGTTGTGAATGTTGTGCTTTAGTTTCTTGAATGCTGTGCTTTAGTTGAATAGGGAGTTCACTATACCATACAATTGAAACCTTAAAGTTATTCACAGCAGCAGTCCTTAGGAGAGCTGCTTAAGATTGACTGTACAGCCTTGGAAGAGCTCAAAAAGGATTTTGAAAATCTGCTAAGAGAAGAAGAGGAAAAACTGGAATGAAAAATAATAGTGATGCAAGAAAATAATGAAAAATGAGTCAATAGCTTGCTAAAGGAGACCCAAAAAATACTGAAGAAAATAACACCTTGGAAAATAAACCCACCCAAATAGTAAAAGAGATTCAAAACCCCAATGAGGAGGAGAATACCTCAAAAAGCAGAATTGGCCAAATGGAAAAGGAGATCCAAAAGCTCACTGAAGAAAATAATTCCTTAAAAATTAGAATGCAGCAAATGGAACCTAATAACTTTATGAGAAATCAAGAAATTATAAACCAGAACCAAAAGAATGAAAAAATAGAAGACAATTTGAAATATCTTAGGAAAAACTACTGACCTGGAAAATAGATCCAGGAAAGATAACTTAAAATTATTGGACTACCTGAAAACCATGATAAAAAAAGTCTAGACATCATCTTTCAAGGAATTATCAAAGAAAACTGCCCTGACATTCTAGAATTAGAGGGTAAAATAAAAACTGAAAGAATCTTCCAATCACCTTTTGAAAGAGATACCAAAAGGAAAATTCCTAAGAATATTGTAGGAAAATTCCTATGAATATTGTAGCCAAACTCCAGAATTCCTAGGTCAATGAGAACATAATGCAGTCAACCAGAAAGAAACAATTTGAGTACTATGGAAATGCAATTATTATAACACAAAATCTAGTAGCTTCTACATTAAAGGATTAAAGGTCTTTGAATATGATATTCTGGAGGTCAGAGGAGCTAGGATTAAAACCAAGAATCATCTATCCAGCAAAACTGAGTATAATACTTCAGGGAAAATATGGATATTCAATGAACTAGAAGACTGAAGCATTTTTGCTGAAAAGACCAGAGCTGAATAGAAAATTTGACTTTCAAATACAAGAATCAAGAGAAGCATGAAAAGGTAAACAGGGAAGAGAAATAATAAGGGATTTATTCAAGTTGAACTGTTTACATTCCTACACAGAAAGATAATATTTGTAACTCACATGGATATTAGGGTATTTGGAGGGAATATACATGCACACATACACACATGCATACATACATGCATACATATACATGTGTGTGTGCATGCACACATGTACACATGTGTATGTATATAGGCTTGCATACATATACACACATACGTATATAGAGAGGGAGCAGGGTGAGTTGAAAATGAAAGGATGATATCTAAAAAATAAAATTAAGTGCTGAGAGAGGAATGTACTAAGAGAAGGAGAAAGGGGGAGATAGAATGGATCAAGTTACCTCACATAAAAGAGGCAAGAAAAAGCTTTTACCAGGGCGACTAGGTAAATAGAGCACTGGCCTTGAAGTCAAGAGGTCCTGAGTTCAAACACAGCTTCAGACACTTAACACTTACTAGCCATGTAACCTTGGGCAAGTCACGTAACTCCAATTGCCCTACCTTCCCCCTCCAAAAAGCGAAGAAGAAAGAAGAAAGAAGAAAGAAGAAGAAGAAGAAAGAAGAAAGAAGAAGAAGAAGAAGAAGAAGAAGAAGAAGAAGCTTTTACAAAATTTAAGGGAAGAGTGGGGGGAGGTGAGAGAGAATGAGTGAACTTTACTCTCATCAGATTTGGCTTAAGGTGGGAATCCCATATATATTCAATTGGGTATCTTACCCTACAGGAAAGTAGAGGAAAGAGTTAAGAGGGGGGCAATGATAAAAGGGAGGGCAGATTGAGGGAAGGGGTGGTCAGAAGCACTCACTTTTGAAAAGGGATAGGGTCAAAAGAGAGAACAGAATAAATGGGGTGGTGGATTAGGATGGAGGGAAATTATTCTTTCACAACATGAGTATTATGGAAGTGTTTTGCACAAGTACACATGTATTAGCTATATTGAATTGCTTGCTTTCTCAATGAGGGTAGGTGGGGAGGAAAGAAGGAAGAGAATTTGAAACTTAAAAGTTTTTAAAAACAAATGTTAAAAACTGTTTTTTACATGTTACTGGGAAATAAGACATACAGGCAATGGGGTATAGAATTCTATTACGACCTACAAGAAAATGAAGGGGAGGGGAACAGTGTGGGGAATGGGGTGATAGAAGGGAGGGCAGACTGGGGAAAAGGGTAATCTCTGATGAATGCCATATTGGAGTGAGGAGGAGGGGAGAGATGGGGAGAAAATCTGGATTTCAAAATTTTGTGTTAATGAATGCTTAGGACTAAAATAAATTAATTAATTATAAAATAATAAAAAATAAAATATGCAGCAAATTTAATCTAGGAACTGGAAGAAAAATTGGTAATAATCAAAATCAGAAAGATCACAAACTATGCAAAAGAAAGGAAGAAAAACATTCATAGTTAAATTTTTTAAATGTGATATGTATTCAATATTTACAAAATTATAAAATACCCTGACAAAACTCTAAATAGTAAACATAAATAAATCAGTTCCAAGCAAAATTAAGTGGGCCATTAAAAAACTGACATGTAAAAAAATAATTTCAAAGTATATAGTCACAATGTAATTCCATCAAATAAGTATAGAATAAATAACCCTCAATCCATATACACTGATTGAAAATCACACACACGCACACACACACACACATACACACAGACCGACAATAATACACACAAACCCACTATAAGAAGTAATTCTTTCTACAAGGTAAAAATGATTCTGATCCCTTGAACTTATCAAAGGAAAAGTACAGAAAAGTTTTACTCAAGTATTGTTAATTAATGTTGATGTAAATGTTAATTGCTACCATACAGCAAATATGTCAGACAATTATTCAATATTATCATGTAGCATATGTATCAGGATTATAGAATTAATTTAATGTTAGAAAATAATTAATGCAATAAATAATATCAATAAAATATTTTAAAACAAAAATGTAGAAAAGGTCTCTGACATAATAGAATATCTAATTATATTTAAAACACTAAAAAAGTATAGGAATAGAAAGATTTTTCCTTAACACAAAAAAAAAATGAAGCCACATGGAAGCTTTATGTGTAATGAAAAAACATTTGAAGTATTACTACTAAGGATGTAGGGGAAATATAATCATGCAATCTCATTGTTGCTGTCTGATATCATTTATTAACCACAGTAATAATATAAGAGAATAATGAAAGGAATGCTTATTGGCAAAGAAGACATTAACATTTCCCTCTTTGCAGATTAAATGGTGCTTTATTTTAAAAAACCCGAGGAGAAATTATCAAAAAAAGATCTAATAAATAAATTTATAGAGGTAGTTAAATATAAGACAAATGTATAGATGTCGTTAGCATTTCTATATTTCACTGAAACTGGGAGAAACTGAAAAAGAAATGTCATTTAAAATAATGACTAAATATACAGAATAATTAGTCATTCACCCACCATGGCAAATATGAGGACAAGTATAAAATATTTTAAAGAAAAGTAACAAAATAATAAAAATAATTGGATAATTTTCAATGGACAAGATTAAGCTCAAATGGGAAAAATGATAATACTGAGTAACACAAATTACTTTATAGATTTAATTCAATAGTAGTAAAAATACCAAAGAACTACTTCATAGAATTAGACTAAATTGCCAATAAAATTTATATCTAGGTCACTGAGATCCAGCATAGTAAGTACTTTGGATACTAATACTGTAACTTTAACGGGATCACAGAGACTTTGAAAACTGTCTTGGAGGGCAGAGAATCCTGGAAGTAGATTCTGAGAGTTCAATCTATTTGGGAGAGCACAGTTTGTTTGGGAGTATCAGTGGCTTTGAGGAAAGGACTTTCTCCCAAGTTTTGGGATACCATATAATGAAAGAGAGAGGAAAGATTGAAATAAAAGTGGATGTTATGTGTGAACCATAGTGCAAGACAAGAGAAGAAGGATATGTAGCAGAGGAATGGACTAGTGCTAAGACAAGGACGGACTAGTTGATGTGACAAATGATGACAGATGATGAAAGCAAAGTCTATTCAGCATATCTTCTTTCATTTGGCTTTGTTTAAATATTTAGTTATATTGATTTGTTAGTCAACAATTATTTATTAACCATCATGTGATAAGACAAATGCAAGCACAAAGAAAGACAGTTTCTATCTTCTAGGAGTTTACATTCTAATGAGGGAAGACAACACATAAAAGGAGGGTGAAATAGGGGGCAGGAAGGTACCCCAAGCAGGGGCATGATGTAAGAGTCCAGAAGGCAGTCTAGTGAGAAATGAAGTTACCTGATGTTACTAATAATTTTCATGATCATCAATATTAATTTTTAAGCTTATAAGATTGTGGCTTAAGATTGAAAGAGTGGAAATAAATTCATGAAAGAAGAGATTTTCCTGGTTTATTCTGGTCTGAGGACCAATAATGGAGAGTTTATGTCATTTTCATAATTTCTGAAATAATTCCAGAGTGGATAACCACTAGACAGTTTTCAAACCCAGTTAAAGAAAATGTATAAGGAGAAATGATAATAACAAACTAAGGACTTGAGTCTCAGTGTGTTTAATGAGTGTATTAATTCAGACTTAAGTATTATATGTCCAATTCCTACAAGTTTCTACATTCGGAAGACCAAATGGACAAAAATATCAAAGTTATTTCTGAAGGAAAAAAAAAGAGGACTTGCGCTGACAAATCTCGAATCATACTATAAAAGTGTAATCATTAAAACAATACAGTACTGGATAAAATATGGAAATATAAACCATAGTTTAGAATAAAACATGAAGGCACACAATAGACTGGTGTTTAATATGTCCATGTTTACAAAACATTGTGAAAGACAGTTATTATTAAATAAAACCTGACGGGAAAGTTAGACAGCTATATGGTGAAAAGGGACTTAAATTCAAATCACATATCATATTCTGCAACAAATTCCAAATGAATCTATTATTTAAACATAAAAATACATTCTAAAATTTGAAGAAAATAGAATAAAATTTTACTTCAATTGCAGAAAGTTTTTTATCTGTTGAAAAAACAGAAAAAACACTAAGTTAATACAGATGGATTTCATTATATATGTATATATACGTACATACATACATATTCATATATATATATGTGTATATATGTATATATAATTTGCACAACCAAAAAGGCATGCACTCAAAATAAAAAGGAAAGAAATATATTGGGGAAAACTCTTTGTGATAAAAATATTTGACAAAAACCTGACACCTGGAATCTCTAAGAAACTGACACAAATTTATAAGACTATCGTTTAATTCCTAATGGACAAATGGTCAAATGATATGGATAGGAATTCTCAAAGGAAGAAATAGAAGCTATCAAGAGTCACTTGAAAAAAAATTTCAAAGTCTCTATTAAAATCAGAAAAAACAATAAAAACAATCCTGTTATATCATGGATCCTTAAAAAAATTTTTTTGTTATATACTTGACCAGGACCAATAAACATGGACATTTCCATATACAAAAAAATGAAAAAGAAAATTGTTTCTGAAAACACAAGTATCTATTATGTACTGCTTATATTTTAAGCATATAATAATTTCAATATGTTAATTTCAAATCTATCTTACTTGAACTTATCTCCCTCTGAACTTCCTTTTGTTCCCTTCAATGCATTTTAAAATGTTTTGGTGACACTTTATTTTCCCTTTACCATCACTCTAGAATCCTTTTCTTCTGAAATTTTGTGTTCATGAACAAAAACCAAAGCCAAAAACAAGCATCGTCAAGTAAAGTAGTATTACATATTGGCCACATATGACAATGCATGTCTTATTCTGCAGTTTTGATCCATTTCCTATCAAATAGTGGGTAACATGCTTTATCATCAGTCCTCTGGAGTTGTGGTTGGTCATTGAATTGATAGGAGTTCTTAAATCAAAGTTGTTTTTCTTTATAATGTAGTAGTCATGTATAAACTGTTTTCTTGGTTCACTCATTTTACTCTGCATTAGTTCCTACAAGTCTTTTCAAGTTTCTCTAATCCAACTCTTTTGTCATTTCCTGTTTTGTAATACAGCATAATGTGTTCAGACATACCACAACTGATGGGTATCCTGTTTCTAGTTCTTTGCTGAAATAAAAAGACCACTACAAATATTTTTGTACATACTGGTCCTTCATCTCTTTCTTTTAGCTGTTTGGGGCATATACGGGTAGTAGTGGTATCACTTGATCAAAGGGTATGCATAATTTAATTACTTTTGGGGTATAGTTCCAAATAGCCTTCTGGAATGTCTAGACTAATTCCCAATTCTTCCAGTGGGCTTATTCTCCCACATCCCTCCAACAGCTGTCACTTTTCTTTTTTGTCATCTTCGACAATCTAATGCATGATAGGTGGAAACTCACAATTTTTTAAATTTTTATCTCTCTTATTATAGGGGATTTGGAATAACTTGCTTTTCTTATTTAAAAGAACTTTCTAGACCTCTTCACCATCAATCTTTCAGAGAACGTCTAACTTCTTAATATATTTTATTGGAAATTTTTATTTAGGTCTATGACTCATTATCTAAGTGTGTGATTCAGTGTCAATTGTTGACTTTTCCCCATGTACTTGTCCATGCCCTTTCCTTTAATGTCTCTTTGTGACAAAAGGTGATCCTAAAGAAACAGTATAGCTTTATTAAGAAAAGCATATGAGACTAGCTTTTAAAAAATAGTTAGCAAAGAAAATTGCCCTGATGTTTTAGAATCAGAGGGCAAAATAGAACTTGGAAGAATTCAGTGATCACCTCTTCAAAAAGATCCCCAAAAGAAAACTCCTAGAAATGTTATTGCCAGGTTCCAGAATACCCAGTTAAAGGAC
>CM053595.1:238675087-238706632 GCA_028646575.1 Pseudocheirus occidentalis
ACAAGCAAACACAAGAAGCATGAGAAGGTAAACATAGGAAAGAAATCATAAGGAACTTGTCAAATTTGAATTATTTACATGCCAATATGGAAAAACGATAATAGTAACTTATGAAACTTTTCTTAGCATGAGGATAGGTGAAGGGAATACAAATGTGTATATATATATATATGTATATTTACACATAGGTATATATAGGAGGCTATATATGCATATGAATACATATCTGAGCATGTGTGTATACGTGTGTTTAGAGGGTATAGGATGAATTGAATGTGAAGGGATGCTACTTTAAAAGGCGAAATTCTGAGGTGGGAGAGGACTAGAATGAGAGGAGACAGGGAGAGACAAAATAGGGTTAATCACCCCATATAGAAGAGGCAAGGGATAACTGTTACAACTTTATTTTCAATTACTCTCATTTAATTTGGCTTAGGGAAGAAATGGCATAACTCTAAACTAGGCATCATGCCACACAGGAGAATAGGGGGCATGGGGATGAGAGGAGAGATGATGGAAGGGAGGGCAGGGTCTGGGGGAGGGATGCTGGAAGCACACACCTCAGTAAAGGAACAGGGACAGGATGGAGAACAGAACAAGGAGGGGTTGAGAGACAGGAAGGAGAGACAGAGGATCACTGTCACAATATGTCCACTATGAAGATGTCCTGTATAATCACACATCCACAGCCTGTATTGAATTGATTGTCCTTCCAGTGGGGGTGGGGGACAAGGGAGGAATTGAAAGAATCTAGAATTTAAAGTTCTGCAAGGCCTGCAACTAGGAATTAAGATATACAGGGGCTGGGATAGGGAGACCCTCCCTGCCCTACCAGAAAGCAAGGGAGCAGATCAGGCGAAGGGCTTTGCAGAGGGATTGCTGTTTTAGGGTTGGGGCAGGGGCAAAACGGGGAGAAAATTTGTAATTCAAAAATGTCATGAAGAAGAATGATGTAAACAAGAAAACAAATTTTAAAAATATTTAAAAAGAAAAAAATAGTAAACTAATAGTTAAGGGGGATGATGTGGATATACTTTACCTAGTACTTTACTTTTAGCAAAGCATTTGATAAGTAGTCTCACTCTATTTTTCTGTATCACATGATAGTATAGTTATATAGAATCAGAACAAGTTCAATGGCTATACCCAAAGAAATATCATCAATTTTTCCATGTAAATTAAAAAGACATTTCCAATGCAATGCTTAATTTATGCTTAATCCTGTGCTATTTAACTTTTTATCAATTATTTGGATAAAGGCATACACAGTATCCCTACTAAATTCATAGATGACAAAGAATTGAAGGAATAACCAAGATATTGGCAAAAGTCAATAGGCTACAACACTGGATTAAAAGTAATAAGATGAAATTTAATAAAGATTTAAGTCCTAAACTTGGGAAAAATCTTTTACCTTCCAGTGAATCTGTTGATGAGCCTCTGTGAGTCAATTAACCTAATCCTAAAATGATTGATATACAGTCCATAGAGGGATGGATATGAAATCAAATGATCCCCAAATCTCTTGGAATAATTAGGATATAAATAAAAGGAAGAACAATGCAATATTGAAAGCCTAGTAGAAGTTAGAAATCATGAATTTGTAGTAGATTGCATTCTTTGGTTTGATTCCTTTGTTCTTAAGAAATAGAAGTAGAGAAGGTATATTAGGGGTTCTCAATATAACAATTTGAATGAGGGCTCCTTGATTTTGGGAACTGAAAAATGAGGAGACTTGATTAATTTCTCCAACTGATTTCAATTCCTTCATTTGGCAGCAGATGTATCTCTAAATGAGTGATAATGTGGTAATCTGCCCTAAGGAAGGAAAAATAAAACTCAGACATAAACCTTATTAGTCCAAAGGAAATTTGTTAAAGGATATTCTTTGCAGGCAGCAGGAAATGGGAGTGGGATTCTGTAGATCTGCAAATCTGCATTCAGATAAGACAATGATGTAGCAGTTCCTTGGATTAGAATGATGTGACGTTTCCAAAAGATGGCTTCCTGGTTGTCCATTGTTGTACATGAAAATCTCATATATGACATATGTTAGAGATACTCCCTTTTTTCTGGGGCTCCAGGATGACAATTGGTGAAGAGTATGTTGCTGTCTGTTGTTTCTATTTCTATATATATGCTTTGGAATCTTTGATTACCAGAACTGGTTGAAGGCAATGAGCATATGGGCTTGAGATGTTTTTGGGTTTATTCAAGATTAACTGGCCAGGAAGAACATGGAGCACTTATGTAAAATGCTGAGTTCTATGAGGTCATCTGGGTCTGAATGGACACTTCATTTATTAAGTATTGTGCTAAAGGGAAAGAAGGAGAAAGATCATCTGGTTTAAGTACTAAAAGTGAAAAAGTAAGGAACAATGATCTCTTTTAGGATACATGCCAATGTGGAATATACCAGAAGATCTTGGGTTGTCCTCTTAAGTAAGGAATGAAATGCCTTTCAGAGGTGCTTTTGGGTTGTCCCTTTCCCCCTCCATGGGATTAGACATGTAAAATACTAATTCTAATTCCATAGGTGAAGGGGATTAACTTCCAATGCAAAAATAATAAGGGCTGACTTATTAATATAGACATATATAAATATATATACATATTCTATATAAAGTAACATTAATTTATTTATATTCCTAGAGCAAAGGATAGCATATGAATTTTCCACATTCTAAGAAGAAAATACATATTCTTAATTACATAATAAAAAGGGCTATAACCTTAGAGAGACCAGATATTATAGAAATCAGGGCAGAAGTTAACATTTTGTTGGCCCTGTAATGGGAGTCTGAAGATCTTCCCTGCCCCTAGACCCTTTGCTTAATGGTTTGGGTGGCTGTGAGAATCTTCCCCAATTTGAAAGTATACTCTGCCCCCTAATAGGCTGAATGTGGCCCCTGTGGCAGGAGGCTTGTTTTTCAGGAATGCCTACACCTTGTTACTTTGTAATTGGACAGTGGGTCAACAGGTCTGTGACATTCTCGGACCCAGGAGAAGGATATATATGCCATGATGTGAGGCTTTGCTTTGGGGCTCACTTTGAGAAGAGTTGTGTGATTTGGCCAGAAGAGACTCCGGGAAGCCGTTGTGCCCCCCAGCTTTGAAAAACCCAGATGTTGATGCTTCCCTCACTCATAACTTGAATAGGTAGGGATGTGGTGGTCAGATGGTTGGAAGCCCATGTGCTGATCTGTTTCGTGGTCTCCTTATAACTTGTGTTTGTATTCTCTCTCTGAAGTTCAGGGTGCTGACTCTTTCCCCTGAACTAGGTAAATGGTATGTGTTTGATTGATTAAAGTGAGACTGTTAACCCATTTTGAGTTGCTTTCCTTTAGAAAAGCAGATCTAAGAACCTGTGCTAGCAGCCATCCTGGGTATGCTAGGGTGCTTGCTAATACAGGCTCTTTTACAGAAATCAAATAGTTTAGGGGGAGACCTGATATCTAGAGTTAGAAACAAGTAGAACAGAACCATGGAAAAATGAATAAGAGGAGGGATTTAAGGGTATAAGAGATGGTATGGTTATACAGGATGACTAGTGAAAGGAGAAATAAAACAAAACCCATTCAATGGCCTGAGAGAATAGAGGGAGAAAGGGGAATGAGGGTCACAATTGGAGTGAAGAACAGAGTCAGAAGTCAGTCCAAAAAAATACATTTATTAAGGATCTACTATGTTTTACTCTGAGGATAGAAAGGTAAAAGACAGTCCATGCTCTCAAGGAACTCACAATATAATGTAGGATAAGTGGAGAATAGGAGATTGTAATCAGAGAAAAAGTTTAAAGTTTAAGAACTTGGAGGTTGTACAGTTCAAATAATAATGAGATCTCGGTAGTCAAATATGGTATACCTGACATGGAGATCACTAGAACTGATGAAGTTAAAGAACTGAGAAATCAATACATCACAGTATAAGGGTCTACATCATAGCTCTTGAAGTTACCAGGATGACTACAGTGGATAAAGAGGAAAATAAGACTGCTGGGCAAGTACCTCAGTCACTAAGGAAGGTGATTAGTCTAGAGGACAGAGAGGACAGAGGCAAGGGTTGGGGGAGGGTGGTGTAATAGGAAAGTGTAAACTTCTAAGAAGTTAACGATTTTTTAATGATAGAGACAGAGCTACTAGAATGCAAAAACCTTCTCCTGGCCCTATGAGTAGAGGTATAACCAACACCGCAGAAAGGAACTAGGTACGCAGTGCCCTTGAGGGAAATTCAAGTCTTAGTTTATATGAGCAGGTAAGGGGAATGTTAGCTAAAGCAATAAAGGGGTATTTGATGACAATAAAGCAGAGGTTAAAAAAATGCACATTTTGGTGGGTTGAGAGAGATAGAGTCTGGGAGAGTCACATAGTAGAACTGGCACCAGACTTGGAGTTAGGAAACTTGGACTTGAATCCTAACAGACATGATCATGTGGAATACACTTAACTTCGCAGAGCCTCAGTTTCCTCATCTGTAACATGGGGGTTATAATACTTACATTAGGTACCTCACAGGGTAATGGTGAGGAAAGCACTTTGCAAACCATAAACTGCTGTATAAATGTGAGCACTTATTATTAAGTGGAATACTGAAACAATTAATCAAGATTATCCAAATAATCAATACAAAAGTGAATTTAATAGAAATCTAATACCCAGCAAATAGTTCATTATAATGAAAGTCTTTTCAAGCCATATTAATAGTTTTTGCTGCTCTCATTAAAATAAAATGTGCTATTATAAATAATTCAGTACCCAATATATTTTCCTCCACTAATCTTTGTCATATATTAGTCACATTTTGTTTATTAAAAGTCTTGTACTTGAGAAACAAAATAGCGTTACGACATAGGATTATTCAACTGGTTAGGAAAGTCTAGAGAACAGTATATCTAGATTTCAGATAGATGATCAATATACTATTGTCATAGATAAAATGAAGAAAAAGGCAGCTAGGTGGCATAGTGGATAGATTGCTGGACCTGGAGTCAGAAAGACTTCAGTTCAAATCCAGCCTCAGACACTTAACCCTATTTGCCTTAGTTTTCTCATCTGTAAAATAAGCAGGAGAAGGAAACAGAAAAACCACGTCAGCACATTTGTCAAGAAAACCCCAAATGGGGTCATGAAAAGCCATACACAACTGAAATGGCTGAATAACAACAAAAATGGAGAATTATGGGTAGCATAATAGTATGGTAAGGGAAATTCATAGTTGGTTGAACAATTGTACTAAAAAAAGTATTGATCAATTACAAGAGATTAAATTAAATAGTGGTCACTAGTCCTTAGTCTTATCCTTATCTATAGTTTTATCAATGATTTTTTATGAAGATCAAGAAGATATGTTTAACAAATTTTTGGATAAGATAAAATTGAGGGGGATAACTAAAACTTCAGATGAACTTAGAATCCAAAATAATAAAAAAAAAATTACTAATGGACTGAAGCTAAAAAGATGAAATTCAATAGTTCTTCACTAATGCTTTAAAAATCAACTTTAAAATTATAGAATTAGAAAGATATGATTGGCTTGCAATTCATCAGAAAAAGACCTAGGATTATTTTTGCACTTTCAATAGTAGCAAATGATAATGAGGAAACATTAATTATAGTACTTTCCAGCAACACAGTGTTTTCATAAGCCTTATCTCAGTAAGTGGAGCTGCCAAAAAGGTGAATACAAACTTAGGTGACATTAGGATCACATGATCATAGATTTATAGTTTGAAAGAAAGTTTGAGGTCATTTAATCTAATGCCTTCATTTTACAGTTAAGAAAGATGAAGAAGTGATGTGACTTGCCCAAGGTCATACAGATACTATTACTACTAGTAGTAGGTAATAAAATCAGAATCTTCTGAACCCAAATTCAGTGTTCTTTCCACTCACAGCACCATGAAACCATTAATACAAATCTGGAAGAGGAAAGCAGTTGCCCCACTACTGATCATGTCTGGACTACTGGGTTCAGTTTTGGAAGCTATATTTCCAGAAAGCCTGAGAAATGGATGTCAGCCCAGAGTAGAGTGAGTAGGATGGTGAGGGAACTTAAATCATGTCACATGAAGAATGACTGAAATATCTGTAGAATTTTAGACTAGATAAAAAAAGACTTGGCAGGGACATAATATTTGAAGGGCTTACATTTTAAAGAGGGATCAGACACTGTATGTAACTCCAGAGGGTACAATTAGGAGTAGGAAGGAAGGAAACACCTATTATTAAGTGCCTGCTGTGTGCCAGGCATTGTGCTAAGCACTTTACAAATATTATCTCATTTGAACCTCACAACAACCCTGACAGGTAGGTGCCCTTATTATCTTTATTTTATAATTGAGAAAATGGGAGCAGAGCTTAAGTGACTTGTTCAGGGTCACACAATTAGTATCTGAGGCTGGGTTTGAACTCAGGTCTTCCTGACACCAGGCTTCAGCACTCTGTCTACAGTACCATTTAACTGCCTGCCACAGCTAGGTTAATGGAACAAAGTTAAAAATTGACTCAATTAAACGGCTAAAGGATTTCCCAAAATGGAATGAGCTGCCAGATAGTAAGATCCTTGTAATTATAATCATTCAAGCAGAACCTGGATTGCCACCAGACAGGGATTTTGCAGAAGAAATCTCTGAATGGACTAGGAAATTGGATGAGGTGACCTTTAAAATTCTTTGCTAAGCTAATATTCTATTGTATCCCTGGGCTCAAAGCTTTTCCTTATTGATGGAGATTGATTACTCAATGCTATATGCCTATGTATTTGTCAGAGCTAGAAACCAGAAGAGTAAGATGCCTCCCTTCTCAAGCTGTCACCAACTGTACTTTTTCATGCAGGTGTGGAACACTGACTGATCAATTTCCACCAATGAGCAGTCTTATGCAATGAGCAGCGGGTAACTTTATGAAGGGACAGGACAAAGGGAATTTCTGAGCTAGATTATTCTATCATCTGTATATAATAAGGCAGAATGTGAATCCCACATGTCATTTCATACTTTTCTGGACTTGGGATCATAGAACTGGAAGACTTCCTTCAGGGGCCTTCTAGTCTAACCTACTCATTTTTACATATGAGGAAACTGAGACACAAAGAGATTAAGTAACTTGACCAAGGTCACACAGGTAATTAGTGGCAGATTAGAGATATGAGCACATGTTTTCTAACTCTAAAGCCAGTACCTTTTCCATAGTAAGTCAGAGATGTGGTGAGTCTCCGTACCAGTCTGTAAGGTACATGAGAACTATGAGCTATTCAAATTGAATCTTGTGTAGCACCTAGCCCAATGCAACTGAGAATAAGTAAGATAGGTGCATAGGTAGATTTATATTTAATTATAAAGAATATAGTCAAAAGGTGGTATTGTAAAGTAGGATACTACAAGAATGAGATCTAGGTTCTAGTTCCTACATCATTCCTTACTAAGACCCTGGGAAACCTAGATTAATTTTGTTCCTTGGTTTTGTTTTGTTTTAATCCAGAAATTATTAACTGTATTATTTATCTCTCAAAGTTGTTGTGAGGATCAAATGAGATAATGTATATGAAAGTGTTCTGAAAACTATAGTTACAGCTGTAAATTGAGAAGTTAGAGTAAGGTGGACTTAACTAGAGTTCCTCAAAATCATCCTCAAATCCTCACTTTTTTTCACAACCCCCCCTCCCCCAATATCTAATCGGTTTCCAAGTTATTTCAATTTTACCTCCCAAATTTCTTTCACATCTATTTTCTTCTTTATAATCACATACATCTATCCAATTTCAGGCAATTATCACCTCCCACTTGGACTATTATGATAGACTTTTTAGTTTCATTGTCTAGTCTCCTCTCTAAAATCTCCTTCAATATGATGCTCCTCCAGAGTGATTATTTCTTTTTTTTTCAAATGTTTTTTTCAGAGTCATATTTCTAAAGCACAAGTTGGAATGTGTTCCTCTCCTGACCAATAAACTCCAGTGGCTCCTTAGAACCTTATACACAGGTGATAGTGAAATGGCAAGTTTTAACAAAGTGACCACAGAGTCAGAATAAGAAGTTTTAAGGAGCTTTTAACAGTATTAAAATTTATCAGCTGGGCCGTCTCAGTGACGATTAGAAGAGAGAGCGCAGTCCCCAACACAGGAAGTGCAGGTTCTTATATACCCCATTTGGGTTGTTAATCAACATAACTGATCACCAAACCAACCACTACCCAGGTGCAAACAATTCACCACTGGGAAAAAGGAAGTGCGATTACCTTGGCACTCAAATCCTTTAAATATTTAAAGGATTGGGGAAGTGGGCATAGGGCATGAAGACCTGAGCATGCACAAAGAAAAAGACAAACTACCCAGGCTTGATCCCAGGCCAGCCCACTGACCCCCATCCTGGGTCCACCTCGAGCCCACAAAACCTTTGTTTTAATCCAGATTTTCAATCCCACAAAGCCTCACCTGACTGTCTCTTAGCCAATCTCCTGACTCCCATCTTGTGTCCACAGCCCAACCAGTTCCTGGCCATTTCAATAGAATAATCTAGTTCAAAAATTCTTAACATCATGTTACTTCACTGGATCGAAGATTAGCAAAGGATCTTTGTAATCACCTAGTCAAACTTCCCAGTCCATGCAGGAATACCTTCTGCAAAATCCCTGGTCAAATGTAAACTGCCCCATGACTTAGAATGCATTGCCTCCAGACAATTCAATATTGAGAATCTCTGGTTGCCTTTAAAATTCAATTCCATGTTCTCCTTCTTTCTCAAAAAGGATCAAAATGACATTACTATGTTGGAGTTAAAGTACGGTGTGTCTGACTGGGGCTGATCTGACCAATACAGCCTTGGAGAATTCTACCACAGGTTGGGCACAAATAGTCCACATGAATATTTGGAGTGGAGATGTCTCTAATTTTGTGCATCTCATGCTTCTTCTGAGATACTGCAATTCTGCTTTCCTCATGGATAGATCACTGCGCCTTCTTTGATGCAGGCACATCATGCTGGGCAGTCCTTTGCCAGTGTTTTCTGTATCTCACAGTTAATTTAAAAGTTCTTTAGATAGACTTTGAGGGTGACCTTGTTCTGACCTCCACATGAGAAGTTGCCTTATAGTTCTCTGTAAAATAGTCTTTTAAGCAAACATATGCTTAGCATTCAAACAACACAGCCAGTCCATTAATAGTAATTTGCAGTAGTCTGAATGCTTGGAAGTTTGGTTAGAAAAAGGAACTCACTGTCCAGTGTTTTATCTTGCCACGCGATCTTCAGAATCTTCCTAAAACAATTCAAATGAAAGTGACTCAGTTTTCTGAAATGATTGTTCCCACAAGAGTTCCTGCTCCACACGTTCCTCCAAATAAAAATTACCTTGTATTTATTGTTAAATGTATTTTGTATATATTTACATCGTACATGTTGTCTTCCCTGATGGAATGGAAGCTTACTGAGTGTAGAATCTACTTCATTGGTATCTATGTATGCAACACGTAGGCCTGGTTATTATCACATGGTAATCACCCAATAAATGTTTGTTGATTGACTGAATAGTGGCTATCATAATGATTGCTCAAATATTACCAAATAATAGCAGTTAAATTGAGTTGGTAATCAACTGGTAGATTCTACCAAATCAAGATTTCTATTAGAATGGATAATTCAGAGAAGATATCTTGATTTTTCCTGTTATCTCACTATTTAAAACAAAGCTTTATTTTTTTTTTGGCTGTTTTGTTTTTGCTTCAATGACTTAGATAATTATGACTGTGTAGAACTGTCCATAATGGGCAATTTTCTGAAATAAAAAGAATTTTGGTAATCAAGATCCTTGTGACAGTAAGTTGTCAAAACATCTTGAATGTAAGCATTAGATCTTTCTAGATACTAAAAAAAGTATTTCTTTTTATGGAATGAGTTCATAATGAAGTTTTTATGACAGAAGGGCTTGTCAATTACATTTAAAATATTATTATGTTTTGTTGCCACTAAGTTATTATCATGTTAAGGCCTTGTACACATCTCTAAAAGAATATCATTTAATATTGTCAGAGCAAAGAAATAACATAAGTTTCTGAAGATTTTGATAATGAATCATTTACTTATTGTAAGGTACACGAGGACCATGAAAAAAGAAGACAATTATATAAGAAATTAATTCATCCTTTTAAAAAAAATGACAAGCTCCTTCCTTAATATCTTAAGTGGTGAAATTCAGCTCTAATAGTTTGGCCTTTATGAATTATTCAGCTGTAAAAGCTGTTTGAAGGCTTTAAATCTATATGGCTACATGATTTTAACCTCTTTAGGTCTCAGTTTCCTCTTTTATAAAATGAGAATATTGGACTAAATAACTCTTAAGGTTCCTTCTAGCTATAAGTCCTGTGGTCCTATGATGTCATCATTGTGGGTCCTCCCTATATTGATAAAGATTATAACCTATTCACGTATAAGCATTTTCTGCAGTTCTTGTCTTTCTCATTCAGTTAAACTTCCATAGAAGACATATCCATTGCACTTGATAAGATTAAATTAGGTGCTTAAAAAGAGATTATTTTAAAGTTTGTTAATTGATCATATTTTACTTTCAAATGACTTTTTTATACCCAAGGGATATGGAACAAATCAAACATTTTTAAAGTTACTTACTATGTGTAAAACCCTCTGCTAAGGGCTAGAGATACAAACAGAAAGGAAGATAGTCCACGTTCTCAAAGAGGTCAAGTTCCAGTGAAAGGAGACAACACATATGGAAAGTTTCAGTTGCGAGTCAGATGAAAAGGTCCCATGGTCTTCAGAATTTAGCAGCAAACTAGGTAATAATGTTTCTTTAATCTCATTTCTCCACTTAAAAAAATATCAATTTTTGATGTCGAACCATTTGATAGTGCCAAGGACTTTGGTGGCAAGAATTTTCTTTTTTGGATCTTGGTTGTAGCATCTGCAGAAATAATTGCCAAGTTGTATTTTCCCAGGATGATGTCTCAGTGCACTGGCCCAAAAGCATTGCTATTCCCAAGGCTTTTGGTTTCAGGGTCCTATTTTTGTCCCTATCACCACATGAGGGAAGATGGTAGTTAGGTTCAGTCAAACAATAAACATTTATTAAGCACTTATTATGGCCATATACTGTGCTAAGAATGGAAGATACATAAAGAGGCAAAACAAAACAAAACAATTTCTACCCTCAAAGAGCTTACAGTCTAGTGAGGTGGTGGTGGTGGTGATTTGACTTGTCTGGAACACACTGCTTCCTGTCTCTTAAGGTGCCTTTCTGCTTCAGCCAGCCTGGGGGAGATGGATGGCCCGTTTTCCATGGAAGTTGCTTCCCTGAATGATGGCTATGAGGCCTGAAAGCAAAATTATAGTCTGAGATGGTGGAATATTGTCACTCCCAGGACTCCTATCCTTAGATGCCTGTTGGTGACAAGCTGGTCAACAACTGGTGGTGGTGGTGGTGATAAGGAAAGTGGGGCCCTCTCTCCACAATGAATTCTGAACTATCAGAATCATTAAGTTATCTCTTAATGTATCAG
Source organism: Pseudocheirus occidentalis (assembly GCA_028646575.1). Lineage (NCBI taxonomy): Eukaryota > Metazoa > Chordata > Mammalia > Diprotodontia > Pseudocheiridae > Pseudocheirus > Pseudocheirus occidentalis. The sequence goes on from CM053595.1 coordinate 238,686,593, forward strand.
GTATCAGCATGGTAAAATTTAACAAATTCTAACGAAATTTGGCTAAATCTATTCTGAATTACTTACAGATCAGAAGTTGTTGAGCGGCAATAGGATTCTATGGAAAGAGTGATGAATTTAAATGGAGTCAGAGGACTAGGTTGATATCCTGGTCCTGCTGCTAATTAGCTGTGACCTTAGGCAAATAACCTCTTTTGCTGTCAGTTTCCTCAACTGTAACACAAGGAATTTGTACTAATTGACCATGAAGATCCCTTCTAATTCTAAATCTGTAATACTAGGCTCTTTTGTTGCATAAAATGGCACCCAGCACATATGCTGAGTTTTAATATTTAAATTAATGTATTGTTCAATGATGAAGGAAAGAAAACTAGTAAAAGAGATATCACTTGTGCTTTTTTTTTTTACTCAAAAGAGAAATTAATTTAGTCAAGGAGAAAGTTAATGGTACCTTAACCAAAGGGCAAGTTCTATGTAAGAAACTCCCCAAATAGTCATGATCTCCACTTTTTGTTTATGCATGTTACACATGGGTAATCTATGTTTTATCCCATGTTTCACATTGTTATCCAGTTCTCAATCATATTTCCTTATGTATATACCCTGAAATAGATACTGTGTAACACCTCCATTTTTTTATCCTTTTTACCTTATTTATCTTAGAATCTTCCATTCTCCCAGAAAAGAGAGTTTCCATGTTTTCGGGAAAGCAGCTTTCATGGAAAAGAGTTCATCCATCTCCCTCAAATGAGCAATTTCCATTAATATAAATATTTGATACTTTTTTCTTCATCATTCGTAACATCCTTGTCTTTTGGCTGCCGCCTGTGCCGTTGGCAAAACTGTCCTTCCTCTTTTTTTTTTCAACTTCTCAATATTTATAAAAAGTTTTTTGTTATTATTTTCAAGTAGTTATGAAAATAGGCTAATAAGGTGCAAAATAGAAATGTTGTAGGAAGGGTCAATAGTAGTGACAACAAATGGAGAAGAGGACTTTACAGGAACCTTCATTTTCTACAGGGAACTGTTAAAGAAACATACAATGTCCTTTCATTCTCCAAGAAATTGCCAATATTTCTGACCTGGAAGTTCTACAAGTAATGAATAGAAATTGGAGTGAGAATAAATATACTGCCCTTCTCTCAAGAACCAGATGGGAAGAGAAGACTTGTTGGGTAAGAGTAACTCACATGAGGAACTCTCATATTTCAGACTGTTAGTGACTAGAGATTTGTATATGTCTTTGGAACTAATGGTTGCTTATTTAAGGTTTTGTTTTCCCTCCTTCTTTCAATAAAACTTTCTTCTGCAATATTGTGAATTTTGTCCTTGCAAATGGGGAGTATTATTTATGTATTTTCCCAGATTTCCTATATTAAAAGTTAAGAGTGAAAAGATCTTTTGAAGTATACCTGGGCCCTTGGTGTCATGCAAGCATTTTCCAAAGGTAGTAGGAAGGTAAACTTCAGCAAAGCTACTATCTGAATCATCACAACTTTAAATGAGTGAAATTGGAATTGAAATGGTATTAGGTCTTGAAGTCATTTATTCACTAAAGCAATGTCTTAGAGGATTCAAATATTTTTTGAAGAATATGGTAGTACATATATCAAGTTAGAAGATACTATTATCTCCAGAGAGTACAGCCAAGAAAATTAACTATTGTTTTCTTCAAGTGAAGCCTCAAGAGAGAAATTCTTTGGAGAGCTGTAGGCCATTAAGGACAGAAGGGACTGGCCCAAAGCAGATCCATAGGTCTATAGCCCTCTTAATGCTTTCCTATTGACTAAATTCTCAAAGGAGTTCTCAATATTATGTAGTGGGAATGTTCCTTTAGTGAGAAATCCCCACTTATGGCTAAAATGTTCATGAAATTTCTGTGAGGAAAAGTAACAAATTAAAGGTGAATTTTCCTCAAAGATTTTGCCTCTGTTACTCTATTTAATATTAGGATAGCCTAACTGCATACTCTCCAACAGCACCCAGACAATTTAAAGTGGACATATATTCTTGAATAAAGTTGAACTAGTTGAAATTCAACCTGAAATTCAAGCTTATACTAGTGAGCAGAGGGAATTACCTATGTGGCTTTATCTTCTCAGTTGAGCAAATGTGTTTGCATATACAATGAAGTTTGTAACTTCTGAGATTCTTCTGGATCTCCATCTCTTCTTGAGATTTTATACCAAATGAAAGGGATCCTTTTCCCACTTAGGTGAACTGTTTTCTCTCAAATGTTTTATCACCGTATACTATGGTCTATCTAGGTAAGTAGGTAATAACCTATATTACTATTTTGTTTTTTAAAATGAATTTTAAAAGTTTTAAAATACATAGTATAATAATTTTTAAGTTGTTAAACCATTTTGAGGGAAATTGTTACTATAATAGAGATAGGGATGGTCATAAGGTCTCAAGATTTCAATAATAGAGATTGACTAGACCTATAAATCACATCGATATGGACAACTCCTATGTGAGAGAATTCCCTCTATCAATAAAGACTGGCACCTCCCTGAAACATATGGTGTTAGAGAGTTTAAGTGACTTGCACATAAGGGTCACACAGCTAGGCTTTGTCATAGGTGGGATTTGAATCCAGGTTTTCCTAGTTTCAAGACTAGGTAGGTTTCTATCCACTCTACCTACTGCCTCTCAGTAATACATGTGGTAAATCTAGTTAATCAAAACGTTGGCATACTAAAGGGCTCAATGTTCCTATATTCACTTTTTCATCCTTGTGAAACAACTCTTTCACATAAACTTCTCAGTTCTATAACTTTGACCAGTCTTAGATGACTGACAGACAGGGGTCCATGGTTTATTCTATCCCTTCTTCACAATTTTCTTTCCTCTGGGCCTTCATTTTTGTGAGGTACAAAGGAAAATGAGATTGACGTAAAACCTCAAGTAGGGACAATCTGAAGGATATAATGGTAAGTTGTCTACAAAAATTGATTTCTCACTCTTCTAAAAGCTTGAAGAATATGAAGTCTCATTTTTTTATGAGTACAAATTCCAAATATCTAGACATCAACTATTCACTATCTATACTACTGTGAAGGATAAAATAGTGAATACACATGGTATGGATAATACAAACATTTTTGGCTTCTTAATGATGTTTTGAACAGCTAGGCCCCAATTACTGTCAATAACGAATCCCCTAAAGTGTCTGTGTTATTTGAATTCATACTGCATACTTCTACTGGGCTGGAACCAATGACCATATCTTATATAATGGTAACTTCAACTAGTACAAATTCAAATACATGTGACCACTTCAGGGGATTCATCATTCACACTAAATATAAGCATCTCTGATATTCTTAGGCATGCATATGACTTCAAACAAAATAATGAAACTCCATGATAAAGGTCTGACTTCCCAGGTTTTCCATCTTGTTCTCTATTCAACTTCTCTGCTCTTTTCTACTTCAAACTAGAAGTGGCCTATATAACATCAGGCTGACAGAAAGCATCTGCCTAAATCAGAAATTGCATACTCTTGGAAAATGGTTCACAACAATTTCTAAGGCAGGGAGATAATTTACTTATTGGTTTACCTTCTTACCTGCATCAAGTAAGTATTTCAGCTGAAATGTCCTTTAACTCCTGCTCTGCTAGAATAAATAAGAAAAAAATAAGCAAAATGCCTGACATTATCAACAAGATTGTGAAGGTTAATTTCTCTAGATTTGTAATTTAGGTAATCCAAAATTAACTGATCATAGTCTTTTTGTTCCCATGGATCATAAAGCAAGCAAACAAAGAAAAAAAATTAGTACTAGGAAGTAATCTAGTGAACACTACGGTCCAGAGATGTTGAATGATTCATCCAGGGTCATTCCAGAGAACTAGAACCAGAACCCAAGTCCCCTAATTCCTAATACAGTTTAATTTTTAGAATACTAGACTGATTCTATAGGTTTCATGCCAAATGATGTTTGATATCATAAAGGTTTTTCACAAGTCAATTTTACAATAGAAATCATATATAATTGGTGTTTTGTCCACTCTATGACTGTTTTATATAACATTTGGTTACCCTCAGCAACACAAACTGCTATTTCAAAAAAGTCTGTACTCATTTCATCAAAAGATCTGTCCTTATAAAAAAAAAAGCTTAACATTTATTGGCGTATAAGTGTACTTTTGGCTCTAAGGTATCCCTTTTTCTATCTGTGATACACTCAAGTGAGCAGACATCTCACATGAGGACAGTTAGAAGAGCCTAAAACTTCTGTTTCTTATATTATTAGCATCCACATATATGGAAAATTCATATTGGAGGTTACTAATTCCCTAGTCTTTGAAGAAGTCTTTAATATGAGTTAAGCCACAAAAGAAAAATTAGTTTTAGTATTCCAAGGGAAAAGAAAATCATCTTTAAAACCAGAACAGGAAAACACAGCACATTATCTCTAAGAGAGCAACTATTCTTAATGAACCTTCAGGCTGACTGGAAATTAGCCAAATCAAGAATGTAACAAATTGACTTATAGTTATGCATTTATATTCCTATTTTATTACTTAAATCTTTTCTTGGAAAAACAATTAGGAGCTCCAGGAAATGAAATTCCATAACCTTCCATATTGAACAACTATATTTAGTTTTAAAAATTTCCTTTGGTAATTTCTTTAGTGAAAAAGAAGGCAGTTCTCATCATTTTCCTCTAAAAAGCCCTTTTAGTACTCAACCTCTTTTTAAAAGTCAAATAACTCCATCATCATGTCACAGAACCTACCTTTTTTTCCACTCTTTATCATTTTGTTGGCTGTCTTCTGAATCTTTTTCAAACTCTTTATGACTGTTCTATGTTATGAACCAAAATTTGGACAACATTTTCTAGAATACTGGGAAAATAATTTCATATTTCCTGTAGGCTGTCCTATAATAATGACAGTATAAAGTAAGCCTTTCAATGACAATATGACATTGATAAACTGCATTCATTCATTCAACAGTTATTTATTGACTATGTAGGACCAAGTACTAAACAGTATGGGGGACAAAAGAAATATAAAACAGAGTCCCTTCTTTCAAGGAACTAACCTAGTGGACAGATAAAAGACATACAAATGGAAAAAAAATAATAATATAAAAGTTAGTATATGAGCAGTTACCAAATGAGTGGTACAAATTCTTTGCAGTGGCAATAGAAAAATCTATTTACTATCTATGACTCATAGAATTCTCTCAACTAAGCCATGGTCTTCTCATTTGCAAAACTGGGAGAGTAATACCTTTCTCAATTTAACAGTTCTGTGAGAAAGCTGTTTTATACAACTTAACACACTATATAAATTTGTTTTTTTTCTGGGTAGTATAAATTTATCTTTATTTGTAATTTTAAGACTATACATGTAAAATATATGTAAAAAAAAGCAAGAGTTTCTTCAAAGTCATGTAAGACTTTGAAGAAAAAATTTTAAAAAGATTAGAAAAGATTAAAAAAACCCACTTTTTTACCAACTTTTTTTCTTTTTAACCAGATACAATACACTCTGGGCTCTGCTTTAAGAAATTTCCTCACACTTTTATCAGTTAGAATACTTATTTCTAAAAGCTGGATAAAACAGTCCCTGTCATCTTCCTTCCTTCTTTCCTACTATGCCATTATTCTTCACATTCCAGGGCTGGATAATGATAATGATGATGATGATGATGACAATAACAATAGCAATAATGATAATAGCATTTAGATATTGCCTATTATGTGCCAAGCACCAGCTAAGCAATTTACAAATAGTATCTGATTTGATCCTCACAATAACTGAGAACGATAGGTGATATTTTTATCCAAACTTTTCAGTTGAGGAAACTGAGGTGAACAGAGATTAAATGACTTGCCCAAAGTCACATGGCATCTGAGGCTGGATTTCAACTTAGGTCTTCCTGCCTGCAGGTCCAGCACTCTCTCCAGAAAGTCGCCTAGCTGTCTCAGGATGATGAGATGGGCAGAATTTTAGAGATCCTCTTTTTAATTTTTTAATTTTAATTTTTTAAAATTAATTAATTAATTTTTTTGTTTATATCTTTTTTTTAATTTTTAAGCCCCATTTCCCAAAAGACTTACAATGCATTCTATTTATTCATTGTTAGAAAATAGGTAGAATTCCTATTTATTACGGGGCCAAGAAAGATCAGAGACGATCTTTGCTCTCCCACATACACTCCAGTGATGATCTAAAAAAGATAAGTGAACATTGTCAGCATTTCGAATTGGAATACATAGGAGACAAAAGTCAGTGGCAAGAAGCTAGGGAATTGAGGATGGGACCAAACAAGGCCTGACCTCCCCATCCACAAATATAGATCAGGCAAAAGCCTATCCATAGCACAAAAATACAAATCAGGAACTGAGCTTGATATAAGTAAACCAAAGTCTCTTAAACTTATGAAGAAATATGATTGGTCAAGAAACTCCCAAGAGGCATTTCCGGAAGAGGCATTTCCATAAAAACAAGTAGAACCTTAGATAAAAATGCCTTTGCCATAAGGAAGAAATGAAGCAAGAGATTTCTTTAAAAATGTAGATACATTTTTTCATGGAATTACCATGATGAATCATTTCTACCAAGGTTGCTTCTTATAATTATGTAATAGACTGGACAGTATACAAATTAAGTGCTGTGTATATGTGGTATTACATATGTTACGAAGTGGTATTACCATCCTAATGCTATTTTACATATTTTTGTGTGCAAAAACATCTATGAAAAAAATTAAAGCAACCGTATTATACGCCACTTAGGGAAGAACATCATTAAAATGAAATTTGGATAACAGTTACAAAAAAAGTAATTATAAATGAAATAAGAGTTCTGTAGGAAAGAATTGGAAGGAGAATAAATAGCTTAGAACAAAAAGTAGAAAAGTATTTCGAGTAAAAGATTCCCCGAAAATTAGAATGGATCAAATAAAGATCAGTGACTATGACAATAAGAAATATTAGGACAAAATCAGCAGATTTAAATAATACATGAAAATATAAAACATCTACCATTAAAATAAACAAACAATCAAAAAACCAACAAAAAAACTGACCTGGAAAATAGGTCAGGGACAGGACAGTGAAGAAGCATCTGAATTCCTAAAAACCAGGACCAACAAAAAAGTTCTCAGTATCAGAATTCATGAAATTATAAATGAAAACTGAACACATTTACTAGGAGTAGAAGAAAAAGTGAAAAATATAAAGGATCCACTGGTCACCTTCTGACAGAAACTCCCAAATGAAAACTATCTGGAATGTCACAGGCAAAATCTAGAGCTTCCAGATCAAAGGCAAAAATATTGCATACTGGTAGAAATAATTTAAGTTCCAAGAAAACAAAGTCCGGATCAAGTAGGACTTGGTAGAAACCACTATAAAAGTTGAGAAATTCATGGAATATGATAAAACTTACCCTGAAATACTGAGTATAATCCTACATGGGAAAACTGACTCTAATGGAACACAAGACTTTGAAGAGGATTTTTACTCCAGATTAAAAGACTAGAGCTGAGTAGACACTGAATTTCAAACAAAGGAGTCAGGAGAAAACCATAAAAATAAATCTATTTGGCAATTTTTAGTTCTAAGTAATTAGAAATATTTATATTCTAATGAGGAAAGAAGAGACAAGTACTTCTTCAAAATACCAAATGTCGTGAAGGATGATAGGAAATAAGGGAAATTAAGAGTCAATAGGTAATCACAATATCTTGAGACTTATGTGAAAACCAGGTTTCTTACAAGAGAAGTGAACACGCATGTGGAAGAGTTCACAGTCCTTACAGAAGTTTACATATTTATGACAGTACAACAAAAGGAGGAGTAGAAGAAAACAGGAAGGGACATGGCATGGGAGGGGAAAGGTACAGTAATCCCTTTGGAAGGAGAGGAGCAAGGTGATGGCAAAAGCTGCATTCTTTTCCCTTGGGAACTGCTACCCTATGAAGATAGGAAGGTGTGCTTATCTTCAAAGGACCCTAGATGCACAAGCATTTTTCCCAGCCTGGCACAGACTGGCTGGTGCCTGTCTTGCCTCCCAAGGACACACAGGGAATCTAGCCTGGGATACAGACAACAAATTATGGGAGCCTGCATCTTTGACACCTTCAGGGGCTACTGCATGCTCTGGGTCTAGTGTTTCAGGAAAACATGGCAACTAAAAAAGACAAGTTCAGGGGATACACCATTAATTAAGCATTTACTAAGTACCTATAACCTACTACATGCCAGGCATTGTGCTAAGCACTGAGTGTAGAAAAGAAAGAAAGGCAAAAATAGTCCTTTTGGTGGTTTTGTTTAGTTCTGATGGTCTCAAAAGGGAGAACAAAAGGCATATATACTAGGGATGAAGTGAAAAAGGAGATGGAACTTGTTATGTATCATAACTGGGGTGCATGGAAAGAATATTCAAACATAGAGGAAGAGGTAGAGAGAGTGGGCAATGAATGAACCTTTTTTTATGAACTAGACAAAGGAAGGCTTAATACAACTACATACTGACAGAATTTAGTGTAATAATCTACTAAAGTCAAGAAGAGATTGGTATAGAGAAAGGGAAGAGAGGAGTTTAAGTGTGAAGATCCAGTTTGGGAGAGAACAGTCACATGCATAACAAACTGCAAACTTCAAAGGGAGGTGCATGAAGGGAGATTAAAAGGGAAAAAAGTGTTTAAAAACCAGTTGTTGGAGCTGCTCTAGGAAAGAGAAGAGGAAGCAGAAGCTGATTAATTATAAGATTACTAGTAATAATCATATGCTATCTCTTCCACAATCACTTTTTGTTTTTTTAAATATAGGGGCAGAAGGTAAGAATAGAAAGTATCAAAGTATATGACAGAGATACACAATTAACACAACCTTAACTGTGAATATGAATACAAAAGAAAAAGCAAAAAGTTAAGATAACAGAATCCAAAGATATATTGTTTATAAGAAAAAACCTGAACATACAAAAAAAATGTACTGAAACATGATTCACACAGTTAAAATGAGGTGCTGGTAAGTAATTTATTATGTTTTAGGTCACCTGGGAAAAAAAAGCAGAGGTAATAAACATGAGCTCAATAAAGGCAAACAAATATGGTTAAAACAGATCAATAGGGAAATATTATCCTTAAAGGTAGCAAAGATGATCAAATAATATCTATACTTAATATGTATGCATGGAATGGAATACTATCTAAGTATTTAAAAGTCAATCAAATTAACAGAGAGACAGCAAAACTTTAAGAGCTGGCTTTCTATGTGCCTTCTCAGACTTACACAAATCAAACAAAAAGATAAGAAAGGAGGAAATTAAGGGTATGAATAGAAATTTCAGATATAATATTTTTCTAGAACTTATTAAATGGAAATAGTAAGGTAAATATATATTTCTCAGCTTCCTGATCAGCACTCAATCTACTGTGCTGGCTTGCTATCTCTAATCAGTCATATTTAGGGCTTAAAATTTTTTATAAAGAAAGGTAAAAAGTGGAAATATTAAACACATTCTTTACTGACCCCAACATAACAAAAGGATAATCAATAAAAGACTTTTAAGGAAAGGCTTCATACTTATTTGGAGACTAACAAAATCCTGAAGAATAGATGATTTAAAGAACAAATCATAAAAACAACTGATAATTTCAAAGAAAATGACAAAAATGAAACATATAAAAAAATTACAGGAGCTAGTCTTAGGTAGCCCAGGGCAGCTAGGTGATGCAGTGAATAGAGCATAGACCCTGGAGTCTGGAACACCTGAGTTCAAATTTGCCCTCAGATACTTAACACTTACAAGCCATGTGACTGACCTTGGACAAGTCACTTAACCCCAACTGCCCTGCCCTCCTCCTTCCAAAAAGCACACACAAAAAAACTGTGATATAGCCAAGGTAGTCCTTATGCAAGTCAAATTAATAAGCACTTACTGAACTTACTATATGCCAACAACTGTGCTAACTCTGGAGGATACAAAAAAAGCAAAACAGTACTTGAATGGAGGAAACAGTATGCATACACCCATGTACAAACAAGATTAAAGTAGAGGTAAGGAGAAGGCATTAAGATTAAGGACTAGGGAAGGCTTGCCTTCCAAGATGTTTAAGATGAGGAGGAGGAAAAGCACAGACATCAGAGACAGTCAGTGAAAATGCCCAGAGTTAGAGAGACCGGAATCAGAAGACAAGCAGCAAAACCAGCAGGCTACTGTAATGGTCCAGGAATGAAGTGATAAGGACCCGCACCAAATATGGTAGCAGGGTAAAGTGTGTATCTCTAAACTCCGAGGAATGTCACAGCCAAAATCCAAAGTGTCTGGATCAAAAGAAAAAAAAAAAAGATAAAGGAAGGAAAGAAGGAAGAAAGAAGGAAAGATGAATGGAAAAAGAAATCAATAGTAAGGAACCAAAATCAGGATCAAATAAGACTTGGCAAAAAGAACTGTAAAGAAGAAAAAAATAGGGAATACAATAAAACTTATCCTGCATTACTGAATATAATCCTACCAGGAAAAAAACAGATTTTTAATGGAATAGAGGCCTTTCAAGCACTTCTGATAACTCAACAAATGAGGGAAAGAATAGATCAATGAAATGAGGAAGTAACTGAGGAGGAAACCCCTCCCCCCCAAACTAGAAAACATGTCCAATGACCCCAACTAAACATGAATACAGAAATCCTTAAAATCAAAGAACAAATGAAATTGAAAGAAAAAAATTGATTAGAAAAAAACTGTAGTTACTTGAAACAATGACAAAATAGATGAACTGATTAATTAGCTAATCTAATTTTTAAAAGACAGAAGAAACTTATTAATATCAAAAATGAAAAATCAAAATTTAGAATAATAAAAAAATAAATTATTTAAAAATATTTGCCTCATTAAATTCCAATGAAAATCATTGACAAATGAACTTGATGAATATTAAAATGTATGTTGGCCTTGATAAGGTGAACAACTCCTCCCTTCTTGTCCCCCAAAGATGACTTGTGCTCATATGGCAGCTCTGGGGTTCCAAGACTGGGGTAGGCCATGATGCTATACCTTAAACTCCTAGAATTAACCATAATATAATGGGCTCATACAGCTATATCTTGAGCTCTTCTAGGGTTAACCATGATATAAGGGGTAGGACAGGGATGGAGTAGGCTAGGTACACTATTACTCTACTATTGTAGCTCCTGAGCTTTTACTTATGATTCCTATTTACACAAAATTAATTATTCACAGTATCCTTACTGACTCAAACATTAAACTATTACCAAATAGTGAGGCAAAAGCAATAGGAAAATATAACATTTATTTAATATAAGGCAAAAGCAGAAATAATCAAAACATCACAATCTACTGATAAACCTGGATCATACTATCCTGCCAATTCAAGAAGGCACATGAGTAAAGAAATCTACATACCTGGGGCAACAAAGCTACTACTCTATTAGCTGTTCCTCTTCTGCCCTTAAGCCAATGAATCAATGACAAGCTCTTTTAGCTTATAGCTATCTTAATGCTGAAAAACTGCTAAGCTCTTATTAACATAAAATATATCAACAATATATCTGTTCGGTGACAAGCAATCTCCTTAAGCCAGAGGGCTATAAAACTCCTCAATTTGACATTCTGGGCAATGAAGACAAACCCAAGTAGCTCCTCACTCAATAAGATTATGTATTCTTCAATCAGCTTCTTGTAAAGCAAAGTCTTTCCTCCAGTAATCAAAATTCACAGCAAAACAGGTTAAAAACAGTTTTTTTCTGCCTCAATTCACATAGGGGGCAATTAGGCACCCTGGAGGGGTTTTCTCTTTCTGGTTGTAGATGGCACAAGAAAGCAATAGTGCTTACATCTGTACACAGAAGTAAGAGTCAGATGTCCTTCAATTAACATTGTATCTAAAGAGTAGACTCAGCTGACCCAGCAGTTCTTGAAGTTGGGCTAACCAATACTTTTCTTCAATCCGCATGTGCCCAGAAAAATGGCTGAAGAGTCAGCTAGCAAAATCTTCACTTTTCACCTTCTACATCTTCTGTCCCTGGTTTCTTAGGGCTCTTCGTATGATCACCTTTACTCTTCTTTTTTCTTCTATTTCCTTTCCTAGCTTCTTCTTGTTTTTCTTATATCCTCTAGTGCCTTGAATCAATACTTCCTCATAAGTAGTTATTTCTAACTTATGATATGAAGTTCAATGATTCACTTTTTTGTCAGATATGTCCAGAGGTCTTTGTATAATCTTTCTATAACAACCAAAACTTAATTGATTTACTAGCCATCTTCGTGGCAGAGAACATAACACCAGATCTGATGTCAGGATGATCTGAGTTCAAATTTGACCTTAAATATTTACTAGCCCTGTGACCCTGGACAAATCACCTAACTTCTGTTTACCTCAGTCTCCTCATCTGTACAATGGGGATAATAATAGTACCTATCTCCCAGGGTTGTTGTGAGGAAAAATGAGAGAATAATTGTAAAGCACTTAGCATGTTGCCTGGCAAATAGTAAGTGCTATATCAATGTTAGCAATTAATATTATTCTTCTTATTACTCTTTCTTAGATATAATAGCCTTTAAACAGTCACATGCAAAAGAACTGATAGACCATAATGCCCTGCATTCAGTGTTATCTCAGTCATTGACAACTATCTTAAAACCTGTCTTCAAACAAGTTCTTTCATTATCTTCATATGAGGAGCAGTTCTCTTTCTGGCCTTTGGAATAGTCTGTGTCTCATCAACAATTTATCTCAGAGACTGTGTGTTTTTTTACAGGTTGATTTTTATCAATGTTTCTTTCACTAGCATTCTTTTTCTGTACCTTTAGGCAACTAAATTGCTGTGAAAGGGGAGTATCTTACTTAAAAAATATATACAAAACATCCAGAATAACAGAACAAGAAATAGAAAATTTAAATAACCCAATATCAGAAAAAGAAATTGAATATTCCCAGAGTAAAGGACCAGATGGATTTACAAGTGAATATTATCAAACATTCAGAAGAATTTATTTCTGAATTACATAAACTACTCTAAAACAGAAAAAGAAGGGATTCTCTCAATTTCATTCTACAATACAAACAGAAATGAAGTAGAAAAAGACAATTATATAATGAGGATCATTATAACAATAGCATTTATATAGCACAGTAAGGATTATATAGAACTTTACATGTTGTTTTGTTAGAAAAATATTAAATACATTACTAGCAAAGAGCATATAACATACTAAAAACATTATATGCTACAACCAGGTTGGATTTATACTTGGAATTTAAGGTTGTGTCAATATTTGGAAAACTATAAACACAGCAGAAAGAAATATTAAGAACAAAAATAAAAATCACAGGATTACTTCAAAAAATGAAGAAAAAGTAGTTAACTGACTTCTTTTTTTTTTTTTTTGCTTTTTTTTTTAGAGGGCAGTTGGGGTTAAGTGACTTGCCCAAGGTCACACGGCTAGTTTTTGTGTTAAGTGTCTGAGGCCGGATTTGAACTCAGGTACTCCTGACTCCAGGGCCGGTGCTCTATTCACTGCGCCACCTAGCCACCCCGTTAACTGACTTCTAACGTCATGAAGTTACTAACTGCCATAGTTACTAACTGGGATCTGAACCCAGTTTCTCCAACTTTATAGAACCAAAACTCTTTTTCACTGGCTATACCCAAGAGGCAGTTGGTAATGTAGGTCAATGATCATAGATGTAGGACTGGAAGTGCTATCAAAGCCCAAGGAGTCCAATTTCCTCATTTTCAGATGAGAAAACTTAGGGAGAGGTTAAGTGATTTGCCCAGGACCACATAGGTGTTAAGTGTTTGCACTGGGACATGAAGCCAGGTATTTCTGCCTACAAGAGGGTCCTAGAAGCTATTCCATCCACGATTACTCTAGTATACAGCATAATTGGAGTAGCTAGAACCTGACTAAATTGTATCTGGAAACTATTTAGCAAAATAAGTAAAAATGCAAAACAACATAGATAATGTTAATATATGGTTTTCTACGTCACTATGCAGATAGAGAGATCCTTACAGAGCGTTTAGTGACACCTCATTTCTGTTTGAGTTTCTCACCAGGGCTCTACAGCAAGGTTAGGAGTGAAAACTGGCCTAGATCCATAGATTTGGGAGGTACTGAACCTATGGTCAGTGGGATGAAGTCACCAGCCTTCCCCCACCAAACTCCTGAGGTAGCTACGTGAATCCGAGCATCTTTAGCTCCAAGCTGCCCACCTGATTATGACGGACTGTAGGGCTGGGCCAGAGGAGAGCAAGCTCTAATCTCCAAGCCCCTTGGCGCCTGCTCCCAAAGCCTCCGTAATAGAGCTGCGGAGGCGGTAGAAGCAGCAGGAGTAGCTTCGCCTGACGCTACTGCGCATGCACAGTGGGTCGGAGCGCCGAAAATGGATTCAAACGTCCCGCCAGCTCCTTCAAAGTTCAAACAGGGCCAGGCCGGTATGACCGCCGCCGAGGCGGCTTTGCTGCGGCAGTGCCCTCTTCTCATTCCGCAGAACCTGGAGAAAACCATTTATGAGGGATTCATCTCAGCTCAGGTACCCACCTCCTTGGGAATCGGTCTCCGGGGCATGTGGAAGGGCTAAACAGTGGTGGAGTGTGAGGGATAGAAGGGGGTTTCCCGAGTTTGTGCAGGGAGCATTAAAGAGTTGGGAGAGTTCACTTTTCGGACCGGCCGCGGCGGGTGGTTGGGAGCCTGCGGAAGAGACGCAGCTCCAGGAGCTGCCGAGTTTAGATTGAAAGGTGCCCATGGCGCGCGCGCGCGCGAAAGAGAGAAAGACAGAGATGCCGGGGAGGTGCGATGACGTCAGCCAACGGAAAGTTCCAAAGGGGCGGGTCCGCCTCTCCTCCACTCCCCCCTCCCTTCCCCTTTGGGTAGACTTTAGCTCGGTTTCTGCAGTTTTTCAGAGCAGCATGTGAAGAGCGCTGGACTTAGGGTCTGGATAGCCTCTCGCTTCAGACAACTCACTTAACCTCTCATCCATTAAATGGGAATCTCATCATCATTAATTAAAAGTGCCAAGCACTGTGCGAGATGCTTCAATAACAAAGACAAACGCAAATAAACTGTCCGCTGCTCTCTACAAAAGAGAACAAGCATTTATTAAGTGACTGCTATAAACACACACACATACATACGTATATATACGTACGTACGTACGTGCACCCTCCCGCCCTTAGGAGCTTAACAAGCAGCTAGGGAAGGGACCAAGCATTTATTAAGCACCTACTAGGTGCTAGGCATTGAGCAAAGCCCTTGACAAATACTCATTTAATTCTTAACAACAACCGTGTGAAGTAGGTGCAGTGAGACAAAGTACTGGACTTGCCCCGAGTTTTAGTATGGCCTCAGACACTTAAAACTGGGAGTTTGGGGTTTTGTGTGCCTCAGTTTCTTCATCTGTAAAACGAAGATTGATAATAACTAGTGCCTACCTCTTAGGTGGATCCAATGAAATAGCATGTAAATTGCTTTGGAAGTTTTAAAGCACTGTAAATGCTAAAATAATAATAATTGTAATTATTATTATTATGGCTGTGACTGATGAGTAAGAATATGCTTTTACAGTGTTTAGTGTTACACAGATGTGAGCTATTATGTTGTATTTGTTGTTCTTTATTTGTGTTCAACTCTTCATGACCCCGTTTGGGGTTTTCTTGGCAAAGATACTAGAGTGGTTTGCCATATCCTACTTCAGGTCATTTTACAGCTGGGAAAATGAGGCAGACAGGGTTAAGTGATTTGCCCAGGGTCACACAGCAAGTAAATGTCTGAGGCAGAATTTGAACTAAGGCCTTCCTGACCCCAGGTCCAACGCAGTCTATCCATTGCATCATCACCAAGTTGTCCCAGTATAATATATAAAACAATGTAATTCAATCCAAGCTAAACTAACTGCTTTCTTTTAGACTTTTTTAGACAATTCTCCCCATCCCCCCTTAAACATTTACTAAGTTTAAAGTATGTGCTGGCCATTGTATATGTTTATGGCATTTTGTTATAAATGTATTGTAAAGGGGATTCCTACTTTTTTACTTTTGAGAGCTCCATTTCTGAAATTTTACAATATTGTGCTTGGGTACAAGTATTGGTAGCAGTTTCATATAGGACTGACATAGTAGATAGAACACTGGACTTAAAACTTACGAAAAGCTGAATTTGAATACTTCCTTAGACATGACCCTCAGTTTCTCCATCTGTGGAATTAAGATAATAATATCACATGCCTCACATGTTGTAAAGATCAAATGATAAATAATATATCTAAAGTGAATTGCCAGCCTCAAAGTTTTATAATAATTTAAAATAATAAAAATTATCATTATTATTTTAGTAATGATAGCTATTTTACCTAGTTCTATTATCTAGGAAGGATCACTCTAAAGGTTATGCCTTTATGCTAATTTTAGGAATTGAAAATGGCATCACATTCTAGTTTGCTGTCCAGTTCTAATATCACATCCTCTAATATCCAGTCCCTTTCTGGCAGAAGTGATCTCTCCTTCCTCTGAACTTAGATAGCTCTTTGTTACTTCCTGTCTCCTGATGCTTGCTCCATATTGCTTTGCATTATGATTATTTGTGTGTATGATCTTTGCCCTACTAAGTTGTAAACTCCTTGCCCATCTCCAATGGTGCCCAAGTAAATATTTCACTACATAAATATTTCAATTCAACAAAAACTTATTAAATCCCTATTGTGTATGTGTACTGTATAAAAAAGCAAACAAAAGAAGCAGTCCCTGGCCACAGCAACCTAGGAGGACACAGTATGTTCACGAGTAAGAAAATAGGATTTGCAAGTAATTTCAGGAGAGAGGGTATGAATCACTGAGTTGGATGGGCAAGGCCTTGTGTAGGCAATGGTGTGGTAGCATCAAGGCATTGTACACGTGTAGTTGAGAAGAGGATGCATTCCAGACCTGGAAGACCACTTGTAAAAGCTTCAAGGCAGGGGATGGAATACTGTCCCAAGGAAAGACGAGCTGGCTCCTTTCACTGGGGAATACCTGAGGAGGAAGAACATAAGACTGGAGAGATGGGTGGGAGCCCTGTTGAGAAAGGCTTTGAATGCCAGACTGAGGATATTATAGTTTATTTTAGAAGCAATAGGAAGCCATTGAAGATCTTCAAGTAGAGTTGACATTGTCAGGTCTCTGTGTTAGGATCATAGTGGAGGATGCATGGATAAGAAGAGGGACCTGAGTTAGGGACATACTGCAAGAGACTGACTGAGAAGGGAATGAACGTGGACAGAAGCTGTAAGATTGGAGGGAAGGGGATGATGTGAGAGATGTAGAGATGGATATGGATCAGCAAGCCTAAGCAGCAGCTTGCATGGAGATGGGGGCGGAGAGGGGGGGGAAGAGGGAGGAAGGGTAGTTATGAAGGAGGAAAAAGAGTCCAGAGCACTCCAGGTTGTAAATCTGTGTGACTGAAAGGACGATGATGCCCTCAATGGAAATGGGAAAGTTGGAAGAAGAAATTGGCCAGGGGCAGGTTTGTGGTGGGATGTGATGAGTGTGAGATGTGTGTGGGACATGCAGGTGAAGGTGTTCAGGAGACAGCCCAGATGGAGTTCAGGAATGAGATAAAGGCTAGATAGATCTGAAGGTCATCCATATTATAGGAATGATGATGGAACCTATGGAAACTGATAAGATCACCCCAGGGAGCACAGAGAAAGCAGTCAGGAAAATTCAAGACTTAGCCTTGGGGGATGCTCACTCACACCTGGTGGGCTGTAACATGATGACAGGCAACAAAGGAGACCAAGTAGGAACCATTGGGTAGGTAGGAGGACCAGGCAAGAGCAGTGTTAAAGAAGTGAGGGGGAAAGAGAGTTCAGGAGGGCAGGGCTGGTTGATTGTGGTTAGGAAAGATAAGAAGGGAGAAATAGTCACTGGAATTAGTTAAGAGGTTGTAGGTAATAAATGATCCTTAATTATTCAGTGATATATTTACTTGCTGCTTTTAGTTATGTGACCTGTCAGAATATTCCACTTATTCTCATAGGGATGAAATCAGACAAAACAAAGAGAATCGTATGTGGACTCAGAAGATTTGTGTTCAAATCCAGTTTTCCATTTACTATGAGTGTGGCTTGAACAAGGCTGTTTAATCTCTCTGGTTCTCAGTTTTTCTCATGTTAGTGATGAAGATGTTAAATTCAGTGATCTCTAAAGTCACTTTCAGGTCCTATATTTTATAATCTTTGCCACTAAAATGTACATATTCATATGTATCAGTGAGCATGTCATCATGTACTATACAATGTCAATTCCATTTTACTGTCATCAGTAGTGAAGGTTAAAAAAATAGATCTATTGGTATCCCCAAAGCTCGTAATTCACATAGAGTACAGATACTTTTGAAAAACTGAATTAATCTCTCTGCTCTTCAGTGTCCTCCTCCATAAAATGAAAAGGTTAAATGAGATGATCTCTGAGGTCCCTTGCAAATCTAGTGTCTTGAATCCTGTCACCTCTTTTCCTTAAAAAAAAAAATCCTCATTATTATTTATGTGTTTTGTTTTTATATCATGTTCTTTTCTGAAGTTTTCCTTGGCTTTTAGCACAATGCCTAGCACAGTAGGTGCTTAATAAATACTTGTTGACTTGACAGAGATTAAAAAAAGAAAGGATGGGGCAGTATAGTAAAACCAGCCAACATATCATCTGTGTCTGAGAGAATATTTGATATTCCACAGGCATAGCTCCTCCTCTCTTCTGCAGAGAAGGGAGAGAGAGGCATTTTCTCATCTTTGCTCTAGGACGGACCAAGCTTGCTCATCCTAAATGATATACCATTGAATTTCATTTTATTGGCCTTTCTGATTCTGTTGTTGTCATTGTGTATATTTTTTTCATGGTTCTATTTCACGCTGCATCAATTAATTTGTCCTCCCATGCCTCTCTGAATTCTTCATATTTGTTGTTTCTTATGGTGGAAAAAATATCCCATTACATTCAGATACAACCTATCATCAATTTTTCTACATACTAAGCTGGAAGTTTAAGAAATAAATTATCTTTTTAGCTATATCTTGACTTATTTTTATCAAAGCAGATAGAATTTGTGGAAAGGTGGTAATGCCCACCATTTTATTTCAGCTTTATAAAAATACTTTGGATAGTAAAGGCTAGCAGGAACACTTAATACTTCCCCTTATGTCTGATTATAAACAACTTGTAGATGATGTGTAGACAGAATTCCTGCTCAGGCATGGGTTTAATTGGATGAACTCTGAGGTCTTTTCCACATAGGATATTCTCTATGAATACAACCCCTCACCTCCATAAAACCTAACTGAATTAATTCTGATGGTATTTTCTTGGGATTTTGGCCTCAGCTATAATTCTGGTCTGTAACCACAGATGAACAATTACTCTTGTGTAACAAAGAACAAATTTAGGGATAGTGGTAGGATGGGAGAAGTGGAACGGTAGGATGTTATAGTCCAGAAGAGAAATTTTGGAGTTTAATATCACAGTATGACAGATTTTTCAATTAGAAAAACCCTTGGTGCTTATCTAATCTAATTAATGACTGAAATGAATTCTTACCATAATATATCCTATACATCCATCCACTTGTGGGGGAAGAAGGGGTATTCCATTCCCCTTTTGCCTTCTTTTAATTGTTAGAAGGATTCTTTTTGAAGTTTCTACACTAAGGAATATGATATTCCAGAGATCAAGGGAGCTAGGATTAAAACCAGGAATCACCTACTCAGCAAAATTGGGTGTAATGTATCAGGGGAAAATATGGTCATTCAGTGAGATGGAGGACTTTCAAGCATTCTTGCTGAGAAACCAGAACTGAATAGAAAATTTGACATTCAAATACAAAAAGTGTGAGAAGGTAAACATGGAAAAGAAATCATAAGGAACTTATCAAAGTTGAACTATTTACATGCCAACATGGAAAAAGGATAATTGTAACTTATGAAACTTTTCTCAGTATAAGGATAGGTGATGGGAATATAAATGTATATGTATGTATACATACACATATATCTATATAGTAGGGTATATATATATATAT
>CM053595.1:238707132-238739612 GCA_028646575.1 Pseudocheirus occidentalis
GGGCACAAGATCAATTTAATAGTAAGGGATGATATTTTAAAAGGTGAAATTGAGAGGTGAGAGAGAAATAGAATAAGAGGAGACAGAGAGACAGAATAGGGTTAATCATCTCTTATAGAAGAGGCAAGGGATAACTGTTACAATGGAAGGGAAGAACAGGAAGGCAAAAGGGAATGGGTCAACCTTACTCATGTTGAATTTGGCTTAGGGAAGGAATTACATACACTCTAAATTGGGTATCTTGCCCTACAGGAGAGTAGGGGGGATAGGAGTGAGAAGGGAGATGATGGAGGGGAGGGCAGGTTGGGGAGAAGGGTTGTTAGAAGCACACACTTCTGTAAAGGGACAGGGACAAAGTAGGGAATAGAATAAGGGCGGGGGGCGGGATAGAAAGGATGGAAATATAGTCAGTCTTTCACAATATGTCCATTGTGGAGATGTTCTGCGTAATTACACTTGTACAGCCTGTATTGAATTGCTTGTCTTTCCACTGGGGGTGGGTGAAGAGGGAGGAAGGGAAGGAGTCTATAATCAAATGTTACACATATATATATAATCATTATTATTTACATGCAACTGGGAATTAAGATATACAGGCACTGGGGTAAGGAGATCCATCTTGCCCTACTGGAAAGTCAGTGGGGTGATGGGGGAGGATGTAGGAGAGAGCAGATTGAGGGGGTATACAGTGGGATAACTGTTTTGGGGTGTGGATAGGGGAAAGATGTGGAGAAAATTTGTAACTCAAAATCTTGTGTAAATGAATGATGTAAACTAAAAATAAACAAAAGTTAATTAAAAAAAAAAAAAGAATTCTTTTTGAGTCTATGTAACTTTACCCCATTGCTGCTATATCTGCCTTCTTGGGGCCATGAAGAACAAACCTAATTGACCTTCCATATGACAGTCATTCAAGTCCTTGCAGATTGCTTCCATATCCCTCTGAGCTTTCTCTTTGAATTGAATCTCATATAGTTTAGACTCAAAGCCATTTACTGTTTAGGTTGCCTTCCTTTGGCCATTCCTCAATTTATTAATATCTTTTCTAAACTGTGAACGTTTTTAAGTGATGGCAAAGTTTAGTGTATAACCACACCAAGTAGGTGGATATCAGGAAAGGAGAAGTTAAGGAAGAAAGGGACCAGAGTATTAAAGGGATTATTGTTATAAATACCATTGTTGCTAAGTGAATTGTATGGGGAAGAGCAAAAGCCTACTCACTGACCAAAAAGAGTAAATTCTTGCTAATGTAGAATTATAGGAACAAATTTGTGTCTGCTTGAAACATTGAAGAGCCAACTTTTGAGGATTTCCTTGCATTGGAAGTTAGCTGCAGAGCTTGTTACCCACTTTAAAATTCTTGGGATCTTCTTTCTTTCAAGTAATAGAGAAAACTGTTGTAGTATCATATATGGTTTTAATACTTTTCAACTAACTCCCTAATTCCTGATTGTTCTTATCTGTACATGTAGTATATGTCTATAAAGTTAGGTTACAGTTAATACATAATACCTTTTAGTGCTTTAATGAAATGGTGAATCCTTGTTATTTGACCTTTTAAAAAGGTCAGACATACATTTTGTTTCATTTTTTTAAAGGCCATTTAAATGTAATAAAAGTGCTATAATATTACCACGAAAGTAAAGGTTATAGGGTATATTTAATTGTGTTCCTCTATTTTAAAAACTGCTTTAAGGGAGATTGTTCAAAATTTCCATCTGGTAAAGTGAACTTATATTAATTGTTTTTGGAGAATTTTTTTTTACTCTTATTTTTCATTTAATACTGTTGAAGTAAAAGATTATATTACTGTTTGTCTTTTTCTTTGCTCAAATTTCATCTTTTTTATCCTGCTTAAACTACTTACTGATTCATTTCCTCAAGAAAGTTTAACTCTGATTTCATTTTTTAGAAACTGTTTCACTTCCCCCTCCTACTGCTTTACCTTCCTTTTAGAAATATTAGAAAAACAAGGCCTATACATGCATATCTACATCTATGTTAATATCAACAGATAGCTGTTTACTGACAGAGCTATCTATAGTGTCATGTAATTTTTTAGAGCAATTTTAGGCTGTTTAAGCTTAAAACTGCACTTTTTGGGGGGGGGGCGAATGGTTTGGAGAGTAGAATGTTATTTTTTGTTGATAGTAAATATTCAGATAAGTGCTTTAGAAAATTAGTGAGGCCTATCATAGTGGCTAATATGACAAAAAAGGAAAATATTGGATGTTGCAGGGGATGTTGCAAAAACTGTGGCATGAATGCATTGTTGGTGGAGTTGTGAACTGATCCAACTATTTTGGAGAGCAATTAACCTCCCATGCATATGACTTCTATGTCCCTCTGAGCTTTCCCTTTGAATTGAGTCTCATATACTTAGGGGGAGTGGGTAATGGGAAATAAAATTAGAAAGGTAAAGGTTGAGGCAAAATTATTAAAGACCTTAAATGTCAAGTTAAAGAATTCTGACTATATTCAGGGAGTGGTAGAGTTCAAGAGGGAGCTATTGAAGGTTTTAGAGTGGGGCAGAGACTTAATTGGAACTGTGGTTAAGGTCTACAGTTTTTAGGATAGATTAAAGTGAAGGCAAGTTTAGAAGGAAATAAATTAAGTATTAGACTTAAATCTAAGCTAATAGACTAAACTAATAAGACCAAACAAAAGGTATTGAGGGCCTAAACTAGAATGGTGTCAGAGGGAATAGTAGATGAATACTAGCAATATTTTGCATGTAGAATCAACACAATTTGACACGTGTTTAAATTTGTTGTTTCAGAGAAGTGGAAGGAGTGAAAGATGATTATGAACTCTTAATATTGTGTGATTGGAGGATGGTGATGCTATCAGAAAGCCAGAAGAAGCCTGTTTTGAAGAAAATCAAGCACCATGTCAGGGAACATAGAGACAAAAGTCCTTGCCCCCAGAGACTTTACTTTTAAATGGAGGAGACAACACATATGCACAATACATATATACAGAATACACAGCATGAATAAAAAGGTGATTATGAGAGGGAAGGAACTAACAGCAGAGGTGTGGGTGAAGAATGGAATTAGGAAAGCTTCATGTAAAAACTTGGCACTTGAACTGAGACTGAAGGAAACCAGGGAACCCAGCAGAGGGAAGGGAGGAGGAAGTGTGGCTGGACTGCAGAGTAAGAGGAGAATAATTTTTAAGAGGACTAGAAAAGTAGTAATGAAGTTATAAAGAGATTCAAATGCCAAACAGGGGTTTATAGTTAATCCTGTAGGCAACAGAAATCCACTGGAGTTTGTTAAACAGAGGGATGAGGTGATCAGATCCCTGCTTTAGGAAAATCTCTTTGGCTGCTTTGTGGAGAATAGGTTGGAGAGGGTAGAGCCTCGAGGCAGGGATGTCTCCCTGCTCCAGAGATGCAGGATTCTTAAACTTTTTCCAGTCTGCACCCCTTTTTGCCTTTTGGCATTGTTAGTTGGCTGTGTGGCCTGAGGGCATGCTCAGTGCAAAGTGCTTATGCTTTGTGTTCAGAACCAAGATTACAATGAAGTTGCTGATGCAATGAGGCAAGTGCTGCCAGAAAGTCTCAGATTCATTATACATTTGATTTTTAATTAATTTTTGGTCATTGTGTGTTCAGAAACCTTTTTCTTTTGCCAAATTTATGGCATCATGACCCACAGTTTAAGAAGTGCTGCATAGATTATAATGAGGTGGCTGTATGGAATAGTCTGGGAGAGAAGTGATAAGGGTCTGAACTAGGATGGTAGCTGTGTGAGTGGAGAAATTGGGATGCATCTGAGTTATTTAAGAGAGAAGCTATAGAACTTGACAACTGACTAGATATGTCTTGTGAGTAAGAGTGAGGAGTTGAGGGTGACATGAGACAATGAGAGGATGGTGGTACCTTCTATAGAAACAGGGAAGTTAAGAGGAAGGCTGACTTTTGAGGATAAGTAAGTTTTGTTTTGGTCTTGTTGGGTCTGAGACATCTCATACTTTATAATGCAAGACAGGAGCTCAAAAGAGAAACTAGTAGATACATACTTATATGTAGGAGTTTACCCACTTAAAGATAGTAATTAAATCCTTGGGACTGATGAGATTACCAGGTACTAGGTTACAGAAAGTGAAGAGATGCCTTGAGGTATGCCTGATGTGGTCTAGGATGCTTTTGTCTGTAACCTCAGTTTGTAAAATCTCACTTGTGTTGAGGTTCCTATATATGTAACATCAGTTTGTAAGAAGCCTGTGCAATTAAGTTGTAAAAGTCACACTTTCCCCCAGCCATAAAGGCATTAACCCTGCCTCTCCCCTTCCCCCAGCCTAAAAGTCTTTTTCCCTGAGCTAGCAAGTCTGCCTAGATAAAGCACTTATGAATCCTTCAAAGGAGTTCTATAAACAGACCTTTAGAGAAATGGATAGCTCCTTTGTTGTAAGTAGCCAGCTGCACCCAAAAGCCTTGAACAACATTGTCAGAGAGATAACTCCATCCCAATATGGTACCTCCTGAATCCCTAATCAGTCTAGCTCCCAGACTTGGCAGCTCCTGAAACAATCAAGCCTATCCTCCCAACAGCCATATGGGCCATATCCCCTTTATCCTTGACCAAAAAGTAACCTAGTGATTTCACAAGCCAAAAACCGCACCTCCAAATAGCCCCCCCAGGGGGATGTCCCAGTGAATTATGGGCAATACACCTGTGCAGTTCATATAAAAAGTACATGTCCCTTTAAGCCTTCTAAACTACTCCTAAACTCCTCCCTAACTCCTCCCTAACTCCATCCTTGCCCACCTAGTTAGCATAATTAACCTTTGACTGACAGTTTTATGGTTATAAAAACTGCACCTCTAGCCCCTGCTCTTTGCAGGTTCCCTTAACCTTTTCCTGCCTGCTGAAGAGTGTAAAACTTTATAACTCTACCTTAGATCCCTGCACTTTGCAGGTCTCCCTATTTTTCCTGCCTGCTGCTAAGTCAGCATAATAATAAACTTTGTGACCTTGCCAAAGGATAGCTTGAGTCCTGTGAAATTCTTTCCAGACAAGAACCCTCTAGGGATTCATATGAGATCCCTCAGACACCCACCTCTCCCCAACCTCTTCATGCCCACAGGAATAGACACAAGGGCTGTTATCTGCATGATTAGGAGGAGACCAGGAAGGAGTAGTCTTCCAGTTAGAACTCTGAGAGAGCCCTGGCCTGAAAACCCAGAGAGTATCCAGAAGCTACAATGTTACATGATGCAGAAAGGCCAAAGAGGATGAGGATTGAGAACAGGATATTAGTTTTGTCAAGTTGAAGACCATTTGTAACTTTGGAGAGAACAGTTTCCTTTGTGGAAAGATGAGCTCAGTTTTGACTATCTTGAGTTCAGTGGGGGTGTGATATGTGGGTAAAAGGTTTCTATTGGGCAATTGGAAATGTGGGACTAAAAAACTGGAATGACTAAACAAATTTTGATGTAATAGAATGTTTTTATGCCATAAGAAATGACACAATGGACTGTTTCAGAGGGAAGTGGGAAGGCTGTTTTGATATGATGAAGAGTGAAGTGGACAGAACTGGGGGAAGAGCAAGGAAAATAACATTATAGAGAAAAACAACTTTGAGAGACTTTTTGTTGTTCAGTCATTTCAATCATGTCTGACTCTTCATGATCCCACTTGGGGTTTTCTTGGCAAAGATAATGAAATGGTTTGCCATTTCTTTCTCCAGTTCACTTTACTGATGAGGAAACTGAGGCAAACAGGGTTAAGTGACTTGCTCAGGGTCACACAGCTAGGAAGGCTTGATTTTAAGTCAGGAAGATAAGTCTGTACCATCTACTACACCATCTAGCTGCCCCTTGAGAGACTTTAGAATTCTAATTAGTGTAATGATAAACCTTGAGTCCAGAGGACTGAAGATGAATCTCACTTCTTGCCAGAGACGAGATAGACTTAAAATACAGAATGAGTCATGCACATTTGTATATGGCCAATGTGGGAATTTGTTTTGCCAAACTATGTGTATGTATTTTCAAAGTTTTTTTTTTTAACTGTTCTATTAGGTGGACAAGAGGAGAAAGAAATAATACATGTATGTAAGTATAAATTTTTTAAAAAAGGAAATGTGGAGCTTGAGCTGAAGATAGAGGTTAGCACAGTATATATAATTTGTAAATCATGAACATAGAAGAGATAGTTGAAACCATGTGCATGAATGAATCAGTCAATTGAAAGAGTATTGTACAAAGAGAGAATCTTGAGAAGTGCTTATGTAATAGGCTCTTTTCTTCTTTCTTTCTTTTTTGTTTATTCATATGTAGTAGTTCCAAAGATAAGGTTGTGGCCATGAACTTTAGGGTCAGAAAAGCACTCTTGGAAACAGACACAGCAGAGCCCTACCTTTCAGGTTGGGGTGATTTGCCCAAGGTCATAGAGGTAGTAGTAACAGGTATGGTAGGCTAGATTTAAACCCAAGTCCTTGAGTTTCAGGGCCAGTGTTCTTTCTGCTGTACCATACTATTCTTCACAAAACCTCTATTCTCCCAAAATATTTTTCTGGATTTTCTCAAAGATGACAGTCAACTTTTTTAGTCTTGCACAGACTTGTTCTGATAGCTTCTTGGCTTGTCATAATAATAATTTCATCCTTGAATAAATGGAGGAAGAAGAAGAATTTGCTATTCTTGACTTGCTTCTTACTGAAAATAAAGAGAACTGTCTGATAAAGTAGGAACAGTGGTAACCTTGGGGAGAAATGATTATTCCAGGTAGGAAAGGTGAGGAAAGCCAGCACGTACCCCATATTTTTAGAGGTCAGATATAGGATGCCTTGCGCTAAATTCTGTATGCAAAGGTAACCTGAGAGGGATGGGAACTCTTAGAAATCAAATTCTGAGGGCCATAAAAGAAGAAATTTTAATAAGAGGGAGTGTTTACATGTAGGGAACTGATGAACTAAATTAGATTTTTAGAAGACATGTTCAGAAGAAGCAAGCAAGAATGACTAGAGCTGTGTGACATAGTCATTTAAGAGTAATGCAACGGGCGGCTAGGTGGCCCAGTGAATAGAGCATCGGTCCTGGAGTCAGGAGGACCTGGGTTGAAATGTGGCCTCAGATACTTGACACACTTACTAGCCATGTGACTTCGGACAAGTCATTTAACCCCAATTGCTCTCCAAAAAGAAAAGAAAAAAAGAGTAGTGCAGGTGACCCTAGAACTCAGCATGACTTGAGTCTGTTGGCAAAGTATGCTAATGGTGATAGTCTTTTGTAATTTGATTTTATCAGAGAGAAAAATGGAACATTGCTCAGGATGAACAGATCAATGATAATTGAGAGAAGGCAGAATTACTCAATTTTTGTTTTGCTTATAATTTTACTTCCAGACCATTGGAGTTGAAAGGACAGAAGAAAAATGGCTAATAGTTGTCCATTAGAGCATTTAGCTGTCTTAATGACTTCAGATTAGCAGGACCAAAGGAAGTATGTTCCAGGATGCTGAAAGAACTGGTATATGAGCTGCTTTCAATGATTTTTGAAGATCATGTATGATGGGAGATACTTTGAAAAATCATAGAGTTCTCTATGCTAATGAAATAACCAGTTTGTTCTTTTAAAAAGGAAAGGGAGAGGGAGAGAGCAGGAGAGGGTGGGGAGAGAGAAAGAGAGAGAGAGAGAAAAAGAGAGAGAGATCATGAAGACTCTGAGGCTATGAGGGTCTGGGGAAGGGCAAATGTTTCAATTTTTAAAAGTTAAAAGGAAGATAATAATAAGATCTATAGTGGAGAAAGAAAGATAATGGGATCTTCAGAATAAAGGCCCACTTAAAATTATTTGGCATTTAAGGGACTGTGATTATCTAGAAGGAGAATCGGTTATATCAAGTGCTATCTTGGCTTCACCAAAAGCAAAACATTCCGTATTAACTTGATTTTCTTTTTCTTTTTTTGACAAGGTTATTAGATTGGTAAGCAGGAGAATGTTGTAGATATGTAGTTTCCTTGCATTTGGCAAATATTTGATAAAGTCTCTCCTATGCTTGCCTAGGAGATGAAGAGTTTTGTGAATTTAGAACAGGTTCAGTGACCAGACCCCAAAACCAATTATTAATAATTTGTTGACTTGAAAGACCATCTCTGGTAGAGTGTCTCACGGTCTCTCCTTGGCTCTGTACTGTTCATATGTAGTAGTTCCAAAGATAAGGTTGTGGCTATGAATTTTAGAAAAGCACTTCTTAGGCTCTCTTGGGAACAGACACAGCAGAGCCCTACCTTTCAGGTTGGGGTGAGCCTTTTAATGAGCCTTCCATCTCGGATTATTTCCCTTTTACTCTATACAGCTAAATGTAGAGAATTGTTTGCATCTTCTCTGCTCATTAGAATATGTACTTCTTGTGCTCAGGGATCACCATTTTGCCTTTCTTTGTATCCTCCTCACTTAAAACAGTGATTGGCAGAGATTAATAGATGGTTGTTGATTGTTTGATTAATTGGTAGTACCACTGATATAAAGTATTGATGGTGTGCATATCAAATTATTTATTTTATAAGTGATGTCATAGTAAAAGTCATTCTTCTATTTCTGTCTTTTTCAGTCTGCATCAGTTCATATAAGACTTTGTATGTCTCTTGAAATCATCTTCCTCATTTCTTATAGCATAATGACCTCATATGTCACAATTTATTCAGCCATTTTTCATTCAACAAGCATTCTCTTAGCTTGTTTTTTTTTGCCATTGCAAAAAGAGCTGCTAGAAATATTTTTTTGTAGCTATAGGACCTTTTCCTCTTTCTCTGCTCATATTTGTACCTAAAAGGAATAGAGCTCACATTGGTAGTTCTACGCCCAAGAGCAATAGTCAGTGACTTTGTGTGTATGATTCCAGAATGCTTTCCAACTATGCAATAGTGTGCCTAATTTCCCTCAGCCCTTCCAACACTTACTATTTTCCATTTTTGTCATCTTTGTCATTGTGATGGTTATGAGTTAGAAACTTAGAACTGCTTTAATTTGCATTTCTCTAATTAGTGATTTGGGCCATTCTTTCATATCACTATAGATAACCTTAGTTTCTTTGAGAACTGTATATCCATCTCTGTAGGCCATTTATCAATTGAGACTCAATTTTTTTTTCGATAAATTTTAATCAGTTTCCTTATGTATCTTAGAAATGAGACTTTTATCAGAGAAATTTGCTATAAAGGTTTTTCCCAGTTGTTTCACGTTTTATTTTAACTTTTTTAGATTTGTTTGTGTAAACTCTTTTTTAATGTTATGTAATCAAAATCATCTTTCTTTTATTTCCTGTGATCCATTCTATTCCTCCTAATAGTCATGAACTTTTTCTCTTATCCCCAGATCTGATAAGAAATTTTTCTTTGTTTCTCTGATTTGATTATGATCTGACCTTTTATAACTAGGTCACATACTCATTTTGTATAAGGTATGATGTGATGTGTTGGTATAAATCTAATTTCTTTTACACATCTGCCCAGGTGTCTCAATTTTTGTCAGATTGTGAGACCTGAGGCAGCTAGATAGAGCCCTGGGCCTGGAGTCAAGAAGAGTTCAGACTTGTTCTAGATACTTACTGACCTTGTGATCTTGAGCAAGTCACTTAATCCCTGCCTCAGTTTCCCCAATTATAATGGGAGTCACAGTAACTACTTTGAAGGGTTGTTTTGAAGATCAAATTAGATAATAATTTTAAAGTGTTTAGCACAGTGCCTACACATGGTAGATGCTATATAAATGTATACCTTATTCCTATTTCCCTTACACTAATGAGCTGAAGTCTAGTCTTTGTATTTATCAAATACTAGGGTATTAACCTTATAACTAATGTATGTTGTATACCTTATCCATTTCACTGTTTATTTTTTTTTAACCAGTACCAAAATGTTTTAATTATTGCTACTTTGTAGTATAGTTTGAGATATGGCACTGCTGGTTTATAAATCAGCTGTATCACAGAAGGAATTTTATAGTATCTCTTCTTTTGTTTTTGTTTTGTTTTTTATAAGTAGTTTTTGTAATGGAATTACTATTTGAGTGCTTGATAGAATTAACTTTTCAATCTATCTGGTCCTGGAGTTTTTTCTTTGAAAGTTCATTTTTGGTTTTTGTTAATTTGAGTATTTTATGTTTCTATAAATATTCATTTCTTTAAATTGTCAGTTTTTTGGTATATAGTTGGGCAAAATAATTCATAATAATATCCTTTATTTTACTTTCAATTTTTATGAATTCTTTCTCTTTTCATTTTTGATACTGGTAACTTGGCTTTCTTTTTAATCAAATTAATTAAAGGTTTCTCCATTTTACTGTGGGTTTTTTTTTTCAGCTCTTAAATTGATTCAATTCAGTATGGGTTTAAAATTTTTTTTTGTTAAAATCTTCTTTAATTATCAAGATTTCTACTTTAGTGTTTAATTGTGATTTTTAAATTCTTGGTATCTAGCTTTTCTAGTTGCATTTCTAATGCATTGATGTATAAAAGTGTTTTGTGATGTAATATTTCCCCCAAGTTCTGTTTTAGCTGCATCCTCAAAATTCTGAAATGTTAACTCACTGTTGTTCTATTTAACGAGATTATCTGTCATTTCAGTGATTTATTCTTTGATCTTTCAGTAAGTCAGTCTCCCAGTTGATTTAAAAAAAAATACTTTCCCCAAAGGCCCATTATTTAATATAATTGTTTTTGTATTATGATCAGTAAAGTATGTGCTTAATATTCCTGCTTTTCTTCATTTATTTGTAAGGTTTCTGTGTCCTGAGACAAGAGTAATTTTTGTAAAGATGTTATATATAGTTGACAATATTTATGCTTCTTTCTATTTCCATTCAGTAATCACCAGATCTCTATTATATTTATTTTTTCTAAATTTCTGTTTAGGTCCTAACTTCTTTCTTGTTGACTTTTTTTTTGGTTAGAATTACAAAAAGTTTACAGGGATGAACTGAGATCCCTTATCATTGTTGATCACCTTCTTTTCCTTGGTACTCTGTTCTCTCTAGGTTTTGACAAAATTGCTCTCTCCTAGTTCTCTGCAGATCACTTCTTTGACTTCTTTACAGTATCTTGGTCCAGTTTGTGCTTATTTATCCCTCTGTATTATTTTAGTTGGTGATTTTTATCAGTGCTCTCTGGTTCATTTGCCGTCACTGTACAGATGATTTTCAGACCTCTGTATCTAGTCCAAAATCTCTCTTGAGCTTCACTCTCATATCTTTCAGATCTTTACCTTTTAGACATCTCAAACTATCCTATAGGGATACAAAAGTCAACATGTCTAAAATATTATTATTATTTGCCATCTCCTGCCTTCTAAGCCCTCTCCTCTTCTTTCTTTCCTTATTAATGCCACCATCTTCCCCATCACACAGACTCACAACTTAGATGGCATCCTCAGCTTCTCTCACAAGGTCACTCCTCATATATGACCTATTGCTGAGTCTTTGTCACCTTCTCAACATCTCTCCTCTACGTCCCCTTTTTTCTATACACGTAGCCACCACTCTGATGCAGATTCTCATTACCCTGCTCACACCTGTACTGTTGCAAAAAGTCTTCTGATATGTTCCCCACCATTTTCCACTCAGCTGCCAGTGTGATTTTCCTGAAACACGTATCACCAAACTCCATCGGCTCCCTGTTACTCCCAGGACAAAATGTAAAATCCCTGGCTTGACATTTAAAACTCTTCATAACCCGGCCCCTTGCTGCCTCTCAATTCTTCTTACATGTTACTTCCCAGAACAAGACTCCCATGTCCTGTCTTTGCGCTGTCTGTGTCCGATACCTGGAATGTTCTCCTTTTCACTTCTGCCTTCTGGGCTCCCTAGCTTACCCTATACTCAAATCCCAACTTATGCACAACGTCCCTCCCCGCGCCCCACTTTGCTCACCCCTTCCCCAGTTATTAGTGACTTCTCTCTGAGCTTGTCTTCCATTTGTGCTGCATATATCATGTATGTATAGTACAGTTATTTCCAATTTATTGTTTTATTTATTTATTTGTTAATTATGTATTCCATTGCATTTAACAAAGTGACTGGTAAATTGTAAGTGCTTAACAAGTATTTGACTGGTTTGTCAACTGCATACACAGGCTTCAAAGAAAGATTGAATAACTACTTTACATGCATTTTTTAGGGCATCGTCTGTTCTGTGTTGAACTAGATAACCTCCGAGATTCCCCCCCTCAACCTTCCCAGCCATGAAATTCTCAGATTCTGTGGAGTCATTGGAGTTGAAAATAAGAAACTGTTAAAAGAGTTATCACCACGGATGCTGTTGTAACTTGGGATGATGGCAGGAGATGAGATGGAAAGAAAGACTATGAGTCAGGTGGTGAAATAATAGTGTTTGTCAAATATATTTGAGGTTTGTAGACTGGTGTGTAGTGGTGATAGAGAGAGAACATAACAGAATCATGCTTTGAGCTTCAAAAGAGGAGAAAGATTGTTGAATGATGTTGGTATAATAGTGGCCTGGAAGCATCAGTGAATATTTCTTATAAATCTGCTGTCAGTTGCATGTTTGGTTTACATAACTAAGAATA
This sequence comes from Pseudocheirus occidentalis, assembly GCA_028646575.1. Lineage (NCBI taxonomy): Eukaryota > Metazoa > Chordata > Mammalia > Diprotodontia > Pseudocheiridae > Pseudocheirus > Pseudocheirus occidentalis. The sequence goes on from CM053595.1 coordinate 238,719,667, forward strand.
TTTTATATTTCTCCCTTAAAACTAGCTAGCAAGTTGAAAATATGAAGCTTGCCTATGTATTTCTATTTTATGGTGTCATCTTTTGGCATAGTGTATTAAAAGCAACTGCTTTTTCTAAAAGGAATTTACTTTTTTGATGAATTAGTTTCCCATGAGAAATAACCCTCCTTTAATTTCTTCCTTAGATTGATGTTAGCCATTTCCTTGTATTTCCTGTGACTGCGGGTATGTTTCTTGTTAAAAATAAACACTACTGTATCTTAGAGTGTCTGTGATACTACTTCCTAATGAGAATGGGAAGATTCTGACAAACATTGCCTTTAAAAAAAGTCTTGAAGTTCATAAGCAATCGAATAGCAAGAAGTACAATATTGTACTTTGAGATAATATGAACTTTTATCTTCCAGAGAAAGGAAGGAGGAGTGATTTATAATTTTATTTTGTTACTTCTGACTTTTGAGTGTTTTATTTATGATGTAAATTGTGTTTGAACACAGACATATTTTCCTTTTCATTTTAAAACTTTGAAAACTCCAAGGGGTGATTTTTCCAATAATATACTTAAGTAATTAATTTTTAAAGTGTCACAAAGGTATATTAGAATATTTTGCTTGTCCTACAATTAATTTTTTTAATGCCTTCAGAATTGAATTCCGTTTTCTAAAGCCTTTTAAAAAAGTTTTTATTAGTGTCTTTGTTGCATTATCATAGTTTTCTCTAGCAATCATCCTGGTCTTTTCCCTCCCAGACAGCCATCTCATGTAACAAATAGTATTTTTTTTAAAAGATTAAAAAAAAAAGAGTGAAAAAATCAGCACAATTGCTCTCTGTGCATTGAAAAGATCAAAGACTTGCTGAAAGTGATGGATTGGGAAGGTCCTCTCATAGTTCTTCCTTTGAGATGTGCTTGTTCTTTAAATTTTGTGAGATTCACTTTGTGTGTGTGTGTGTGTGTGTGTGTGTGTGTGTTTCCATTCACATTGTTGTAGTCTTTGTATATGCTATTTTTTTTGGCTCTGCTCACTTCACCCTATATCTGTTCGTGTAGATCTTTCTATGTTCCTTTGTATATATCACACAGATTATTTCTTCTTAAAATCATTCATGTACCACAGTTTGTTTAGCCCTTTCCCAATCAATGGCATTTTTGTTGTTCAGTCATGTCCAACTCTATGTGACCTCATGGACTTTTATCCATGGAATTTTCTTGGCAAAGATACTGGAGGGGTTTGCCATTTCTTTCTCCATTTTGCAGATTGGAAACTGAGGCAAACAGGGGTTAAGTGACTTGCCCAAGATCACACAGGTAGTAAATGTCTTAGGTCAGATTTGAACTTGGATCTTTATGACTCCAAGCCTTATGCTCTATCCATTGAATCACCTAGCTGTCCCATCTATCTAGATGCCCCAGTGGCATCTACTTTGTTTCTAATTCTTTGCTATTACAAAAAGTGCTGCTATAAATTTTTTGATGTACATTGAATGTTTTATTCTTATCAATGGCTGCCTTGGGGTATATTTTCCACCAAGATGCTTTCCTGGACTTTATTGTCTCCAACAACTCATCATTTCTTAAAGATGACAACAACAACCATACCTTTTCAGTACTCCCTGCCCTGGGGACCTCTCCCTCCTTAAAGAGGTCATTGGGTGGACAAGTGAGTGCTCGTGCTGTATCCACCATTGAAGGAAGGCACTCAGGGCATTCACCTCATCATTATTTCCTACCCCTGGGTCCTCTACCTCACTGATTCAGCTTCTTTTTATGTGTTGTTTCCTGCCATTAGATTATGAACTCCTTGACTACAGGGAAATGTCCTATGCCTTTCTTTGTATCGCCAGTCCTTAGCAGTTTCACACAAGTAGTAGGTACTTAATAAATGTTTATTGGCTCTGATTCTTTAAGTCCAGTAATGGAATTCTCTTGACATTTTAGTCACTTTATTTGTATAATTCCAAATTGCTTTCCAGAATGATTGTACCAATGCCTGTGTTTCTACAATTTTGCCATTATTGACTGTTTTCATTCTTTTTATCTTAGAAAATGTCAATTAATATATATTTGTTAAGTGCTTACTATGCACTAGATACTGTGCTAATCTTTGTGGATGCAAAAAGGGGCAAAAGACAACCCCTGCACTCAGGGAACTTATGATTTAATCAATTTGCAGGGTTTTATTGATTCACATTTCTCTTGTTATTAGTGATTTGGAGCATTCTTTCATATGGTTGCTAATACTTTGGTTTTAAATATATATACATATATACACATATAAATACATATATACACATACATACATATATGTGTGTAGTATATATATATCTGTAGTCAATAGTTTACTTGGTTGTAAATATATACGGTTTCATATTTATTCATATATGCCTTTATATATTTTTTAATTTTGTTAATTTTGTTTGTTAATTTATATGCCTTGGATATCAAACCCTTATCATAGAATTTTGGTACAAAGAATTTTTCCCATTCATCTGCTTCCCTTTTCATCCTTGTTGCCTTAATTTTATCTGTGTAAAAACTTTTTGTTTCATATAATGAAAGTTATCAATTTTATCTTTTTTAATTGCTTCTATCTCCTGTTTAGTTAAGAATACATCTGTTCCCTTTTTGGGTGGCTAGGTAGCTCAGTGAGTAGATCACTGGTCCTGGAGTCAGGAGGACCTGAGTTCAAATCTGGCCTCAGACGCGTGGCACTCTTACTAGCCATATGACTTTGGGCAAGTCACTTAACTCCAATTGCCCTCCAAAAAAAGGCAAGAAAAAAATTAGAATACATCTCTTATGCATAACTGTGAAAGGTACAGGAGCCAGCTCTCTTCTATTTAATAGTATGACAGTTAATATTAAAGTCACATATCCACTTAAAATATATTGTGGAATATGGTGTTTTCCTGCCTGACTGCTTTCCACTTTTGCCATAAATTTTTATCTTATAGGGGGTTCTTACCTAAGTAATTTATGTTTTCCTTACTGACCACTGAGTTATTGAGTACTATTGTTTCTAATCCTTCCTTGTCTTGTTTGTATCTCCCTTGTCTAGTCTGTCTAAAGTCTCAAAAATGGGACATTATATAAAGGTATTGGTATAGATTCACCATGAAGACAATTTGTACTTTTGAATAGTTTGTCCTGAAATCAATCATTGACACATAGTTCATGATTGTTTTTTTCCTCCAGTTTTTCTTTTCAGAGTAGCAGAAGAAAATCACTTTTGTACATTTTTTTTCTGAGAATATAGAAACTTTAAGGATATATAGTAATTTAACTTATTTTCTCAGAGTTGCTAAATAAAAATGGAACTTCCAAACTTGATTATAATATTTTAGTGCTGTGTTTTATTTTGTTTTCCAGGGAAGGGACTTCCATGTTAGAATATTGTTACCTGAAGATCGTCAACTAAAAAATGCAAGGTAAAGTGGTGTTCTTCATTCATTTAAAAGTGATGATACGATGTATCTTGTATCAAAAATCCACCTCGTATGTAAGTTGAACTAAATTTTCTTGGGTAAAAAAACCATGTTAAATGTGATTCTCTTATGTATAGGTTGATATCTACTTTTGCCGTTTACCTTGAATCTTGAATTGCATCCTCTGTAAGACTGGTCCAGCCCACCCCAGGAGTCAGGGTTTTCCATCCACTAACTGGCACATAGCCTGTCTCACATAGTTTCTTTATATCAAGTGAACTCTTATACATGATTTTTTAATACCACTAGCAAAGCATTCCTCTCAGTCATTTGTTCAAGAACACTTATTGAGTTTATGCATCATTTGATACTAACTACTAAGTGGGCACAAAACCAAAAATGATATTGTGTCTGTGTGAATCATTAAAGTTTAGGGGTAGTTCATAAGGCATAGAATATATGTCACACCTTTGGCAGCTAGCTTAAGAATGCCTTCTGTTGTTTGCAGGGGAATTCTGTGAGAGAATATGGCAAGATAAGCATAAATTTGGTACTTTTTCAGATATACTATTTCATCTGTGTAGGAAGCTCCAGGAGAAAAACTTCCCCTTACTGCTGTTCAGTCCTGTCCAACTCTTCGTGACCCTGTGGTTGACAGCACACTAATATTGTCCATGGAGTGTTCTTAGGCAAAGATATGGGAGCGGTTTGCCATTTTCTTCTTCAGTGGATTATGGCAAACAGGTTAGGTGACTTGCCCAGGTTCACACAACTACTTATGTCTGAGGTCATATTTGAACTTGGGGCTTCCTGACTCCAGGTCTAGCACTCTACCATTTAGCTGCCCAGAAACTTCTCCTACCCATGTTGATAGGCACCTTCTCTTCAGCTTATAGTCATAGAGAGTTGCCTGGGACATCAAGAGTCTATGACTTGTCTACAGTCATAAAGCTAATCTCGGTCAGGGTAGAATTGACCCCAGCTCTTCATGACTGCACGGCAATTTTTTTTTTTTTTTTGCCATTTTGAAGACTAAAAATATTCTATCTTTAAGACCTGCCAATTTAAATAGACTCCAGAATTTCAGATTTGGAAAGAATATTAGGGGAAATCTAGTCCCAAGCCTCCTCCACCTCCTCCACTCCCTTCAGAGGAACCCATTCTGCTTCTCAGGTAGTGGTGATTGGTAGGCTTTCTTTTACCCTTGCTTCTATTGTCTACTTAGTGACTTCCCCTGTTGTTCCTAATCTTGCCCTCAGGGCCAAGCCAGAGTCTACCATCCTCTATCCCAGTGCCTGCACTTCAGATATTTGAAGATATCTGTAGTGTCTATAGTCTCCTACTTCTGTACCTGACCCTCAGTGGTTTCACTACTTGACCTTTTCTGGATGGTCTTTAGCTCATTAATACCCATCTGCAAATATGGCTTCCAGACCTGAACTAGTACCCCAGATCTGCTCTGAGCAGGAAGGAACACGGAGGACTCTCCTCTCTGGTCCTGGGTGTTACATACAAGTCTGATAGAGTATAATACACAGCCTTATAGGTTTTATTTAACTATAAATTTTTTTGTTTAATTCTCTTTGGGTGGAGAAACTCATTCAGTAGGAAAATATTTGAGTTCTGCTGTTAGTAATGATATTATCTTGGTAAGTCATAATTACTATGTATTGTCCTTAAATTAATCATGTTATGATATAATGTAATATAGTAGAACGAATATTAGACTAGGAATTAGGAGGGAGCTGGGTTAAAACTATAGTTCTGATATTTACTAATTATAAGACTGAACAAATTACTTAGCCTCTTTCCTTATCCATAAAATAGGAATGATACATGGTGATATATCCCCTAGTAAGGCAGCTAGACGGCATACTGGATAGAGCTCCAGACCTGGAGTGAGGAAGATTTGAGTTCAAATTTGACCTTAGACATTAGTTGTGAGATGCTGGGCAAGTAGCTTGACCTGTTTGTCTCAATTTCCTCACCTGTAAAATGGTGATAACAATATCACCTACGTCCCAGGGCTGTTGTGAGGATAAACAGAGATCATTATTATGAAGTACTTGCTCTAGTGCCTGGCCTAGAGTAAGCACTATATGAATATTATTATTAGTAAAATGTTTTGCAAACCTTAAAGCATTATATAATTATTAGCTTTTTTTGGGATCTCATATGGTGATTGAAATCCTTTATATTCCTGCCTGAACTAAAAACAGTCATCGCAATAAAATTCATATGTATATAATGCTTTAAAGTTAGCTATAATTAATGCTAAAATTTTGAAGATAGTATTTTAAAAATCATTAATAAAATTAATTTGTCAAGAATTATGTTCATTTCTCCATTTGGTGTATACATATAAGTGTCTGTGTTTGTATCATATAAAGAAATATTAAAAATAGTTTTTGAATGAGGATGAAGCTGTGCATCACCCATAACAATAATAAAAAACCTTGTGTCCTATTTTTAATTTTTAGACTACTCTGCAGTTGGCAGCTGAAGATAATACTGGATGGATATCATCAGATATTAAATCAAGTATGGCCTTTAAAAAGTACCTTAATTGGGGCGGCTAGGTGGCGCAGTGAATAGAGCACCGGCCCTGGAGTCAGGAGTACCTGAGTTCAAATCCGGCCTCAGACACTTAACACAAAAAACTAGCCGTGTGACGTTGGGCAAGTCACTTAACCCCAACTGCCCTCCAAAAAGCAAAAAAAAAAAAAAAAAAAAGTACCTTAATTTATATAAGTAAAAAAAAAAGAATTTTATTATTTGGTTAAACTGTAAAATTGATTATGTATATATACATGCATGTACATATGTATATATATATGTATATTTCAATCAAAGCTTCAGATCATTGGGATAACAGGAGTTTTTTTATCTGTATGATTGGGGGTTGATTGTGTAGACAAGATAGGTAATAAATGAATAGGCTACCCATGATTATTTTTAAGTTTATATTCTCACTTTTGAAAGTTTTTGCATATACTGGAGAGTTCTAAATCAACAAGATATTATAAAGCAATGTTAAATGTTAATGTATAACCCTCCATTTAAGAAAAAGGTTCAATATTCATATTCTCCGTGTAAAGTTGATACTCACTTATATCATTTTCTCTACATTTAACTTTCTATATTTATATATAGATACATATTTTGTATGAAAATATTTCCCCTAATTATTTCTTATACCAATCTTAAAATTTTACTTTCACATGATTAATTAGTAAAATTGAGCCCCCCAAAGCATATTAAAAATATGAAAAGCCCTTTTTGCCTTGTGTGATCCATTCTTCCCCCTCTTGTTTGGCAGTTATGATGTATTTTAATTGGTCGTTTTAATTAGTTCTTCATTTCGACTGTCCTCCTCAATTTTTGTCCATTTGAACATATGCTAACTGTTGAAGAAACTGAGGCAGAGGTCAGCGTGACTTACTCAGGGTTTGAAATCATTTCTTCCTGAGTCTAGGTCCATTATTCTGTGTAACATGGCACCTAGCTGCTTATCTTGAAGCAAATCAGAGATTCTCAGAGGCAGAGAGAGATGAAGATAGCCATGCAAAGCCATGGAGATGAGAAATGGATAGCATCATATGGAAAGAGTGGGCTAGAATGACCCGATTGGAGACTGCTTAGAAGTGAATAAGATTGGAAAGCTATGAAAAAACAAGCTTATGATGAGCAAGAATCATTAGAGTTTATTAAGAAGCGGCATGATCAGACCTGTACTTTGGAAAAATCTCTTTGACAGCTGTTGGGAGGTTGGGTTGGAATGGGGTGAGATTTGAGCCAGGGAGACCAATGAGGAAGCTATTGTAATAGTCTTTTCAATATTTATTTTTCTTCCACTTTTTGTTTTTCTCATGTTCATCATGAAGCTGATCTCTTTCAAGTAACCATAGAGAAGTTGCTCTAATGTTCTGGCTCTTAATATAATCAGCATATTGGTATTTACAAACAAAATCATTATAGAGCCTTTCCATTATTGGAGGATTCTCTTCCTTTTGGACTTTGCTGCAGACATCCTTCATGTAGAACATACCTGACGCCAGAGGACATTATTGATACTTGTTGTTTCTTTTCATGTTGATCCCCAGATGGTTAAATAAAGTTATCTTTGTAGTTGCATTTGCCATAGAATGTTATACAATGTTAATGTAATATATGCATGGGAGACACTTTTGTTGCTAAATTTATGCATGAAATACCATGGAGAAATTGGCCAGGTTCTCCAAATTAAATCTCCATGTACCTAGATACTTGGTAACGTCAGTGTAAATTTGGTCATGGGAGTGATGGACAAAATTATTTGTAAAATTTATTTTGAGATCAAGTATTTAAAATAGCAAAACGTTTTCAAAATACTTAGAAGCCTCATATACAGACACTTCAAGAAGAGTCAGAAGCTATTGAACATGGCAGATGTTAAAAACATCACCAGAAAAATAAAACTGACAAAGTCCTGGTGTGAAATGATTGCCGAAGTGGGAATTGTTTCAAAATCATCTATGTACTAACAGGTCATTAGAGAAAAGGTTAAATATGAGTGGGATATTAGAAAAAGTAAAAGAAAAGAAATGTGGTAGCACAGGAATTCTCTTACCTGTTGAAACAAGTTGTCAGTTGAAAAATTCAGAAATTGACAAAAGTAAAGATATTGACCAGAACCACTATCCATTCTTAGAGAAGTTTAATTTGTGCAAAAGACTCACTGTGATGAATAAGGCACAAGAGTTCAGAATCTGCCTCAGCCAATGTGAATAATTATAGAGTATTTCTGAGCTCTTGGAAACAAAGAAGAGAAATGGGAAGTGTCAAAACTCTTGATTCAGCTATATGGCAGATGGCATAGTAGAGAGAGTCCTGGATTTGGAGTCAGATTAACTGGGTTCAAATACTGATGCTTCCACTTAATACCCAGGTACAAATCGTGATGCTACCACTTAATAACTGAGTGACATTTGGCAAGTGACTTGACCATTTTGCTCATAAAATGAAGAAATTAGACTAGGTGACCTTGAATATCCCATCTAAATCTGTGATTCTATTTATTATTAAACTGTATCCATTTTGTTACCCTTTAAAAAAATTTTTTTTTTCAAAAAAGAAAGGCAAAATCTACTTGTTAACCTTATTCAGAATTATTTACAGTATTGGTTTAGTAGGTAAATCACTTATATTCTCTGGGTCTCATTTTCCTCCTCAAATGAAGGGCTTGGCTAAACTGAATGACCTGTGAGGTCCCATGCAACTCTGAATTTACCATTTAAATGTATTCTTCCCATCTTGATTTTTTTTTTAATTTCCAAAAGGAAGAGGAGAAAAAATTCATTTGTTGACCTTGTTCAGAATTACTTGCAGTATTGGTTCAATAGCTAACAAAAGGTAACTGGCAATACAGTACAACGTTAAGCAGAAGCATAATTCAGGGTTTCAGCTAGAGAGAGAAGACAATGCAAAATCTTGCTTTTCATTGCTCTCTTTTATTCTGTGATTCTTATAGGGTTTAAAAAATAAATTATGAGGGATTTCAAAGAGCTTTAGACATTATTTTTAAATATTCATTCTGCCTTTAGAAGTTTGTCTTTTCACCTCTCCCCAACAGTTGCTGCTTTCTCTTAGAGGACTGACTAAGTTATAGTAATAGGATGATTTCTGTCACAGAAATAATAATGGTTGTTAGTCTTCAAGGTCAGGAGAGGGAATCAAAATAGTATATATCAAGTTGTATTCTTTACTAATTTTGAATCCACACATTCTAATTCATTTTCAACTATATGAGTTTCTTTTCTTCCCCTTCATTAACACAATGTTGTTTTTAGATTATAATTCATCTATTTCTTTCTCCATCTTCTTTTACCTAGATTAAAATGCAAAATAAGGTTGCCAGTCTAGTCAAAAGGAGTGTAGAAACAATTCCATTAACTTCAATTCAACAAACATTTATTAAACACCCAATATTGGTAGAACATTATGCTGAGATGGGGGGGGGGGGGAGAAAACAAGATTAGATAAAAAGTAGGTGTTACCCACAAGGAGTTCACAATCTCTTAAACAATTAGAGTAGATACTATTGTATTAGTAGCACCACTCTCAGTTTAACAGTCTCCATTGAAATTTACTTGAGGGTTGTTTATTGGAATTAAAAAATTGTTTCTATTAAGAACACTGCTATATATATCCAATAAAGATAATTGTCAAAAGATTAATATTTTATATAGTTACTATATTTAAGAGATACAGATGTGTTTAATTTGTTATTTAATTTTTCACATTCAGGTTGACCTACATTTTAATTCCAATGAACAAGTAAAATTAATTGGAAATGTTGTTTAATTTAGAGATTGCAGTACTCTCCTGACCTGGTGAGCTTTATGATGGAGTTGAAGACGATTTTGGTAAGAAATTTATTCTAACCTTGTATTACTGTGCTATAGGTTTTTACTGTTTCTTTAACTTCATTTTAAACTGACATAATTAGAATTTCAGATTCTCCCTTAGAGCCCTATAAAATTACTGGTTGGGATAGTGCAGGTAGTACCTGGCCTGAACATCCATTCCCCTTAACCTATGTTAATTCCTGGTGGAATTTGTTTGATTAAATAATAAACGAACACACACACATACATACATATATACATGTATATTTATATGTATGTATATATATGAATATACAAATAAAGTTTCTGTCAAAAAACTTTGGGCAATCCAAGGAGAGGTTAGGTAATTACACTTAAAAATGTAAAAGAAGTGTCAGATTCTACAAGATAGTTGTGTATGTGAACTTAGTAAGCTAAGAAATATTTGAATGATTGTTCTAGAATTATTGAATTCAAATTATGTAGCGCTGTTATTTTTAACTTCTTTGATTAAAAAAATAAAAATTTGATGAGACATAGAAGGAGATTAAAACTAACAGCTAAGTGAGACCTTGGGCAGTATATTTACATTCTCTGGGCTCCAGTTTCCTTATCTGTAAATGAGCTGGATAGACCAAGTGATCTTGAAGGTCTTTGTTTAGCCTACGTAAAATGAGATTTTGCGTCATGTGATTCTTAATACCCCCCACACATGCGTCTCTCTGTGTATATACATATGTATGCATGCATAGATCTATATAGAAATAACGTGTGTGTGTGTGTGTGTGTGTGATATCATGAGCAGCTAGGTGGCCCAGTGGATAGAGCACTAAGCCTGGAGTCAAAAAGACCTGAATTCAAATCCAGCTTCAGGCACTTACTAGCTATGTGACCTTGAGCAAGTCACTAAACCCTGTGTGCCTCAGTTTCCTCATCTAAAAAATGATCTGGAGAAGGAAATGATAAACCACTCCAGAATCTTTGCCAATAAAACCCCAAAAGGGGTCACAAAGAGTTGGGCACAACTGAAAAACAACTAAACAACAACAAGAACTGTATCTATGTATGTGTACATATATACACATGTCAGTATGTGTCTGTGTCTCTGTCAGCACTTCTTCAGTCCATGTGGGGTCATGACCCACAGTTTAAGAGGAGCTGAAGGAGTCGTGAGTGGAAGATGTTTAAGAAGCCCTAAATCATGCAGTGGATAGATTGCAGCACCTGGAGTCAGGAAAACTCATCTCCTGAATTCAAATGTGAGGTCAGACCCTGCTAGCTGTGTCATCCTGGACAAGTCATTTAACCCTGTTTGCCTCAGTTTCCTAATCTGTAAAAATGAGATGAAGGAAATGGAGAATGGCCCCAGTTTCTTTGCCAAGAAAACTCCAGTTGGGGTCACAAAGAGTTGGACAAGACTGAAATGAATGAACAACTCTGTGTGTGTGATAAGAAAGGAGAAGAGTTTCAAGAGATTTTTATTTGTATTCACATTAACTAAGAACAGATGCTTTTAAAAAGAGAAATGTTCATAAACTAAATACCTTAATGATTCATTTCCTTATGTTCACCTTGAGCCAGTATTAAAATATTAAGAAGTAAAAATAAAAATTAACTTGTGTAAGGGAAGTTTCCTTTTTTTTCTCAGTAAAATTAGGAGAATTTTTTAAAAGACACTCAACAAGTCAAGAAATAGCATGATGCAAAGAAGTTAAATGTATGTGGGAACTAAGGTAAAGTCATACAGCTTTGCCCTATTAAGCAGTAGTTATGGAAAATAATTCTGTTTATTCCCAAAGCCATCAGTCGCAGCTGTACTTTTCACATAATTTGAAGAAATAATTATTATATTAAAAAGATAGAAAATGACTATGGACTGTTTATGTTTTCGTCTAATGTAAAAAATATTTCAAATTTGCCATCTCCCATATAAACACAGAAACAACTCAGCTGGAACTCTAACCTTTAGAACTACTGAGGCATGTTTCTAGGTTGCACAAAGTATTTAACATTATATGTTTCATGTACATCTTTATAGGAAAATGTGATCCTTTCTAACTTAGCTTACTTGTTAAAAAAAAAAGGCAAGTATAGATTTCTGATTTTATTCTTCATTCAAGAAGTTGAGCTCTTAAAAATGTAAACTTTGTTTGCAAGATTTTGGGGATTTTTAGTAATAAAGTGATGAGATTTGTCACTGATGAAGAAATTATGATGTCTGATTTTAATGACTTAAACAGTTATCAGATTTATTTTGATTGACATCAGCATAACTGTATAAATTTTATACTGTATTTAAGTTGTTATCCCTTTCCCCCCAGGAAAAAAATGGATTGCTTTTTTACAGATAGTTACTAGTTTTATCTTTTCTGTAGATTAAAAAGCAAGAGTGATCATTCTGAACCACTGAGTGAGCCTTGAATTCTTTGCTATGAAATTTTTTTTTTATAATGCTGTTTGGTTATAATGGGTAGAATGTCTTCATTGCTCTCACTATTATAATAGCATTTTTCTTCCAAAAGACATTTCTCTTAATCAGCCCATCAACATAATTTGTAGTGGACCTTTATTTTTCTTTTATGCTTTCATCTTGGACTGGACGTGAAGTTCTGAAGAGGTATGTGATATCATTGAGCTGATGACTGGCTTCTCTAGTTGTTAAGAATAAATTCTGAGACAGATTGGCTTAGTAGCCTGTTTTTTAAGCCATAGAAAACAGACCTGGCTTTTTTGCAGCAAATTACTTAAGATGCAAGGACTAATGAAGCTTGATTATTCTGAGCCCTGCTTTTTAAAACCTAGAGAGTACTTTGGCAACTTCAGCATTGGGTTATTTGGCATTCCCTTCCCATCTTATGGAGACTTAATTGTAATACTAATTTTGTCATTATAGACCTATCTCGATTTATTTTTTTCAAAAAGCAAAAACTACAAAGAAAATCTTGTTTGATAAAAGTATTTGAATAAGGGGGGAGGGGCAGTACCAGTTAGTTTTCCCTTATTGGGAGGCATTATGATACAGTAGAATTAGGAATTTCTGGAGATTTCAGTTCAAATCTCACCTCTGACACTAACTATGTGACAAGAGGCAAATTATTTCACCTCTGTGAGATTTTTTTTTCCCTAGTTTGCAGAATGGTAATACTAATACCTACCTCTCAAGCTTATTATTTGCAAAGTACTTTATAATCTTGAAAATGTTATATATAAATGAATAAGTATTATTATTAGTAAGTGTAAAAGATTTTCTGATTTGAGTAGTTATTAGTCTTTCTGAGTAAAATCTGAAATTTCAGAAAAAAATAGCTATAAGAGGTTAGGGTTAGGCATGCTCTAGACCCCAAAATACCAAAACGCTGGTTCCTGCTGAATAAATTCGACTCAGGTCTCTCAGCCAAAGAAAAGCAAAGTTTATTAAAAGTTTGCTTATATTGGACACAGAGAATCTGTGCTAGAAAATTCTGTGGTGCTCTCACACAACATGGCAGCAAGATAGGGTCTTATACACAGAAAGGTTGTGGGAGGAATCTAGGGGGTAGTCTAGAGGAAGAGTTTGGGGCGGGTCTTCAGGAGGAGTCAGATAAAGTCAGAGTCCAGTAATGAGTTTGGGGAGGGTCTTCAGGAGGAGTTCATGAGGTCAGACTCCAGTAAATGAGTGAAGTTTTGTGAGGCTACCTGGAGACAGACAATGGTAGGCTAGGCCAGTTCTGGGGTCTAAAGGTTGAAGATCAAGGGTGGGGGCTAGCTGGATAATGGAGGGCCAAGCTAGTGACAGAGATTTGGGCTGAGCCACAATGAAAGGCTTATAGCCTCATGCAAATGCCTCATCAAATGGGAAGATTCAATTAGAGTACAAGGGGGTTTCCAGAGGCTGTGCCTCATCAATACCATTTGTAAATAAAGCAAACACATTTCTCATTGCACTTGTAACAACAAAAAATACTTAATGTTTAGTGCTTAATATTTTAAAGTTATACCTTTAAGTTTTTGGTTATTTTTAGCACAGTATTAAGCATTTTTAATAAAAATAAGTATGGTATATGGAAGTGACAGTTCTCTGAGTTCGGAAGACCAATGGTCACATTTCATCCCCGATCTATATTGCCTGGGTAACCCAGAGCAATCCAACTCTAACTCTCTATGGTGACAGATCTACCTTGGTAAGGTAGTTTCCTCCCCTGGAGCTCCCTACACTCAGCAAAGCACATGCCCAATTTAAAAAAAAAACCACATTTTATAAAATTATTGAAAATCACATAGACTTCTTGTTTCCAGACATACACACACACACACACACACACATATAGGTCTTCATTGTACTGCTGGAATTTATGTGTAGGCATTTATAATCTCATAGATTTAGAGCTGGAAGGACCTCCAACATTTCCATTTTACAAATGAGAAAATAGAGGCCAGGAGAAGTCATACCTTCATAAAGGGAGTAAGTAACAGAATCATTCAAATCCAGGTCTTCTGACTCCAAAATTTCCCTACTTTACCATCCCATCTCTTATAGGATTATAGATTTAGAACTGGTAGTGACCCTGGAGGCCCACTGAATCCAGCCCTCTGATTCAGGTACAGAAAAGTTAAATGATGTACCCAAGGTTATGCAGTTAATTAGTGTCTTTGGATTGGAACCAGCATCTTCCTTACTGAGTCCAGTACTGCATCTGCTACACCATGCTACCTCTATTAACTTCACAATGTACTTTCTCCTTAGAGTAGTTGTAGAACTAGAAGAGTCGTTTTGGTTGTTAGCCTTAAGACTTTGTTCTCAAAATAATAAGTGCAAGCTTTTTTTTTAAAATATAAGTTGTTTTAAAATCTGAAATCTTTCTGGGTAATCATTTTATTAATGCTAGCATTTTATTGATAAAAGAGGTCAATGGCACTCTCAAATCCCAAAGACCCATTATGGTTGTGGGTTCACGGTTTATATGCCCTTGGAAGAGTGGGTATTCCTGAGAGTGGCAATCAGTTCTAATTGGTTAACAATTAATGAGGGAATGAATATTACTGTGAGAAATGGGATCACTCCAGTGAGGGACTGATCATGTCACTCTTGGACAAAGAAACTATATTTAAACCCAGACCACCCCTAGCTTTGGGCAATCTAATCTAAGAATTTAACCTCCACCCAAACCTGAGTAGAAGACAATGGGCTTCTAACACCTTAGATTAAATTATGTGGTTATGTGGGGTCTAACCAAGATTGAGGAGAGTTAATTCAATTTCATTATCCGTAATGCCCTTCAAGAGATTGAACTTTTGAAATGACTATAGAAAAAAGGGAGAAGACTGGATCTGCCCAAATCATTGGTTATTAATAATCTTTTCACTTATTTTCACATTAATTTTCCATGGAGAGTAATGCCTTTGCAAAATGAAAAGTTCCCAAGAATAAAATGAAAATGCACTTTCTGTTGTTCCTGTCTTTTCACCAGACCTGTGGTTTCATTAGTGTAGTGATCTTCTTTCTAGGGAAGAGATTTCCTCTGCCAATGCAGATCAAGAGTTTCTGTAATTTAGCATAAATAATTACCTGGGTAGCACTAAGAGGATGTAACTTATGAAGGGTCATACTGTGGGCTAAAATTTCATAGCTCTCCAGTTTGTAACTAGGCCCAAAGGGAAACTAGACTGTGTATACCCTTTCATTCAGCAATACCACTGACTGGGTCTGTATCCCAAAGAGATCATAAAAAAAGTGAAAAGGACCCATTTGTACAGAAATATTTCTAGCAACTCTTTTTGTGGTGCTAAAAAATTAGAGACTGAGGGGATGCCCATCAACTGGGGGAATGGCTGAACAAGTCATGGTATATGAATGTAATAGAATACTATTGTGCTGTAAAATCACCAGTGCTGATCAGCACATGGATTTCAGAAAAACCTGGAAAGACTTACATGAACTGATGCTAAGTGAAGTGAATAGAACCTAGAAAACATAAAGGCAACAGCAACGTTGTGTGATGACCAGCTTTGATAGACTTAGCTCTTCTCAGCAATGTAATGATCCAAGACAATTCTGAGGGACTTGTGATGAGAAGTGCTAACCACAGCCATAGAAAAAACTATGGAGTCTGAATGCATATCTAAGCATGCTATTTTCACTTTTTTGTTGTTCTTTTTTGTTTTTTTCTCTTACGGTTTTTCCGTTTTATATTGATTCTTCTTTCACAATATGACTAATGTGGAAATATGTTTAACATGATTGTACACATATAACCTATATGAAATTGCTTGCTCTCTTGGGGAAAGAAGAGGGAAGGGAAGCAGGGAGAAACATTTGGAATGCAAAATTTTGCAAAAATGAATGCTGGAAACTATCTTTACATGTAGTTGGAAAAAAAATACTATTAAGAAAAAAAAATTGAGGGCTCTCTTTTCTTGCTTTTTTCTTCCCCTCCCAACTTTGTTTTTTTTTTTCTGAAAACTTAAATTTTCTGTCTCATCCCCAATGTTTTTCTTGTCAATTCCTTTCCTCCTTCTGTTGCACTCCTACACTTTCGTAATGCCTTCTGGCTTTTCTGACAATGTGAACACCAAAGTAATTTGTAAATATTTCTTACAGTCAATAAAATTGAGAGTATCTTAAAATATTTTTTCAAATGCCAAATTTGTAAACGTTAGCAACTTCAAAACGGAGCAGTATTCATTCTTAATGCCAACTGCTCCATCGTTATTGATTTTGATCTTGTTTCCTCTATAAATTTTAGTTGTAGTTTTTTACTATATCACCTTAGAGTGATCAGTAGAGAGCAATGTAGCCATGACTCCAGTGAATCAGTGATGTGGATCCTTCATCCATTGGGTGTTTATCATGATCCATCAATTTCAGTTTATATCATGTGATTCTTTAGACTGTCTTCCATATGGCTTCCATCCTGTGTTTGCAGTAGGGTGGGCCTTCCTCTCATTCTCTTGACTACTAGGCGGTATAATGGATAGTGTACCGGACATGGACTTAGGGAGACCTGAGTTCAAATGTGGCCTCAGATACTTATTATTTGGATGACCCTGGCCAAGTCCCTTAATCTCTGCCTACCTCAGGTTCCTCATCTGTAAATCGCGGATAATAACAGCACCTCCCAAGAGAGCTGTGAGGAAGAAATGAGATAATATTTGTGAAGTGCCTTGCAATTCTGAATATGCTATATAAATACTGTCTGTCAGCTGTCATTACTGACGTGCAAGTATGGTTTTTCCAGATGACTTTCCAGTTATTGATGAATGACGAAAAGCCTTGGTGAAGAGGGAGAGAATACCATATAAAATATTAGAGCAAATGAGAGATGGGGGCCCTACAGCTTCAAGGCCACATGTGGCCCTCTAGGTCCTCAAATGGGGCCCTTTGACCCAATCCAAACTCAACAGAACAAATCCCTTTAATAAAAGGATTGGTTCTGTTAAATTTGGACTCAGAAGGCTGCATCCAAGGACCTAGAAGACCACATGTGGCCTCAAGAATGCAGGTTCTCCATCCCTGAATTAGGACATGGATAATTAGAACCTCTATTGACTATTTTGTTTTTTGGATATTTGGATAAGGATATACTAATTTTATTTGGATAAGGATATACTAATAGGAAAAGATAGGGAAGCTCACTGAAGTAGTGAGTTCCTTCCTTTGTGCCAATGAAGCCACTTGGAGCATTTCATGAATTACTTTTTTTCCCCTTGATAGATTCAGAAGAGTTTGAGGATAGGTATTTTTAGATGAACTTTTTTTATGGTCTGAGTGATGTGTAATGGATGGTGAAGGCTCAGAAATCTTAAGTTTCCCCCACCCCTCCCCCAGTATCCTCACTGACTTTCTTTATCACCTTATAAATCCTTTAACTTGCCCATGCTTCACCAGAACTGAGAAGTTTGAGTAAGTCAGATTTATAGGGTTCTTGCATTAACCCAGAGAATTTTAGTGAAATTGTTTATGGTAATACTGAATCCATCACATTAGAGCTGATATGTGTATGTGTTTGTCTTTCTCTTTAAATAGGAAGTTGCGCTGAAGAACAAACAAGACCTGTATGCACCACCACCTCCTCCTCATTATTACTCGTGTCTTGTTGAAGAAATAGAAACTCTGGGTTGGGATAAGTACGTTTATTGTTTAATATTTCTTCAACACTTCAGATATCTATTATTTCGTTGTAGTGAGTAATTCCTCCACTGACACATCACAATGCATTTTTACTGTAGTGGGTGATCTTTGAGAGTTGCTATGATTGACAAATATACCTTTTTGTGATTAAGACTGGTAAAGCCTAGGCTGGTGATGAGACTTTTTACACTTAGTTAGCAAAGCTGGTCCTTGAACACCAGATATCCTGCCCATTCTTGGGCCCATACTCAAAGCCTCTTAGCTTGAAAGCACCTGCCAATGTTGCTCCATTGGCATAGTTTTTCAGAACTCAGAGTGGCATCTGTGTGACTCTGGAGCATCAGAATAGGACTTGATTGGAACATGTTTTGGTTAAATAATATTAGGGCTTAATATATTTTAGAAATGCTTTTGCATTTTTTCACTCAATAAAATTCAGCATTTTGCCTTCAGAGAAGCATTGTTCATTTAACTTTATAACTATGTAGGTTGAATTTCATTACATTGTAAGTTCTCATCCTTTTCTTTGACTGTTGTAAAATTATGAACTAAAAGGTTATCATACAGAAATAGAGTTGGGATCTCATCAAGTTAGGAGTTCCTTCAACTATATAGATCATCACTTATTTGTGTTTGCCAGGTTCTCCCAAAAGTCAGTGTAGATTTTCTACCCCATGCTGTGGATGCCTCCTTCCATTACTCCTGATTCTGTTCCCTTGTCCTGTCTTGCCCTTACTATAGGACCAACCTATTTTCTCTTCCTTATAATTTATGGGTTCACATATAAACCTCTTTTTGTTCTGCTTTGTATGTGCAATAAAATCAACCTGGCTGTGGTTTCTGGAATGAATAGGACTTTAGAATACTAGTGATGGAGGCCTTAGCTAAGCCTTATACTCTAACTGACGATCATAGGGAGTTTAGAACCGTTATTTTACAGATAAGAAAATTGAGGCTCTGCAAATGAATTACCAACAGCACCCAGGTAGTAAGTAAGTGGCAGAGGAAGACTGCCAAATTCAGTGACCTTTTTTGGAGTCCAAAGTAATTCCAAGGGGGGGCAGAGCCAAGATGGCAGCGTAGAAGCAGCAAGGTAACGCAACTCCCACACTGCCACCCGAAGCACCCATAGAATTATGAGCCCAGATAAAATTTAGGACTCTCAGACTCAAAAAATACAGAGAACACACCTCTCGCTGAAGGCAGCTCGGCAGCAGGGGCTCATCTTGGCTGCAGGGAGCGGAGACTGAAACAGCCTGAAGCCGAGACCGGGGCCAGGCCTGGGGCGGTGGGAAGGAGCCTGGCTGAGTTGAGCCAAGCGGGCACCGCAGCCAGTCAGCAGTGGTTCTACAGCCTCCAGCACCTCCACATCTGCCAAAGTGTGAGGAAAGGATGGAAGAGGGGCAGCTCGCACCTCAGCGGAGCAGAGACCCAGCTAGCCCAAAACTGCAGCCACGGCCAGGCTAGGCCCCAGGGTGGCCTGAAGGAGCTGAGTCTCCCAAACCGATGTGAGTCAACTTCAAAGAAAATCTAAAGCACCTGCCTAAGGGATCTTCAAATGCTCAGAGACCGGTTAGTGAAAGTGAAACTGAAAATTAATTTGGGGGTGGTAAAGCAGTTTGGCCAATTTGCCCCTGGAGCAAGGAGGCAGTGGGGGAAGGGAACTGCTGGAACCTGCGGCTCCCACCAGGCTTCTTCAGAGCCCCTGGCCTGCAGACTCCGCAGGGGGGCTGAATTGATTGATCAGAGCCAAGTGCTCTTGTGTTGAGCGGCCTGGATCCGGATTGTGGTCTTTGGTGGTGATCCTGGGGTGCACTTTCAGCAAGCCAAAGCTGGGGGGACTTGCAACACCCCCCTAATAGCTCCAGCACTTGGGAAAACCCCAGCGATTTGGAACAGAGTTTCCCCCCTTGGAAGCAGAGTTTCACAGACCTAAAAAAACCAACCAATTAATTGACTGGCCAACATGAGAAAGAGGAAACAAAATAAAAGCACCAGTAAAATTCTAGAATCCTTTTTTATGGATAAAAAGGGTCAAAGCATGGAATGGG
>CM053595.1:238740112-238756543 GCA_028646575.1 Pseudocheirus occidentalis
ACACATGTCCATATAGGAGGCTATATATGCGTATGAATACATATCTGAGCATGTGTGTATGTGTGTATATAGAGGGTATAGGATGAATTAAATGTGAAGGGATGATACTTTAAAAGGCGAAATTCTGAGGTGGGAGAGGACTAGAATGAGAGGAGACAGGGAAAGACAAAATGGGGTTAATAATCCCATAGAGAAGAGGCAAGGGATAACTGTTACAACTTTACTTTCAATTACTCTCATTGAATTTGGCTTAGGGAAGAAATGGCATAAACTCTAAACTGGGCATCATGCTACACAGGAGAGTAGGGGGCATGGGGAGGAGAGGGGGGATAATGGAGGGGAAGGCAGGGTCTGGGGGAGGGATGCTGGAAGCACGCACACTTCAATAAACGGACAGGGACAGGGTAGAGAACAGAACGGGAGGTGGGGGGGATAGGAAGGAGAGACAGACGATCACTGTCACAATCTGTCCACTATGAAGGTGTCCTATATAATCACACATCCATAGGCTATATTGAACTGAGTGTCCTTCCAGTAGGGGTGGGTTACAAGGGAGGAATCGAAAGAATCTAGAATTTAAAGTTCTGCAATACCTGCAACTACGAATTAAGATATAAAGGGGCTGGGATAGGGAGACCCTCCCTGCCCTACCAGAAAATAAGAGAGCAGAGCAGGGGAGGGGCTTTACAGTGCGATTGCTGTTTTGGGGTTGGAGCAGAGGAAAGAGGGGGAGAAAATGTGTAATTCAAAAATGTAATGAAAATGAATAATGTAAACAAGAAAACAAATTAAAAATAAATAAATAAAATAAAAAACAAAGTAATTCCAAGACTTTGATCATGGGATAATGGAAGACAGCGTTGCTATTGACAGAAATGAGGAGTTTAAAGGGTAGGACCAGGAGCTGTTGATTTTATTCTTTTTCAAGTTGAATTTGAAGTCATGACAGGACATCTGAGTAGAGACATTTTGGGACAAGGTAGAGACAGAGATTTGGAAATTAGATAGAGAGTGTGAACTAGAGTAGTAGACTTGTTAACCAGGAGCATAAGACCTCTGATTTAAATTGAGAATGGATTAAAAGTATATAAGTGTAACTAGAGAAGAGAATGTTAAAGATTGTGCTTTGTAGGAATGTTGGAAGAGAACCAGGCGAGTTCAGTGCCATGAAAGCCAAGCGAGACAGTTTCAAGGAGAGGTTGATCAACACTGTCAGATGCAATTGAAAGGTCAAAGAGGGTGAGGATTTATACAGATTAGTAAGTCTGGTTATAATGATGTCGTTAGCAGGAGAGCCAGTTTAGTTCATTAGTGGGAGCCAATTTCTAAGCAATGAATGGGAAGGAAGTGGGGAGTTTTTCTTTTTGGTCTACTGCTTGATTTTCTATATCTGGCACAATTTATTTTAAGTCCTTGGCATATCATAATTTGAATGACTAACTCAAATGGTTGTAAACTTGAGGGCTTTTCAGAATTATAATGTTAGCTAGAATCTATTAATATTTGGGAAAATTTGAACAAGATTTTCATCCTATGGAACTAAGAAGCACATAGCTGTTTGAGTGTGAGAGTTGTCTTTTGTTTTATCTTGTATCCCCAGCACAGTGTAGGTACTTAATAAGTACTTGTTGGATTGGAACTTATCTTCTCTTCCAAACTTTCCCCTCTTGTGAAGTCCCCAATTTTTCTTTAGGCCCTCACTTTCCTTCTACTCGTCCACACTCATAGTCTCTGTCATCTTTGATACTTCCTTCTTCTGCAGTTCCAGTTTTTGTTGATTTTACTTCTGCAACATCCCTCAAATTTGTCTCCTCTACACTTGCATGGTCACTCCTTTCGTTTAGGCCCTCATCCTCTCTTACCTGAAACATTGCAGTAGTCTCCTAACTGGTTTACATTCCCCCAGTCTCTTTCCTTTCCAAATATTATCCACAGAGCTGCCAAATTAATATTAGGAAGATCCAGACTTTATGATGACAATCCCTAATTCAGAAATCTTAACTGGTGTCGTATTATCTCTCAGAAAAAATACAGACCCCCTCAGCCTGGCATTTAAAGCCTCCTGTAGACCCACTTTCCTCTTAAATTAAGGATTATTTCATATTGTTCTTCATGCACTCATATTTTAGTTTAACCTGACCTAATTCCTGGATATTCTCTCTCTTTTCATCCTGTCTTTTTAGACTGTTTTCCCCCATGTCTAGAATTCACTCACACTTCACCTTTGTCTCCTACTTCCCTTAGCTCACTCAGGTGCCACCGTTTACCTGAAAATTTTACTGAGTCCAGTTGTTAGGTTTCTTTCCTTCCTCAAATTATCTGGTTTTTACTTCTCTCTCCCTTTCTCCATATATATGTGTACATATTTATACATAAAAATATATGTACATATATATGCATAAATGCTGTATTGCCTTCAGTAGAATGTAACCCCCAAACAGCCCAATCTTAGCAACAATCTAATAAATATTTTATGATTTGAATCAAATATAAGTATATTATTATATTTGTTTTTAAATGTGTAATTTAGGATATAGTTCTCTCTTGTAATAGAGAATTCCAAAACTTTAGTATGATAGTACAAGAAAGTCATACTGTTTTTTTAGAAGATAGTATATAGATCTAACTATATTTTTAAATAAAAAATTTAGTCGTTTTACTGTACAGAATCCTTTTTGTCAAAGGATATGGTCAGAACATTGTAGCTCATGTGAGCTCTGGAATTACTCTCCTACCTACCCCCCCTTCCCTATTACAATTCCCTTCCCCCTCCTACCCCCCTATCCCACTCCCCACCTCCACACTGAATAGCAAGTTGATAGAACATGGCTACTATGTCCCTAGAGATTAGGGGTACTTTTCTAACGTTCAGTAGTTCATGAGCCTCCAACATTGTGCTTCCTGCTTTGATTATATATTTCTATAAATTATGACTGATTGCATTAGCTTTTAGAGAGGGGTATTTTTTAAAAAGAAAAAATAGTTAAAAATATTCCTTTCCACTCACCCCTCCTTCCCTCCAGTTTGTGAAACACTCTCCTGCCAGTACATTTAGGATCCAAGGGAATGGAGGTTCAAATTTAGGATAACTTCTACAAAGGGATAACTCATAGTTACTCAAATTCCTTTTCTGGAATCTTCAAAATGTTCTCTTTAGGTATGGCATACATTTTCTGCTGAGCTCTTTGTAATACTCATCACTAATAATAGGTTAAATTTATATAGAGCTAACACAGGCACTGTGCTAAGTGCTTTACAGTTATTATCTCCTTGGATCCTCAAAACAGCCCTGGAAGATTGATCCTATTAGGAGCCCCATTTTATAGATAAGGAAGCTGAGGCAGATAGAAGTTTAGTGACTTGCACAGGGTCACGTAGTTGGTAAGCTTTGAACATGTGTTCACTCAGTCCTTGCTTCCTGATGCAGAAGCTGCCACCAGCTGCTGATTTCCCAAGGATGCTGGGAGAATGGGAAATCCCAAATCCTCTTGAGCTCTGAAATTTGTGAAATCCCTTTTGAATCAAGGGGAGGGGAGAAGGAGACTAAAGCAGCGACTAAAATGTTCTTTTCTTTCCCCCCTCAAGCAGTTCTGTCTCCGTTTTTCTAGAATTTTCTGTCTCATGCCAGATGCTCAACCTTCCAATTCCAGATTGTTCTGTGGTTTTTTTAGAGGCCACTGAAGGCATGACTCGGTGCCTCAGCCAATCTGAGGTGTTTAGGCTTTGTTTTGAACCTAGTGAATAATCCAAATATGTTCTTACCTGGTAAATGTGTCAGTCAGAGCATGGCACTTTATTTGAAGTGTGGTAGAGTAGTTATCTATGCTGACTTCCACCCTTACATGTTTTCTTCTTTCTTTTTTTTAATCCAATGAAAATTTTTATGACAGTGGAAAAAAGAATCAAAAGCTGAACTTATTTTTGTTGGTATTTGAATATGTAAAAAAACTAAACTAAAAACCCCCTTTTTTTTCTCCAGAGGGGCAGATGGATATAGACAGGACATACAGGATCTCATATTGAATTGTGAAAAAGAATGATGAAAATAGAGGTCTTGATAACATCTTCTCCACTTCTTACCATGTAATTTTGCAAAATGGTTTTTTAAAGAAATATGGCTGAAAACATCAATGTTGCCAATAAACAGGGTTTCCATTTCAATAGTGGGAGCATCTGAGAATTGAAGGAATTAAGTAATTCATTTCAGCAAAACAAACTTTGGAGCTAGGTAAGACACTTATTCACTCCAACCACCATATGCTCTCAAATTATGAAACCACCCAGTGCTGATGAGAAAGAGACTCTTTTAACAGACATTTTATTTAGTAAATGAAGTGTGATCTCCCTTTCAACTCAACTGCTCAGCAATTCAGATTTCTCTCTTCTGTAGATGGATCATATGATCTGTTACAGAAGAAAAGAAATCCCTCTCTACTCTTTCATTTTAGGTAGATCTGTCAGAGATATGTTATTAAATGCACATGCCATCTTCTAGGAAAGAGATCCCAATTGTCAAGAGTTCTTCTTGTTAAATCAGAACAAAACCGGTTCCCCTTTCTCATTTTATGGTAATTGTGAAATGGAGGTGAGATTGCACGGGGATAGTAAAATGATAAAAGCTGTCTGGTTTCAGTTGGGGTTTTTAGAATTACTCACCAAAGGTCAGGGTTGATGTTGGTGCCTCCCTTGGAGTAGATCAGGCATCCCTTGTGTTGTTTGTATTTTTTTAAGCCATGTGAAACTGATGTCATTTTTGTTTCCTGTTACCTATACTAGAAAGAGCTTTGAAACTCTTTAAAGTATCATATTTTAAAGAGTCATATAAATGATAGGTGGTGGTAGAAATAGTACCAATGATGATGATGGTGATAATAATAGTAATCTAGAGTTTATTTTTCACAGTTCACATTTCACAATGCTAAATAACAAAACTGTTTTAAACCTACACCCAGTATACCTAGGGATCACTAACCATCCAGCCCAGAGATCATCACACGGTGCTGGATAGCAGAATACACAAGACAGGCATGAGATCTTTCCCATCTGCCCCATTCTGCATCCCACCAACCTTGATCCTTTCTGAACCTTGCTTTCCCAGTATTTACCGTAAGAGCCTTTGGACCTTAGGGTCTGGGTCATCTGCCCTCCAGTTACATACTAAGGACAAACAAAGTTTCCATTTGCACTGTAGCTGAATTCTCCCATGTGTATTCTTTCTTCTATTTAAAATGTGAGGTCTTTTAGAGCAGGGTCTGTTTCACTGTCTTTTGATATATAGTAAAAACTTAATAAATGATTTTTTTCCCATTTTATAAACATTTTGAAGCAAGCTTGTGTGAATACCTGACTGGATACCTATGATTAATGCAGCGTTTGGTACCTTGCTGGTCAGACTCTGAAATGTGAAAAATGTTACTCGCTTATTGGGAAATCACCGAATCACCAGATATTTCCAAATATCTGGATAGATAGGTGATATCATATTGATACACTATCCTGATAAATAAATGGATTTTTGATATTTGGCTGCCAGGGGTGATGTTGGGGGAAGCAATGATAGGTATATAAGTAGATCGAAGGTTTTTTCTAAGAATACTCTTTCAAGAAATTTTAATATTGTATGTTAAAGTTTAGAACCATAGGTTGCAAATGGTTTTTCTTCTTTTGCTTCTTCTAGCTAAGACTTTCTGCCCTCTTTGGTTCAAATCTATTTTTCACTGCAGAAAAGAGAGCTCCACAATTTCTTGCCCAGCATCTCTTGCAAAAAAGCCATTTTCCCAGCATGCCAGCTCAAGTGACTGGACTCACATATAATGGTATAAAAAAAAAATTGTTACATAGGTCAGGAGGCTAATGCTAGTTTTGAACTCTAATGGGTCTTGCCATCAGTCTAGGTGATAAGTTGTGCAATGCTCTTAGACTGCTTTTTATCTTTACAAGAGAATGGTATTGTAAAAATGTCAAAAAATATCCGCATGCCCAGTTCACCAGTAAATATACTGCTAAATTTGAACCTTTTTGGCAGCAGCTTATACTACTCAGGGGACCGTATTTCCACAGAATGATGTATTTCAAAGTGTATTGGTCTCCATTGTAGGAAATTCATGTTTCTGTAGCAACTTAAAGCCAAAACAACTGTGCTTATGCTATACGTTTAAAATATTAGTTATATGGACCAAGGTTAAATGTCAGAAGTATATTGAATATACTTCCTTGTATTGAATGTATATTGAATAAAACTTTTTTATGAAGGAAAATTTATTTGAAATAAGTCAGATTGTACTTGTACTTGTATAGCATTTTCCTTGGAGGATCAATTTGTGTATATGAACTAATATCAGCTGGATATTCTACAAGAACAGTATTGATAATAAAGGAGAAGTTCATTGAGGAGAAAAACAAATAAAAAAAGCATAAAAGGCTCATACTGTATGAAACTGCAGAAATGGATCAAAGAGTTTGACAGGAAGTTTAATGTGTACCTAAGTAGAGGTTGACAGGAACATGCTGTGTGTGCCAAAGGTTCCAGTGATGGAAAACTGAAACATGGTGCTCACTGACCACAGCGTGAGCCTTGACACACATTGTAAATAACCCAGAGATATATGACTGCATTAAGCACCAGGCCGGTGTATTAACAGCAGTAAATCTACAGCCGCAGAAATGACTGCCATGCAGGACTGCCTCTGATTAATATTTGTAATAGATTAATAGGAGCATGGGAAAAAAATCAAATTGTAATCCCCCTAAATATTATCATTATTTTCATTCTCTTTCTTCCACAGACTTGCATATGTGGATACTTCCTTTAGTACCATCAAGTTAAAAGCCAAAGACACTTCTGGGAGAGAACATCTAATCACTCTCAAGCTAAAGGCAAAGGTGAAGTTTTGTTTTCATTTAAATGATTATCATTGACATGATAGGAATGGTTTATACTTAACAATGTTTTGTGATTAAGAAGAAAAATATTTTCTTCATAACAATTCCAGAGGCAGGTAGAGCAAAATTATCCCCATTTTCCCTATAAATAAGCTGAAACTGAGTGTAGTTTAGTGTTTTGTCAATTGTCATGCAACTGGACGGAGATAAGACTACTACTAAATCCATATCCAGGTTCTTCTCCAGTAGACTAACCAAGAATATTAGCTGTGTCAGTTAACCTGAGAAAACTAATTTTTGGATTTCTTTTATCTCTTTCTCATTTCAATGAATTGACTTCCTACTGTTATCTCAAAAGATCAAGTAACTTAAAAGGAGTAATTAATGATTTGACAGAGTTCTTTTTGTTATTTTGATTATTTTGTCACAATTTAAGAATGAGGCTGGGCACACAGCATGAGAAAATGTAGATAGTACTTTTAAAGAAACTTTCATTTAAAATGTTGAAGCTTGAAAGTCCTTTGAGTTATTATGCAGATGAAACCTTCCTCTTATTTTCTAAAGACCAAATACAGTATTATTCACCACACATTGAGCATGTAGCAAATGGTAATTTGTGAATTCATGAATTCGTGATCAGTAATCACTATAACTTTTTTTAAATAGACATTTTTACAGGTAATAGTGCTAGAAATTTCTGTTGCTTTTCAAGTGAAGATATGGATTTAAATAGTAACCTGAATATTCATATTAAAAAACTTTGGAGCAAAGTTGTGACTGGGAGTTCTTTTTCAAGCTCTTTAGAACTCATTTGAACCAACTAACATGTGTTTTTGGTAAAAAGAGTTTATTGTTTTAGAATTTATACATAATAAATATGTATCCTCTATATGCTGGAACACAGTTTCTCTGTGCATATTAAAATAGTAGTATTAACTGTGTTGTCAATTTAGGCCTATTACACATGTATGTGCATGAAGGTAGTAGTCAGAAGTATGGAAATTGAATGTTTCCACATCTGGAAACAGCAAGTCCTGGCATCATTCATCTTTTGAAATTAGAACAAGATCATTATACTGGAAGTTTCTCCTGTCTCAGGTGCCAGAGTTCCACTGATCTGGAGTCTTTGGCTGAGATCTACTGAGATGCTGCTGACAACTTAAGACCACTAGGTGCTCTTGAATAGCCATCCCTTTTTCCCTTGTGCCTCTGTTCCCCTATGTGAAGTTCCTTCCTTCCCTATTTCCTTTATGTTTTATAGAATTTTTAGCATATTGGCAATCTATACTACTCAGTAACAACACATTCAGGTTTACTGACCCAGAACAGTGCTCTTTTACTTTATTTTGATGGTCCTGGGATGTAGTTTTTGAATAATAATTGGAATAGACAAGTTTCTGTAGATTAGAGGCTTATATAGCAGTAACTAGGGAAACATTAGAATATGAAGAAAATCAGTTCATGTAACTTTTTTATTGTACCTAGTAGTCATCAATCAACTCTATTTCAGAAGATCGTAGTGATGAAAAGATCAATTGTGTTTGTCCTTTTTAAAAATGTGTCTGGCATTTAAGCTTGCCACAAGAGAAAATTAATATATAAAAGCGTGTGCTGGGTGACATAGAAATTTGATATCTGATGGTTCCCATATAAGACATGTTGAGAAATCACTCCATTTATCAGTCCCTATCCCTTTGCTTTCTTTCTTGCTCTCTCCCCCTCCTTCTTTCCATTTAATTTTGAATAGCATAGTAGAATTTTAAGACCACCTTGTGTTAAAGTTGTAAGACAGAATAAATAGGAAATAATCTTATTTTAAGAGAGGTGTAGCAATTGTGTTTTAATTGGCATAAAATAATCTCGCTTTCCATTTTAGTTAATAGGAATGCTCTCCTAAGTCTTTTTATCCTCAGAAAAAGTCTTAGAGTAACTGCCACCAAAACTTTTAATGAAACTCTATTTGTTTATAAAACAAACAGAAAAGGTATTTGTTGTTTGAAAGACTGGAATGAATAACATTTTAAATTCTGCTTACTGATGATCATTTTGTTTGACTTACTGTTTATCATTCTTTCCACACTCTCCTACTTCTTAAATAGTAAAAGGAATCAGAATTTCAGAAGGGCTTTTTTTTGGTGTTACCTTATGCAGTAGCCACAGCTGTGGGAGTAGAGTTCATAAATAAAAATAAGGTTCTAAGAGAGTTGGGGATGAATTAAGTGATCATATTTTTGTTCCTTTCAAAAGGAAAGAAGTCAGCATGCTTTTGGTTGTAAATGGGATTGTTTATTAGGATCTCAGCTTTAATAGAAACTGAATGAAAATTGTCACAAGGAAGTTTTTCTTATAGGGATATTTTGTTTCTAGAATGTCAGTTATACAAAGATGGATGCAACTGTCCATTTAAAGTATGTGATGCAACTCATCAGTTCAAACTGAGTTATATAGGCTATAAGAGAAGGGTAAAAATTATTTTTGCTAACCTGAAAATAAGTGGCCTGTCATTTTATATAAATAGACCATCTCTTTTCTAGGTATTGAAAATAAGGACCTGAGTCAAATAGGGCATCACTGAGTAGTCTCAAAGAATATAGAAATTAAATACTATTAGAGTTGAAATGGTTGAGTTATTGTTCTCACAAAAATTTTGTTCAAAGACCCTTATCAAGCCTCAGTACCTTGGAGCTATTTTAAACTAAATGAAACAGGCTCGAGATGATCCCTACCTAAGAACAAAGTGAAAGAAAGAAATTTGTATTCCCACCCTTTGATAATACATATTGACTCTCCTGAAACACACACACACACACACACACACACACACACACACACATCACCAGAAGACTTTATGCTTTATTGCTTTGAAAGTATCTTTATGGTTTTTTTTTATTTTTGCTGTGAGTCATCTAAGATACATATAAGTAAAATTGCCTTTTTAATTTCTAAGGACAGCCTCAATTTCTCCTTTCAAATTCAAGGAAAATCAGGATTCCCTGCCAAACAAATTGATCCCAGTTGAGCACTTGGGGTAGGAATATCGCCTAGCATCACCCTGCTTTGTGTTTCCTTACCACAGGATGTAGCAGTACCACCTGAAGCTATGGAATCAGGAGCTAAAAGGCTAAGAGCCCAAGAGAAAAATCTTATGCTGAGTTTCCTGTGAGGAAAACGTCTGTCTTGGAGTCTAAAAAACGCCCATGATTCTGTAGCAACTACTGCCATTGATATTTAGTAGAATGTCATATTATAATAGTCATCATGTGCTTTCATTTCCCAAGAAGATATTTGGTCACTCTAAATTGAATATTTCAGTGATCCCTGAAAAAATACTTTGTGTCACTTAGAGCCTTTTTAGTCATTTAAAACTTCCATGTGAAACTCAAGTTGAGAATTAGGTGGTGACTCTGTGGTAGTATTGTATAAAAGAATACACACTGGCTATGGAAAGATGTCTTGAAGGTTGGTAAGGTGCTGTTGAAGTACATTACTACTTGCAGGACATTTACAAATACAGATACAGGATGTGAAAGTGGGTGTGGCAGGGGTCTAGTCTTTGTATTAAAGTTATTGATTCATCAACTAGATCCCAATCTTAGGGAACTTTTTTTTCAGTGTAGGGGATAAAGTTTGATGAACTACTTTATTAACATCTCATGAAGCAAATTTTTTTGAGTAAGGAGTTTGTTTTTTAAAGTGGTTGATAGTTTGTCTGAAAAGATTTTCTGCTCATTCATTTGCAAGTATTTTTTCCTTCAAAAGTAGAGCAAGAGCACTTGACTTGTTAAATCAGGCAGAGGGCCTGAGTAGGGATGAGCTTTGTTTCTTTCATCAGACCATTTGTGCCTACTTTGACACAGATTATGTTTAGGCATATAGTTGTTTGATAGGACACCATCAAGGTTAAAGATTGAGCATTTACCTTACTTTTTATTTGCTTCACATTTGATTGAAAGCCTATGAAGTTGTGGATGCTTTTTTAAGCAGAGACTTTTGTGAAAAGAATGATGTGTCAGAGTAATTAAATGCCATTCTTACATCATTACATTGTTTAGTCTAACATCAGAAGTACTGAAAGGAAGATAGATTCACTGTGTATGATTTACAAAGCTTAATTCATACATTCAACACATAATAGACTGATGCTTTTTCAAAGCAGAGTTTCTTAGTAAAGAAACTATAATGTCTTGTGGCATAAGAACTCTCACCTTGAACTTAGCATTCTGTTTCAGGGACAGGTGTATGAGAGGCTTCATGCTAAATAAGTCTTATAAGTTCTCATATAAAAGGTAGAAAAGAAGCAGTGTCTTTCAAAACTAAAGCTAGAAGTTAAATTAGGGAATAAGATTTAAAGTTCTTGAATTATATTTCTAGAACCCACTGAAATGACTGGGTGCATGGGGATGGGCAACAACCCTAATCTTCATTAGATTGATGTACTAAAAGAACAACAACTTGGCTTTAGTTTTTGATGAATAAACAAATAGAGAAAATTAATTGACATCCATTTTGATCTTTGGGAGACCTGAAAGTTTAAGAGGATAATGAGATTTCGTCATTTTGTTTGTTATTATTGTTAATTATTTTTATTTATTTTTTAAAGTCTGTTTTTTTAGTATTACAAAAGATTTTATAGAAACAGTAGTGGAAGAAAATAGTGAAGTTACTTAGATTTAGTTGAAGCCTAAGATATTACTTGCTTCTCTTTTGTGGAAGATTTTCCAAAGACCATAAAGGGTCTTATAGTTTTTAAAATATCATTTGCTGGTAAGATGAGATGCTTTTCTACTTAACATAATGGCCTATGTACATTTATTACCATTTATGTCCAAACCCATGAATGCTGCATATTTAATGCAAACTTCATGACCCACTTGCTGTATTTGGTTGGTGCTTTGCTTCAGTATGAGAGTTGATGTTTATTGATGGACTAACTGACTGTTCCCAGCAGGCAGTAGTGCACAAAAGAGGGAAACTAAATACTTGCCACTTTTTAAATAGTTGAGGGCCCCACAACATGCTCTTATTATTTTGTTTGGAGTGATGTGAATTATTAGAAAGTCAGGTATATTTACCAGAAGGTAAATTACAAAAATACGCTCCAGTGCTAAATATAAATGATTTTCGTACCATCTGAGACTCAGGTTATCTGCATTATTGTTCCCCTCCATTAACCTAATCAGTCAAGACTTGACTGTCAGTCGGCTCTTATCGCTACATCATATCTAAGCTGTTCTGTAGTTTTTCCTTTAAATCATTCTACATATCAGCTTATATCAGCGTATCAATAAATATTTTTTGAACTGAATGAATTTTAGATTGTAAGTTATCTACAGGCTTAAATCAATACCTTTCTTTGTATAGTACTCTGCAGAGTAAAATCTGACTTTTAAGCATGAGCTCTTTTGGGGTGCTAATAAATTTCCACTCCAATTCTTGTTGGTGACCTGGCACCTGTATGCTTATACCAAAAAATACTTAAAATTGAGAGGTAGAAAAGGGATTTAATATGAGACACAAAAACAGTGTATATGTTTTTTCATCACAAAGTTTTTTTCTTAAATTCAGTCTCCAAGGAAAATAATGAAAAAATTATAAATAATTACCTATAAAAGTAATGAATCTTAAAATTGAACTCTTAAGAGATGAGAAAATATTCCATAACTTCCTTTAAATGAACTCCACCTAAACTCCTTAAGATGTGATTATCTCTTCCTAATCTAAAACTCTAGGAAGATTCTGTGGCCTCCTTTGGAAGCTTTGAATCCTTGTTCTTTATCATGACTGGGATAGAGAATCTTCCCTCTCCAGAAAGACTTGACTTTGTGAGATTGATTTCACACCTAACATTCTGTTAATGTTGGATCATTTTCAGATTTTGGACTTTATCAACCCTGAATAGACCAGTTTTGCATTATTTTCTTTTCCTTTCATTAGTTTCATCTTTATTTTACTTAACGTTATTTGTGTGGTTTTTTTTTAAGTGAATCTCAACCTCTGTCTCATCTTAAAATGCAGACGTGTCAATATGGAAAATCATGCTTTGATGAAAAAATTATCTGTATAATTTTCATTGTACATTTCTATATCTGTGTATATTTTTTATTGTTTTAGGAGATTATATCAACAAGCATTTAGTTAGAATTTCTCATATGTACAACACTGTGCTGAGGGTGATGCAAAGTTTAGATAATACAACCTTTATTTTCATGGAACTTACAGTCCTATAGGACTACCTGTTTACATAATGACAGAAGCTTTCTGAGATTGCCAGATTGAAAATTATGTATAAAACCTTTGGATTTGAAATAGTCAGGTCTGTTCTGTTTCAATGAAAGCCACATAACCTGAAAGACAGACAAAGAAGAGCAGAAATGGTTGAAGTTGTCCCCTTTTTTCCCCACAGTATCCAACAGAATCACCAGATTGCTTGGTGGATTTACCGCTTCCTTTTTCTGTTTCCTGGACACCACAGGTAAGTTCTTATGTTTCCTATTAGCTATAGCTTCACTCATTTTGAAAGATACATTTATACTTAGATTCATCATCTTGCTGGTTTGTGTAGGGGACAAAAATCAGTGTTCCAAAAATTATGATTTTGTAAAAACAAAAAAAAGATTAAATGTTGTTAGTGAAGTTAGAATGAATTCTAAGACTCTTTGAGAAATGATGAGAGTTTTAGAAATAATGTTTTTGGCCTTGAAAGTAGAAATTCTTTCAGGTTAATTTTTCTGAATGTTCCTTTTCCTTAGCTAATTGGGACATTTGGCACACAAATTCTATCTTGAAAGGCTTTATTTTTTATTTTAAAAAATTTTAACATTTGCAGGTCATCTTTAATGGAAACACTGGTAAGACTCTTTCCTGAAGCAGCAGAAATGCCACTGCTATAATACAGATACAAAATCTCATTAATGATAATGTAAATAGATGTTGGGTAGTTGATTTTTTTTTTTAACTGCCTGGTCTTACCTATTTCAAGTTCTGTTTTAGTGCTCGTGTACTTTAAATTTAGGAGATTTTTATTTTCTTTTCTTTTTGTAAAATAATAGACATGGCTTTGTGGCATCCATATTAAAAATGGGTAATTTTCCTTATGGTCCCTGTCTTCCTGCTGGGTTGATAATGTTTTGATGTATTTTTCTTTTGCTCTGATGAGAGGTCTGCTGCTGCTGCTCTGACATATTCATTTGGATGAATAATTATAACTTGCACAATGTCAAGCTGAAGATGGTAGGGTTTTGTGCGTCATGACAAGCCTAGTAGCCAGTGCAGGTGTCTCACAGCGTGATCAGCAACAGCCAGTGTATTCTGGCTCGGAGGAGACATTTAGAGTGGTAAGAAATCAGCACCAAGGGCAGCGCTGCTGCTGCCGCTGCCTCTGCTGCTGTTATATGTGCCAAATAAACACAAAAGTGCTTCTCAATGACAAGGGCTTGAGCATCTACTTATTTTGGTTATTTACTTTTTTCATTAACCAAATGGATTTTCTTTTATACATTTTAACATATAAGCAGCCTATCAAGTTCATTTCTCATTACATGGCTCTGTGTTTAAATAACCAAGCCAGAACAAACAAACCAAAACCAGCCTCAAACTCTGGTGCTGGCCATTCTCTACTTAGGTTCTTCTGGGGAAATGAGTAACTGATGAGGCCATGAATTAAATGACAAAGCCTTTTGTAAGATAGCAATGTCAAGGACATAATGGTTATATCAAAATCAGTGTATACTGATGAGAGCTTTGATCACATTAAAATGGACACCAGTAATCAGAGTTTTGCTTGCACATGTTCTATTAAAATAGTTCAGCTTAGGACAAATAGACTTGCCACAGGTTTTTGGTATTTTCAGACCTCATATGTTACAGTAGGTTGTGAAAATCTAAGGTTCTTGGAAAAACAACACAAGTATAAGAACTTAATGGAAAAGCCTCTGGCTGATTTTCTGATGGTGAATAAAATATTTGTAATTAAAGGAAACATTTCTATTTTATAGTGGAGATCCATAAGTTAGAGCAGCTGAGTAGCAGTTAGGTATCCTGGATTTTGTTTATATCTCATCCACTGACTTAATTGCATGAATATAAATGTCATGTGATTACCCTTTACCTCAGTTTACATAAAAATCATTTGTAAATAATGAGCTGGGATTTTTTTTTCTGACTAGGAATACTAAGGAAAGTCATTGTTACTAAAAAACTTTAAACTTCTAGATATAAATTTTTGGACTAGATCAGTGATTAAATTGGAATAAGCAGGTGAGGAGGGAGGGAAGGAATAAGCTTTTGTATAATGTCTGTTTTGGGCCAAGTGCTTTTTACAAAAATCTCATTTGATTGTCACAACAGCCTTGGGATGTAGGTGCTATTATTATCCCCATTTTACAGTTGAGGAAACTGAGGCAAAGAGGGGTTAAGGGTCTTACCCAGGGCTGCACACCTGGTATTGGCTTCTGATTGATTCAAACAATGGTCTTCTTGATTCCAGACCCTGTACTTTCCACTGTGGCATCAGCTTACCTCTGGGAAACTCTTGTTGAGGAAATTCCCTCTATCAGTACAAATTGATACCTAGCCTTTAAACTTGGAGTCGTAAAGAGTTATCTGGGGAGCTTAGAAGTTCAGTGACTTGCCAAGGATTGCATAGCCAGTTTGTGTCACAGTTGGGACTTGAACTCAGGTCTTTCTTATTCCAAAACCAGCTCCTTATTCACTATACCATTTCAGAAGGTTGTGCCACTATGATGCAAACTCTTACAAATCCTACCAAGCTGGAAATGTTGTTTGAGGACTGCCTTGCCAAATTTGGAGAGATTTGTTACTAGGTTAGCTGCTAGAATTTTAACTTTTCTTAACCACAGCAATTCATGAAACCATTTAATAAAATATAGTAAAGAGGTGATCCATATTGATGAAGAGAGTACCCATCTCAGTAAAGTCATGGGTCCTTGAAATATGCTTAAATAATTAAGACATTTGGTTTTAGATTCCCAGAATTCCTGCCATTTCCAAAGTGGTGTGGCAAAAAAGGCAGCAAACTTCATGAGGGTCAGAAGAAATTGAATTTAACACCTCTGTCATGAACTCTTTTTGGAAGCATCCAGAGCCTTGCTAGTACACAATGAGGAAGTTGTGGAGCAGGATTTCAGTAGTGTCTTATTCCTCCCTTATCATGAAAAGAGTAAAGCTTGAGACAGAGTATCCTGATATTTTGTGATGTGGTGTCTAGTATATGTACTAATGGTCTCTTTCATTAGCTTTGGTGATTGCTGGTTGCTCATACTTAGGCTAAGGAATTTGTTCATTTTTATTGTAAAAATAGAATACTAGGAATATAAATGTATATATATGTATACATACACATATGTCTATTTAGGAGGGTATATATATATGTGTACAAATACATACATGAGTATGTGTATATATGTGTACATAGATAGCGGACACAGGATCAATTGAATAGGAAGGGATGTTATTTTAAAAGGTGAAATTGAGAGGTGGGAGAGGAATAGAATGAGGAGAGACAGGAAGAGACAGAATGGGGTTAATCGT
>CM053595.1:238756643-238778488 GCA_028646575.1 Pseudocheirus occidentalis
GGGAATGGGGATGAGAGGGGGGATGATGGAGGGGAGGGCAGGTTGGAGAGGAGGGTTGTTAGAAGTACACACTTCTGTAAAGGGACAAGGACAAAGTAGAGAATGGAATGGGGGCGGGGGGGCAGGATAGGAAGGAGGGAAATATAGTCATGAACAGTATGTTCATTGTGGAGATGTTCTGCTTAACTATACATGTACAGCATATATTGAATTGCTTGTCTTTCCAGTGGGGGTGGGTAATGAGGGAGGAAGGGAAAGAATCTAGAATTTAAAGTTCTGTAATCAAATGTTAAAAATATATATGTATTTATTATTATTATTCTTTTTTTATTAATTACATGCAACTTGGAATTAAGATATACAGGCACTGGGGTAGGGAGTTCCATCTTGCCCTACTGGAAAGTCAGAGGAGTAATGGGGGAGGACATAGGAGAGAACAAATTGTGGAAGGGGGTATACAGTGGGATTGCTGTTTTGGGGTGGTGGGTAGGGGAAAGATGTGGAGAAAATTTGTGACTCAAAATCTTGTGGAAATGAATGATGTAAATTAAAAATAAACAAAAACTTTAAAAAATAGAATACTAGAACCTTGCTAATTTTCTACTTGTTGGCCTCAGTTTAATATATAGCATTTAGTGTGAAGTTTTCATTTGTTAATTTAAGTTCTGATATATATGTGCTAGAAGCAAGCATGTTTTTTAAAATTTTTATTTCTGTAGTTCATGCCTTTCCACATTAAAAATCTGTAAATAGAGGGGCGGCTAGGTGGCACAGTGAATAGAGCACTGGCCCTGGAGTCAGGGGTACCTGAGTTCAAATCTGGCCTCAGACACTTAACACAAAAAACTAGCCGTGTGACCTTGGGCAAGTCACTTAACCCCAACTGCCCTCCAAAAAGCAAAAAAAAAAAAATTTATAAATAACCTGTGGGATGTCTATAATAAAATATGACTAAATTTTACAATACTACATACCTCAAATGAGCCAAGGGCAAATGATGAACAAATGCTTAAAACTTCATTTTTTTGGGTGGCTTTATGTACAGACAAACATATCATTGGTGCATTGAATAATGTGATGTTGCTATTGCTTGAACTAAGATGTAAAATAGTGGAGAATCTTATTTTAGTGGCACATATGTAAAAATTTTTATCAATAACACCTATAAGCTGTTGAGTTGCAATTACTTTATAATATTCTTTATTAGTCTTAACTAGACATTTAAAATACCTTTCTTGAGATTAATTTACATTAATAAAAATACATAAATGAGAAAGAAACAGCATTTTTCTGTTAGGTAGTTACTGACCAGATTAAAAAAAAAATATGTAATGAGTTATTCCATTATTCCAGGTTTTAATTGGTTTTTTAGTTGATAGATTTGAATACCATAGAACTCTTTCCAATCTAGGTATCCCTAATAGTGCATATAGAAAAGCATGAAGACTGAATAATTGTCACCCACCTTTACTGAGTTTGAAGCCACAGAACTATATTCTCTCACTTCCAACCTTTTCATTTAAACATTTCTCTGTCATAACCTACCTTTCTCCTATTACAAGTATCCCCTTTCCTTTACAGAACTAACCTCTTCATTTATATCCTTAGTTCAGTCTATTTCCATCTCTTATATCCTGTTTTTCTTACATATCTGTTTTTTCCCTCTCCTCTGTCTACAAACCTGCCTAGGTTTTCCTAATGACAATAACATTCCCTTGTGCTACCATTCCTCCCTTCAATTCACTGCCAAATTTCTTGAAGGAATAATCTATTTCTATTTACTGCCTTTCCTTCTCTACCCATTTATTTCTCAGTTGCTTGAAGTCTAGCTTCTGTTACCAATACTCTACTGACATTAATTACTGAAAGGTCACTATGACATCCTCATCAACAAAATAAATTTTTTTTCTCAGTTCTCAATCCTCTTGACCATCTTGATGCCTCTGACACACCCAACCAATTCCTTCTTAA
Source organism: Pseudocheirus occidentalis (assembly GCA_028646575.1). NCBI lineage: Eukaryota > Metazoa > Chordata > Mammalia > Diprotodontia > Pseudocheiridae > Pseudocheirus > Pseudocheirus occidentalis. The sequence continues at coordinate 238,758,615 of CM053595.1, forward strand.
CATTCTTCTTTGTTGATCTTCATAACATTGAAGTAGTTTCTTCCAACTTTAAAAAATATATTCCCTTTATTGGCTTTTCTTCCTTTTCCCTGTAAATATTGGCATTTTCGAGGATTTTGAGGGGGGCCTGCTTTTCTCTATTTTCTTTAGTGTAACTAAGGCCTCAGTTATGATCTCTATGAAGATAACTTCCAAATCTATATGTCCAGTCTCATGTGTTCTTCTGAGCTGTTGACCCACATTTCTAACTCTCTCCTGGGTATCTCTTCCTATGTGTACCATATCTGACACCTGCACTCAAGAACTCAATATTTCCAAAATGGAACTCAGCATCTTTGCGTCCAAACCTATTCATCTTTATAAGTACTTTAACCATGTGTTAGTGGTATACCTAATATCCAAGCTAACTTACAGTGTAAAGTCTTCTAGGGCAAGGATGGCTTTCTTTAGGAGCAGCTTTAATATCATAGACTGAGCCCTGGACTTAGAATCAGAAAGATCTAAGTTTCAGTTTTACTTCAGACATTTAACTAGGTGTGTGACCCTGGGTAAGTCTCTTAACCTCCCTCAACCTCAGTTTCTTCACTTCTAAAGAGGGGGTAACAATAGTACTTGCCCCATAGAAGTGTGAAGAGCAAATGGAATAATATATGTAAAGCACTCTAAAGGCAAATCTTAAAGTGCATTATACTCACTATCACCATTCTAATCATCCCCATAGTGATCCTCCTGTGACATCTCTTTGCCATGTCTGGTTCACAACAGATGCTTAATTAATGCCTTTTGACTGTTTTAATGTTTGTTGAGTTGGATCAAATTAACCCAAGCCATCTTTGACTCCATCCTTTAATTGTTCTGTCTACCTCCACAACACTTCTTATCCATCCTTGCCCTTTTTTTCCAATCTCACAGCCACTAGTTCACGCTTTCATTATATCTTAGCTGTGCTCCTACATTCATTTTACTCAGCATTATAAGTATTGTTGTGTCTTGACTCTCTTTGGAGACTGTAAGGGCCACGCTCATGTCTTATTCTCCTTTTCATCCTCCCTCCCATACCGAAGACAGCTCCTTGTTATATAGGAAGTGCTCAGTTTTGTAGAATGTATATTCAATAAATGGTGATCTCATTGAGTTAAAGTCCACAATAGTATTGGTAGGCTCAGCATAACTCCATGGAGCATATTAATTAAATGTTTGAAATACCAGCTTAATTTAGTTTAAACAGCTGAAGAAATTTATCAGTGTCTTATTATTCATGAAGCTCTTAAGATGCCTAGCTTTCTGTTTTCTTAGTGTGCAACTAAAGGTGTTAGAGTTAAAATATTCTATTATTTTATTCATTGGTTGCTCTTAAACTAGCCAGAATTTACAGAGGCAAAGAAAAAAATGTTAGCTGTTGTATCTATATACTTGAACATCAACATAACTCATACATTGAAGGACAAAGATATTCTCCTACTTTCCATTGTACAAAAACAAATAAAAATGGGGTTGATGTCATTTGTTTCTAATTAACCATGATGCCATATGATTATGGTAGATGATTGCTGAAGAATTATTTTATAAGTAATATCTGACAACACCTAGCAAGACTCAGTTGTTATTATGGCTTTACTAAGAAATTAAAACTATTAAAATTTTGACCAATACTTTTACATTTAGAAGAAGTTAATATCTTGAAATTTTGAAAGAATATTTTATATTAGCATATATAAGAACATTAAAAGGATGTTTTAGATGCCAGTTTCTAATTATCTTACTGATTTTGTCATTTTAAACACTTTGGTAGTAAGAAATGTTTTCAGCTTATCCTTTTTGACTTTATAGATTCTAACAAAGATTAGGGCCACAGTTCTAGTTTTGGCTCTACCACCAGCTATATGACTTCAAACAAAAGTTATTTCCTCATTCATAATATAAAAGAAGTAGATAGAATATCCTCTAGGACTCTTCCACTTATAGTGTTATAGAGCCCCTCCATATACGTTTGTCAGTCAATGACGTGTAACTTAGTTGCCACACAATTATGACCTGTACCTTATCCCAACTTCATGATTTGTTTGTGCCTTTAAATGATACACCTTACTAGAGAGGCAAAGTGTTAAGCTGTGACTATTTATTCTTTTTTTGTTTCTAGGGCTAATTGTATGTATACTTTAAAAACTATTCCTTTGGGGTCCTAGATGCCCTCAAAGAGAATTGGCAACAGGAACAGAACAGGTAGGCATTCGGTTGATGGTACACCAAGAAGGGAGTCAGCACAAGAGAGACATCTTTAAAATACTATGTCCTCTAAATATACGTCATTTTAATGCCAGAAAATCCTACCCTTGATGGGGTGTGTCTGTGTGTCTGTTTGAAACTGGTTGTGCCACAGTGAAGTCCTGTGTTTCTGATGGACAGTTGTAAACAGAAGACATATTTTAAATGGTGAGGTAAGGATGATAAGTTTTGCTCAGGATAGGCAAGCATTGTCCTCAGCTTGCTCATCAAAGTCCTATTGTTTCTACCTTCACAACATCTCCCATGTACTCGTCTTTCTCTTCCCTGAAACTACCACCACCATGGTGGAGACCCTTCATCCTTTCACACCTGGACTATTGTGATAGCCTTTCCTGGTCTGCCTGCCACCTCTCTGGTCTGTCCATATGACTCCCCTTTTCAACAAACTGTGCTGGCTACTTAGCACCTCCAGGATTCAATGAAAAATCCTGTCTTTAGCTTTTAAAGCCCTTCAAAACGGGACCTTCTTACCTTTACAGTCTACTGACACATGACTCTCACCTTATACTCTTCAATTTGAGTGGCATGACTTTCTTGCTATTCTTTGCTCATGACACTGTCTTCTGAATTTGAGCTGCTTTCCCTCTCCCTTTCTTTCCCTGCTTGCCTCAATTTTCTCATCTGTAAAATGAGCTGGAGAAGGAAAATGGCAAACCACTCCAGTATCTTTGCCAAGAAAACCCCAAATGGGGTCGTAAAGAGTCAGAAATGATTGAGAAACAATTGAACAACATGCTCAGTAGTTTAGTCTTCCCTGCCCCTGTATGTCTCATGGTCCTGGTGTTGAAGGTGCATGGATCAGCCAGAAGGTATATATTTGTGTTGAATATTTAAATCTTTGCTTTTTTTTTTAACCACACATTTTAATAACCACTTTCTAAAAAATCTTTGAACCTAAAAGATGATTCTGATAATTAACACTGGCGCAATCTGCTGATTTTGTTGGAGCAGTGACCTTCAGTGACAAGTAACATTGAAAATTTTGTACTATGCAAAGATATACAATATGGTCATTATCTCAATTTTGTTTTTAGCATGAGCTTTTCTGAAACACTAGATATTGCCAACCTATTCTGTGCCATACTTCTGAGTTTGGCATGATTAAAATAAAAAGATGTCAGTTTATTTTTGCTTGTAAGTTTGATATTTCTAGTCAAGCAGATAGGGTAGCTTAGCTGGGCAAGATTAAGTGCCTACTTATTTTCAAAATGCACTTGACAGATTTTTACCAGCATGCCAACATAATTCGAGAAAAGGTTAGTATTCAGAAGCAGATACTTTTCTGTTTCTATCATTTTGACCTTGTGGGCAAATACCCTGTTAGCATGAATAAAAATAGTATCAGTATCAATCTCTTAAATAAACAGTGGTCAGCAGCGGTCAAAATAAGCTAGCTAACGAAGTATAAAAGAGATGATAAATTCTTTACGGCTTGTTTGACAAAGAAATATGATTTGATTAAATAGATTCAGATATAGATATGAAGTAAGAGAGAAAGTTGACAACATCAATGAAGCATGCAAATAAGATCAAATGAACTGAGTATTTAAAAGATTTAGTTCCCTTTTAAAGGAACATTATTGGAAAAAATTACAATTAGTATTAAATTAATTGAATTTTTAAAAGTATCTGCTTTATAATCCCTTGATATTTCCTTTTTCTATTGTAGCCTTTTGAATTCCCCAAAGATAAAGATAAAAAGATTATTAGAGGATTTATCTGTATGAGATATAGAAAAATGTAAAAAATCAAAATGGAAAGCAACTGTTGCAAGTACCAGAAAATTATGCTATTAATTTAAGTGTCATCAGAGCACAAAAGATCACATTCCAGGACTGTGTGAAAATTATTAAAATACTGGAAATAATAGTACTTAAGATGAAGATATTATACTCTAAGATCTGGTTAAGTGACTGACATGATTATATCACTTCAGGTATTATAAAAGTAACAAAATGCTTTTAAAGATAATAAGCGTTACATTTCGAGATTGGCAGTGTTCACACTTTTCTGCTTAAGTGCTTTCCTAGTTTAACATAATTTAATAACAGTTATGGGAGAAAAATCTAACATTTTACTTCTAGTGTATACCTTTCTTCCTCCCCCTCTCTAGTATTTTTCACATATAAAAATCATAAAATTTCATGCTCTAAGAAATGGGTTCATGAAGTGTTACTATTCTGCCTCTTTTGTCCTTCATCTAAGGAAATATTCCTTATACATGTTGATGTCTCATGGTGGGTGTTTTGTATTTTATTTTAGCTCCAGAGTATTTGGAAAAAATATAACAGGAAGATAAATTTCCTTTATACTGTAAAACTTAGGTTATCCTATCTTGAATAGATAAATTTTCTAGATAACTGAGGGTTAACCTTTTAAGTATTGAACTTGTTGCTCTAAAATATTTTATGGACAATATTCCAAAAGCTTATAAAATTCTTAAATTATAACAGCATAATTAAGCTTTTCTTGATGATTTTATTATCATTATAAATGTCAGTGACTATGCTCTATCTGCTGAAGATGCAGCTACGGTTAATATGAGAACACAGGACTGAACGCATATTGACTTAAGATGTAACCTTCTAATTGGCTTTCGTTAAAATTTCCAGCCTTACCTTACTTTTTGGTCATTTGTGTTTTTCTGTTAGGTAATAGTAGAGGAGATACAGCTATATAACTTCCTGGGCTGTGTATCCTGATTATTGTTTCTGTAAAATTAATTGCAGATCAAAGCCACCTTGCCCTTCAGGAAATCATCATCATATTGCTATCAGTTTCCTTTGACTTATCAACACCATTCAAAGCATTATCCATCATCTCTGCATTAGCTAGTACAGTGAACCACAAACACCTCCTTATCAGCCAGCATCTATACTCTCCCTCCACTTAGACCAATTTTAGTCATGAGCTGAGAAACAGCGTTAACACCTTGGATATATTATAGGACCAGTGTTGAAGCAAAGAGTATGTGTGTTCAAGTGCTACTCCTCACCCATATCAAGGCAACTCTCTAATATTGTGTTACAGATGAGTTCCCACACCAATAATATCAGAAGTCCACACTCCCAATCCTAATTCCCCCCAACCCCAAAGGGGTTGTTCAGTTACCTTTTCAAGAACTTTATTAGGGTATCTTGGAAGCAGAGTTTATTTCAAAGTCTAAAGAGTTTTCACATGTATGTATGTTTGATATGGCTGATCAGGTACCCCTACTATTAATGCCCCCATTGTTAATGTTCTTTTCCTCCTGAATTATTTTGTATTTATCCATCTGTGTACATAATTTGTTCCCACATTAGACTCTTTGAAGTTTCTTGGGGACAGAGAGTGATTGACATTTTTATTTATGTATCTGAGCTACTTTGTAGTACTTTGCATATAGCAAATACTCAGATGGATCTGTTATTTCATGCACGTGGGCATATTCCCTCCTTCAGTGTAGCTTGCCCATCATTTCGAATCTTACGGATATCCTTCCACAAACTTGCCACCACCCAATATGATGGAGCTCTTCTTTGTTTACCATCAAAAGATGGTAAGAAGAAACCATCGGATCACACGGTAGAGCATATACTGGTTATTCCTCATCTTCACCAGGTAACAAGCCTGTTGTCTTTTGTGTTATTGTTGTTATACATTTCTCCAGTGATGTCCTTTACCCTCTTCTGTAAAGCTGTTTGCGTAATGTGTTTCTCAGTTCCAGTTCTTTGGGGGCTGTAGTTTTTCATGACTGACCAATACTGGCAAGGTAGTGTTTTAAAATGGGCCTTTGTTCCAGAGGAAAGTTGGAGATTATTTAAATTAACTGTAGTTTCCCAAAGGAAAAACAGTCAGTTCCCCTCTTGGTCCAATTCATTGTCCTTTTATAATGCCATTCCGTGAGACATGTACTACTGGAGGAGCCTATGGGCTGTCCATTTAATTGCATATCATAGCCTGTACCATAGGGATTTGTCATCCACTTGACTTTTTTTATGTCAACAGTTATGCTAACCTCTTCAGAGTAGTTTAGATCTCATTTAGGAGTCTGCAGTTGGCATAGTGTTACCTATAAAGATGAGCATCTGGGAGAACTCATATCTAGATAATCCTTTGGATGCTGCATCAGATTTCCTTCAGAATGGTGAATACCTTTTATTCCTTGTTTGATATGATGAGAGGTCATTAAAGAAGGTTATCGTTGTTGTTATATCTTTTAAGAAATCTTATATTATTTTGACATTTGCATGGGAGATTTCCTGTTGGAAAAAAAGCCTTCAAGGCATCATTTTCCTTTTCTAAATTAAATATTACTTTAAATTGTCAGCAAACAATAAGTAGAGTGGGATTTTGTGTCCTTTACATCCTTTTGTCAGTTGTATGATGAGAGAGAAGTGGTCTCCTGGGGAATTGCACTTGCAAAATCCTATCAGTTCTCTTTTAATTCATTCGGGAAGAATGTCTTTGGTTGTAAAGATTATTCTTATAAAACTTTTTTGGAAGCAGGAAAGTTGTCGTGAGTGTGTCTTTGAGATCCAAGGGTTTTTGTTGTTGTCGTTTGTTTTTTAACGTGCCTTTGTTCTCTTCTTCAGCTACCTTGGAAAATAATTCCTTAATGCCCCCTCCCCCACCACACACGTGCCTATGCCCCTGCCCCTGATGTCTTCTGTGGTCTCTGCTTGGTCTAGGTGAGCTGCATTTATTTCCCTTTTGGATTTTCTTTGTTATTTTCTCTCCTAGCAGCACTTCTGGGACTCTTCTTTTAGGGGCCAAATGTGGTAGCTCTGCTAATCACTGAGAGTGAAAAGAATGTTATGAAAATCTTTTCAGATCTTTACCATCTTTTGACTGTCTGTTGTTCTCCCTCCAATTTTCTCCTTCCATGTCTTCAGGATGATTTTGACTACTTGTGTCTCTTGCCAAACATTCTTTAAACTGAGGATTTTTTTTTCTTTATTACCCATTCATCTGAGGCAACATTGCTCATAATCTTTTACTGTATAGATAGGTGCCTTTTATTTTTATACTACAATCATTTCTGGATGTGCACTCACTCTTCTTATCCCTGCTCTTCACCCCACCTTTTCCATCCCCTCAAACCCCGAACCTTCTAGACCCTCCACAAACCAGTGAGCCTATCTTCATATCACATAAAAGGAGTTAAACAAGAACAGCTGCCACAGAGACTTCTCCTGATAGCACATGCATCATTCTTTCTGTATGTAGCCTCTCACCACCCTAAAGAAAGGAGGGAGGCACGCTTTCTCATTTCCTTGGTCATTACATTACAGTTACACAGCATTTATCTTAATTTTTATATTCTTTTCATTTACACGATTAAAGTCATTTTGTATATTGTTCTTCTGTTTCTGCTTTTTTCATCCTGCATCAGTTCATACACATCTTTCTAACATTCTCTGAATTCCTTTTAGCCATCATTCCTTAAAGCACAGTAATATTCCATTATTCATATGCTGCATTTTGTTTCTCCAGTGAATGGGCATACTTGGTTTCATTTTTTTCCTATTGCAAAAAGTGCTGCTATGAGATTTTACAAATGGGTTTATGTAGTAAATTAGTATTGTCCTTGACACCATCTCTCTGCTTAACAAGTAAGATAAGATAGTTCCATTTAAAAAAAAAAAGCATAAGCATTATATTTAGAGGACATGGACTTGAAACCTGGTTCTATCACTGACTGTCTTTGTGGTCCTGAAAAATTCACTTAAATAATTTGAGCTGCCATTTCATCTGTAAAATAAGAGGGTTGGACTAGTTGACTTCAAAGGTACTTTTATGTTCTAAATCTCTGACCCTATGAATATCAGGTGTTTGCTGACTAAGGTGAAGGCTCTCTTGGTCTCGTTATGACAATTGATATATATCTGTTAAAACTAATGTATGAAATTATTGCAATCTGTGTTGATGCCTTTTCCTCCCAGCATTTCCCATTTTTCAGCATCAGTAATTCATTTAAGTAGGTCAGATTGGAGTTCTTTTAATTTCATATCATATCTTTTAAAAGAATTTATTCTTATAGCTTTGTATTAATTTAGATCTTTGTTCTAACAAATTACTGGTCTGACTTTCACATAGCTGATTCAGGGGTACTAACGTATGTAATCAGTTACTTCTTTTTAAAATAATTGTTTTATTTTTCTGATGTTATTTAGTCCCCATTGGATTCTGCGATTTCTTGACCTTCACTCAGAGGGCATAGATATGATGTATGGGATAGCTAGTGGTCTAGTGTATAGAGCTCTGGGTCTGGAGACAGGAAAACCCAAGTTCAAATGTAGCCTCAGATACTTATCAGTTGTGTGACCTTGGGCAAGTCACTTAACCTCTATCTGCCTCAACTTCCTCATCTGTAAAATGAGGACCATAGTAGCACTTACCCTGCAGGGCAATTGTGAAGCTCAAATGAGCTGTAATTGTAAAGTTCTTAGCACAGTGCCTGGCACATAGAAAGCACGATATAAAAGTTAGTCACTATTTATTATTGTTATTACAAGTCTTCACCGACTGCTTTGGAAATGGCTGGGAAGTAGAGTGACCTGTTTTCTAGTCAAGATAAGGCATCAGCTTACCCATCAGAGCCATTATTGCCAGGGGCAAAAGTCCATTTATGATGGGATGAGAATGCAAGACAAGAGAACCAGATACTCCAGAAGATGATGTATATCCTAATGCCTTTGAATACATGATGAAAGTTCTTTCCTCCAACTCTTTTATTTACCTCCCCAAGGAAAATCTCTGAGTGCTCTGCTCCACAACAGTGAATGCCCCTGTCCCTCCACACTTTTCAGCTGAGTAGGCCTAGTAATTAGGATCATCTCTGTACTTTCCTATCACCAGCCAAGGTTGTGGGCCAAAAACCTGTAGAGAAAACTTGGAGTGGGAAGAGTGACCTGGAACCCAGTCGTGGCCGCCTTTGGGCAAGGAGTCTGTATATAGTTCAGAGACTCTGCATACCCCAGGGAACTGCTTTGTGGACTGTATTTACTGTCTTTTACCTGGGGGAGGGAAGAGGACATTGATTTTTTGTTTTAAATTAAAGAAATTATTTATCATAATCTTCAGGTTTTGAACATTCAGTTATATCAGATATGGAACCATGACTGGGATAAATAATAATGACAACAAGAGCTAATATTTATATGGTGCTTACTGTGGGCCAGGCACTGAGTTATGATGTTATTTGATCCTCACAAACAACCCTAGAATGTAGAGATTATTATTATCCTCAGTTTACATTTAAGGAAGCTAAGGCAGACCAAGGTTAAAGGACTTGCCCAGGGTCACACAATGTCTGAGGTGACGTTTGAATTCAAGTCTTCCTGACTCCAGGCCCAGCACTCTGCACACTATGGTGCCACCCAGCTGCCCCAAAGATATTGATGTGAAACCTAGTTCTAGCGTTGACTATAAATGTAGAATAGAAGAATTTCAAGATTAATATGGTTAAATTTTTCCAAGTAGTTTGTCCACTTATAGGTCATTGGAGGACTTCACATTATAATACCGACAGTTTTTAAAACTATGTAACTCTTAATCCCCTAAACCCCTTTTTCATCCACACTGTCATTGTCACTGAAAAGAAGGAGCCATAAATTCATAGCTCAAAGAGATGCTGGAGGTAATCTATCCTAATCCCATTATTTTGCAGATGAGGAAACTGAGGCCTAAAGGGATTAAGTGACTCGCTTAAGGTCACACAGTTCTTAAATGGCAGAGCTGGGATTCAGACTCAAGTCCCATACTCCAGTATTAGGGCACTGAATGCCATTTTGCACTTTTCTTTGTTTCCTGGCTTGTTTTGGCTAAAGGATTTGTTATCACCTAGCCAGGCTACTGGCAGTGAGCCTCTCTGGACTTCAGTAAGCAGACGTGGTCTAGTGGTGGATTGTATTTGAAGCTTTTTCAGGGGACCAGAACCTGTCAGAGTTTATGTGCCAGTGGTATAACAGCGAGAGATTTCCACTGGAGATCCCCAGGCCCCTTCCATGCATGCCACTGTGGGTCATTGGTACAGGACTCTATAGAGGAGTTTAAGCTCAGAATGTCATGGGTTTTTTTTAAGTATATGTTATATTCTTGAATTGTTTTGAACCAGAATGCCACTAAAACCCCCAAATCTTTTTCAAACTGCTGTCTAACCCTATCTCTCTATCTTGTACTTGTGAAGCTGATCTTTGGAGCCTGCATATAAAATTTTACATTCATTCCTTTTAAATTCAATCTTAATAAATTCCAGGAAACCTGGCTAACATGTCAAGATCTTTTTGGATCCTGACTCTGTCATCCAGTGTATGAGCTCTGCCTCTCAGTTTTATGTCACTTGCAAATTTGGTAAGCATGTCATCTTTGCCTTTATCTGAGTTACTTGTAAAAATGGAAAGCAGTACAATTCTAAGCCCATATTCCTGGGGGATTCCACTAGAATTCTACTTTTAAGGTGATATTGAGCCATTAAATGACTACTCTTGGGGATGGACATTCAGCCAGTCTAGAACCCACCAAGCTGGAGAGCCCACCTCTGTTTGTTTCCACAAGAAGTGTAAAGGAGTTTTGTGCCAAATGTTTTGGTAAAATTTGTGTAGAATCTGTGTAATGTACAATCATTAGCATTCCCAGATTCACCTGTTAGTAAACCTGTCAGAAAAAGAAATGAGGCTAGTTCTATGTAACTTGTTCACAAAAAAAACTGTGAGCACTGCTTTCTTTTCTAAATGTCCAGTAGTTCTCCTTTTAATAACATATTCTAAAATTTGTCAGGACTCAGATAATCAGAGAAATACAATTTAGACCAGCTCTGACATACTGCTTCACATCCATCTGGTTAGTAAAAGTGGTAAAAGAGGAGAATGTACAATGTTTAAGGGCAGGTGGAAAGATAGGCTCACTCAATCCACTGCTAGTTCACCTGTGAATTGGTCCGAACATTGTACAAAATAATGAATGAATCAAGGGAAAGCATTTATTAAGTGATTCCTTTGTGTCAGATACTGGGTTAAGTCTTGGGGGACCGTGTAAGGAAAAGTACTAACTTGTTTTCTCCTTTTAGCTAGAGATCCCACTACTAGGTTTGTAGGTAAGTGATAGCAAGAGAAGATCTATGTGTATATAACTACTTATAAACTATTATTTGTATTAACAAATATCTGTGGGGAAAAATTGCCCAGTAATTGAGGAGCACTTGAATAGATTGTGGTATATGAATGTTATTGTATAGTAAGGAATGATAGATATGAAGAATTCAGAGAATATACATGGGAACAATCAAATGAAGTGATACAGAGTGAGGAAAACAGCCAAAAAAATACCCATGATGATAATGTTGTATACCTACACACACACACACACACACACACACACACACACACGTAGATATAAACATAAACTCAGGTAAAAGACAATATAAAACATTGGTACCAGATGATTACAATTAAAGCATCATAAGCAGCAGATCACAAAAGTATAAAGTGCCGTGTACTAGCGTCACAGTCCTTTATTGGGAGGGGGCAATTGTTTTAGCATTCTGTTTTAACAGTTTGGGTTCCAAATTCTCTCCATTCCTCCTCCGCCCATAGAAAAAGCAGGCAATTTGATATAGGTTATACACGGTGTAGTCATACAAAACATATTTCTGTAATAGTCATGTTGTAAAAGGAAACAGACGAAACAGTTCAAGAAAAATAAAGCAAAGAAAAAAACAAGAACAACGATGCTTCAGTCTGTGTTCTGAGACCATCAGTTCTTTCTCTGGAGATGGAAAGCATTTTTCCATCAGTCATTCCCAGTTGATCATCTTATAATATTGCTGTTACCTTGTACACATACATCTCACTTTGCATCAGCCCATCCAAGTCTTTCTAGGTTTTTCTGAGTAGCTCATCATTTCTTATAGCACAATAGTATTTCATCACGATCACATACCAGTTTGTTTAGCCATTCCCCTGTTGATGGGCTTTCCCTCAATTTCCAATTCTTTGCCACCAGAAAAGAGCTTCTAGAAATATTTTTGTACCTATAGTTCCTTTTCCTTTTTGTTTCTTTTATCTCTTTTGGGATACAGACCTAGTAGTGGTATTGCTACATTAAAGGGTGTGCATGGTTTTATAACCCCTTTGAGCATAGTTCCAAATTGCCCTTCAATACATCACCAACAGTGCATTAATGTCTCAGTTTTTCCACATCCCTTCCAAAATTTGTCACTCTCCTTTTCTGCCCTGTTAGCCAATTGAGTAAGTGAAGTAGTAGCTGAGAATTGTTTTAATTTGCATTTATCCAATCACTAGTGATTTAGAGCATTTATTCATATGGCTATAGATAGCTTTGGTTACTTGGTTATAAAAATACTTCTGAAAACTGACTCTTATCTTTTGTTCATTTATCAGTTGGGGGAACACTATTTTTATAATTTTGAATCAGTTCTCTATATATTCGAGAATTGAGACCTTTATCAGAGAAACTTGCTTCAAAATTTTTTTCCCACTTATGATTGCTAATTGCATTTCCCTTCATCCTATTCCCTCCCACCCCGTTTATTCTATTCTCTCTTTCCTTTCGTCATGTCCTTCAAAAGTGTTTTGCTTCTGACTACCGCCTCCCCCAATCTGCCCTTCCTTCTGTCTACCTCCCCACCCCCTTTATTTCCCTCCTACTTTCCTGTAGGATAAGATAGATCTCTACATCCAATTGAGTGTGTATGTTATTCCCTCTTTGAGCCAATTCTGATGAGAGTAAGGTTCAAGGGTTCCCCACCACCTCCCCCATCTTCCCCTCCAGTCAGTCATTTTTTTAAAGGAAGAAATGCAAATGTATTTGAGTATAGACATTTATAATTTTTTTAAAAATAGATTTTCCTTATGTTAAGTTTGTATATAATCAGGTAACAGAATGAAATATGTCAGGTTTCTTGTTTTATCCTGTTGCTTATTCTAGGCTTTAACTCTAGATTTACTCATGTTATTTTAATGTCTCCTAGATTCTATTTTTACCTTTTAAGTTTTACTGACTACTTGTTGCCTTGGGAAAAATTAAATCCAAATCATTAAAATTCTCCTGAGCTTAATTTTTTCCCAGTGTCTGAGTCATTCCTTAATAGCTAATGAGGTTGCTCAAGAAGGAATCTTCCCTATTTTTTGTCCTGGTGTGGGGCCTACCCTGTTTATTATAGTGCTATTATGATGATAACTAAATGATAACCTAGAGCCATGAGAGGGTAGAAGTCTTTCCTTAGCATCATAGAAGGTGACCTAGGGGAAGATAAAGTTTACATATAATAATGGTCTTTTTCTTTAGAAAACACATTTATGCATTGAGTAGATTAATAAAATGTTTAAATAACCTTTCAGTAGTTCTTTGAGTATTATTTGTGAGATGGTTTATTCTTTATTTTGCCAAATTAAAACTTAAATAAATGCAAAAATGACCTGATGTTGAAAGTTAATGTCTAATGCAGGTGTTCTTAACCTTTGCAGTGCCATGGACCCAAGGTTACATGGGTAAATATTTAAACAACCAGCTCCCTGAGTGGAGAGGGGAGAAGGGGGAATAGTCTTGATACACTTTAAAGTTCACTATGCATCATCAACATTTTCTCCATCACTTTCTTAAATCCACACAATCACTAAAACAATAAATCAAGCTTGTAGTATTTGTAGTATTTGCTGATTTTTGAGATGTAAATGTTCGCACTGAAAATTTAATAATTGATTCCCAGAAGCCCATATGCGCTGACCCCAGAATACCCCTTTGATAAATCTGGTAAAGTCTAAAGATCCTTTCTCAGACAAATGTTTTTAAATGCATAAAATAGAATACATTGAATTTAAAAAGGAAACCAATTATATAGAAATCACTTATCAAAATATTAAAAATTCCAAGTTCACAGACCCCCTGAAATCTATTAAGGACCCCTGGCCCTAATGTATGATTTATCTTAAAGTTTTACTGTACAAGAATCATTTTACCAAAATGACATGGAACTACTGATTTTTCAATTATTTGTATGTCGGAGGAATAAGAGTTCACTGTTTTGAGTGGTAGGGGATTTAAAAACATCTTTTTCATTTAATTGATTCATTTGCATCAGAGAAGAAGATTAACCATGCCAGTTATACAATGTATCACAAAATCACTGGCTTCTAACCCTTCCCTCTCCTGGGGGTGAAGGGAAGACAAGAAAATAGTTGTGATTATTTAAAAGTGATATATTTTTAATGATTTTAAAAGACCAGAATACTCTTACAAAATAATTCATGTGGTTATTTATTTTGTGCTTTGTTGGATTTTTAAAAAAAGGTTCTTGTTTACAATTTGTATAGAATGGTTCATTTTAACAGTAGCCATAAGATAAAACACCTATTTTAACATCCTCACAGTGAAGAGAAGGGGATGATGGGAAAAACTGGGTAAGAGAAGCCAATGATATAGTGGAAAAGCAGAGACACATATCTTGTGTCTCCAAGAACAAGCAAACACAAAAGAGTAAATAGTTATTTTGGAAATTAAGTTTCTATGAAGAGCTCACGCCCTCTTGGAGGGTAGTGGCCTATAGGTCATACTAGATTGGATATCCCTAGTCTCCCATTTTTGTTTGGCTTCTTTCATGTTTAATTAAGTTTTCTCATAATATATACAAAGATATAGGAAAGCGTTAGAGAATTTGCTGTAGCAGAGCAGAAGCAAATGTAGAAATGGCTGTTTTGAGGATTACAGTTTTTAATAAGTTACCTCCATGTAGAAATTAATAAGCATAAAGTACCTGCTACATGCCAGACATTGTGCTAGGGGTGACTATAGAAATACAAGACTGAAACAATCTTTGCTCTTACAGTTTACTTTCTAACAGGAGAGACAAGTACAGATATAAATATGTACACAATAAATCTAAAGAAGAGAAATCTAAAGTCATTTGAACAGTATCAGGAAGGGTTTTGTGTAGAATGTAGTGCTTGAGCCTAGTTCTTAAAAGAAGAGATCACTTCTGGTAAGAAAGTTGAGAAAGTGCATTCCACGCATTGGAGATTGCAAGTACAGAGACATGCAGATCCAAAGTGGGATAGTGTGTAAGGAGCAGGGAGAAGACCAAGTTCACTAGATCTTGGGGTTCAGGAAGGGGAGTCTTATACAATGAAGCTCCATGGATTGGTGCCAGGTTATTAAGGGCTTTCAAAGGTAGCTTTCAAAACATTAATAAAATGTTTATTGATCAATTGGTTCTTAGAGGCAATAAAGAACCTTTGGAGTTCAAGTAAGGGAATGGCATGGTCAGGTTGACACCAGAAGGAAATCGTTGTCTGTTTTATGGAAGATGGGCTAGAATGGGAGACCTGAAAATGGGAGACCATTTAGCAGACTGATGCAGTAATCTAGGTGAGAGGGCCTAGATAGTGGCAATATGAGTGGACAGAAATTGGATATGAAATGGAAGAAGGTTGGATATGAGAGATGTTTCAGATGTAGAAATGGCAGGTTTGGTCAGTGAATTGGTTATGTGGGGTAAGGTAGAATGAGGAGTCGAGGAGAACATCAAAGTTAAGAACCTGGGAGAAAGGAAGAATTGGTGGTAACTTTAACAAAAACAAGAAGGGTGGGTTTGGTAGGAAAGATGAACTCTGTTTTGGACATGGTGAATTTGAGGTCTCTTCAGGACATCAGGTTTGAAATGTCTAATAAGGAAATTGGTGTTATAATATTGAAGTTCAAGGGAATGACTGTAGCAGATTGTATAGAGCTGGGAGTCATCTTTGTAGAGATCTTAATTAAACCCATGAGAGAGAAGAGGAGCCAGGACAGCACCTTAGAAAATGCCCAGTTATGAGGTGTAATGTGGATAATGAGCTAAGGAATGACTAAGTGAGGTAGAAGGAGAAGTAAGAAAGTAGTGACATGAAAACCCCGAGATGGCTGAGTATCTAGGTGGGCATGTTGGTTAGCAGGCCCAAGAAATGACCAGCATTACAGTTCAGAATTATTTAAAACTCCTTGTTAAATTTAATTAATATGACAAATGGAACCAGATAATACCTAAAATTTGCATACGTAGCATAATTATGTTTTTACTATCAAAAAACTGTCAAGAAATTCCAATTTTAGAATCTGTGAATTGAAGTGACATGTAAATCTCTAGGGGAGATTTGATAAGGAAATTTTTTTGATTTGATAAGGAAAATTTGATAAGGAAAATTTTTGCCATGTAAATTTCCTAATTACCCTACAGAAATAGTAATAGGTTGCACGTGGCTTATATAATAGTCATAATGTTTCAAGGACCCAGCTGGAATGACTTTGGGAATCAAGGGATATAACTTTGATCCCTGCTCTGACATCTTGGTCTGCTATGTTAGGTTTGGGATCTGGTATTAGGAAAGTGGACTGTATTTCCTTCTGAACATTAAAATAACTAACATTTGTATATTCCTTTAAACTTTGCAAAGCCCTTAAAAGTAATTCATTTTTTTTTTTTTTGTTTTGGAGGGGGAAAGCAGGGCAGTTGGGGTTAAGTGACTTGCCCAAAGTCACATAGCTAATAAGTGTTAAGTGTCTGAGGCCAGATTTGGACTCAGGTCCTCCTGACTCCAAGGCCTGTGCTCTATGCACTGCCCCATCCAGCCACCCCAGAGTAATTAATTTTATCCTCCAACAATGGTAGAAGGCAATTGCTGTTATCATTCCTGTTTTACAGATGAGGAAACTGAGGCACACAGAGGTCAAGTGACTTTCCCAGTGTCCTACTAATGTAAAAGGGGCTGCAGAAGGCTATAGATGAAGTTTTCCTCTTTGGCATACTTGAAAAGTTTAGTAAGGAGAAGGTTGATGAGCTGAAAGGTCTTTACTTTGCTCTCCTGTTCATCAGAAATGGACTTCTTTGGGGGTTCTGAAACAAGCCTTCTCAGTATTATGTTATGTTACGTTATATCTGCTATATCATATCATATTATATTGTATCAGATCATATTACATGTATGTCTTTGAAACAGGAAGTACATTTTATATATAGATGGTTTTCCAAACATTTCTAATGGCTTAGAATATATAGATAAAAGCTTTGAGTTTTCCTTGTAAATAGATTTGATGGAAAGATGACCTCTCCATTTGCATCCCCCCCAAAAGAAACTTATCCTGCTGTTCATTATTCTGTCAAAAACAAAAACTTTAATATGATTTTTACTTTGCTTCTTCTTTCTCACGGTTCATTCCATTGGTTATAATTTTCTTTACAACTTGACTAGTGTTTAATGTGAAGGTATATGTAGAACTTGTATCTGATTGCAGGCTGCCGTGGCAGAGGGTAGGGGAGAGTAAAGGGAGGAGGAGAAAATTTGAAACTCAAAAACTTGTGGAACTGAATGTTGTAAACTAAAAATAAATAAATTTAAAAGAAAAAACTTTCATATAGTAATTAACTGCATTGAACATATACTTTATGATTTTTTAATAGGAACTTTAGGAGGAACTCCTCACTTGATACATAGTTTTTTCTTTAAAATGGTATTTCCAGTCATTGAAATAAAGTGATACTGTACTTTAATTCTCACTTATGGAAAATGTGCTTAAGCAAATTGATAAAATGTTTAATGTCCAAAACACTGAGTTCAAAGAGTGGTTAAAAGTTAAATGTAGAGAAAAATATTGTTTGTAATTACCATTTGAATTCATGAAAGAAATGTAAAATCCTTTCTATACTTTTGCTTCAGTGAAGTGCATAACAAAGTTATATACTAATGGCATTGAAAGCAGATCTAGTTTAATCAAATTACAACTAGCACTTCATTTGATTTGATAACTGCGACTAGAAGGAAATTACAGAAAATGATTTCATGCTGGAATTGTATGAAAAGCATCTTTAAGATACAGCCTAATAGGAATATAAAACTATGTACATGTATGTAAAATATGTATTTTAGTCATTACCATTCTGTATGTAGTAATAATGGCCAGAAGTATATGCTTTTAGAAGAATCATTCCTTTCCTAAAATTTGTAGATGTATGTTCAGCTTTAAAAAAAAAAAAAAAGAAAGAATCTAGAACCAACAAGTCCCAAGTAAGAGTGGGGAAAAGATAAACTGACATTTTCCAGCCATAGAACAATTTAAGCTAAAAGTGAAATTTTAAACATTTGTGACTATGCTCCATTATAAGAGAAAGAAGTCATCTACCTTTAGCAGAATATCATATGACTAATTAACTTTCATCTTCCCAGAGTTCACTGACAAACATTCATAGTCAGTTTTTGGCGGCATTAGAATCACTAAAGGCATTCTGGGATGTCATGGATGAGATTGATCAGAAGACTTGGATTCTTGAGCCAGAAAAACCTACACGGAGTGCAACTATGAGAAGAATTGCAATAGGTAAGTAGAAAGCAACAATTAAATTTTTTTTTTTTTAAGTAGTTGATGGGGCAGCTAGGTGGTGCCGTGAATAGAGCACCGGCCCTGGAGTGTGGAGGACCTGAGTGCTTATCTGGCCTCAGACACTAGCCATGTGACATTGGGCAAGTCACTTAACCCCAACTGCCCAGCCCTTCATCCAAAAAGTTTTAAAAAAAAAAAAAAGACATTCTATAAAGGAAGGATTATTTTTTTTTAAAGCAGTCTATTTTCTTTTTTGTTTTGTTGTGTTGTTTTTTCTTTCTTTCTCATGGCTTTTCCCACTTGTTATAATTCTTCTATGCAACATGACTAAAGTGAAAATGTGTTTAATAGGAATGTATGTGTAGAGCCCATATTGAACTGCATGCCATCTTGGAGAGGGAGAGCAAATTTAAAACTTATGAATGAGGGGCGGCTAGGTGGCGCAGTGAATAGAGCACTGGCCCTGGAGTCAGGAGTACCTGAGTTCAAATCCGGCCTCAGACACTTAACACACAAAAAAAAAACTAGCCGTGTGACCTTGGGCAAGTCGCTTAACCCCAACCTGCCCTCCAAAAAGCAAAAAACAAAACAAAACTTATGAATGTTGAAAACTAAAAATAAATAATAAAAAAAATATAGTTTTTTTTTTACTTAAAAAAAAGAAAAAGGATATCTATTCAATTGTTAGCTGACTTCTTTGTACAGTGTTAATGTGCTGTGGTAGAATATTAAAAGGTAAAGTACAAATTGAGTGCAGTTAGTTGGAGCAGTGGATTTGACAAAATATTGCTGTAATAAAGACTTTTCTAATATTTCCCTCATAAAATATCTGTCTTCTGATATGTGTGGCCTTTATCCTTACTCTGGAAATGAACAAGGGCATCTAGGTAGCGTGTTTGATAGAATGCTGGACCTGGAGGCAGAAAGACCCATCTTTCTCTTACTAGCTGTGGGACCCTGGGCAAATCACTTACCCCTCTTTACCTGTCTTAGTTTCCTCATCAATAAAATAATTGGAGAAGGAAATGGAAAATCACTTCATCATCTTTGCCAGGAAAACCCCTAGTGGGGTTATGAAGAGTCAGATACTATTGAAAAATGACTAAACAACAACAAAAAGTACAAATTATTTTAAACATAATTTTGTATCCCAGAATAATTTTGACTTTACTGTTGTGTGTGGAAAATGCAAATATTATGCAAGGAAATTCTATGTAGACATTTCCTATATCTAGATA
>CM053595.1:238778988-238842373 GCA_028646575.1 Pseudocheirus occidentalis
GGTTTTCAATGCTGAGATGATATCTTGACCTTGTTATAGCTTAAGGGTGGATGGCCTTTTGTGCTCTTCTGCCCCTTTTGAGAAAGTGCTTGGTGTTAATGGATGGTATTGTAATTACTTTGAGTCCAGGGGTAGGAAACATTTGGCCTTTTTGTGCTCTGTGATTGACCAAATCACTTTATTTATATACTTTATTTATGAATAAATAAATAAATAAATGTGCTTTATTTATGATTGGAAACTGATCTTCATTTGAGAAGAGACTTTAACTGACTAAATTGAATGTACTGTCTAGGGGTGGAGTAGTACCTGGATTGAATTGAGAACTTACTTGCTAAATGAATGAGTTATATTGTATTTTGACTTGCTCTGTTCTGTGAATGTTTGCTGAATCAATGCTGTTTGCCATGCTGGTAGTCCGAACCTTGGAAGTTGCCTTTGCGTGGTGTTACAAGAACTGACCATCTCACCCAACCTCTGCCCACTCCATATATTCCAATAACATTTTTTACAGCATCAAGTACAAACTACTCAGTTTGACATTTAAATCTCTTCAAAGTTTGTCTCCTTCCTACCTTTCTAATGTTCTTGTACTTGAAATTGCTCTTCTTGATACACTGTACACTTCAGCCATGAAGCTGACCTACTTGCCAAGTTCCTCACGTACAACGTTATCTACGTGTCTTTGCTCCAGCTATGTGTTATACCTGGAAGACTCTTCTTCCACCCCTTAGAATTCCTGGCTTCTCTTAAAACTGAGCTCAAGACCCCCTTTCTGTTTCCTGGTCCTGTCCTTCCTTCTCTGTCCTTTCCCCCTTCATCTAGATGCCTTCATCTCTAGGGTTACTTTATTTACCTTGTAAGTATTTTTTGTAGGCTTATAATTTTAACTGTTGTCTTCTTAATTAGAATGTAAATACTTTAAGAGCTGGCTACTTTTGCACAGAACCTGGCATATAGTAAGTGTTTAATAAATTTTTATTGATTGGTGATGTGCCAGAACTCTAATATTAAGTCATGCTTTGTAGTGGTGCCTGATGAATGCTAGGAGTTA
Organism: Pseudocheirus occidentalis; assembly: GCA_028646575.1. NCBI lineage: Eukaryota > Metazoa > Chordata > Mammalia > Diprotodontia > Pseudocheiridae > Pseudocheirus > Pseudocheirus occidentalis. Next base: position 238,780,043 of record CM053595.1, read on the forward strand.
GGAGAGAGCAAAGATCCCAGGTGAGGAAAGTTTTGTGGAGAAAGTGGGACATAATTTGGGCCTTGAATAATGCTTAAACTTTGGATAGGATGGAAAAGAAAAGTTGACATGAGGGGAATGAGCAAACTGTCTTCAAGGGAGGGTGACTCGCCTGAACTAGCTAAGGTACACTATTAAGAGCAAAAAACCCAAACCTCCATATTGAAACCCAGACATTTGTTAAGTGCCTGTTATATTCTGAGCACTCTGCTAGGTATTGAGAGTGATACAGAGTTTGGAAAAGGAATTCCCTCCCTTCCTGGAATTTATACTCAACTGGGGTTAGAGAGAAGGGTACAGTGTTAATATATATGGCTAAGGTTTGTGTTAATTAGCAGTGGGAAATAATGTTGGAAATGAAAGTTGGGGTTAGACTACTGTGGAAATCCTTGAATGCAAGAGTGAGAAATGAAAAGTCCTTTAAAGGTTTTTGAGTAAAGAGACATGGTTGAAATGTGTTTTAGCAAGAATAGTATGACTAGTGTTCAGGATGGATTGAAAGTTGAAATAATTGGCAGAGGAAGACCAAGGAGGCACTGGTAAATAATCCAGGTATTTGATTACAGGAGTCTTAAATTAGATAATGGAAATAGAAGGGGAGAGACAGATACAAGGGATACTATCATGGAATTACTGATAGGATTTGGTGATTAAATTGGATATGGGGAATCAGTGAGAAGATGTCATTAATAACTGGGAGTTTGGTGGGGGACAGTGATGGACATGAATTCTGGACATTTTAGCCTTGATCAGAAAAATCTTTCTCTTTCTCATAAAAGAGTGATTACTCCAAACCTCATGAAGGAGTTGGCATTGGAGATGTGCTTTGAAGGAAGCTGTTGGTTCTGTGAGACAGAGATGAGGCAGGAGGACTTGTCAGATGAGGAACTTCCTGGACAAAGATGTGGGGCAAGAGAGGGACTAATATATACAGGCAATAGTTAGCAGGCCAAGTTGATTGGAGTATCAGCTTGAGTTGAAAGGGTCCTGGAAAGGTTGAAGTCATATTAAGAATTTAAATCTTAGCAGATTGCACAGTGGATTTATACTAGAGGCAATAGGAAACTATTGAAGATTTTTTTTTAATGGAATAACATGCTCAGATTTGTGTTTTAGGAATGTAAGTTTGACAGCCATGTGAATAATGGATTGGGGCAGGGGCGAGGTGGAACCTCAAGAATCTCTTATAGTAGTCTGGATGAGAAGGACCTGAACTAGGGCTGAGACGGGGTGAGTAGAGTGGAGGTGGATTTAAGAGATGCAGTGGAGATAAAAGTGAAAGAACTGGAAACAGTGGGGAGGGAAAGGGAATATGCCTTTTATAGAGCACCTCCTATATGCCAGCTACTGTGCAAAGAAATTTACAAATATTATCTCATTTGGACCTCACAGTAGCCCTGTGAGGCAGGTCATTTTACAGCTGAGGACACTGAGACAAGGAGAGGTTAAGTGATTTGCCCAGGGTCATATAGCTAATAAGCGTCTAAGGCCAGATTTGGAATCAAATTTTCCTCACTCCAGGCCCAGCGCTCTGTCGATCACATCACCTAACTGCTTCAAGACTGATTGACTGTGCAAAGGTAAGGCAGAATCATTTATGATCTCCGTGCTGAACTGGAAAAATGGTGGTTCTGTCAATAAAAATAGGAAAGTTTAGAAGACAGATGGACATTGAGGAAATATGACAAATTCTGTTTTACCCATTTGGAGTTTTGAGATGTATATGGTGTAAAACTTGTTTGGAAATGTTCAGCAAGTAATTGGTACTATTGGATTATGATTTATGAGGAAAATTAGGATTGGATATATAAATTTGAGATTCATCTGTAGAGAGATGATAATTGAACCCAAGAGAGCTGTTGAGGTCACTAAGGGAGAGTGAATAGAGAGAGCCAAGGACGGAGCCCACACTTAGTGAGAAGGAGCACAATAAGGAATAATCAGAGAGGTAGAAGAAGCAACAGCGAACAGTGTTATGGAGGTCAAGAAGAATAAAGAGCGTCTATGAAGAAGGGATGATTATTAGCATCAGGAACCTCAAAGGTCAAGTAGAGTGGGGATTTAGAAAAGACCAGTGGAGTTTTCGTTAAGATCATTGGCATCCTTGGAGAGGACAAAGGGATAGAACAGAGCTGGGGGAAAATGGGGGTAGGGGGAATTTGAGGCACCAAGTATAGGTGATTCTTTTTAGAGTTTGATTGTTACGGGGAAAATTGCAGTTGAGGAAGTCAGGAGGGGCAAAGGAAGAGTTTTTGTTTGTTTTTGTTTTTTTAAGGATGCTGGAGAACTGGACAGATTTGCAGGCAGCAAAGGAGCCCATAGAAATTAAGAGATAGAACATGAAAGAAAGGGAATGATTAGATGACTATAATCATATTTCATGGTAATCCAAAGTTTTATTTTTCTTTAAAAGTTTGTCGTGCTTAGATTCTAATCCCTCACCCTGTAGAAATGTGACAGTAAGAGTTATTTTGAAAACACAATGCCCCCTCTAATTTGGGTTAATATTGGGAGAACTACAGTTTTCATATATACGAAGTTTGAGACATAGGACATTTTTTTAAGAAATATATTTTTATTCCTTTATTTTATAATATGAATAAAACATTAGTAAAATGAAGTAATTTTTGAAAAAAATTCAGTATTTCTATCATATTGCAAAAATATATGCCCAGTAGCAAAACATACAACTACTTTAACCTTTTGACTAAGTGGAGGTTGTTAGACTTGTTCTCCTTGGCCTCAGGGTTACCCTTAAAGAGCATTGATTAGGTGTTTGCAAAATGATATTTGATAGAAGGAAAAACTTGATGAACATTAGAGCTATTCCAAACATTAGAGGAACACTACTTAGTTTCGTGACAGAGATTGTCTAGGGGTAGATTAGGCAAGATGGTGTCTAAGGTCCCTTCTAATCCTGTGATTCTGTGAAGTCATAAGAATTGAATTTGTGGAATGGAACATTGAAGGAATGTTTAATTTTGTTAGCCTTAATCCTTTGCTTTGAGAATACCACTGATTTGAAGCTGGAGACTTCAGAAATGTACAGAAGAAAGAATTCCAAAATTTTTCATCAGAAAGAATCACACATGCCACATCTGAATTACCACACTTTCCATTAGCAGAATCTGAAAAAGGTTTTAGAGTAAATTATTTAGTGGATTTAATATGATAAGTAGAGAAGGTATAGGGCTGCTAGGTAGTGCAATGTATAGGGTTCCAGGCCTAGAGTTGGGAAGATTCATCTTCCTCTTTTCAGATGTGACCTCAGACACTTAGTGGCTGTTTGACCTGAGCCAAGTCACTTAACCCTTTGTCTCAGTTTCCTCATCTATAAAAATGAACTGGAAAAGGAAATGGCAAATTACTCCAATATCTTTGCCAAGAAAACCCCAAATATGTTCGGGAAGAGTAGAGATCACTAAAAAATTGACTAAACAGCAAAGAGAAGAATAGCAACACTGAGTGGTTAATTCTATTGCTTATTCCATATTTTTATTATGTTTATTTCTATTTTAATAATTTTTTACTGTGATTTACTGTGATTTTTACTGTGATACTGTGATATTTTGTAGCTTCTCCATGTGTTAATAAACCAATACGAGATGAAGATGCCCTTCATGTTATAAAAGTGGTAAGGATTGCATTTAACTTATTATTTCAAACACCTTTTTCCATAGTTCTGTTTCACAAAGAATGGCATCTTGGCATCTTTTAAGTCTTATCATTGCTTACTTTCAGTGAACTTATTTTGTAGAGAATCCTGGATGTCTTTTGAATTGCTTGTTATTGACAATATTTTGTCATTCACTGCATTGTACATTATCTTAATTGTCAGATAATATTTTTCTAAATGTGTACCACAAAAAGAGTATGGTTTTGGGCTTGTATTCCTGTATAGGAATAGTAGAATATTAACCACAGTACATCTGATGTTGAAGCAAGATTCTTCCAATGGCCTTCTGGTTAATTTGATGTTTAGAGATTTGTAGTGAAAATGTGTCTGGGGGTCAGTGTTTTATGGAAAATGCATTACCAGTTCAAGTACTGCAGTATATAATGGGCATTTCTGAACAGTTGAAATATTAAATCCCATTTGGGAAATTATTTTTCTCCTCATCACATTAATCATTCTTTAATTTTGAAAACTTAGAGACGGTCGTATTTGCCGTGTTTCTTTACAGGAATATCAAGAAAATGGTCCGCTTTTTTCAGAACTGAAATTTTACCAGAGAGCTGCAAAGCAAGACTGTAGTAAGTAACCCTAGCCCAGTAAGCCCCTTGTACATAAGTGCTTGCTCAAGTGAGTATTGGATATTTGGTTACATCGTCGGTGCTTTGGAGAGAGTCTTGTCAAGAGGCGATTTTATTCTAGGCTAACACTGTTGTATTATATCCTATGTCATAGGCAGAAGGTGGAGGCCACTCAGTTCTTTCCATGATACATTTAATGGAGTATATATATATATATATATATATTTATGTGTGTATACACACACACACACATACACACACACATTTAAAATCAGATGTTTTCTCTGCTTTACTAAGTACTACGTTGTTGAATTTGGTCCAGTTATAGTATGCATGTTAGTAAGTGATTAGAATGATGGGCTTATTTAGTTGTTTCACAAGACAAGCTTGGTAAGTAGGGCAGAGGAGTAGGTAGGAAAGTAGGGAATGTTTCTCAGATGATGGATTGTTGAGTTTGGACTCAGCATAACCTAGGTTCAGATTTTGCCTCTAGAGTGTTAACTATTTGTGTGACCTTGCACTTACTCTTTATATACTTTGGGCTTTGCCCTAATATTTATCTGTTACTTGCAATCTGGGTCACAGGAGTTGATCTGTGACTTCAAATTCACTGTACTTTGGAGATTGTACCTTTTTTCCATATGAAAACTGGTAGTAGAGAGGAAAACAAAAGGAATTTTGTTTAGTTTCAGAGAGTACCTTCAAGCATGGAGTAGAAGGAGAAGATAAATCAGTCATTCAGTCAGCCAGCTTTTATTAGGTGCTTGGAATGTAAAAGTCATGCAAAAACACTGGCTCTGCCCTCAAAGGGCCTACTTCTAATGGGAGAGACATGTCACTGACTATGTGCATTCCAGATAAGTACAGTGTAAATGGAAATTAATCTAGGAGGGAAGGAGGGTGGAATGGGGGAAGAACATTGTAAGACACTTGTTGCAGAAAGAAAGGTTTGAGCTATTTTGAAGGAAGCCAGAAAGTGGAGTTTAGGGGAGAGAGCACTGCAGGGTTGGTGTCTGAGGGTTTTCAGAAGTTTATGAAAACAATAAGCTTAAAAAAAAAATTTTTGTCATCTGGAGTCAGAGGGACCTAGGTTCAGATTTGACTTCTGATGCTTTCTACCTGTGTGACTCTGAGTTATTTAATCTTCCTGGGGCTCAGTTTCTTTAATTTGTTAAATGAAGGAGTTGGATTACATGACATTTGAGGTCCCTTCCTGCTCTAAATCTATAACACGATGCTTGGCACGTAGTAGGTGCTTCTTAAATGTTTATTGATTGATGGATATTGATTTCCTGATACTCTCAGACTTGATGACTTCTAATGTCTCTTCTAGGGCTAAATAAAGCCAAAATTGTAGGGGTTTGAATGCCAGATTGATATGATTGACTTTGGGAGGCCAAAATAATTTCATTAGCAGTATGTGGTGATAGATTTGAGTGGGGGCAGGATAAGGAAGGTATTAAATAGATGGGTTGACGTGATAAACAATAACACAAAGCAAAATTTCTTGATATATGTTCAGAAAAAAACCTGATGGTTTTATAAATAAGGATCAATTCCCACTTGCCTACAATCCACAACCCCTCCCTCCAAATATTTAAAATAAATTACAATTGATTTTGCATCAGTAGTGCTACCTCATGAGTTAAAAGTAAGGCCAGTGTGGCAGGTACATTGGACAAAACCTCAAATTGGTTTAAAAAATGAAAAATTTAATCAAACAGGGTAGATCCTTGGCATCGTGAAGCTTAAGGGAGTTTGACCAGACTAAATTCATGTAACAGAAAAAAGTGGAATCTTAACTAGTTAGAGGGTAGCCTTCATTTCCAAGTAAAGTAATTATTCAACCTGGTTTTTATACTTTGAAGTTCACAGGGGTCAATAGCTTGCCTTTTGGAGCTTATGAGGAAGAAAAACATTCTCTACACTATTTTTTAAGAGAAGGAAGGCAAATGTTTTTGCTCTCCACATAGCCAGCCCATAGAGGACTTTTTTCCTTCTCATCGTCAGTATTGCAACTCACCCCTAGATAAGCAAATGGTGGTTGTTACTTTTGTCTTCTGACGAGGATGAAAGCTAATGGATAAGAAGATGCAAGTGCCTTTTTCAAGAGCAAAAGAGAAGTACACTTACAGGATACAAATGTATTTGGGGGGCTAAGTATGTGTATGAATTGTTTTGTTTGTCTGGAATTCATCATTTAAATGCTAAATGTTTTCCACACATTTTGTATTACTAAAATATATTTACAAAAGTTCTTGCCTCTTTGCTTCTTTTTTTTGATGAGGTGACCCTGGCTTCTTGAAAGTCCCTCCAGGGAAGCACAGGCATGCTCAGGAAAGCTGGAAGGACTTCAAATAGTCCTGTAACCAACTGTGTCTCCTGTCTGAAGACCCTCCTACCTGTATTCAGAAAGGTTCTTCACCAACAGTTTGGCTACCAGGCACTGTATTTTTTGTCTGGGGCAACAACAAAAAAAAATAATTTTTCTTTTTTTTTTTTTAAATAGTTTATAATATATTATCTTTATTTATTTTTTTTCTATAGCTTAATGGTTTTAAGGAAAATTCTTTAGAATAGCCAGATCATTGTCAGAAAATTTGTGTATGTGAAATATGAAATGGTTTTAGAAATGATGCCAAGTCTTCATATTTTATCTTTTTACAGTTAAGAGATGGATGGCCCTCAAACAACTTGATTTTTTAGGAATTCCTCAGTTCTGGGGGTCAGGTTTGGCTGAGCACAATGGAAAAAGGTAAAATGGAATCAACCTCTTGTTATTTTACATGGCCCCAGATTGCAACTTTAGCCCAATCAGCCATCTTTAACTGAAGTCAGTCCTTGTTTTGAGGGTCAGGAAAAGAGAGAATGGATGGTGTTAGTGTAGTATCTACTGAGAAATGAACTAAAGAATTTGCTTGGCCTACTCATCATCTGTGTACAGATGACTAGCATTATATTATGGTTTAAATTCAGTATCACACAGTGGTACGTATTTACTGTTTTTGCATGTGTATGTGTGTTATGAAGTTCCAGTGACCTAATTTCACCACCATTCTTGTCTATTAAGTCAGAAATATTTGTCTTTCAATTGTTTAAATAGGTATTTCCATATATCCTCTCTCTTGGCTCTCTTTTGTGTCTTTTCTTATAGCTACAGGTTCATGGTTATGGAAAGACTGGGAATGGATTTACAGAAGATATTTGTCCAGCGAAGCAGGTTTCAAAGGGCAACTGTCCTGCAGTTAGGTGTGCGGATGGTGAGTTGGAGCAGCTTTTTTCATGTGCTACTCAGGATATTTACTTGTTACAAAATACAGATCTTTAGTCTTTGCAGAATTATCAGGGAAGGAAATCTTTCCTGCCCTAGAAATGTCAGTCATTGACGTAGAGGCCACTTTGGTGTAATTGATAACAGTGGGCTCTCTAAGTGACAGAATGTGCTGTGTTTGGCACTACAAACTCAATTAGGCATGGGGTCTACAGCCTGATTTTTTTCCTCACAGCTTTGTTTTTACATGTCAGAACAAGCCTGCATGGCTGTTAGAATGCTCTCCCTTTTGTCATATGTTTATAACAATGCAAATTACTGCATAAGATAATATTTTATATATTACGCGTGTGACGGTATGGGGTTCTATAAAGTTTTTATTGCCATGAGTTTGGGATGAAAGCAATAATTAGTTGTGGCAATGAGTTACACAGACTTTGCCAAACAAGAGGCAATGAAATCTTAATAGCACCCCTGCACACATTTTGTTTATGCCACATATTTGTCTTATCTTGTTTGCTGTTCGTTGGTTCAATTTTTTTTTTCCATTTTAAGTAGAATGAGCCTGGTTCTGCTACCCACAGTGGGACAGGAATGGAAGCTACAGATGAATGCCTTCTGTGACTTTCTGCAGGGAAGGGGAGAATGAATGCACATGGGCAAAGGGCTTTGTTCCTAGCTCCCTGCAGCCTGGTTTGGAGATATAGAGCCTTGGCTAGGGAGCTTCTGAGGGCCCTGCAGCAAGTGACTCCATTACTGATCACTCTGGCTCCTTTACCTCCTCCCTCCTTGCTGAGTCATCTGACTTTCTAATCTCACCCCACCCAAAACAGGAAAATGTTTAAAAAAACAAAAATAAAATCTTGTTTTTCTCAGCTACTGGGCAGTCAGAAGCCATGTATATAGCTGAACCCAGAAAGGGGGCAAGATTTCCATCCTTTAGGGCCTCCTCAAAAAAAGAAAACATTTAAATAAACATTGGCTGATGGGTGATCCCTACTGCTTTGAAGGAGTATGAACTCGAGAAGAGGTTCCCCAAAGTATGGTTGATAGATGATTGTGAAATAGTGCACTTTTTTGTGGTGTTTATAGGAAAAGGAAATCCTTTGTATTAAAAGTTGATTTTCAAAAATGTTAGTTTGTCCAGGTGAATCCTAAATAGGTGGCAATATAAAGTTATCTTATCTGCTTTATTTCACAGTTGGATGTGTTGGAATATATACATGAAAATGAATATGTGCATGGTGATATTAAAGCAGCAAATCTACTCTTGGGCTACAGAAATCCCCATCAGGTAAATACAGTATCAAGTTTGGAACTGTACTGGCAGCATAGAGGGTCCTAGCTTGAGTCTGTTCAAATTAAACTCTAATCCCAAAGAGATTACAATGTTAAAAGAAAGGTAGGTATACAAGAACATATATAATGCTATCATCATGGAATAGGGGAAAACTTGGAGTATGATGAAGAATTAAACATTTGTACAGTGAAAACTCACTGCCTCGGACAGATTTGTCATATTATTGTGATTAGAATACCAATTGATGTATCTTTAAAGAAATGGAGAGCTTTTGTGATGCTCAGATATTTAAGTGTTGTACTCCATTTCACTAAATTCACATTCATTTAAGTGTCTTAAAAATGGTTTGTGAATTGAATCCTGTTTTAGTCTTATTTCCTGGGACTGGCTCTTGAAGGAGAGTGCATCAGTAATTTTAAGTAGTTGCAAAGGTGATTTACTTATAATTTACTATACTTTCAAGTGCCCCTTCTAAAATCAAGGATTGGTGGTGGTGAAAAACATAGGCTCTGTTTCCTGTCACAAATGTCCATGGTTAGGAGGAAGTCTGATTTAGTGTAGAATCTGGATTGCAGAATGTTTTAAAACCAATGCAGTTTTATTTTACTTTGAAGTAACTGTGTCTAGGCTAAGAAAGTTTGTGTTTTTTCCTTAGGGAATCTACTTTAATGAGTAGATCACAATAGTTTGTGCTTCTCTAACATTTAAAGATGCTTAACAGTTGGTTCACTTAGAAATTTCCTCGGGAATTTTGTATGTGTTTTTAATTTTTCACTTTCTTTGAAAAAAAGGGTGTTGGTAAACAAAGGTAAAGTTAACTCCACCCCTGTTTGGGTTATAAGAAATTTAGAATTGTGGCATCCTGCTTCCAGCAGTGTTACTGTATATCTGGATTTAACTTGCCCAGACTTATTACCCATTATCATGAATTCCTGGAAATTATCCATGAGTCTTGATATTTTTATTTTCATGTCTGCCTTTGCTCATATTTTTCTCCCCAGCTGGAAAACTCTTTCTCCTCTTTGTCTATCCAAATCTGTCTCATCCTTTAAGGGCCAGCTAAAGTCCCTCTTCCTTCTCCATAGCCTTTCTTGACAACTCTAGGCCATGCTGACCTGTCCTTCCTCTAAATTTATGTGGCATTTATATTCTCCACTACATACTTTGGGTACAGTTCTGTTGTATTGTTGTCCTGATGTTTACATTGCTTCTCTTCTCATTTAGAATTAGGCCAGAGACCAGGTCTTCTTGTGTTTTTAGAGTATGTAGCATCAGAAGCACTCAATAAGTACTAGTTGTTTTACTGATAAATTTGGCTTGGGAAAAACTGCAAGAGTTGTTAAGTGGTATTGAGCACGTTGTTTTCTTCCTGAAGTAATGCATCCTCACCATAGATGGCAGTGTGGTAGGGTGGGAAGGAAGGGAATAAGTACCTGTGCTAAGCACTTGTCAAATATTATCTCCTTCGATGCTTACAGCAACCCTTCAAGACAGGTGCTATTGTTATCCTTATTATCCCTATTATTGAGAAAACTGAAGCATGTAGAAATTAATAGACTTGCTCAGGGTTACACACCTAGTATCTCAGTCCAGATTTGAACTCATCTCTTTTAGATTTCGGGTCCAGAGCTCTATCCCCTGCCCCACCTAAATGCCCTATGCCAGGTGTGAATTTTTTTTTATGATAGTTCATAAGTACCTGACAGTTTAATATCCATGGCCTGCCTTCATACCACTAGCAAAGTTAAGGAACTTAAAGTTAGAAAGTTCTTAGTGTTTTGGGAAAAGTAATTGTAGTACCTGACCTGTATCTGGTGGCAACCCATTAGCTTTAAGATTCCCTGGGATATCAGTGAGGTAGGGTCATAAGCCTCATTAAAGCTGCTTGTTCACCATATGCAGGAGGGAATTCCGGCATAATCCATTTATCAATCACAGTGGCTCATAAGGCTGAGAGTGGCTGCATATTTGCAAGACTTTTACATGGTATATGCACTTAAACCTCATTTTATGATTAAGCATTTTACCACCATGTTTTCTTTATTGAGGACACGTAAAACTAAGTGTCTTGGTAGCAGATACAGCCCCACTTGCATTGGAAAACTCTGAGGCAATTTGTTGTAGAGAATAGCATGTTGGTACAATATTATTTGTATGGGGGACATAGGAGAAAACCTTATTATAAGTACTTTAGCATTGCACAAATCTGATTTTGTTACAGGTCGAATGATGCCCCCTGTGTACACAGTGGTACATAGTACATCACAGCATGGAACTTGAGAGTCCCATAACAGGGATCTGTAATCTTTGTCCTTCAGCCAGCATTTTAACAAGGTTCTGCTGTATGTGTTAAATTGAGAAAAGATGTTAGAAATGTTTCTTAAAAAATGATACTTATTTAGGTATTTTAATCATATTTTTATTAGGTTTGTATTAACTGAGACTGTCTTTACTGCATTACCCCTTCTATCAGTATGCTTATTTGCAGTATCTTAGTATTATATTCATTTTGAAAGAGAATAATTGCTTGCTCTCTCCGTAGTATCTGCATTCGTTTCACAGAGACTTTTTTTTATTATGTACTGATTTGCCAACTTAGAAAAGCAAAACACAATTGATACCAAAAATCTGATGTCAAAAGAAGTTTATTAAGGAGAAATCCAGAGCAGTTGAACACCTCTGGCCAGAAGTGGACTCTGCCCTTCTTTTGGAAGAAGGAGTGGAGGATACAAAAAGCAAGCAACTTTTTGGTGCAGACACTCCCTTCTGAGGACTAATTGGTTCATTGTCTTTAGGGTTTGTCTTTTCTATTATTGTACATGGTCATACGTTATGGCTAAGGAGGCTCTAATTCTAGGCTAGATGTTTTAGATAATATACATAATACAGGAGGTTCATTAAATAACCCTGGAATGGTGACACAGCTTAGCACAAATCTGTCCTGATCTTGGCCTCAGAGTCCCAAGGCTGTTGTCTGCTTTCTAACTGGTCGAACCCACCTGCTGTTGCCAGCTTTTGTTTTATTTTACTTTAGTGTTATGGGAACTGGGAATCTGACTTCTCCCAAGGCTACCGTCTGGACTGCTAACCTTGCTCTTATCAGTAACCTTCTTTCAGAAGTTTTTGCAGTCCTGTGGAAATTTAACCTTTGGCTACCTTTTACATAATGATTTCATATTCAGCAGTGCCTCAGTCATCCTTTATTTTACTAAAATGACTTGGAAGATTCAATTGATTAGAATTGATTGGTAGATCTAATTCATAATAGAGGAAGATAGATGTTAATTAAGATCATAAGGATTCTTAAGGTCTGCCCTATTAAAATGCTTCATTGTATAATTGAGGGACCCAAAACCTAGGTTGGTAAAGTGTCTTGCCCAAAGTCATACAGTGAGTAGCAGAGCTTACTTTTGAACACTGGTCTGAACACAGTGCTCTTTTATGCTCTTTATGCTCCAAAAACCATTTTATCTTGTTTTCCATGACTAATTTCTTAGTGATTGTCTTCCAGTGGTCATGAGGGTGAGTTTTTACTTATTGCTCTGTTATATTTTCAGCTTTATGACTCAATAGATAGAGCGTAGAACTTGGAATTGGAAAGTCTGCATTAAAATCTGGCTTTAGATACTTACTAGCTGTGTGACCTTGGACAAAGTACTTAACTTCTTGCTGCCTCAGTTTCCTCCTCTGTAAATCTATAAAAACAATAGCACCTACCTCAGAACTGTTGTGAAGATCAAATGAGAACATGTAAATTGTTCTGTAAACATTAAAGTGCTGTGTAAATGCTAGCTATTATTATTTTCATGTGTTAATTTGTAAAGTGATTTGAAGGTATGTGTGTGGGTCGGGGTGCTAATTTCATTTTTTAAAAGGCAACCAATTTAAATTGACTTCCTAAGCACTTTTTTTTGGAAGGAAAAACTAAGAATCATAGGACACAACATAGTAATTATAGAAAGTTAGGAGCTACTATCTCTGTTTTAAAAATTAATCTTTTGTGAATCATATTTCTTTATGCTAAGCTTCAGAATCTTGGCCTAATGCAAGATTGTCAGGATTGTTAAATGCGTAACATTGATCCCAAGAAGATAATTTTTTTGGATTTATCTTTTCCAGCTTTTCCTCTCTCTTCCTGACCCTAATACAGAGGAGTTGAATTTCTTTTTTTCTGTCCTTCCTTTTCCCCCTACCCCTCCATGCTATTGTTTATAATAACAGAGGCGTTTTTTCTGTTGTGCTAGATCGAATTTTTTTCAGTGAAATTTTCCCTTTTAAATGTTAAAAAGTTAATTTTTTTTTGCCATGAAACTTGAACATCTCCAGAATTCTAGGCATAAAAACTAAAGTAAAAGAGAAACAAACTCTCTTATCTTAATAGATATGTTAATAACTCTATTATCTTAAATGGTAGTATCAAAAAACTGGACTAATGTAGTAAATTTTTTATGGTCAATTATGTTGTATTAGAATTTTCTGAACATAGGTTTCAGCAGAGAGCACAATGTAGTGCATAGAGAACTAGCCTTAGAGTAAGGAAGTCCAGTGTTCAGATCTCACCTCTGACACATACTGGTCCTGCGATTCTGGTTAAGATACTAAACCTCTCAGTGCTCTAAGACTACATGACACAGGGTAGAGAAGGTGCTAGTCTGCCCTGATAGCCCATCTGTTACAATTCCAGACACATGATAAGCACTTGATAAATGCTTGTATTATTCATCCATTAACTATACCAATGAAATCACAGGTCTAATGCATTTTTCTCTCCTTGTTGCCAAAGTCAGATTTCACATTTCCTAATTTGAAAGTTTCTATCCTTATCCTTATAGTTATGCTTCATAGAGCCTAGGTTGAGCCATGATAGATCTATACTTGCCTAATGAATCGGATTATAATTTGTTTAGCTTTTATTAAGTATAATCTGAAAGTACAAGAAACTGACTTCTCTGGTGGAGCATCATCCATCCCATGGTTGAGAAATAGTGTGGAGTAACCAAAATTCTATAGCAATATGAGTGGCTTTGGTGCTCATTTCCTTCATTTAATATTTTTGGAATGTCATACTATATTATATTTAAAGTCATGAGACTTGATTTGGTATTGGTTAGTAGTTACAAGCTGGTAATATCCAAAGGTTACCTGGTACAGATCTCTTAAGCAGGTTTAGAGTGATGTTTACAGTAATATAGAACTCAAAACAGCATTTTCTGAGCATTCTCTTTGTTAACTGGCAAGTCCACAGAGTGGGAGGTAAAATCAACCAGGTTCATTCAATTCAGTTAAACAAACATTCAACTCATAATCTCATCCATTTGCTATGTGATGCAATGGGGATACATACACAGACAAAAATGGGACTATTTAGTCCTTGCCCTTAAGCTTAAATTCTATTGCAGGGATGCGATATGACCTTAGATAGTGAGCAGCATGAGGTATTTTGCAGAGGGCAAGAGAGAGGAATAACAACTTTGAGGGATCAAGAAAGTGTCTGGTATAGGAGGTGGAGCCTGAGCTGAGGGCTGAAGAAAGCCAGGAATCCATTCTTAAGAGGCAGAAGTGAAAAAGGAAGTATGCCAAGTAATAGGAAATAGTCTGTGCTATGGAAGAGGAGAGATGAAATGAGGAATTTGAAAAGCCACTATGAGATCAGTCTGAATGACATATAGAGGGTCAGACAGGAAGAAATATGAAATGTCTGAGAAGGGGGAGCAATATTGAGGAAGGCTTTAAATGCTACCTGCAGAGTTTACATTTTTCCCTGGGGGCAATAGGGAGCCATGGAATATTTTTGAACAGGAGGGACATGGTCAGATCCTCTCAATCTAAGTTCAGATTCTGTGTCTGAAGCTGTTTGCAAGTTCCAGAAAATCTTATAGGAAGACAACACAGGCTGCTCAGGTTGCTTAATTACTTAACCACCTGTCTGAATATTTTATAGCCAAGAGCTCAGACATTCTCTTTAAAATGTTATGGGAGCTGGTGCTGGCCTAATATGATTCAGAGGTTGTTTATGTTGTCTGATTTAAAGAAAATAAGCATTTCTTCTGCCCAGAAAAGATTTATTCCACCATTGACTATAATTCATTTCTTTGTTCTCAGACTTTTATTCTAAAATTTAAACTCACCCTAATAAACATTTGGAGTCTTCAACACCTAATTATCAGTGAGTTTACTAGATGTACCCAGATGACCAGAAAGACCTGGTTATTTAGAATTCCTGGGGGTGGAGGAGTGGAAGCAGAGAGGGACAGAAGCCCAGCAAAGAAAGAGAAGGGCACAGCCACTGAGGGAAAGGAGAGTTTGTTTTGTAACTTTGCTTAGGGTGGGGACTAATGAGGTGGGAGTTGGGAAGTCATTTATTCTTTTGCACAAGGCCTCAGTATAATTAAGTCTTTATAATTTGCATTGTACCATCTTTCATAAAATCAACTCAAGATTGTTTTGAAACTAATTATCCAGTTTATGCTTTACTCAGGGCCAGGAGAAAGAAATAAAAGATAATTTCTATAAAAGTTTTTATAAAAGAATTATGGGCTAAATAAAGTTGGTACCATTTTCTGAAATAAAGTTTTGGGTAATTTGTAGATTTCAGCTATGGTTTTTTTTGAAGGCTTTTGATATAGGAATTTTGAGTTTATTGTCTTCTTCTGGTTTTATTTATTTATTTATTTATTTATTTTTACCGGAGTAAGGTTCTAAAGTCTGGCTTTTTTTTACACTGTGTATTCATCTTCCCAGCCAAATACTTGATTTTCTAACTTCCTGTGAAGGCAGGACTCTGCTTTCAGTGGAGGTTGGGGTGGATGTACCGTCCCATCGTCTGTGGGTCCAGAGCACTGGAAGCAGCCGCTGCTGCCGCCACCTCTGTTGCCCTGGGGTGGCATGGACTGGACTGCAGGCTCCTCCACCTAGGTCCCGCAGAACCCCACTGACCTTCCATGCTGTTCTTGGAGTTTATGGGTTGAGAAGTCTGGAAATCACCACAGCTGCCAGCGATTTAGTCCCCTGAGGCCTGCTTCTGCCTCATTTTGCCCAGCGTAGCCCATGCCAGGCTGTGTTCCACACCCAGCCTTGGGTGATATACCCTTCCTGTGGGTCTTCGAGGCTGTTGTTTTGTGTATTCTGCATCTCTAGAATTTGTTTGCAGTCATTTTTTACAGGTATTTGGAGGGGTTTGGGGGCAAGCTCAGTCAGGTCCCTGCTTTTACTCTGCCTTCTTGGCTCTGCCCCTCAGCTGTGCTTTTTCAGTCATCAGATCTGGATGGTCGATTTCCTCAAAATTTAGCAATACAGTAAGAAGAAACTGAGCTGTTGGTCATGACATCTTTAGAAATCTGTAATAATAAATTGAAGATCTGAAGCACTTGACAACTTTGAAATGGGAGAGTAAGTGTCCACCTTGGAAGGTTTAAGTGGACCCTTGACCATTAGGAAGAAAGATGGACTATCAGTTATTTCTAGCTTCTGGTTTACAAAAACATATAACAAAGATCTATACTTCTTCCAGTCTGTAGAATTAAAAAGAAACTGATTTATCCTCTTTTATGTCTTATTTTTCTTACCTCTCACCTTAATCTCCTGTTCCTGGGCTCTTACTCCCTGTGTTCTGGTTCACCAAGAGTCACTACACTGAAACTGGAGAGAGAATAATTCAAGGGCAAAGACTCTGAAAGCATGGAACTATCTGAAGAGTCAGCTAAGTGATGCAGTTCATAGAGCACCAGATTTGAAATCTTGAAGTTCAAATCCTGCCTCAGACACTTATTAACCCTTCAATCCTGGACAAGTCACCTGAGGAGAAGGGATAGCAGGGAGTGAACATAGTACCTACCATGTGCTAGGCATTGTGCTAAGTGCTCTTTATGAATAGCTCTTTTGATCCCTTCAGTGACCCTGTGAGGTTGATGTTATTATTATCTCCATCTTACAGTTGAGGAAACTGAGGTTAAATGACTTGCCCAGAGTCCCAGAGCAGAAGCTAGATTTGAATTTGGGTCTGTATGATTTCAGGCTCAGCACTCTATCCATGGTGCCATTAGCTGCCTCTTTGAGCCTCAGTTAAATCACCTAAAATGGTGATAACAATATCACCTATTTCACAGCATTGTTGTCAGGATCAAATGAAATAGCAAATGTAAAGTACTCTGCAAACATTAAAGTTCTTTAGAAATGCTAGCTGTTATTTTTAAAAAAAATTTTTTCCTGTGATGCATACCACTTTCAGGTCTAGGGAACAGAAATAAAGCTAAGAATAGTTGATAGGGTGAAAACTTGACATAAAGAAAATTTAAAATGTTTGGTCCTACCCATGGTATTAGAGAAAATGGTCCTTTTAGTAAATTATCTACCTCAAATAACAACAAAAACTAGCCCTCCAGATTATATTGTATTATAAGTTTTACAAAATGCTTGCTTTCTAAGCTAAAGAAAAGGTATTTTAGTTACCCAACAGTGCCAGTATTTTGTAAGAAATGAGTGATTTACTCTTCATTCAATCCACAGTTATTTCTTGAGTGCCCATTACATTTCACGGGAAAATTTCATTTCTAACTTCTTTAAGGCTGACTACTCACATTTGACTGAAAGATTTGTCCAATCTGATCCATTGAGAGTTTGTAGATAATATCTTATTTAGTAGTGACTGGCATTCCTGAATCTCCAGTTGTGGCCTAGGCCAGTGTGTCTGAGCCCAACTAACTCAAGAGTGAAGAGAACATTGGAAAGGATTCAGAACTTTGTACAGTGAATTTGGGGTTACAGGACCTGAGTGTGACTGTTGTTTCAGCCACATATTAATTGTGTGGGCCAGTCACTGAATTTTCCTGGGTTTCAGTTTTGTCATTCACATATTGAGAGTTGGATTAGATGACCTATAAGGTCTCTTCCAGCCCTAGATTTATGATCCCAAGAATTTTGAAGGTGGTGTTAAAGAAACTTGAATAGTTCCCTGGAAGAGGGATATTAAACTTTTTTTGTATGTACCATGAATCCCTTTGGCAGTCTGATGAAGCATATGATCCCTTCTGTGAATAATGGTTTTTAATGGACAAAATAATATATATAGGAGTACAAATTATTGAAATACAGTTATCAAAACATAAAAAAGCAACAAAAGAAAAAAACTCTAAGATCACAGATACCAGGTTAAGAAACCCCTTTAAGGAGTCTAGGTCATATAAACTAAAGAGTAGTAGCTGGTAACAGCTGCCTGAGAGAAATCCTGGCTTCATGAGCATCAGGGGGCAGTCCGTAAAGAGCTCAGGAGCTGTTCCCAGGACATAGCAGTGAATATTCCCATAAACAGCTCAGATGCTAACAGCTGCAGGTTGGTTAAACCCAGCCATATATTTGGTAAACCCTTTAAAATATGTATTTTTACACAGAAAGTATTCTTACAGTAAAGTCAAATTGAATCAGCAAATATCAATTGGAACCTTCTCTGTTTACATTACTGTTGTAGGTACTTGTAATGCCCATGGACACATCCTATATACTGATTTCCCAGTAAATTCAGATTTGCTTTAGACAGAAAGACCAAAGGTTGATATAAACCAGATTGTCCTTCCTGCTGATTTATTCCCATTCAAAGCCCAGCACCCCTTGTGTCTTCTTAAAATCCAACTGGAATTTAAGGAAGATGAGATGTTGGAAGTACTTTCAGTTCCATAAAAACTATTTAAAATGGGGAGGGGAAATGAAACAAATACTTATTAGGTACCTACTACAGGTAGCTAGGTGGCACAGTGAGTAGAGCAACAGACCTGGAGTCAAGGAGTTCAAATTTGAGTTCAAATCTGGCCTCAGATATTTAGTAGCTTTGTGACCCTGGGCAAGTCCCTTAACCTTGTTTCCTCATTTGTAAAATGAGCTAGAGAAGGAAATGACAAAGCACTTCAGTATCTGCCAAGAAAACCCCAAAAAGGTTCACCAAGAGTCAAACATGCCTGAACAACATTGTGTTAATCCATATACAAATATTATCACATATGATCCTCACAACAACACTGAGAGTTATTGTCCCTAGTTCATAATGAGGCATCTGAGGCAGACAGAGGTCAAATGAATTGCTCTGAGTCAAACAGCTTAATAAGTGTCTGAGGACAGATTTGAATTCAGGTCTTCTGACTCCTGGCATCCATTGAGTGTTGCATCCACTGAGCCACCAGCTATCTGGGTAGATTTGCCTAATAGCAGATTAGTAATAGAGAATGATCCCCCAAATTTTCCTTAGTAAATTAAGGCATCCTCGGGAAAGAAGCTCCCCAAATCCTAGGCATGGTAGTGCCTGAAATCACATTAGGGTTTCATCTTTGGAGAAGTATGGTAGGTTGGGGAACTGAAGGCATTTTATGGAACCAACTGCAAAGAGTATCAGGGAAACTCCAAGACTCCCACTGTTCTGATTCAAGCACTTAATTCATTAGATTGAAGTATGCTATAGAGTTGAAGGAACTGTGTGTACTCTTGGTGAATGGTCTAGAAGTGGATTAATCAGTGAACTGATTAAAAAGTTCATGTCTTATTCATGAGAAAATAGTACATTGTGTGGGCATGTGTGTGTGTGTTTGTTTTTTAGGTCCTTATTCTCAGTGAATCAAGTATCAGGTCAAGAAGGATTAAGTGCCTACTATGTGTATAGGAACTATGCACTGGGGACACCAAAAAAAATGGCCAAAACAGTCTCTACTTTTAAGAAGCTCACCACCTAATGAGGGAAACAACTCCCAAACAACTATGTACACACAAGCTATATGAAGGGGTCATGATTTGGAGATGAAGAGGGAGAGAATTCAAGGTATGAGGGACAGTCGGTGAAAATGTCTGGAGTTGGGAGATGAAGCACAGAACAGCAGGGAAGCTGGTGTCATTGGGTCATAGAATAAATGGGAAGGGGTGGTGTGGAAGAAAGAATAGTAAGGTATAAGACAGAAAGGTTGAAAGGGGTTGGGTTATGAAGGATTTTAAAGCCAAACAGAGGATTTTATATTTGATCCTGGAGGCAATAGGAAGCCACTGATTTATTAAGTGGTGTGAGGTTGGGAGTGACATGATCAGACCTGCACATTAGGAAGATCAATTTGACAGCAAAGTAGAGTGTGGACTAGAATGGGGAGAGGGAGAGACTTGAGGCAGGGAGATCAACAGCCTATTGTAATAGTCCAGGCATGAGCTAATGAAGATGTACAGCAGGGTGTTGGTTGTAGCAGGAGAGAGAAGGCAATGTGTATGAAAGATGTTATGAATAGAGTAGTTGATTATGAGATCAGAAAGCAAATAGAGAAAAAACAAGTTGTGTTGGTATTTAAACACGTCACCTTTATTGTCAACAAGTATTGTGGACTTTCTGCAATTTGTTGAAAGATAACTAAGCTATTTAACACCAACAAGAATGCTCTACCTTTGTGGTCATATAAACGAATGCTGAAGTTGAAGAGCAGGTTAACTCCTTATGATGCACTTATTTTGACCAGTGATTTTGGGAAGAAAGTGCGTTTGCATTCCATTTTTGCTACTTTGATCATTGGCCAGCCAGTCAGAGCAGTAAGTAAATTCTGAGACTACTGTTTAGTAATGACAAGAATAGCACGAGTTAAGAAGATAAATCTGGTGTATCCATGAGAGTACACATCGCAGTTAACAGGTGTGAATGGCTTTTGGGAACATAAACTTGCTGCTTATTCATTCCATGCTTCATTCCCTTTCTACTGTATAGTGATTTTTCATTAATAAGTTAGCATTTAGTTTATTGTGATGATTTTCATATTGCAGTGTCTCAGTGAAGGAATAGGAAAATATTATGACCTACTCCAATAAGATAATTATTGTAACAAGATAAACGTTAGCTTTTTAATGAAAACCACTGGAGTTGCTGAATAAGATGATCTTCCCTTTCTAAAGTTTTTTTAAGTGTTTTCTAAATTGCCTGTTTTAAAAGAGATTCATGAATAGTGAATATCTCTTTCTACCAGCCCAATTCCCATCAGTCTCTGATAATCAGGATGAGAGCTTAACTGGCACACTTCTGTTTCTAGCAGGGTGTGCTAATTAAGAGGATTTGACTATAGAAAAAAGTCTAGATTAAGATCATATGTTAGCTGATATGATCTTGCCATGTGCATGGGTGACGCCTTGGTACAGAAGTTTGAAGGCTGCGTTTTTCTCTACTGAGTCAAATGCTTTTTTGTAACCAATAAACAGTAGACTAAGTGAGGACTAATATTCTTTATACCTATATCATTTGTATGACTATTGCCCTCTCATTTTCCTCAGAGACTGCTTGAGAGTTGTAACCAGAAATGATTTTGTGTGTTAATCATGTGATGATAGATGCCAAGTGAGGCATAGAGCAGGGTATCATGTGGTTACCAAAGTACTGACCATTGGCATCACTGATGTCTACCTCACAGTACAAATGGAAGGACTCCCTGAATCCCTACAGGTGAATTTTCTAGATGTGCCTATTTGGGATAATATTGTGGCAATTGCATCAAACTTTAAAGTACTGCACTGTTTCCTCAGGGGAAGGTCCTTCATGGAACCATTGCCCATTAGTAGCAGCATATGAATCTGTACCAAGTGAAGGCTAGAATTAGCTGGTGGATGAGGGAGGTGAATTAGACTTCTTTAAAATACCTACTAAAATAAATCCTACCTCCTAAAGGAAGTCTTCCTGTCCCCTCTTGATTCCAATACTTTGCCTCAATTAATTATTTCCTATTTATCTTGTATGTATCTAGCTATACATACATACATATATATTTGTTTGCATATTGTTTCCCCCTTTAGATTGTGAGCTGCAGGAGGACAAGAGCTCTTTTGTGCCTCTTTTTGTATCCCAAACAACTGAGCGCAGTGCCTGGTTCATTGGTTGGTTGTTGTCCTTTATTCTTGAAGAAGACCAAAGTGACATCACTATATTGGGGTCAAGGCACAGTGTATCCGACTATCGCTGATTAGGCCAGTATGAACCCAGAAGACTTTATCCCAGGTCAGGGTCAGATAGTCCATGTGAACATTTGGATAGGAGATGTCTCTAAATTTGTGTATCTCAAATTTCTTTTGAACTGCTGCAATTCTGCTTTGCTCATAGAGCACAATGCCTTCTTTGATGTGGGCACATTATACTAGTCCTATACCGCTGTCTTCTGTGTCTTACAATCAATTCCAGAGTTCTTCAGAGAGACCTTAAGAGTATCGTTGTATCACTTCTTCAGACCTCCATATGAACCTTGCGTGAATTCTCCATAAAAAAAGTCTTTTAGGCAAAGGCACCCTCGACATTTGAACAACATGGCCACTCCATCAGAATTGTGCTCTCTGCAGTATATTTCTGGCAGTTCAGCTCAAGAAAGGACCTAGCTAGGACCAGA
Source organism: Pseudocheirus occidentalis (assembly GCA_028646575.1). NCBI lineage: Eukaryota > Metazoa > Chordata > Mammalia > Diprotodontia > Pseudocheiridae > Pseudocheirus > Pseudocheirus occidentalis. The sequence continues at coordinate 238,802,280 of CM053595.1, forward strand.
TGATCTTCAGAATATTCCCAAGACATTTCAAATGGAAGCAATTCAGTTTTCCTGGCATGGTGCTGGTACATTCTCTAGTTTTACAGGCATATAACAATGAGGTGAGCACAACAGTTCTGTAGACCTTAAGTTTGGTAGGCAGCTTATACCTCTTCTCTTCCACACTTTCCCTTGGAGCCTCCAAACACTGAATTAGCTCTGGCAGTGCATGCATCAACCTCATCGTCTATGTGTACATCCCTAGAAAGTATACTTCCAAGGTAAGGGAAATAATCCACTGTATTCAGAATGTCTCCTTTTGCTGTGGTTCCATGTATGGATGGTGTAGTACTGTCTGGTGTAGAACCTTTGTTTTCTTGGTGTGAATTTTTAGGCCAAAATTAGCACAAGCAACAGAGAATCAATCTGTATGTTGTTGCATTTCAGCCTCCGGGGCTGTGTTGAGCATACAGTCATCTGTTAACAAAAGACCACGTACCAGCTCTCCCTCCACACAGTAGGTGCTTAATAGATTTGTATTAAATTTTCGAATGATTCCAATTGTAACCCATTCAAGAGGGCTAGTAATAATGACTGCTCTTTGAGCCTGACCTTGCAACTAATTCCAACTCTAATTGTATGATATTCTAAGCCACATTCCTCCTTATTTTCCACAAGAATGGTATGAGATACTTTACTCAAAACTTTGCACATACCCTTCTATAAACCCTTTATGCGGTCCACCCACTAAAGTCTAGTTTCCTTGCTCTCATTTGAATATTAGTGGAACATGAATTCCATCTATTACTTTATCCCTTATTCTCAACACATGACTGATTCACTTTCTTTTTTCCCTCCAATCTCTCTCAGGTAACATCCTTTACACTACTTCTGTTGGGAAAATTATTTCTGCCTATTTTCATCTGCTATGTGATAAGGGCTTCCAGAGAAAAGAACAGTGTTGAATTGAACATAGAATCAGAATGGGGTAATGCCTGAGGGTTGGAGGGGATTATAGGTCTCAAATTTTGGTTTGAAGTACAATAGCTTTGGAGAGGAGTGAAGTATATATAGAGATGGAATGATAGTTGGTAATGGTCTGATAGAGGAATATAAGAGATTTTGTTAAAGTGGGACAGTCATTGGTAATGGTAACATCCAGACTGATAATAGATCCCTTTTCTATTTCTCAATGATTTCATGAGGGTAAAATTATGTATATATGAGTATGCATTTGTGAATGTGTGTACATGTGTGTGTGGTGTGTAAATGCTTAGTAAATGTTTGCTACCTGCCTAACTCACTGAATCAGATTTCATCTGTGAAGGAGCTCTCTTTTTGGAAACTTTATCAGTACAGATCATTAACTCAGAGTCTTCAGGAGGTGAGTGTGGCCACTTAACTAGCAAAATGACTTACTCAGAATTACCCTTAACTATTATATGTCAGAAACAAGACTTGAGCTCAGGCCTTCCTGACAAATGGGACCCTCTATCGGCTATGCCAAACTGACTCTTGAATGTACATATGTGAGTGTGTATACATATTTATACAAATATTTATAAAGGATTTTTAGGCAAACCTTCAAATAAATGATAAATGAATAAATGTGAAAGTATTCAAAAGTTTTAAAAAATAGATAAGTAAAGACAAAGAGCAACATGAATACAACTTAAGCCCCTCCTCAGGGAGGGAGCTGCTACCTGTGCAATATTTACTTAAACAATTTTCATAGGATGCTCACCTTTATTATTTTAACATTTACCTTTAACTACACACAGGTTCAGATACTTGCCTTCCCTCTTGTATGCCTCCTGTTCCAAAAAGGGGCCTTTTGATATAAAAATCCTATTGATGGGCACAACTAGGTGGTACAGTGAATAGAGCACTGGCCCTGGAGTCAAGAGGATCTGAGTTCAAATGCAGCCCCAGACACCTAACATGTAGTAGCTGTGTGACCTTGGGCAAGTCACTTAACCCCAACTGCCCTGCCTTCCCCCTCAAAAAAAAAAATAAATAAAATCCTGTTATTGAAATTCTAAAGATACGAGAAGAAAAAATTCCAACTCTGTAAGAAAAGGAGAATTTCCTAAAAAGACCAGTGTGGATGCACAGAGAACTCACCAAACAACTTAGATTTTTTACTTTGCACATATGTATAGAAGATGGAGCAATGAAAGTAAAAGAAGATGTATAGAAATGCCTGTTGTAGAAATGAGTGTCAGGAGTGGACCAAAGCTCAGGATGAGCCAGTGCATGAGAGGAAGACTAAGGACCACGGAAAGGGTAGATGTTGTGTTTAGCTATGCTAGGAAAAAGGGGGCAGAAGCCGTCTGATGGGATGATAGGACTGCTGCAGGGTCGCATGGGACGCTGATAACTGACGGCGTAGGATGGAGCGTTCCTGTTCAAACCTTACTTTCCTTCTATTCTCTTTGCCAGTGAGAATGCTTTGTGGAAAGGGTAAAAAAAAAAATAATGATTAATCAAGCATTACTACATGATACAAATAGGATTTAGTTTTCCCTCCGCCCACCCTGTAAATTCACATCCTCTGGTCCAGGGGAAATCTCTCCTGGAATGGAGAGGTGGATGTGATTGCTGAGATACTGTCGGTATTACCTGAGAGAGAAAGAGGAGACTGGGTGATATGTAGTAGTATAGAAGAAGGGTGTTTTTTTTTTTCCTTTGAGGGAAGAGTTCCCAAATTATTGGCAAGTGAGTTTGGCCTCAATTCCTGGCAAAATTCTAGAACAGATGATTGAGTGAATGGTTTGTGAAAAATTTAGAAAAGTTGTATTTGGTCCGAGAGTCAGTATGGTTTCGTCAAGACCTGGTCATGCAGTGCTTAATTAAACTATTTTTAATGGATAGAACAAGGTGATCTTTTACACGTAGTTTATCTATGTTTTAAGCAAAGTGATTCAAGTATTTCATGCTGTTATCGTGAGAGAGAAGATGTGTGGCATGGGCTGTCATACAGTTGGATTCTGAACTGGGGAAAGGTGGGAAGAAGGGCTCCACTGAGTACCCCAGGGCATCTATTTTAATATTTACATATGTATTTATAGCCTTAGATAAAATTATAGATGAGCTGCTTACAAAATCTGTCGATCACATAAAGGCAGGAGGGATAGCAGACACACTGATGACAGTATCCAAAATCATCTGGACAGGATTGACCATCAGGTTGAACATAATATAATGAAATTTATTAGGGATAAATGTAAAGTCATATACTTTGGTTTAAAACTCAGTTTCACAAGTATAAGTAAAGGAAGGTGTTGGGGCCATTTTTTCTGAAAAAGAACTAGAGGTGGGTAAGTCAGTATGAATCGAGAGCATTATGTAACGGGTAAAAAGCCAGTGCCATCTGGGAATCATCATGAGGAGGCATGATTTGTAGGAATAAGGAAGCAACAGTTAATTCTACCTCTGGGTCAGACCACATCAACATTATTATGTTCAGTTCCAGGCATCCACATCTCAAGAAAAACTTTGATCATTGAAAGTGAAGAGAATCCACAGGAAGGTAACTGTGATGATAAAGGACCTTGAGGCTGTGCTATATGAGGATCAGTTTGAAGGAACCAAGAATGTGACTCAAGAAAAGACTTGGCAGAGGTTGGGCCAAGGGAATGGGGTAGGGGTGTGTATGTGTGGAGGGGACGATGATCTCTTCAAGTGTCTGAAGAGCTATCATGTGCAATTAAACTTGTACTATTGACTGCAAAGGGCAAAATCAGGACTGATGGGTTGAAGTTGCAAAAAGGAAAATTTATTTAGAACTGATAAAGGAAGAATCTTCCTAACCGAGCTTTCCAGAAGTGGAAGGAGCTACTTCTGACAGTAGTATGTTCCCCCTCATTCTTCATGTAGAGACTGAATGACCACTTACTAGCCATGTGACAGTGGGGATTGTTTCGAGGTATATATAGGTTAGACTAGGTGACTGATGAGGTCTTGACCAACTCCAAATGTGATTCTGTATTTTCGATGGCAGGATTTCTTTCCTGGAATCTTGAAGGCTGTGGTAGTAGAATGTGCCTCTGTGAGAGTCAGCTTGAAAGACATTGAAGTCCCATCCCAGGAACGGTAGAGCCATCTCCATGTAGAGAAGCTCATTAGATGATAAGATTTTTGGGGGGTCTTGGCAGTTCATGAAACAGATTTAATGGGATTTTGTCCACCTTTAATGGAATATGTTAAGTCTCAGATAAACCTTGGCTCCCAGATGCAGAGCTGGGATGAATTGATAGAAATAGCAGAGAAGCAGATTTTTGTTCCAATTAAAAAGAAGCTTTCTATGGGGCGGCTAGGTGGCGCAGTGAATAGAGCACCGACCCTGGAGTCAGGAGTACCTGAGTTCAAATCCGGCCTCAGACACTTAACACGAAAAACTAGCCGTGTGACCCTGGGCAAGTCGCTTAACCCCAACCTGCCCTCCAAAAAGCAAAAAAATAAAAAAATAAAAAGAAGCTTTCTAAAAGTTGGCACCATCCCAGAATGCATTGGATTACTTTAAGAAAGTGGGGTCCTTCTTACTAGAGTTCTCCAAGCAAAAACTGAATGACCAACTGTTGGATATATTTTAGGGGATACTTGTTCAGGTATGAGTATGAGGCAGCTACTTGGAGTCAGGCAGACCTGAATTTATATTCTGCCACCAGTATTATTAGCAGTGTGACTTCTGGGTGAGCCACCTCATCTCTGCCTCAGGGTCTTCATCTGTAAAATGGAGACATTAATGCTTTTCTTTAGTTGTTTTTCAGTCATCTCTGACTCTTTGTGATCCCTTTGGGATTTTCCTGGCAAAGATACTGGAATGATTTGCCTTTTCCTTCTCTAGCTCATTTTACAGATGAGGAAACTGGGGTAAACAGAGTTAAGGGGTTTGCCCAGAGTCACACAGCTAGTAAGTGTTTGAGGCCAGATTTAAACTCAGGAAGAGAAGGCTTATGGACTTCAAATTTGGCACTCTATCCACTTTGCCCTAGCCACCCTGCTGGAAACATTAATAACAGCTACCCTGTTGTGAGACTCCAATGAGAAAACATATTACAGTGCTTTGCAAACCTTAAAATACTATATTAGATGGTCACTGAGGTTACGTCTGATATTCCATGACTCTGTCAAGTGTAAAGAAGGCTGAAACAGGAATATAAGAGACCTGTGTTCCAGTTTGGTTTCTTGTAACTAGTTCTGTGTCCTTGAGTAAATCACTGAATCTCTCTCTTGGCTTCAGTTCCCATAATTGGGGGGGGAGGGGAGATAATCAAATGATTTCTAATATCTTTCATTGTAACATTCTCTAATTGTACAGTTTATTCACAATCCTACTAAAAAAGCTTCATCTTTAATTTATCTGGAAGACTTTTTACATAATGGCAAATGAGTTGAAGGATGTTTGGGAGGAACATTTGTGGAAAGAAAGGATTTCAAGAGAAAAGTTAATGCTAGACATGTAGACTTGGGAGGTATCTTTGTAAGAGAAGTAATTTGACTTATGGAAGCTAATAAGATTACCAGAGGACAGTTTAGAGAGAGAAAAGAAGACCCTAGGCAGATATGTAATCTTACCCTTCTTTCTACTGTCTCCATTTCTGGTGCATATAAACAGGCTTAGTTCTTTCTCTATCCTAAAACAGACTTAAAAAAAAAAATCTTCCCATGACCATCTACTTCTTCAGACTATGTCTCTGCTCCCCTTCACTCCTAATGTTCTAAAATGTAATTTAAACTAATTCCATCAGCTATGTCACTAGCCTAGTCCTCAACCCTCTGCAGTAATGGCTCAATACCATTAGAATGTAAGCAGGGACTTGGAAGGCGGAGACTTTTGCCATCTTGTATTCCTAGTGCTTAGCAGAGGGTCTGAAACACAGAAGGTGCGTAATTAATGCTTGTTAATTGATTGCCTTGTGACCTTTTTAGACTTTAGTATAATTGGCTTCTCCTTCTTTAAACATCTACTCCCAAGAAATCAAAGCTATCTATAGTCATGAAAAAATACTCTTAATCACTGTTGATTAGAGAAATGCAAATCAAAACAACTCTGAGGTACCACATCACACCTATCAGATTGGCTAACATGACAAAACAGGAAAATGATAAATGTTGGAGAAGAAGTGGGAAAATTGGCACACTAGTATGTTGTTGGTGGAGTTGTGAACTGATCTAACCATTCTAGAGAGCAATTTGGAACTATGCCCAAAGGGCTATAAAAGTATGCATACCTTTTGACCCACCAATGCCACTTCTAGGGTTGTATCTCAAAGAGATCATAAAAATGGGAAAAGGAGCCACATGTATAAAATTTATAGCAGCCCTTTTTGTGGTGGCCAAGAACTGGAAACAGAGGGGATGCTCATCAATTGGGAAATTGTTGAACAAGTTGTGGTATCTGAATGTAATGGAATACTATTGTGCTATAAGAAATGATTAATAGGCAAACTTCAGAAAAACCTGGAAAGACTTATGTGAACTGATGCTGAATGAAGTGAGCAGAACCAGGAGAACATTGTACACAATAACAGCTACAGTGTGTGTGATGACTGACTTTGATAGACTTGGTCCTTCTCAGCAAAGAACTTAAACAATTCCAAAGGACTCGTGATGGGAAATGCCATCCATCCACATCCAGAGAAAGAACTATGGAGTCTGAATGCAGAGTGAAGCAGACTATTTTCTTTTCTTTTTTTTTTTCATTCTTATGGTTCCTCCCATTGGTTCTAATTCTTCTATACAACATGACTAATGTGTAGACCCTATATCAGATTGTATGCTCTCTTAGGGAGGGGGAGGAGATGGAGAGGGAGAAAATTTAAAACTTATACAGGTGAATGTTGAAAACTAAAAATAAATTAACTTAAAAAAAATAAATACCTCCTCCCTTGGCTCCTGTGGCATGTTCTCCCCTAGTTTTCATCCATGCCTCTGATTGTTCCTACATAGGCCCTTCTATGAGAGTGTCCTCTAAAGGTCTGTTTTGTCTTCTTTCTTTATACTTGCTCCCTTGGCAATTGCATCCACTTTGATAGTTTAAATTATTCCTATTAGTCCATTGAGCATCTTCACTCAGATATTCTGCTGGAACTGCAAACTTAGCATGTCTAAAAACTGAACCTAGCATCAGACCTTCACCTCCCTGCCCTGAACAGCAGCAACAAAAAATGACAAAATCTATTCATCCTCTTACCTTTCCTGCTGCTCCTCCAAGTCACCAAAGCTCTAAATTTACCTGTTTTCTAGGACTCTTCCTTTTCCTTCCCCACATCTGTTGAATTAGATGCTAAGATTTATTGATTGTACCTTGGTAAAATCTTGCATCTATCATCTCCTTTTAAATTATACTGCCTCTAATTTAAATCCTCATTAACTTTTTTCTGGGATGTTGTAATTGTCTCCTCTCTGTTCTCCCAGTCTATTTGTATGGTCTAAATATGCCATCTTCTGCTTAGAATACTTCCATGGCTCCCTATTGCCTGTATGTTAGATGAGAAACTCCTTAGAGTGGCATTTATTGAGCCTTACAATCAGACTCCAATCTGTCTTTTCAAGCTGTCTGCTGCTGTCCTTCCTTTCAGACAAACAAGCATTTATTAAGCACCCACCATGTGGTTTTTGCTACAGTAAGTGCTAAGTTTACAAAGACAAAACCAAAAATGTCCTTGTCTTCCATGAGTTCACAGTCTATTGGGGAATATTTCACATCAGGTAATGTGGCATTGTCCCACTAAGAATTCACTTGGCCATTCCTGCCTTGCCAAATCTGATGGTCTTTTTTCAGTCCTCATCCTTCTGCCATATTTCTTCACACTGAAGACCATTCTCTCTCTCCTCACTGGATTTTCATGGCACTGTCCTGCCTTACATCTCTAAGTACTCCTCAATCCCTTTTGCAGGTTATCATTTGTCTTCTCCCTAAGTGCCAGCATTCTCCAAGGTTGTATTTAACTTTTAAATCCCTTCATAACCCAGTCCCAATCTAGCTTTTCAGTGCCATTATTTATGATTACTTATCCTGTCTGTATCCCATACTCTTGAACGTGGCAAAATTGGCATCCTTTATGTTCCTCACAGAAAGCATCCCATGGCCTGTGTCCGTGCTTGTGCGTTGGCTGACCTCTAAACTTGCACTGTATGCCCGTCTGCTTTCAAGTCATTACTCAAGCATCATATTCTCCATGAAGCACATACTGATACTCAGCTGCCTAGTGCTTACCCTCCCAGATTCACTTGTATCCTAACCATCTCATATAGATTTTCATACCTATTCTTTATATAATTATATACATGTTTTCTTCCGCCTTAGAATGTAAGCACTGTGAGAACAGGATTTGTTTCATTCTCTGTATTTGTATCCCCTGCACATAGACAGTGCCTTAGGTCTTGGGAGGCTCTTCATAAGTACTTGTTGCGCTGGGTGGTGCAGAATACAGAACGCTGGGCCTGCAGGCAGTTAGATCTGAGTTTAGATCCAGCCTTAGACATTTATTGACTGTGTAACCCTGAACAAGCTACTTAACCTCTGTTTGCCTCAGTTTTCTCATCTATCTTATTAAAATCTTGGAGCCATTATTTCCTTTCCAATTATATTTCCTCTATTTAATTTAAATCCTTATGAATGCAGTTTCCTCATTAAGTTTTTTTTTTTTTTAAGTTCTCTGCATAGTGCCTGGCAGGTGCTGTACATATGCTTGTTCCCTTCTCCTCTTCATCTGTAAAATGGGAATGATGGTACCTGTTTCTTAGTGTTGTTGTGAGGATCAATTGAGATGTTGGTAAAATGTTTAGCACAGTGCCTGAAACATAGGAGGTGATTAGTAAGATTTGATTGATTGATTACTCCCACATGTCTGCCTATTGAAGTCCTGCTCTTCCTTTCCCAGGTAAGGTGTGCTTATCTTTTCTGTCAAGATGTTCTTGAGCTGCCCTTCCCCTTCACCCCAAGCTGAAAGTGAATGCTCCCCCCTCAGATTAGTCAGAGCACTTTGTCTAGACCTTTCCTTTGTATTTGTGACATTCTACCCATTATCCTCCTTGATTGTAAACATTTTATTCCCCCTATCAGACTGTAAGCTCCTTAAGGACAAGTCCTCTGTTGCTTTTCATTTTTCTTGAGTGGTTAATATTTCAAATTAAATCAGAGGCATCCTTTAAAAGAGACATTCCCAGAGTACATTTTAAATGATTCAATTTATTTTTTTAAGTATGCGTGTTTTCATATAGCTGCTTTTTATGAGGGTTAACTAACTAGGATCTAACTATGAAGGTAATACTTTCAGAGGATATTTGTGTATTGTGCAAAGAAACATGTACTGTACAAAGAAATCTGTACTGTTAGAGTGCCTAGTTCAGTGTTCTTTGCTAAAATCATGATCCCATCATGATTTCACACTCACCCTGATAATTGTAGCCCTCCAACTATTTCTTCCTCTGTGTAATTCCTTTCTATATTTATGGAGAACTGTTTGTTCTCCATAGAGGATCTATCTGGTGACATTTAGACTTGCCTCTCCTTATTGTATCTTAGGGGTACCATTACAATCAGAACAGATGACTATCCATCTGTTATCTCTCATTTTTATTTCATGACTTACCTACCTTCTTTTCTGGTCATGTCCCCAATGCTGCCTTTTAGGTCACTTCTCATTGTTTGTGACATAGTTACTATCTTCATCATGGCTCTTTCCATTGTCCTTTGAATTATTTGTACCTTTAACTCTTCTAAGATGGTGGTGTTCCATGTAGACAATGTGATTCCACAGCCTTTTTTGACCACAGACTTTTAAGGGGTTCTTCAGTCATAGAAATGAACAAATAACCACACAACAGAAACAGTTCATTCAGGTGACCAACTATTCCAGTAGTTTATATTTCCTTGGGTCATAGAGAACAGTAATTTCTAGGACCATGGTACAGAATAGTATTAGACTGAAAAATGAAGGAAACTCAGACCTCATTTTCTGTTGTATCCTATATAGCTATCTAAGCATGCTAATGGACTATTTTTTTTTTGGTAGATGAAAATTTCTCCTGATATGTTAGTTTTTTCATAGCTCGATTAAAAGTAAAGTAAGAAAACTGTTTTCTTTCTGTTGATATTAATTGTAAAATGCAGGTTCCACTGCCTTAATTCAGTCCTCAAGCAGCCGCCTCATTAAACTTCAATTCTAACACTAAAACTTAAAGAAATAGTAATGTAGCATTTAAAGGAGTGGGGAAAAAAAAGTTGATTGGCTTCTTTTTATCTTGGGCAGCCTTCACATACGTCCCTTGGAAAATACCATTTTCTGACCACGAGTCAGAATAATTGTCTAGTCAAAACAGCTCTTCATTCAGTGATGCTGCAGCTATAAAACCAACTCCTTTTTTTCTTCCTCCAGTGTAATCTGAGAAAAATTCACTTGGATTGCTTTCTGACTTCTAACAATCTATATTCTGTTTGGAGATCCTGCTTGCAATTCTGACTTACTTGCAAAGATAACAGTGATGATATAGATTGGTCTGCAAGGCCAGAAGTCCTGCATTGATGTTCCATTCTTACCCATAGACAGCTTGATGGTGTTTTTTGAAGAGTCATTGCCTTTTACAGTGTGTCCACTGTTTTTATGTTTCTTGTTAATAGGAACTCATATAACATTATGTTTAAGTTAAAAAAAAAACCTTTGCAGTCTGCTTTCCCCCCCTCCCTTTTGTCATATGTATATGTTGCAGGAAGGGGGTCTGGGGAGAGACACGGGTCTTCAGTATGAGGACAGATAAAAGACAACATTGCATTTTATGATGTCTGGATGCCCACCTGGAGGGAAAAGAGCTTAGAAACAAAATAAAAAAGCAAAAAAAAAAAAAATCTAACTCAGCCGAGAAATAAGATATGGCTACAATGAAAGAAGGATTTAAATGGGGAGGTTAGTTGTTATAGCCCCCAGTTGTATGTATTTTATCCTAAGGCACCATTTGGCTTAATAAAATGGAGATCTAAGGCTGTCTTTAACCTATCAGTTTCTTAAGACTTAATTATAAAGGTTATACTTTCAGAGGACAAAAGCATTATTCATTTGTCTGTTCATGTCTTCCAGGTTTATCTTGCAGATTATGGACTTTCCTACAGATATTGTCCCAATGGGAACCACAAACAGTATCAGGAAAATCCTAGAAAGGGCCATAATGGGACAGTAGAGTTTACCAGCTTAGATGCCCACAAGGGAGTAGGTAGGTTTCTTTTTTATTATTTTATTTCAGTAGTGTGATTACAGAATGAGTAATCAGGCTGCATAGTCCGTTTCAAGAGGGGTGAGCTTTTGAGCATTGGTGAGATTGTATCAGAAGGTGTGAGCTACTGTTATTGCAATGAATATCACTTCTGACAGTGGAAAGAGATGGCGACTGGTAACTTTTGCTTTTTTAAGTGAGAAGGGGCTAGAGCTGTGTATACCAAGCAAAACTTCATGTGCAATTTGTTTAGGAATTCATTGGCTTGCACTAGTAAACCCACAGGGCAAGAATTTTGTCATTTCTGTATTATCACAAATTTTACAGGCATGGAAAAGTGAATATGTATAGAACTGTTCCCATTTTTTTTGGTAGTTTCCATGTCAGAGTATTAGAAGATATCGTCTCTCAATGAGAGGGGGGAAAACCCAACCTTTTTCCAAAACTAGAAAGTGTTAACTTTTGAAAATCTGTTCCAGTCGCCTTTCATATATCTTACTTATTTAAACTCACTTTGATGGTATCGGAAACACATTTGCAGGTAAATTACATACATAGTCCTTTTATTGGATATTGATTGTACTGCCTTGCATTCCAAGGCAGACTTAATTCAACAATTCCCTAATTAGTTAAAGTCATAACCTATGTCTTGTATTCATTTACCATTAATTAAACCTTAGCTGTTTATTACACTGCAGTCCAAATCCAATAGCAGACCTATAGAGCCATGGAAGAGGGAGTGGGAGGTCAATATTGGAAATATATGGCACCAAGTTCCACTGATGGCTGCCTTGTTCACAATCAATGTGGTCAATGCAACACAACTTTCTTAGTTGCTATGTCAGCAAGACAAAAAGTCAATTCGAATGTTATGCTAGTGGAAAAAATGGCAATTATTGAAAAACTTTGGTTTGCAAAAAATATTGTCTGTATAAAGTTTTATTTTTAAAAATGTTTTCAAATATACTAACCCAATTGAAGTAGTATTTTGTTACCCTTTTGGAAAGGACTACAGTGTCACTAATTACAATTAGAAACTTGCACTTGTTAATAGCTGCTGAACTGTTACCTTAAACTAATACTTTCTAACGAGTTTTAGTTGGCACAAACAACTGTGTATTATTGCCTTTTCTATTAAAAGGACCATTGACCATGTAATGTAGAGGGTCTTGATAATTTGCCAGAGCTATTAAAACCCATGGTAGTTTAAGGTAGGCCAATGGAAAAATGAAATAAGATTGTCAGCTGTATTTTCTTCCACCAAGGAAAGAGACTGGGTTTCCCTGTGTAGCCCAGGCTGTGGAAGTATGGGGGCCACTCATGGGTCAGGTCCCACTGTTACTGACACAAGAGCTTTGGTCTACTCTATTTTCTAACCTGAGGTAGTCACCTCCCCACTCCACAGTCCCCAAACCTAGTGGTCCCCCTTTCCCTGGAGCTCACTGTACTGGTGCTGGATTTATGGAATACACTCCGTCAGTTTAGCCCTCTGCAGTTCAGAAATCCAGAACTAAACCACCAACCTTAGTCTGCCTACCCAGTGGCAGGACTTACAGGTGTGTGTGACCATGCCCCCAGCCCAGGGTGAATTTTCAAAGGTAGGAACCCATCTTTTTTCTCTGAATATAAAGAAAGCTACTACTTTTTACTCAGGTAGGATCAAGTTTGAAAAGTAATCATTATATATTTGCTTCTATATACCATCTCTCAGGTGGCCAATAAATGTATCTTAATTTAGATTTGTCATGACTAATTAAAACCACTTACATAATTAAGTTTTAATCCAACTCATATTCATATTTTAAAGTGTTTACTGATAGTTTTTTAGGTTAAAACTTTTTTCTGCCTAAATTAGTTGCAAATCGTATTTATTTTTTTCCAGATTATTGGCAGACTGAGACTTTTGGGAGGAATTTAAGATGTTTTATCTCACATCACTGTAACTGGAAATTTTGTATCTCCTGAGCTGGCATTATTTTGGTAATATAGCCATACTACAATATGATTGGCCCAAGTATTTTACCTATCTTAACTGAAACCACTACAACACTGAGTTAATTGTGACTTTTGAGCTGTTTTCTCTTAATCACCCACCTCCTTTCTCCAGTAAAAACCTGTAAAATTCTAGTATGCTGTAGAACTTTCTGGCACTCTATAACTAGCTAGTTTTGTACCCAAGGCAAAAGTATAAAATTGTGCCACCTTACTTCAGTGACTTGGTGCTTTGGAGGTAATAAATGTACACTTGACATTTTTTTCTACACTCTCCACCTTTTCACAGTGAGGTAAGTTTCCCGTTTCCAGCTGGCAGTTTCCATCTCGGAAACTGCTACTCTGGTAGTATTCCCTATTGAATGGGCCTAGGTTTGTGCCATGCCAGCTCTAATTGTATCATTCTTTTCATCTAATGCTTGGGATTATGACCTGAATGAGCTATCTTTTATAAGAAAAGAGAAAGGGTTTTGTTTTTGTTTTTGTTTTTTGTTTTTGCTTTTGTTTTTTTCCCCATTACCCAGTAAACTCTTGGGGTCATTATTTTTCCTGGAAAACAGTAAGTTTTGACAAATGGATTTTTGCATTTAGGTTCTTGATTTGCCAAGAACAAAATCAGGATCACCATTTATTTAGCAAATTGATCAAATTCCTAATTTATTTCCTTCTTTATTAGACTTAACCCATAGATGTGATTTGTGTTAAGCAAACAGAACATATAGACCATCAGAATTTATTGGAAAGACAGATTAATCAAAAGAAATTTGCACAAGGATTCACCATAAGATTCAAAGTAGAAAGCTTCACTAGTCCATTTAAAATGGGATTTGATTTTTACAAAATGTTTAGGAATCCATATGTTGCACACAGTGTAGGTGTAATATGCTTTCTTCCTCCTTTTTCCATTTATACTTTTTATGCACAGTTTCCATAAAACTATGACTTCTGCTCACACAGCACAATGGAGACAATATGGAAGGGTTCAGAAGGTATTGTCAAAGAAACAGCAGTTTCTGAACTTTTGTCATCACCCAGCTCTTTTTTGGACTTTTGCTTCATTCCTTAGGCAGCTTATAGTATAGTCCAGTCCATACTTTTCCAAGAACAAACAACACAAAGATACCAAAAAATGCACAAGAAAAACCATGCAAGCAGTTCCTGTTGATGAATTGTTCTTCCAGGAAGAGATGTCTTCAGATTCTCATGCCCTTGCTCCTGCCAAATAAACTCTCTAGCCATAATACCAAGGCTACTTTGAGGATGCTAGCCCATGGGTTGAGTTCTCACTGATTTTATATACTGTCTACAGCTAGCTTCTGAGTAGGTTTACACACCTTCTTTAAAATGACCGAAATGAGTTTTTTACTTTGCTTTTAAAGCTTAGTTGCACTGCCTCCTTGATTTTACTACAAACTGGATGGGGTGCAGTCAAGTCAGAAATTCAGTGAAGACATTTTTCATATCATATGATTGGTAGATACCAGCTATGTAGAGAAAACCACCAGTTGTTTTCATTTAGGGCAATTAGTTGGCATAGTACATAGAGCACATTTGAACGCTGCCTTACATATTTACCAGCTGTGTGGCCTTGAAAAAGCTACTTATCTTCTCAGTCTCAGTTCATAACCTGGAAAATAGAGATAATAGTAGAGCCTACCTCATAGGATTTTTGTGAAAATCAAGTGAGATAATATGCATAAAATGCTTTTTATATGTTAGCTGATATTATTATTTCTTCACCAATTGTTATAGCAAAAGATAGACCCAGCTGTAGAAAAAGACAAAGAAAAATTGCATTTTTGACTTATACTAAATTAAATTAATGAAATTCATTAAGCCATACTGTTTTAAAAAATAAAAATTTTTGCTTCAGACACTTAATTGACATTTACTAGCTGTATGACCCTAGACAAGTCACTTAATCCCCATTGCCTGAAAGCAAAACTAAAACAAACAAACAGAAACAAAAGATGTTGGGGAATCTTTTAAAAATTAACTTTTGTTTATTTTTAGTTTACATCATTCATTTCCACAAGAAGTAGCTTTTTTGGCCTAGGAAAGCCAGATAGAATCTTTGTGCCTCAAGCAACTCCCTAGGTCCTATCTCTTGTGTCATAGATGTTTCATCATCGGCATCGTCCCCATATGGCAAAGTCCTTAAATGCATTGGTTCACACCCCTTAAAATGCACTTATCAGCTTTTAGTAGGTTAACTATGTAGCTTAATCTGAGAGTAGCCTCCCCTCTACTCTGCAAACAAAGAAATACCATAAGAACTTAATACATGTAAACAAAAGTTTCAGAATATTTGATGTGCACCCACTGTAAAAATTCAGAAATGTTGACATTGCTATGTTTGGTCTGACCCAATGAAATATTCCAGGTTCAATTTAGAATTCACTTATGAGTTGGCCATTTATGGTGATCTGACTAGAACGTCTAGTTTTTGCTGCTGTTTGTAATGATGATCTGGGAACCGAAGCTCTAAACCTCATTTTGTTTGGAATAATTGGGTTTTTATAATGAAGTAGCTTGTAAGAGGTGATTTTTGCCAATCAGCTTTTCCATCTGAGTGTCTTATCATTGAGTTAAAAAAGACTTCTTGGCTATTAGCTTGTTCAGTTATTGCTGACAAAAAAAAAAACCAAAAGATGATATTACTGAAGCAAATCTTGTATATATTTTTAATCGTGGATTATTCCAAACTTAATTCTTTTGTGTGACCCAGAAGTATTTTCTGAGGGGCTAAAGTGCTTCGTTTAGTGTAAAATATAAAGAAAACACATTGGACTGCAACTTTGTTCATTTTTTAATTTTTTTATGAAGCCCAAGATGTATAAACCATGCACCACTTCAGGCTTGTTGCTTGATAATTAAAAAGAATTATATCTGCGTCAAATGCACCTTTTTAAAATTTGTTACATTGTTAGTAGTGTTAAAAAGTAATATTTAGATCAATATGTAGTATGGATTTTTGTAGATTTTCTACTCACTGAGGCATGCAGTCAATACCTAATTTCTCTGGAGATATACTGCACTTAACATATTGAGCTTCTCTAAATACTCCAGACCTGTGCATTGAGTATCTAAGACCCATTTTAATTTGCCATCATTGACGACCATAAGAAGAGTATAAGCTATCTAAATTACATTCTTCTTAAAATATGTTGGTATGTGCAGGGAATTTCAGGATAATTTCCCTTTTTACAGTAGAACGAGATGTTATGTACTATATTATTGTTTTTAGTCACTTGCTGCATATGCAGGAAATCTAAATCTTAAAAGTGTTATTTCTTGCATGGCTTCCCTTCACTTATAATCAAACCCTCAGATTTGCAGAATGTATGTGAAATAAACAGAACATGTGTTTATATGTTTTAAAACCTGGAAAAATGACATGGTTTATGCTCTCGACTAGTTTTCTTAAATGGCAAATGACAAAAAGATTAACCCCTTTCTTAATGAGGTGCCATGTTCAGTTCAAACAGTGGTCAGTCAAATAACATTAAAGTGGGCGGTTATGTCTACATGTAGATATAAAATTGGCTGTTTTCCATAGTCTGCATATCAGCTCTAATAAAAAAAAATATGGTATCATACATCATCCAAGAAACAGCATTTGTTGTGGACACAGCTTTTCACTTTCCCTCTGCCTTCCCTCCTCTTCCCTCTCAGATTTGGCATTTGGGGTTGACTTTTCAGTGTTGGCATATATCTTAACCACATTTCTTTGTACTCTTAGCAGAACTCCTTGATTGGGTGATGTATTCATTCTACCAGATAAACCGGTGTAAAGAAAACCAAATCCCCTTACTGAGGCATGTAGTCACTATTATTTCTGTGATGGATACTGTTTATTATGCATATTACCAATAACACCTGTGCTTCATTTGTAAGACAGGTTACATAAATTTTCCTTTGATCCTCACAATAAACCTGTGAGGTTAATGCATTATTGATTCCATTTTATAAATGATGACACAGAAGCTTAGAGGTAGCACTGGATCTGGAGTCTGGAAGACCTGAGTTCAAATCTAGCTTGAAACATTCAGTTAGCGTATGGCTCTGTGCAAGTTCTGTTTGCCTAACATTCCTTATCTGCACAGGAAAGTAAGACTAACCTGTTTCTTTGAGTTTTTGTGAAGATACGATGAAATAATATTTGCTAACTGCTTTGCAGGACTTAAAGCACTGTATAAATACTAGAGAAGGTGATGGTGATGGAGTAAGCAAGCCGAGGGACTAGGTTTATTTTGAGCCCACTTCTTGACTCTGTACCCAGTGTGCTCTTTACCACTCCATGCAACTTATATTCTTAGAGAGGGTAAGTAACTTGACCAGCATTACACAGGCAGAATGTGTCAGAGGCATGACTGAAAACACAGGTCTTCCTGTATTCTTCTGCCTAGATATTACTGCAGTTTCTGAAAGGGAGAGCAATATGCTATACTTCAAATAAAGCATTAAACACTGTCCTCTAAGAATATAAGTTGCAACGTTACAGTTTTTCATCAGTGGAGGAAGAAGTGTTCACACTAGGGAGATTTTCCCACTGATGAAATCACAGATCTGGATTTAAGAAGTCGTTGTAAAAATGCTTAGCTCTTTACCATTCCACACAAAACTTCATGAGCCCTGATTTCCACTTGTTGCTCAGATAGAAAAACAAGAAATCCCTTGCTCTTTTAATTTTCCACATGTTCATCATCAGCCTCTTGGGGAAGGATTTCCTTTCTTTGGTTACCTTACTGTCATTTTCCTTCATATATAAGTCATTTAGCAAAGAAGAAAATAAACATTCACATAGAACTTATATTCCAGGCACTCTGCTAAGCATTTTACAAGTATTATGTCATTTGATGCTCACAACTCCTCAAGTTAGGTGCTATTATGATCCCTATTTTATAGTTGAAGAAACTGAGGCAGAGAGAATAAGTGATCTGCCCAGGGTCTCACAACTAGTAATAGCATGAATCTGGATTTAAACTCGGGTCTTCCTGCCTTCAGGCACAGCTCTGTATCCACTGTACTACACAGCTGCCTCAAGTAGATATTTTCCCATTCATACTATCTGTTAAATAATTTTTTTCATGTGTCATAGTGTTATAATATACTATAAGCAATAAAACTGGAGAGGGGCACATGAAAACCACACTCTCTAATCAGCACCGTCGTTCACTCTTCCCCTCTTTAGTCCAGTCAAGCTCCAGCCAATATGGTTGGAGATATTTTGCTCTGACTCTGCCCCACTTCATGTGCAAGTCAGAACATCACCCTGTGATATCATTGGTCCTCTTCAAAAAGCAAAGGATGAACAGCAATAATCCTGACCCTAAACAATTCATTTCCTTGACCTGACCACATGTTTTTTGAAATTGGTACTAGAGTTGTAATAATTTAATTGCATATAGCAGTTCAAGGCATGGCTTTACATACAGCAAACAGTCGTTTCAGAGAGGAGTTGGACAATTCAGCCTTTGGAGTCCCAAGCAACACTGAGATTCTGTGAAAGTAACTCTTCAAAGAAAGAAACTTTGTGGCATGGCATTATTGGTGATCTCACTTGGAATTTTAGACACTGGCACTCTGCCCATGTCCTTTGTCCAGAACTCATTCATTTGGACAGACAGGATCTCACAGGATCATAGATCTAAAGCTAAAAAGTACTCCCTGTCATCTTACTACTTAGGAGAACAAGGTCTATAGAGGTTAGAATGACTTAGCCAAACTGGAATTTATCCTAGGTAACATTTGAGCCAAAGTCCATCTCTGAATCTAGAGCCAATATTCTTTTCCGCCGGGCTTCCATCTTCATATGCTTGAATGGAAATACTAGTTTTTAGAATTCATAAGCCCAAATGATGTTCTGTCTTTTGTTTTGTATATACAAATGCCATTTTCCGCTCTCCCCATTTTCCCCCTTCCCGCTCCAAAGGAAATGGCTGTGCCATTTAATTAGCATAGCATGAAAAATAGTAATAAAGTATCCCCCTGTAAACCTGGGGCACAATATTCTATAACTACACATAGTTTTAGTAAGAAGAGTAGTTGTCTATACAGTGTATAGAGTATGTACTACACATCTGCCACAAAAATTATCCTAGAATTGCATTCTGAAGTAGAATTAATACTCATCCTCCCTCCTCTACCAACTGTTGTCCATGAATTACATAATTATATATTCAGGTACTGTTTTTCACTTTTATAGTAATTTAAAAGAATTGGATTATCAGACTTTGAGAAACTCAGAAGTTTGCAGACTAGAATTGTTTCATATTAATAGGTTAAATATAAAAAATATGCTAGATTTAAAGAGAATCTATTCTTTTAGAGAGATGTTATCAACTGTTTTGAGAGAAGCTATATAAGCAGATCTGCCTCAGTATTGAAAATTTACCACATTTCTTTGAGAATGTCACAGATTTCAAGTTCAGACCTTCAGATTGTTGTTGTTTTTACTAAACTGTTGCATGAGTACAATTGATTCAATTAATTATGACCTCAGCTTGAAAAGTTGATGCATTTTATGGCAAAGCATTTGCACTAAAGTCTTATTCTCCTATTAGATCATGAGGCCACTGAATTCAGACATTGTATATTATTGACTCTTCTATTCCTGCCATATAACTCTGCACACAGTAGGTGCTTAATAAAGGTCTGTGGAAGTTAAAAGTTGAAAGTTGGCATTAAAGGGTAAGAGATGGCACATACCTACCAAGTGTGAAAAACATGTGAAAGAAAAGTACAACTTATTTATGATCTTTACAGTTTCTTTGAAAAAGTTCTCTAAAAAGTAGTGGAACCATTTATAAATTCTTCAAAAGAACTGTATTAAAAAAAAAACTTTAGAACATTTCAGCTGTGATAATTCATTTTCAGATTAACTATATGTACTTGTCACTATGGGGATGTTTAGTCACGAGTAAGATTTTTTTACTTGTAATTTATCAAGGATTAAAACCAGCCTTGCTTTTGTGAATGATATTCTTGCCAGCAAAAATCTTGACTGCAGAGGAATGCCTTTCTGAGCCTTTAACAACTGTTAAAAAAAAAAGTTTGAAGGGAAGAAGAAAAGAAATAATCATTGTTAGAACATCTAAGGGCTCAACTTTACAAAAAGTTGTAATTTTATAGTTTCTTCCCTTATCTGTAGGTAGCAACTGCTTTTCTAATTCATTAATTCCCTCTTCAGTGATGATAGTGAGAAACTATGAGGTATTCTTTGTTTAAATGAAGGGGGCTTTTTTTTCCTTTTGAAATTCAGTGGCCACAATCATAAAAACAAAACAAAAACACTAGCTCTGAAAGTAATGTTAGTGTACGGGTTCAGGAGATCAAAAAAATGAACAAAAGACTGAAAATGAATGAGAATTTATTTTAATTAGGTAAAGCCAGATTATAATAGTGAAGTAAAAGTTAATTCTCCAAGGGCTATTTCAGATGAAGACCGGTTATAATAGATTGGTTTCAGAAATGTAAAGGACTTGTGATTACTTATATCAATTATTCCTTCAGTAGGAGGGGAAAAGGGGACACAGAGGATGCCCATTTTGTTTTCACATTGTTGACTTCTAACAGGTGACCGAAGTTCATTTTGTGGAAATTGGAGGATCTGAAATCAAAAGCACTGGTTTATATGGTGGTAATCTGGAATGGCCATAATGGAAAAAAGGCTTTGTGAAAACATCTGTATGAATGGAACCATTTCACTATTAATGGGAGATTTATTACTGAAGAAATCACTACAGAACAGCAAGTGGTAGAGATTGTGTTTTTATTTTAATATTAGAGCCAAGTCTTGCATTAGGACATTGTTGAATCTGGTGCAGAAAATAAATGATACCCGAGGGATCATGTAGCATTCTGCTAGATTGAAGGGCCTTTAATAATCCAATACTCTAATAGCAGTTAAGATAGAGTATGTGTAAGAGCTAATCTTGTCTTTTGCTTTTATGATAACTTATGTATGGTAACAAGAAACAGTTATGATGTGTTGGCACCATTGCTCTTAGTAGATGACTTTTTAAATTAAAAAATAAGTTTGCTAAGTGACTTTTTCAAATTTATTTAATGAAACCCCATAAAATATGATACCTGTTTACAGCAAGTTTAATTCATTGTATTATATACAGCTCTCTGAGCTTACGTTTCTGCCCAGATTAATTCTTATAGATATATAGCTTTAAATACGAGCCCATTGTTCAAATGAACTTCAGAATAACTAGAAAAATAGTTGACACTCCTGAGCATTTATTCATTAATATGAGGACTTGTCAATCAAGTACCAAATAATTTTATTTCTGGTTTTGTCCCATTTCTCTAGATTGTGTCATCTCTCTTTGGGGCAGCAAAGTACTCTTGGAGTCATATGTATAATTTTGCTGAATCCACTCAGCTTGTATGGGGAACTTTTAGTAGCCTGGAAATATTAATTTCTCCTTTTAATGAGGTGGGGTTTTTTTTGTTTGTTTTTAGGAAGAAATATTTCGATTTCAAAACTCCATATGTTATAGCTGTAGTTTCTCACATCAAGAAATAGTTGGTGGTCCTTACTCTCTCTCTCTCCCTCTACAATACTCCAGTAGTATGATTACTCTCCTTTTCCCTAGAAATAAACCTCACAAGATTTCAGAGCACCATCCCCACATTCATAATTTCATTGCAGCTTAGGCCCAGGCAAGTGTTTGGAAAAAGGTTCTGATGAGCCCAGGGTTCTCAGCTGTACACTAGATGGCAGTTTTGCCATTCCTTCTCTAGTTTCCTTCCACTGCTGCTTGTGTAGCAGTAAAGGAAAGGCCATCAATGTTTAGTCTGCACTCAGAGGGTCTCTGCATGACCAATGCAGACCCCATGGACTTCCTGGAACATGTGTTAGTAATTTAGTTGCAGACATTTATTTCTTTGTTTTACTGCTTGGCTCTTTGAGAAAGTGTTGGTGCCGGGTTATGGGCTGTCTGGATCATGTCAGAGGCCATGGGGATCAAGTTCATGTGACAGGCCAGACTAAGGAAGGATGAAGTTGGAGGAGGTGAGGAAACTGACCCTTACTTTCAACAGCAACAAGTCACTGCCTGTCTGTGGACTGGGGCCAAGAGCCTGGGCGTTTTAGCTCTGCTCCAGCTGAACAAACAAAACACTTTTGCCCATTTGGCTTTTTCATATTTCATCCACAGTAGTTCAGTCAAAGCTTTTTCTATTTCTCAAGAAGAAGTCCTTATCCTTCATCATTCTTTCTCTTTCAATGCTTACTCCTTTAGCCCCATCTAGAAGAGGCGACCTTGAAATCCTCGGCTACTGCATGCTGCAATGGCTATGTGGGAAGCTGCCCTGGGAACAGAACCTGAAAGACCCTGTGGCCGTCCAGACTGCTAAAACAAAGTACACACTTTTTAAGTATTCCATCATTTACAAAAGCAGGTTTGAAAGGAAACATCAAAGAAATCTGACATCCTGGAGAAGATCACCTTTCACCCTACATGAAAGCTAAAGCAAATTTCTTTAATTAAAAAATATTGTAAGAAACACTGGGAAGATATAAACTCTGAGAAGCCACCCATAAATACACATGTAGACGAGCTCTATAGTAAGACATAAAGCGGTTTATTTGTTCCCATTTTAGGGATTTCCAAAGCTTATATTCTAGATGGTGTTATTTTCAAGTAGTAACGTCTTCATATTAATATATACGCAATTAAATGAGTATTGAGAATTTGGTATGGGTGACATTAACTGTGCCAAGCACCAGTGTTAACATGGGGACAAAATGAACCATTTTTGTTTTTCCACTGAGAATATCTGTCCTATTCTTGTGGCTTAGAGATGTTTTTTCTTTTATAGAAAAAAAACCTTTTGTTTAAAGTTGCGCATGGGAGGCAGATGATCTTACAGCCACATAAGCATTATTAGAATTCTAAATCCAACTTTTTATCAGCCAGATCTGTGTTAGAATGAGAATTAGGTCAGAATAAGAACCCAGCACATTCCTGCTCTTCCATTCTCTCACTGATCAGGCTTGAGAAAGTCAATTGCAGGCAGCACAAAGTAACCAGTTTTTCATTATAGACCAAGATATGCTTGGCCGTAGTTATCCATAGATGTAATATCACAATTGGAAAAGGCAGCAAAGTTTTAAGTAGGGCAAGTCACAACAGAAGTGCACAATAGGGATAACATCCATTGAAATCAGTCTGCAAATTGTGTGGCATCAGCTCTCAGCAGAGAGAAAAGTTAGCCTGCACGCTCTGGATAATACAGACTACGTTTGTAAATGTTGACATATGTTATATTTAATATTTCTCCTTTGGAAGTTTGGATTGCCATAGCCTTTTTGCTCCTCCTACCCATCCCAAACTAACACATAGCCACAATTCAGTGTTCCATCAATCATTCATGCTCTTCAGTGATCCATGTGTCCAAATTAACCCTTGGACACCTGGCATTCTTCAGGATGTGAGCCACATAAGTACTGAGAAAGACAGATGTTTACATGCAGTACTCTGGTCCAGTTAGAATCAAGAAATGAAAGGTTTTTGACTATTTTGCTGAGTGAGAAAAATGAACTTAAGTTCATATAATATTGTTAGGATAATTGGAATTAAATAGATATGGTTTATTTTAATAAAATAGTACTAAATACTATGTTACCTTTTTTTATGAGTCTCTCTATAGTCTGGTGTTAATCTAATCTGTGGGAAATAGTACAGTTCTCATCACTCCCAAGCACCACATCAGAGGTCTTGGGCAAATTTGTGATATTTTCTATTATTCTGCATGACAATAGAAGCCTAGCATGTATGTAATATGTGTATATACACACACATCTATACACAATCTGTCCCAGTTATGTTTACTGTGGGGAGATATAACGCTGAATATCCTCATTTTGGTGTGTTTGTAAACTCTTCCTTTATGCCGCTTATTTTCCTAGGCCACGGTGACATTACAAATTGAAATGAGCACACGATGTGTTTGTTGTCGTGGTTTTGCATATGTCTGGGTTTGTGCCGTGAAGTGCGTACCACAAGAATGTTAAGTTGCATTTTTAGTATTTGTAGTGCACACAGCTGAGTGCAATAGAAGGAATTGTTTATGTCCAGCCTAATGCATGAGATATATGTGGAAATCTAGATTGGAGAAAAAAAGCATCATTTTTTTTAGACCTTTGCTTGTCAACCTGTTTATTATAGCTTAGTCAAAACCATTTCTTATTGAGGAGACAAATTATCAATGCAATTTGAATTTTTCAAATGGAACTGCCTAAGTAAGGAGGTTTAAAAATCTATTTCAAGTGTCCTAAAAATTCATCCCTTTCCCCTCTCCCCCATCATTTTTATGTTTTAGATCAAATGAAATAGTGTACATAAGAAGCTTTGCAAACCTTGAAGTACCATATAAATGATCCATCATTATTTTGAAAGGACAAAACACTAACATTTAATTCAATTTTCCCTTAAAATGTTTCTGTGGAGAATAATTATGGCAGATTTCATTCCCAAAGTTAACTTAGACATCCCATTCACATGGACTTAAGTATAATCAGAGCATTCTGTATCTCATTCCACAATATCCACCTCTGGTTAAAAATTAAGGCTGATCAGGAGGAATTCTGGCATTTACTCCTCCTCTCCCTCTCCCCCAGGTATGGTGGGAATAAGGCTGTCAATAGTTAGCCCTCTCAGAGATTCCTTACCCACAGAAGCCGAATTTTATTGTTGGCTAATTTTTCAAATGAATTACCGGCTATGAAACAAATTAAATGTGTGCTTTGCTCTGTTTTAGTCTTCTGGATGAGCTCCCCAATTCAGTGACGAAGTGGGATCCTTCTGGAAACAGCTGCCGTAAGTCTGATGATCACCTCTATTGTACATTTTACAGCTCCCTGCCTTTGCCCATCTCCCTACTTCACTACCCTTCCCTTTTCCACCCACTCCCTGCTCCACCACCTCCATACCACCACCACCACCTATCCCCCCCCCCCCAAATTCAGCATAGACAGGTTGCTGTCTGAAATGGGGAAAACAAAGGTTTTGATAATTTAGTGTATTTTTTACCAAAGAATATGAGCCTGCAGCAGAAAAATATGCAGATTTCTAGTAGTGACAGAATTAGTCTGTTAATTGGTTATTCTTTAGGGGTTAATGTTTAGAGAATCCTGCAAGGGCTTAACAACCAAGTGTACCTCATTTCAGGTGTACATGTTAACACTTTTTTTTCTTGCTCATTTATAATTTAAAGAAGTGCATTGATAAGCACCAGAAGAAAAAGTTGCAGAAACTATTGTTCCAGGAAAGGATGACTACTTGCTATTAAGCAGGTGCGGTAGTGGTGGTGCTTACTGAAAGACAAAATTCCAAAAATAAGTACTTTTCCAGTGAACAGGTAAAAGGAACTTCTGACCTATCCAGGACAGGGGAGCTTTGTGTGTAGAAATGAATTAAGTTTTCTCTCTGAAGCTGTTTAGAGGGTGCCTTCATTCTTTAATTGACAGCCTCATCAGTACCACCCAAGCTCTTGTCATTTGTGTATGCATCCATGACCCATTGTTGAGCTCTGGTTTAACTATTGAGTCAGACTGTCATGTAGAAGCCCAGGAAAGGGCCAGCATAGCTTATATTGTCAGGCTTTCTTTCATCATGGAGCATTACAAGCAGAGGGGATTCTTGCTCCCTCTATTGTATTGCTGAGTCGCCAGATGAGCAGTTAGATAACACTTTTCGGGTACCTTGCATATTGGCCTAATGTAAAGCAGTCCCACCATGACTTCGATCCAAGAATTGAAAAGTAAAGCTAGTCATTGTTGATATATCTAGTCATTTCTTTACCTAAATATCTTTTTTCTTTTTTTAAGCTTCCAAAGGAAGTCGCTTAGCATAGTGGAAAGAGTACTGACTTTGCAAAGAGATGACTTGCATTCCAGTTCCTCTGTTCTTTTCTTCCTGTGTGATTTAGGGCAAGTCACTTAACCACTCAGTGCCCCCATGAAGCCCAACAAAAGACTTGGACCATATGGCCAGTCTAAATCTTCAGTCCTATAGTAACTAGCATTTATATAATGCTTTAAGGGCAGCTAGGTAGTACAGTGGATAGAGCTCATCTTCCTGAGTTCACATCTGACCTCAGACACTTGCTAGCTGTGTGACCCAGGGCAAGTCACTTCACCCTACTTGCCTCTGTTTCTTCATCTGTAAAATAAGCTTGAGAAAGAAATGGCAGAGCACTCCAGTTTTTTTCCTGAGAAAACCCCAGATGGGGTCATGAAGAGTTGGATCCAACTACAATGGCTGAACACATTTCATTTGATCCTCATGACAATTCTGTGTGGTAGATGCCATTATTATTGTCATTTTAGAGAGGAGGAAACTGAAATTGAGTGAAGTTGAGTTGATTTACCTGGGGTCAGTAAGTAAGCATCAGGTCTTCCTGATTCCAAGGTCAGCACTCATTCACTACACCACCTAAGCTGCCTAATGAGGCCCTTTGAGATAAAGGTGGCACCTAATATATCTTATCAATTTTGAACAAGTTCTGTTTACAGCAAGAACTTACCCCAGTGATCTCTGTAACTTCAACAATCTCTTCTAGTCAGTCATTTAATAATTATTCATTAAGTACTTTCAATGAACCTGACATTGTGCTTAGCCCTGGGAATATAAATCTAAGTAGAAGGCAAGACAGTTCCTGCCCTCAAAGAGCTTACATTCTAATGGGGGAAGATGTCTCAAGTTGGAGGAGTATGCATGAATTTGTTTTACCTTTTTATATCACTGTGTCCCTGCCACTTTATACCAGCAGCTTTCATTTTCTTTCTGTTTTTCTTGAGTGAGAGATAGGAATGAAGTTTGATTTAAAAAATAAGAAAATTATTTTATGCTTAAAATGCCATGAAAAAAATCCAGGATGACCACATTTATGCATTATTTGGTTATACTGGAGGATCATTTCCAATGTGGCATTTAAGGTCCTCAAAATCAAGGACTTGGTCCACATTTCATCTTTATGTTCCAGCGCCTTGCACAACGCCTTGCCCATAAAAGGTATTTAATAAAGATTTGAATTAAATTGGTATTCCTCTTTCTACCCTCCTCCCCAGTTTTGTTTTATTTTAATGGCCAGTCAAATTGTATCATGCAAGGATTTATTTCAATTAAGCAAGAGGAATGCTTACACGGTAGTGAAGACTGATGCTGTTACTATTATTACTTACAGGTGCTAGAAATCATTTTGAACCACAGCAGGTCTCCTGAAGGGAAGATTGGACAATGTCTTACTTGGGTCCTAACCCTTATTTCCCTTATTGATTGATAAAAGTGTATACTTTGCTACTGTCAGAATTATGTAACTTTTAACAAGCCACAGAGAAAAGCAGCAGGGTTAGGCAGCTGGCCTTGAAGTGAGGAAGACCTGGGTTCACAGCCCACCTTCAGCAAAGAGTGGCTGTGCTGCTCTTGCCAAGTCCCTTACTCTTTTAAGTTCCTTGGGCAGCTCTCTAGGACAGTTCATTGCAGAGCTGGTGTAGCTTTTCCTTGGTACAGGGAATTTTCTCATTCAGAGCACTGCATACCAATAAAATCATAGGTCTGCATCAAAAAAAACAAAACAGATACTTTATTCTTAAATTAGGAAATAGTTTAATGTGAAGGAGACTGGCTGCTAGTGGCATGGAAATGGATGCTTTGTTAAGTTTTTGAGTTTAAAATGTACAGCATTCACTTTAATAATAGTTTTCATATTTCTCACACTTTAAAGTTTGCAAAGCTCATTTGAGCCCTAGGATAAGTCTTATCACAATATAGTTCAGAAAGGTTAGGCTTCTTAAAATAATAGAGTGACGATATTCAAGTAGCATTCTCTAGCATCAAGGACAGCTCTTCTACCATCAATATTCCCTACATCTTAGCCAATCTTTTAACTAGCATTTATTAAATGTCTGCTGTACACCAAGCACTATACTAAGTACTGGGGATACAAAGAAAGACAAAAAATATTCCCTGCGTTCAAGCTGCTCATGGTTTAAGTAAGTTTAAAACTACCTCTTCTGAGATGGGAGATTTTATTTTGTTGCCTCCAAAGTTAAAATTTCTATCACATCATGGTGGCCTAAGCTTCAGGTTGACAGTAACTCACTATTTGGGAGTAAGGTTGCTGTGTATTCCCCCCTATATACCTTCTTCATTGTTTTTCTTTCTCAAATCCCAGACCTGAAAGGTTTCCTTCCTTTCCGTAGAACAGCTGGTCCAGTGAGGTGGTCCTACGATTTCTTCTTTCCTCTCAGCTACCACCTCTTGGGATTTTCCTTTCTTCTTGCCTTATTGGCACAAAAGACCTGATTGTTGCTGGTAAAGCAGTCAACTTTTACTAGGGGTTTATCATTTGCCAGGCGCTGTGGCTAAAAGTGCTAAGCCAAGAAAGGCAGATATACAATTCTTGCCCTCATGAAGCTCACATTCAAATAGGGGAGAGAATATGCAGACAATTCCGTATGTATAAGATCTATACTGTGTACACAGAAGGTATCTTAGAGAGAAGACTGCCAGCAGTAAGGTGGTGGAGAGGAGCAGGTATGCAGTATGGAGGGGAAGGGGAAAAGAGAGAAATCCTGGTTGTAAAGCAGCTGATTGTAATGAGGGAGAGGGAAAGCTAGTAACTAATTTTTAATGCTCAAAGAAAAAAATTAAGGGTATAATATTGATCCATTAAGTATGGAGATGTGTCCAGAAGGCACTGTTAGGGAGTCCAAAGCACCTGTTTCATACCAGTCTGTGGGAGTTACTTAGAGATGAGGAAGGCAGAGGCTCTACTCCTCAGCAGTTTCTGGGTTGTGGCAGGGGCTGTCCAGGACTTTGACTTAGGAGAGGTGTATTATGGGCATTCCAGGTTGGAACTACCCGTATTTCTCCACAGACACAGTTATTCATAAATAGTGGTTAGTTTCTAGTAGTACCATTAATAAGTGCAAGCTATCTAAGATTTATGTACATCTGACTTACATTCCTTGTAGACATCTGGGAAGAGCAGTAACTCCCCTTCTCTCTTTGTTTTGCTTTCTGGGAATGCCCCCAACTCAACCTGTCTTGCTTTCAACTTGACCTCAGGACAGGTTGTGGTTAAAGCTTGCCCATGGCTTGATCAGAGGTGATGAGAAGAAAGGACGTGGGAGAAGGGGAAGGCAAACACTCCTTTACTACCCTTTCTCTTGCTTTCTAATGGATAGCTAGGCACTGGTCTTGTTCTCAGCCTCTCTGGCCTATTCTGTATCTTTGTCCCCATTCCATAGGTTCTGTCCTTGTTCAAATAAAAATTTTTAAGCAATGAATACCTGCTACAATGGGAAACCAAAAAAAATGAAAGCCCCTGTCATATGCAAAGGGTTATAACAAAGTGATTTTAAGCAGGGAGAGAGTACTAACAAATGGGTGAAGGGGGAACCTTCATGCAGGGTATCATATCAATCTGAACTGTGCTTAAAATGAAACTAGGGAAAGAGGAGTGAGGACGAAGTCCTTTTGAGGAATATAGGAGCGCTACTGTGACAGAAAATGGAATGTTATTTATGAAGAGCAGCTTATTTGATTAGAAAAAAATGAATGGGGGAGGGGTAATAGAAATAATACTAGAAAGGAAATTAGGAGTCTTTTTGTGGAGTAGAGGACTTCAGATGCCTTAGGTTTTGTATTTCATTCTAGAAGCAGTAGGAAATCATTGATACTTGGGTTGAAGTAACAAGGTGAAGTGTGTTTTAGGAATCTCAGTTCAGCAGTTATATATATGGAAGATGAATTGGAATGGGTATGATTAGCATTAGGGAGACCAATTAGGAAACTGTTAAAATAATCTAGGTGAGAGGCAATGAGTCTTGAGCTAGATAAGAGGGAGAATAGAAACTGAGTGAAGAGGAGACAGATTCAGTAGATATTGTGGAAGTAGGATCAACAAAACTTGGCATCTGATTGGATGTGGGGATGACGGAGAGGGAAAAGTCAAGAGTGAATCCAAAGCTGCAGATTTTGGCAAGTGGAAGGGTAGTTGGTTATGTAGTCAGCAAAAAGAAGGAAGTTTGGCAAAGGAATGAATTTGAGGGAAATACAGTTAATTTATCTACAGAACACATCCAGATGTAGACATCCTTTACCCCAGAATTTTGTTCTTATAATGGAATGTCTGGTAGAGAATGAGTGTGACTTTTCACCCTTCTGAAATAGGGATGTTTTCAGTTTTTTTTGTACAAGAGACCTTCCTCTCTTATGTGTGTCTTTGTTTTTCTTTGCAGGCTAAGTGGAAGGAGTAAGAGGAGGCCAGTGTAAACTGGAGCTGTTTTACTCCTTTTTCTAGCAGCAAAAGCCCTCAGAAAACCTTAGAAAGGTTCCGTGCAAGAATAAATTATTCCTAGTGGGACAGGGAAAGAGAGAAATCCTGATTGTAAATAACAGGTGGTGATAGTAGAAAAGGAAGAAGGGAAGCCAGTGTTTGGTATTGTGGAAGAGAAGGAATGACTTCACAAAGAAGCTGGGATTGACCACAAAATTTATACAAAATTATTTATCCTGTAAATAGGCCCTGAACCACCATAAATCCTTACCTATTCCAATTATGTCACATTATCCAGTCATTTCATTAGAATGCTTGATCCTTGAAGGCAAGAACACTGTTTTTATTTCCAAATAAATGCTACTTGGTTGTCCCTGCACTATTGCTCATAATGCTGATTGATACAGTTTTGGTTGACAGGGGGCAAGGTAACATCATACCTTATAAATTAGTCAAGGGAAAAAAACCCCAAAACATTACTTAAAAACTGGGCCAAAAAACCAAGCAGCTGAGGAAGTTGGGTGGCAATAGCAGTGCCAAGAATAGGTCAAACAATTTGATTTTTCAAGAGCCAAGGTCAGGGGATGGTGCATTTTTGGCATTGTTTTTCAACAGCGAGCTGCTTCCCCGGTAGCCAGGGTGGTTCAGAAAGACCACACTCTGCTGTTAGCTGTAGTCACACAGTTCTTGATGCAACTGCACTGAAATCAAGGGCACTAATTTATGCCACAGGCTCGCAGGGAGTAGCCCTGAGCTGTGTGCTTTCAGAGACTCACTGGCTGGGCTATAATAGGGGAATTGGCATGTGGGAGCTCCCTGCTGCCATTTATGCCAGTAGGAGTTGGGAGAGAGTGCCAAGGACCCTGTAGTTCCCACACCACCACCACCATCACCACCTCTGTCCGCGTGGTAGGAGATGTGTAGGGTGGCAGGAAACCCCTTTCTGCCAGCCCCTGCAGTTTCCCCAAATCTTCTTGCCACAGAATGAAAATATCTAAGTAGAAAATGAAGAGGCACTTTGTACATATGGTTGTGTAAATAAGCATTTAAAAGGTACAAAAACAAAACCCTGGATTTCTCGGATTCACTGAAAATGGACAGCAGTCAACTAATTTTCACACTGATTTTTAAAGTTCCTGTGCCAGCACTCACTTGAAACCTCTTATGCCCTAAATTTCAGATCCCGATCCTTTGAAACAAGAATGAAAAATAGTGTGTCCACTCAAATCACAGCTGTGGTTGCACCTCATTTCTTGGGTACCAGCTGACTTTCAGTGCACCTCACATCTGCCTGTGCATTTTTTATGATCCTTCCCAATATAGAACCAATGCATGCAAGACTGCACCAGCCAGGAAACAAAAGGGAGAAACCCCTCTCTTGCTTCAGCTTCATTAGTCAGGAAGATTGTATGGTGAATGGACAGGTCTCATCAGATGTACAGAACTTCAGGGTGTCAAGCCTGGATTAGAACCTGGAACACAAGGCCATTCCTTAATGTACTGTGGTAGCCACAAAGTAGGAACCTTGGTTGACACCTGCTGAGATTCTTTTCCCTAGAAATACTGGTCAGATAACCTTGAATAGGCAAGAGTTACTTTTTTTAAAAAGTAACTTTTTTTTTTTGCCTAACTATTGAACATGCATCTGTTTTATTACCATTCTACAGTGTTTATATTTTTTAAAATTATAGTCATCAAATCCAGAGAGTTAATTTTTCCTTCTTTCTGTGAGAATACATAAACAACTAAAAAGAATTTCATTTTTACTTTAAAACCTATTCTCTATCCCACTCCATTAATATTTAGATCACTTTATTTCAGTTTTTTTGAGAGCCTGGAAAACATTTGCCTTTGGACATTTGGGTTTTCTGATGGTTGACAAAGAACTTGAAGCTATAAAAGAAACAACATTTCACAGAAAGAAATGACAATTTAAAAAAAAATGCTTTTCAGGTGAAATTGCCCAGTTTTTGGCATGTGCCAATGGTTTAGCATATGATGAAAAGCCCAACTATCAAATGCTAAAGAAAATCCTCTTGGATGGATTGGAATCAAGTGTAATACTCCACAAAGGGCTGCTGGAATTTTCCGCTGCTGCATATACCAGGAGTCCATGTGCTTCTTCCAAAGATCAAAAAGTAAGTAATGTGATCCTGAGGAGTTGGTGATTACATTTTTATGAAAGTTTTGTGCCATAGGAAGCTGATTTAGGTCCCAAAATGAGTCTGGCCCTGAAATTTTTCGGTCATTAGATTTGTTGATTCCTGTTTCCCCTCATTTGGTCCAAACTCTAGGATGTCATCTCTCAAGGAAGAAAACTGTCACAAGTAGTTTTGATAAGCCCATAGTTTCTCAAGTCAAAGAAGTAGGACCTGTAGATTATTAGTGTCTTTGAGAAAAACCTGACTTCCTGGGGTCAGATTAAAGGCAAAGTTGCTTTTATTGGTCAAAGCATTGAACTCACTTTGTTTCAACTATTTCTCGCCTCCTTTTTCCTCCAACAATTTTGCCAGTTTTGAGGTGATGATATTCTTGGATTCAACTAGATTATTTGTATGCAGTGTTGCATGATGATTTTTCTAGAATGACATATTAAAAACAAAACAGACATCATTCTTATGGTTCTACCTTCTACCCTCTGTCTCCCTCTTAATTTTTTTCCAGTCTTGAAAGCTTGGTTAAGCAGGTTTGAAAAAATAAAAAATAAAAAGCGACCAAGATTGATGCCATTAGTGAGATTACTGGACCTGCAACAAAATATCAGTCCTGCTCTTTCAATGAAACTACTCTTATGCAAAAGACCTGTTTCTTCTCTGATGCGTGTGCAATAAGGCAGGGTCAGAGTGCCATTCATTTTTAATATTTCTTGTGAACTTTGGATCATCACAAGTGTATATGAGCCAAGAATGCAGGATGCAAACTAATGTGACTGATAGGCTGCTAGATGAATGGTGAGTCAAGTATCAGTGCACAGATGGTTCTGATTTGCTGAGTTTTGTAGCTGCTGCAACTGAAGACATAAAATATCCTTCTAGTCATAAATTAGCTCTTTGGAAGCAAAACCTTGGCACCAGAGCTTTACAACCTTCAATTAGTAGGGAAAGAAGTATTTGAATGACTGTGGTATTGACATCTGTAGGCCTGCATAGTAATCATTCCTAATAGAAGAGAATATCTGTTTGAGGAGGTTTTGCATGGCTAATTAACTACCAGTGAGAATATGTAATTTTTTCATGATCTCCTGATTGTCACCTTTCTCTCATGATACAATTACATTTTATTGTAGCAAGTGGCTCACAAACCAATTGTCAGCACTATTTACGTATTGTAGAAGGCAGAACAAAAGTTCATGTTTAATAAAAAGCCACTGGATTTTGATCTTGGTAATTACTGAGACTTATTTTAACAGTTTTATTGACTTTTGTGTTTTTATCACTTTTGCAACAAAACAGAAAAGCCATTTCATTGACATACATTTCCCTTGCAATAATGGTCACCACTTAATCTGCACTAATTTAAGCAGCTTTTTCTCATTTTTGTAGTTTTTCAGCTTAGTAAACTTAATTGAAATATAAAAGAAGCTAATATAAAAGTGATATCTATATCCTCCTTGATATAAAAATTTAGATTATACCACCATAATCTTTATTTTTATCAAGAAAGTCCAAAGGGTTTTTTATATTTTATAAAGCCACTTTTATAGGAAAAGAATAGAGTATAAAATTCTTTATTGTTAGGTGACTCAACCTGAAATAATATTTTGCCTCTTTGTTCTTTCAGCTTAGGCCATTTAGTAATTATGAGAGGCAAAAACAAAACATTAACTCATAAGAATATCAGAAAACTAATGTCTTAAATAATACACATTAAAAGCAAAATTTACTGTCATGTTAGCTTGGTTATAGTTCTTAAAAATATTATCGTATAAATGTATATAACCAGTGATTGATTGAATATTTTTTATTAAAGAGTGTTTAAAGGTTTTTCTTAAATAAAATGTTATAGCAAAGATTTATAGCATAAAAAATTATATATATGTTCACATAAGTAATTTTGGTTAAATAAGTTAATGTGTAATATGTGTGCAACCAGTAGCATTCTCATCAAGCAGCTAAGCATTCTTTTTAATATTTTAAACTTTTTAATTTTAATTTTTCCTTAAGATTTGTTGAGTGCAAACTCTCTCCCCTGATGACATCTCACAGGTTTTCTCTAAATGGGCTTAGAGTGCTCTCAGTAGCATTGAGAAAAATGTGCACTGCCACATGGGAGTTTGCATGGTCTCATGGATAAATTGCCAAGTGTGGAGTCAGGAAGACCCAGGTTCCGATCCTGCCTCTTACACTGGCAGTGTAACAATAGGTGTATCACTTGATCATTCTGAACCTGTTTCCATATCTCTAAAATGAAGAAGAGAATATGGCGTTATTCAGCTCTGATTAGCTGAGAAGCTTAAATGATCCAGTGCGCATAATACTTTGCAAACTACAAAGCCCCATGTATATTTTATATCAGAGGCAGAACTTGAATCAAATCCTCCTGGCCCCAAGGCAGGACCTCTATACACTGAAGCAGAAGGATTCTATTTTCATGCTATTCCAGAAAACAAATCAGAAAATTTCTGTCTAAAAATATGGCAAAATAAGAGACTGATGTAAACTGAATATAGGAAACTTCCTATGACAGAGAGTTTGTGTAAAAATAATGTAAAAATCTAGGACTGTTGCCCCTTGTGCTTTATATGGTACCACTTTTGTTTCCCACACTGAGTTGATTTCAAACTCTTAGGTTCATTGTTCTTAGGATCTTTTTTGCTCATAGACTACCTGGGTGTAGTAGAAGAGGTATGAAAAGTAAACAAAAGGGTTCCCATGACTCAATTTTCAGGAAGAAAGAGACAAAAAAGTCTGTGAATCTGCTATAAAAAGCTATTTTC
Organism: Pseudocheirus occidentalis; assembly: GCA_028646575.1. Lineage (NCBI taxonomy): Eukaryota > Metazoa > Chordata > Mammalia > Diprotodontia > Pseudocheiridae > Pseudocheirus > Pseudocheirus occidentalis. The sequence continues at coordinate 238,837,708 of CM053595.1, forward strand.
TTCCAAGTACATGTGGAAGAGTGACTGTTCTTTAATGATACATTTTAATTAGCTATTAGAAAATAGCCCATCTAAAGGAGTATCCCAGGGGAAAAAAATGCATCCAGTTCTTGAAAGGAAAAAGTGAAGAAGTTGGTTCTCAGTTATCCAGAATTAACACAGCTGGAAATTCCAAAGAGTGTTGCATATTTTGAGTAAAGCCACCCAACTGGTCAGAAATGGACAGACAGACTTTGCTGATTTTCCACAGTAGACCACAAATACTCAGTTGACCTAAGGGTAGGGAGAATGCGACACTCTATAGTGTTCTATAGGTTTTTTTGATTATCAAAAAGCATTAGATTTTGTAGTAAAATGCAGCCTTAGCGGCTGTCCTTCAGCAAGGTATATATCCCATGGATATGTTAAAGTCATACAAGATTTGCTAGATTCAGAGAATAACTATTTGGTAATCTTCTGATTATCACTATCAAACGAAGCATAAACAAGGAAGCATTTGCTTGGCAAATGTATTTATTATTGTCATGTAGGCTGTCTGGTATAGTCCCTAAATGAAAGAGGGATTCCATATAGAGCAAAAGCAGTTCAGGAGATCCTGATTGTCAATGACTTTATGCAGATTACATTAGTTCCTTGATTATTACATGACTTCCTTAAGAATGCATAAAGTGCTGGACCTGGAATCAGGAAGACCTGAGTTCAAATACAGCCTCAGATACTCACTAGCTGTGTGATCCTAGGCAAGGCACTTAACCTCTGCCAGCTTAAGTTCTGTTACCTGTAAAAAGATAAGATATTGTAAAGCTCTTCACAAATCTTAAAGCACTATAGAAAAGCTAGTTTTATTATTATTGGGTTCATAGCCACTCAAGATCAGGCTTACAGTTCACACAAGGGAAAAATAAGTGGATAATATGCATAGTGCTCTGATTATGCCATGTAGTTAAATAGCCCTTTTCATTAATTGTAACATATAATCTGGATAGACCCTGCAGACAATGGAGTAAGTCTAAAAATTGAGTAAGAGTGAAGATTGGATTGAATTTGAGAAATTGTTTGGTGTTTTCAAGAGAACAAAATGTTCTCTTATACTTAAAAAATAAAATAAGAACCCCTGACCTAAAGGGAGGTGTCCATCTTTTAGTTAGGCTTCGTGAAGAATTAGTTAAAAATAAATCACACAGGATAAGAATGACAAAAAATCTGAGGTGTAACAGCTGTTAGAGGTTATCTACTCTGACTGGTACCTACAGGTCTCATCTATCATATCCCTGATGAGTGGTTGTCTCGTCTTTTCTTTAGAACCTCTGTGGAAGATGCTTTGTACCACCCATTAAGGCAGTCCGCTTCACTTTTGGACAACTTTAATTATTTGAAATTTATTTGAAATCTACATCTCTATAACTTTCCCTCATTGTTCTTAGTTCTGTCTTCTGGAAGCATGCCAATAAATTTTAGTCTCTCTACTACTCAAAAACACACATTGTATTCCCCATCAGTCTTTTCTTCTCTAGGCTGCATGTCCAAAGTTCCCTCAATCTTTGTATCTTATGATCTGAATCTACTTCAGTATTCTAGTTAGGCTTCTCTGGATGCTATGTAGTTTATCAGTGACTTCCTTCTTCTGGTAGTTTCTTTGTAACCAGTTTATCCATATACTCTTTTTAGACACTATTTAGAACCAACTAGATTATTCCCCTTTCTACTTCCCCACCCTCCACTTCCTACCCCTGTCCACCTGTAGAAACAGAGATTTCAACTAAATCTTAGAGGAAAATTCCTCCCAATGAGAGTTGTCCTAAAGTGGAGTGGGTTGCCTTAGGTAGTCTCCCCCCAGTCCACATCCCCTCACCATGAAAGTCTTAAAGAAGAGACTCGGTGGCCACTTATCAGAGATAATTGTAGATAGGATCTGTAGGATCCATTCGAAGGTAGCAGCTACCATCTGAGATTATGATAGGGTAAAGGAGTCAGCAATGGGAGAAGAAAGGAACCATACTGTCATTCGTTGGGCCAGCAGCATCCTCCCCTTCCCTAAAATGCCATAAAACATACACTTTGTAATCTAAAGGACTACAAAATAGAGTATCTGGGGAAGCAACATAAACTCATCTTTTTGGCTTATTCTCCAGTAGTTTTAAGACCATATGCAGTCAGACCCTCTTATGTTTTTAGTAGCTAGTCTCTTAAATAAGATTTTAACTGGGAAATGGAAAATTATCCACATTTGGACTATATTTGAATATGTAACTGCTGACATTTCTGTGTTTTAATGGTTTACAAAGTGCTTTAGATATTTGATCTTCCTTGATCATTCAGAAATTTCATGGGGAGATTTTTAACTAGGAGTTTACTCTTTAGGCCTGGAGCTTTGGGGAAAAACTTTTGCTGTTTTCAGTTTCAGCTTTGTGGGTCCTTCATTCATGTTCTTTTCCCTTCCCCTCTCTACCTGATCGGTTTTATGAAGGAACTCTCTATCAAGGTTACTTCCTTTACTGTTTGTGCCCAAAATCCATACTGGAGCATAGGTTTTTCGGTTATACCCTTTCACAAGAGTATGTTAGTCCACATTTAAATGTCTTAGATCATATAAGGAGAGTCAGACATGGAAGCAATAATAAAAACTTAGTTTTGGGCTGGCTGGTAATGGTACATGTATTTGGTTAGCACATTTGTTTTCTTGGTAATGGAACATTTTGTTTTTTTTTTTTAATTGTATGAAAGGGTGGAGTGGTATTGACAACCCCCGAGTAATTATGAAATGCATTTCCAAAGTGCAAGTAGTGAAAGGCTTGGGGATGCCATTTCTGTGATAAGCTGAGTCCTGCTGCAAAAAAAGAAAAAGAAAAAAATACAAGATGTTGTTGTGACAGCTTAGACCTATACACAGTATGCCAGCATATTTTAAAGGGGAGGAAGGGGCGAACACCAAGCACTTGGCAAAAGAGGCTAAATTGTGACTACAAATTGAAGCTTTGCTTGCCTCATCATTGTAGTTCATTCTCTGTTTTGGCACTGGCGCCTCCATTATTTCCCCTTTGTGATGTTCTCATCTCTTGCCCCTTATTTAATCCCTGCACTCTCAGCTGTTAGAGGTCTAAAGCTGGTGCTTTTGCTTTACACCAGTGCTTCTGTTCTCTCTTTCTCTGTGCATTCAGGGGCACCACCTCCATTTTAATGCCTGCTTGAAGGATGTTGAGTATCAAGCACCCCCAAAATGGAGCCCACAGTAACATTCTTTGTGGGATAAAAAAGAAACACCCTTGCATTAGTCACATAACTTGTAGAGCATAACCCCTAGTACTTAAGATCAGATAATATAAACTACTATTTATATTGCTCAAAGGTCAGATCACCTATGTGAAAGGGAGTAGTCATCTCATTTTAGACTCACATTAATTAGGCTCACTGCAAAGGTAGAAAACGAAGATGTAGTTAATTAATAAAATTTAAATTTCAAAGACTTAACTGGATTCACTCCCAGCAAAGGTTAATAATGAATTCATGTGCAGCTTTAAAATATGACAAACAGTTTTCTGTAAAAATGCCTTTTTTTCAATATGCAAGTTATCTTTAGAGATGACTTTTGAAGAGAGCATACAGAAGCACTAATTTTAATTGGACATGTCTTACTGATGAGGAATAGATAGGATCCTGCCTGATTCAACTGTTTTTCCTCACAAGTTTTTCCTTACTGTCCATTTAATGTTCTCTTTTAAACTGTACCTCCTTGACATTTACCAGGTTTACATGCATACCCTTTGAGTTAGCAATACCACTGCTAGGTCTGTATCCCAAAAAAGAGGAAAAACAAAAAGGAAAAGGACCTTTTTGTACAAAAATATTTATAGCAGCTCTTTTCTGGGGGTAAAGAATGAGAAACTGAGGGAATGCCCATCATTTGGGGAATGGCTGAACAAGTTGTGGTATGTGATTATGATGGAATACTATTTTACTGTAAGAAATGAGCAGGAAGCTCAGAAAAACTTGGTAGGATTTGAATGGGCTGATGCAGAGTGAAATGTGCTGTGTACAAAGTTAAGAGCAATATTGTATCTTGCTGAAGGCAGCTCGGCAGCAGGGGCTCATCAGGGCGGTCCAGGAGCCGAGGCAGGCCCAGGCTGAAGCCGAGGCAGGCCCAGGCTGAAGCCGAGACCGCGGCCAGGCCGGGCAGTGGGAAGGAGCCAAGCCGAGCCGTGCCACAGCCAGTCTTCAGAGGAGAGGATCTACAGCCTCCAGCACCTCCACATCTGCCAAGGCAGGAGGAACGGGGACTGAAGAGGGGCAGCTCGGCAGGAGGGGCTTGTCCAGCAGGCCTGCATCCCCGGAGCAGAGGCCAGCCCAGCCCCAAACCACAGCTGCGCCAGGCCAAGCCCCAGGGTGGCTAGGAGGAGCCATGCCTCCCAAGCTGCAGCTTGAGTCTACTTCAGAGAAGATCTATTGCACCTGAGGGAATCTTCACATAAAGCAAACCAGGATTAGAGACGGTCAGTGAAAGTGAAACTTTGAAACTTAATTTGGGGGAGGAAAAGCAGTTCAGCCAATCTGTCCCCAGGGCAGGGAAGCAGTGGGGGAAGGGAACTGCTGGAACCCGTGGCGGCCCCCATTGGGCTGCTTCAGAGCCCCTGGCCTGTGGACTCTGCAGGGGGACTGAATCAATTGATCA
>CM053595.1:238842873-238980373 GCA_028646575.1 Pseudocheirus occidentalis
AAGATATCTATTTGGTATTCCATTAATTTAAATATTTAAAAAATATTTCTCTTTCTTTTGTGGTCTTAGTTTTGTTAGCATATAGTTCATAGTAGGTTTTGATAATTAAAAAAGTTCTTCTAGTTTTGTTGATTTCAACTTGTACATTTGTATTTTAAATTTTGTTTTCTGCTCTCTTCTTTTTAGTCAAGTAGGCCAAAGGTTAATTAATTTTTTTATCTTTTAATTTGTTTTGTTTTTTAAAATTTGTTTTTTAATTTATTGTTTCTCATCTTATCATCTCATATGCTTTTTGGGGTCTGCTTATTTGTTGATTTTATGTTAAAAAATAGATACAGTAGCACTGTCCTACTTGCTGTTCCTTGCACTAGACACTTCATCTCTCAACTTGAGGCATTTTTACTAGGTTGTCCCCCTGGAATTTTTCCCCTCTTCAGCTGTGCTTCTTAACTTCCCTGACTTCTTTCAAGATTCTGCTAAAATGTCAATTTCATCAAGAAGCATTTCCTGATCCTTAGAATCCTTAATGCTAATGCCTTCCCTCTGATTATCTTTAATTTATCCTGTATATATCTTGTTTATACATAATTGTTTGCATGCTCCCCCCCATTAAATTATAAGCTCCTTGACGGTAAGGATTACCTTTTACCTTTTTTGTAATGCTTGTTCCTGATACATAGTGAGTGGGCACTTAAAAAATGCTAGTTGACTGATTAAAATGCACATTCAGTTCATTCATCCTCTCCTATTTTAGTCTATTAATATATACTTTTAGGATTTCATCCCTGGGCTGTTTTAGCAAAATAAATTAGTATTAATTAAGTGATTGATTAATTCACAGTTCAATCTTTTAAATACCAATAGTCACCAAAGGGACATATTATTTTCAAAAACTAAGATTGAGAGCAGTCTACTAGATTCTTTTTATGAGACAAATATAACCTAATATTGAAACAAGAGAAAGATAAGTATCTGCATCTTTGGTTTGTGCTCTCTGAACTAATTATTATTTTTATTTGTAAAGGTTGTGTTAACTATTTCTGCCTTTTGATATTTATTTTTAACATCTTTGTGCCCTAATATGTGGTCACTTTTCATAAAAGTTGATGTTATTTTCTTCTTCTGTGTATGTGTACATGTACATCTCTCTATCTAGATAGCTAGATATAGATACACACACATTTCAAATGCATTTTATTTGAAAAGATGTGAAAAGAACATGAAGAAAGAATGATGAAAATATTGGATCACCTGAAGAAACTAGAGCTGAAAAATGTATAGCATCTTCAAAATGTGACTGATAAAAAGGTATGTCTGTATATGTATAGATTTATCTATATGTAAACATCTATTTGTACAATTTTATGTATACATACATATTTATGACAATATTTTCATTACTCTTTCCTCATGGTTTAACAATATCTTTCCAAATTCAAATCCAAAACCATCATTAGGTGTACCAATTCTTCCATATAGTTCTTGACTCTAAATATCTTTTCCCCATAAGTCAACAGAAAAGGGCTGGTGTCTTTTGGGGTACCTGGGAGCATGCCTCTAAATGGGTGGAATCCATTTGGATTCTAGAAGAAAGTTATCTTCTTGTCTTTCTATTAAATAATGATAATGAATAATAGCCACTAAGTAAATCTGTTATTGAAAACCATTAGTAACAGTCCTTCAAATATAGCTCCCACTTATAGACTGATCTCCCATTACTTCCTTCCATCCCACATGAACACTATACAGATTATTCCCCTTACACAATATTCCACCTTCTACCTCTGTGCCTTCACACAACTCTCCTCAATGTCTATAATCCCTTCCTCTTCCACATGAACTCTTGGAATTTCTATCCTTCTTCATCAGCTCAAAAACTACCTCACATGTGAGAGTGTTTTTTTATCCAATATAGCTCTTACTACTTTCCATAACCCCAGAATTATGTTGTCCTTAATTTGAGTATATTTTTTATCTGACTACATAGATACCTAATTATTCATGTTGAACTGAATTCAGTTGGTCAGTCAATAAGCATTTATTAATTGCCTACTATATGACAGGTTTACTTTTTGCAACTGCCAATGAAGGAAAATTCTTATTTCACTGCAGGTTAGAGGAGATTACAAAAGATAAAAATAGATAATTTGTATGAATATTTGTGTTGCTATATGAATAAAATCCATACTGATAGAATTTTAAGAAAAGAAACAGATTGGGAAAATATTTGAACCAAATATCTCAGAGAAAAGTCTTATTTCCAAAAACTAAAATTTCCCAACTATTGCATATGCAAATTAAATAACAAAATTTCAAGACAAGGCAAAAATTACTAGCAGATTAATTTGAATCTCAGAAATTATTGGAAAAAGAAGAAAAAACTTCACGTTATATTTGATTACTTTATAGTAATTAGAGGAAAAGTTTCCAAAATGGATTAAATTATGGAACTCTTAAAAAGGAGTGAGAGAAAGGAGGGAGAGAAGGAGACAGAGAGAGACACAGAGGGAGACAAAGAGAGACAGAGAACACATCAGCAAGGAGAAGTCCTCAAATTGCTTCATTAAGGCCTTTCATTTTAAATCTACACAATTTTAAAGATAAAAACTTCCCTGAGTATCAAGAAAGAAGTGACATTTAATGAAATGAAAAATTAAATATCTGAGTAACATCAAACCTTTTACAAAACTATAATACAAACTTATTAGACATTGTAATAAAAATATATATATATATTCTTTTGTTTAACAAAAGGATAAAGAATATTAAATTATCAGAATCTACCATTTTAAAGCTATTTAAATGGAAAACATTAACATTTACGGGAAACAGGTCAAATGACAAATGTTAACAATAAAACAAGAAGGGAAAAATGATAAGGAATGACATCTCAAGGGAGTATAAAAATTAATTAACAGTTAAAAATGAAAGCATAACTTCTTTTAGTCATGAGATCCAGGGGTCAGAATAAGTATAGAAGATTAAAATACTTTCCCCCCCAGCAGTCAGCATTGAGAGCAACATGGAAAAATGACAGAAGATAGATAAAATATATTTCTTGTAACAACAAACATAGTCTGCATTTTTTATCAGAGTTAGAAGAAAAGTAGACAATATAAAGAAAAATCATCAGTAATTTCTTTACAGGAAAATCATTTAATGCAAAGAAATAGATTAAAATGATAGGTTGGTGTAAATTATGTTATTCAAATACTAGTTTAAAAATAAGGATTGATAGTTTTGTCAGATAATTAAGTGGAATTCAAATCAGAAAAAATTGATAAGTACACAGGAATTACACAATGGCAAAAGAAAAAGATAAGCACAAAAGGTAATAATTCTCAATTAATATGCACCACATACTTTTTCAGTTTAATTCTTAAAGAAATATTGACAGTAATACAAAAGAAATAGACTAAAACATAATAGGGGACTTTAACACTGCATTATTAGAATATGACAAATCAAATAGAAAGATAAATGATAAAGAAGTTATATCTGAATTATTTACTTAATAAGTTAGTATTATAAGCTGTATGGAGAGAACAAAATGTCAAATACATTTTTTCCCAGTACACATGGAATTCTAGCAAAAATTGATCACTTCATGAAGAAACCTTACACAAATCAAAGTGGTAGAACTTTGTTATATTTTCATATAATGCAATGAAATTAGAATAAAAAATAATAGCATCAAGATATATAAAACTCTGTGACAATTATTAAGCAATCTGTTGAACAATTATTCATTTTAAAAGATATGAAAAAGTAATAATATATTTTACAAAAGAGTAATTATACTATGAATCAACATATCATATGCAAAGCAATTCTTAAAGCAAATTTATATAATTAACTACATAAATTAATAAGAAAGAATAGAAAATTAATTGCAATCACTTTTAAAAACAAAACAAAAAGAATAAAGCAAACATCTATAAGGAAGATTAAAAATCATTCGAAAGCCAATAATAACCATGTAATCGAGACTATAAAGTTAAGAGAAAATGAAAATAGAAATAAAATTTGAGCACTTTGAGAACTAGTATCATGAGGGTTTTTTGTGAAGACCAATAAAATTGACAATCCACTAACATTTAATCAGCAAAACAGAGAAAGATCAAATAAGAGGCAGAGAGAAAGAGATCACTTCTAGTGAGGGTGGTTAGAGTAGATTTTATAAAGAAAATAGGCCTTAAAAGATAAAAAAGATAAATGATATGCTTTTGAGAGATGTCACATGTGGTTTGTTAAGACTTTTCTTTAAGACTGTTCTTCTTCTTATTTTTTATTATTTAGACTGTTTCCTTGTCTCAACCAGGCTGGAAGTACAGCAGCTACTTAAGCCCCAATCCAAAGCTGATTAGCGTAAAAATTTTTACTTGTTCTATTTGTAATCTGACTAGTTTGGCCCTCTTTTAAAAAATGAATATTATTATCTTCTTCCTTCTTCTACCCCCTTTCCCATCAATTGAAAAGACAAGACATTTGATATCCATAAAATCTGTCATGCAAAATATATTTCCACATTAACCATTTTGAAAAAAAAACCAGAAAAATTAAAGTATACTTCAATATGCATTCAGAGTTCATCAGTTCTCTCTCTGGAGATGTAACAGCCTTTTTAAAAATCATTTGTCCTTTGGAATTCTGGATCGCTGTATTGATCAGAATAGCAAAATCTTTCATAGTTGGTTATCATTACGGTATTGCTATTACTATGTACAACGTTCTCCTAGTTCTGCTTCCTTTACTTCATATCAGTACATATTATTCTTTCTAGGTGTTTCTGAAGCCATTCCTTTGTCATTTCTTACAGCACAACAATATTCCATCACAATCAAGTACCACAAGTTGTTTAGGCATTGCCCTATTGATGAGCATCCCCTCAATTTCCAAATCTTACCATCACAAAAATAATGTGTATATGCACACACACATACACACATATGTATATATATACACACATATATGTATGTGCATGTGTATATGCCATGAATATATCTACATTGTCTATATATGAGTGTGTACATATTATATATGTTATATATATTACATAATATTAATGCATATAGTATCCTTTTCCTTTTTCTTTGATCTCTTTGGCATATAGATCTATAAAATTGAAGGTATTATAGGGATTACAGATATGCACCACCATGTCTGGCACAGGAAATTACTGTTACCAGGGAATATTACCATGGTTATAGTCTAACGAATTAGAAAATTTAGAGGGAGTAGATGACTGCCTGCAAAATATAAATGAACAAAGCTGACACAATAGGAAATGAATAATTTATATATATTGGTCTCTGAAGATGGAATAAAATGAGCCATCAAATAATTTTTCCCACAAAACAAAAACCTTGACTAGACAAATTCAAAATGAAAACATTTCAAAATTTTTATTTAAAAATATTTTTCACTTATGCTGTTAAAAATTTACATTATTATTACTTCACAGTAATTCCCTAAAACAAAAGAAACTTCTCTATTACTTAAGAAGTTTTATTAAGCAAAATGAATCAACATATTGACCATGTCTTATAATTTTTACCTCATTCCAAATCTATATTTCAGCATTCTCTGTTGAGAACTGAGAATCTGCTTTTACAGGTCTCTGAAGTCAGGATTGGTCACTGTTGATCAGTAGTTGTTAGAGTTCTGAGATCCTGAAATGTTGTTTTCCCTCCATGTTAAAACTGGAGTCTCTGACATGTTGGGAACTCCCTTCTACTAAGAATTATATCTTATATATTTCGTTCTAGTCCTATTCATAAGAATATATGAACTGGATTCAGTCAGGAGTAAAGCTTTTTCTCTCTTTTCACTCATTATACCCCAATTCCATATTTAAGGATTCCTTCAAAAGGATTAATAAGATCTCTTCTTGAAAGATATTCAACTTACAAGAAAAATATTCAATGTACAAGACAAATCAGGCAAAAGGACAGCTATTTTTTTTCTACCACAAAAGAAATACTTAAAGCATGAAAGATTTGTCAGGCACACATTGACAAATATATGAATATGAAACAATAAACTATAATTTTCATTTTAACCACTATTTATATTATTCACATAAAATATTATAAAAATGGAAAATGTCATAAAATCACTAAACTGCCTTATTCCCCAGCTATGTATAGTCCAAACATTTGCATTGGTGGAGGTCATCTTTTTCTCTGAGGAGATGTTATAGAGGTCACCTCTTCCTGCCAATCACACAGACCTCTCAATGATTTGAGGTAATAGTAGTCTGGGTAGTAGTAGCCAAAGCTAGAAATGCCTATCTCAGGCAAGAAGGACGGAAAAAAAAGCATTTGTTTAGCACCTACTATGTGCCAAACACTGTACTAAGAGCTTTAATAATATTATCTTATTTTCTCCTCACAATCACCCTGGGAAGTAAGTTCTCTTATTAACCCCATTTTAAAGCCGAGGAAATCAAAGCAAACAGAGGTTAAGTGACTTTCCCAGAGTCACACAGCTAGAAAGTAACTGAGGCCAGATTTGAAATCAACTCTTCTTAATTGCAAGCCCAGAGTTCTATTTTGCTACTTAGCTACTTCATCTCAGGATTGCTTTTTGGTTACCTTTGCTTAGGGGAAAAAAAACACAAAAAAGAAGGGGCTGAAAAAAAAGGACATTTGTTTGAGAAAAATAGAAAAAAGTAGCTTGAGCTGAAACAGAACATTCTGAGGTCTTAGAGAAAAGCAATCTTTTTGAGGCAAAAGTACTTACTAATAGCAAAGAAGGCCTCAGTACATTATTTATATTTAGGAAACTGCATCAAATAACTATTTGAGGACTTCGGGACAATTGTATATTTAACTACATAATATCTGAAGGAAATGTATATTTCGAGCTTATCAACTTATAATAGAGGTGGTATAATACATACCAGGAAGTCCTGACTTGAGGAACCAGAGTAGAAACTAGCATTAGAAGCTACATACAAGGGGCGGCTAGGTGGCGCAGTGAATAGAGCACTGGCCCTGGAGTCAGGAATCTCTGAGTTCAAATCCGGCCTCAGACACTTAACACACACACAAAAACCAAACCTAGCTGTGTGACCTTGGGCAAGTCACTTAACCCCGATTGCTCTCCAAAAAAAATAAAAAAAAAAAAAGAAGCTACATACAGAAGACAGAATACATGGCACAAGATTTACAAGACACAAGCATTAGGAGTCAGAAATAAAGAGTCAGAATTTAGGAGTCAGGACCCAGGAGCCAAGAGAATAGATGCTGAAGAAGGCTACAGAAACTAATGGAGTTGAGAAGGAAATGGATTTCAGTTTAGAGTTAGAGAAGCACTAAAGAGATAGAAGCAGAGCCCAAATGAGAGTAGATGATTAGTGATAAGATAGGCTATGCAGTTGGTATGGGGAGGTGATATGATTAGAGGAAAGCTCTGATGCTGAGAGCTGATTAGAGAAAGCAGAATCCTTGTTAAGGTAAGATTCGATTTAGGCTGATATCTGGTTCGTTTAAGTTTGATGTTAGAATGAAGTAAAGGATTCATAAATCATTTCATAGGTTAAAAAGGAGCTTTAATTATTCATAACATAGAAAAGATATACCAACATTTACATTAGGTAGAAATTCTCATGCTTCTGTACACCTCCATATTAAAACCTAGTTGATCAACAAGGAAAGAATGTGGAGACTCATATGGTCTTGGGCCATCTGCTAAATCTAAATGGCCCCAACTCAATGTGAGAGGGCTGTTTATATGCCCTTGAGTAACAAGGAAGTCATGTCAATATGGTCAGAGGCTATTAGAAAGCTGTGTTAAATGAGATGCAGCTAGAGCCTTATTCCCTTCCCTCTCCCACTTTGGGTTAGTATTTATATAGCATTTTAAGGTTTGCAAAGTACTTTATAAATATATTTCATTTCATTATAAGAAAAAATAGCTTAACATATTTCAGGGGAACTTTCATAGATAGTGGTCTACCTCTGCCATTTGGAGAGCTGGCTGTTGGAAAGGCTGCTTTATTTTCTAGGACCATTTATAGTTTTAGAGGAGGAAAACTTTTCAGAGGCTTTCCTACCTTGCCCTTTACTGTCTTCTATGGATCAAGAGGGAAAACTCCTTTAAAGTCCAGAGAGCAGATATGAAACACTGTAGATCTCAGACTAAGGAAAATTGTATGTGATGTTGCCTCAGGATCCAGCTAATAGAGCAGTTGTAACCCTATCCTAGGCTTAGGGTTACTGTCTGTTAAAATAATTTTAGCACTGCTTTAATTGTTATATTGGTATAATTGGCATGCAGAGAATCTACTTCATCTAGCTGGAGAGGTCCAGAAGAAAAATGGTTCAATCCTTCAGGTAAGGTAACATGTGGTCCAAACTGTTCCTAAAAGAAATCAAGGACCTCAGTGCATGTAATATATAGTTGTGAGTTATCCTGAATACATGAATTTCCCTAGTCATGTGCCTCATTGGTAGGTTTATGTCTTTTGTGACACCCCAACTCCATATTTATCTTTCTTTGTTTCTTGGGTTGGCCAAGAATTAATTACCTAGTGATCAAGCTTATTAGCTTCTCCACGCTTAGGTTGGTTGAGAAAGAGCAATTTGATTCTCTTGCCAGCACTATATGTAAAGCTAAACATGAGTAGCTTTCCATAGAAGACTGCTTCTGTGAACAGCTTTAAGGTTCTAATCACATAGTATAGTGAATTCTCTATTTATATTCAGCAGTATATTAAAATTTAATTTAATTAAAATTTAATTTAATCTAAATTAAAGCAAAACATTCACAGAAACCAAAGAACAGCATTCATAATGTTATAATATAGCAACTTATCACTAATGTGGCCACATAGTTTTCATCAAAGTGGCCACATAGTTTTAAACAAATTTAAATAAAATATCTCATTCAGTAAGTCCTTAACTCAAGCAAGCCTCCTTAAGGGTCACAAAGTACAAAAGTCAAAGTTCTTCACCCTTAGGTCACATTGTCTTAGTCTCTGGAGTACAAAGTTCTCCTATTCCTAGACCACAGTAAATCATGATCTTCTCAATCAGTACTAAGTACCCAAGGAGAGGTCTTTTCATCTTGAGGCTGGCTCTCAGATTCCATGCTTCCTCTTCCATGGTCCTAGCTCCTGCCAGAATCTACCCAATTGTCATCTGGATTCAAAGGTAGACAGCTCTCAACTCCTCATCCAGTTCCTCGTTCAGTTCCCATTCCATATAGAAGCTCACAGTGTCCAGTCCACCTCAAGTCCTTTCCAGTTTCTGTTTCTGGGAAGACAAAGCTTAACAGAACCAAAACAACATTTGTACACATTACTGGCACCATCCATTCACTTTCTGCCTGTGAAATCGACACAGACCCACAAACAAAATCTGAGAAATGAACACAAATTGTCAGTATAGTCCCAGGGCCTCCAAAACCCTCCTCTAGGACTTCACAAGTTTTCTCCTTCTCAACTCTGCCACCACAAGTGTTCTCTTCTCAGTTCTGCTCTTTCCTAGCTTGGGCTTCTCCTCGTATATGGTCATTAGCTCCTCCCTGTTCCACTTCTTCCTGTTGCATCAGCAAGTTCCTCTCACTGTGGAGTTCACAAGTTCTGTTTCTTAACGAAGACTTGATATAATCATGGGCAAGGCTTAAAAGAAACTTGAACTGAAAAAAAGTGCTAAATGATTAAATAGCTGAAACAAGGCACTAAGTACTTCTTTGCCATTGCACTATATTCAAAAGATCCACAAAGTCCTTCTTCAATGCTTTTATTTTGGCCTAGAAGTGAACCTTTTTTTTTTTTTTTAAGAGTAACAAACTTTTATTAGTTTCTCTTGAAAATGCAGGCTAGGGAGAATACAGGTCACTTAAGTTGGTGACACATTTGCACGCTTTGCAAAACAGGGAGCAAGATCCCTGGATGCCAAACAGATATAACCCCCTCCACACTAACCCTCCCCTTAAAACACATTAATTTAAATTGATCCCATTTCAACATATGCCCCAATGCCTCAAAAAGTTATAACTGCTTTTAGAGATAAACATTTACTGACAAAAGTAAGAGGATTCTTAGTTCTGGCTCCTCAATCTTCAGAAAAGGAAGGGGAAAAAAAGTCAGGAGAATCATTTAATTTGCCAGGTTTTGTTTTTTGTTTTTGTTACAGCAGGTATGTATTTGGAAGGTTCCTCCCCCAAACAAGTCTGATACCCCTGTGTTCAGCTTGGCAATGTGAAGAGACACATTGGTTCTGGTGGTGAAGGAGAACCCACCAGACGAGATCAGTCTGAACGAACTGATTTCGAGGCTTTGTGTTCATTTCCCCTTTGGTCCTGTCTCAAGAGGCTTTCCAATGTCCTTCCTACGAAGCTTGAGACCAATGGCTCTTTTGATCTTGCCCAAGACCTGGTTATTAGGAATGGCCCGTCCACACTCATAGTCAGCAATAACTTGGGGCTTTTCATTGATTTCTGTGGCCAGATCCTTCTGTGTCATTCCCTTTCTCTGCCAGCCCTGCTGGACCACTTTACCCACTTCTAGAGTGACCCTGTCATGGTGAAGTTCCTCAGTCTCTGGGTCCAGCTTGGCTGTGTTCTTTGTGATGGAGTGCTGTTTGTTTTGGCCAGCAACCCATTTCTTGGAAGTCTCCACATCTTCTCCTCTTCTCTGAGCTGCTAAGATGGCCTGCTTGGACTTGGCCTGGGCCGCCATGGGGCCCTTCTTGCGCAGCACCGTCACCATGTCCCAGTCGCTCTCGGCCATGGCAGGGGTGTGAGGGGGGAGTCTCGAACCTGTTTTCTTGAAAGCTATGTTAATGAAGCCTACAAGCTGTCACATCATATCAATCTGGAAGTTTTAGTCCCAGAAACAAATATGATCATAAGCTATGACAATAGAGGATGATACGTGAAACAATGGTGATAGTAGTAGTAGCCTCATTTTACTATGCTCTGATAAGAGCACATGTGGAATGTTGTGTTCAATTCTGGGCAACATATTCTAAAAGAGATGGATGGTTGGATGTTGAGATATAAAGATTGGTCCAAGGAATTGGGTATGTTTAACCTGGTGAAGAAAAGACAGAAAAAAACATAATAGTTGTCTTTGAGTATTAGAAAGGTCAATGCAAGAAACAGGATTTTTACCTTTACCACCTGGCACATATGGTCAGAACTTAGAGCTGTGGGTACAAGCCAAAAAAATGAAGATTCTCACTTAGCACAGAACAAAAGATCTTACTGATTAGAGCTCTTTAAAAATAAAATGGCCTATCTCAAGAGGAAAAGAATTTCCCAACATAAGTCATTTCAACACATATTTATCAAATGTCCACAATATCTATGGTTCTGTTCTAGGTACTCAAGGTGCACATGAATAAAAATCAGTTATGGCTCTAAAAGAGCCTACATTTGGCTGATGGGTTACAGCCTGGGATGTGCTGTAGCCGGCTCATACCAGCTTGTGAGAACCTTATTGTTGAATTTTTACTGCATGCCTTTACACCTCAGAAATTAGAAAATACTCCAAATCATGGCTTGATTTATTGTTTTGTTGGTTTTTAGTCTTAAGAAAGTGATGGAAAAGATGTTAGTAAAGCACATTTAACTTATAAATATGTCATGCATAATTTTCTTCTGGAGAGCTGGTTGTTAAACATTTATAAGCACATCTCTGGCTATAGTATATATGCAATACACAATGACTTAAGTACAAAGGAAACTGAGCAGGTATCATATTCAGGAATTCATGGAAAGTACTTAGGATCAAACAATGTTAGAGGTGGGGGTGGCTAGGTGGCACAGTGAATAGAGTGCTGGCCCTGGAGTCAGGAGTACCTGAGTTCAAATCTGGCCTCAGACACTTAACACACACACACACACACACACACACACACACACACAACTAGCCGTGTGGCCTTAGGCAAGTCACTTAACCCCAACTACCCTCCAAAAAGCAAAAAAAAAAAAACCCCAAAAACAATGTTAGAGGTGAAAGAGACCTACAACATAGAATTTCAGAGTCGAAAGGGTCTTTCCATCATTGGTGAATTTCAAATTAATCCCATATCTACTCTTTTCCAAGATATTATAGAAATAGGGGCAGGACTTGCTAACTTTGGACTCCCTTTCAACTCTGAGGTTGTTTTGAATATAAAATAATAGTAAGAGACAAGATTGACCATATAAATTGAGGATGGTTGTCAACAGGATAGAACTGGACTCTAACCAGTGGGTGACTGGAACTGAACAGAGCTGGTTAGAGACAGGAGAGTCAAGTATCAAATAGAAGTTTAATTTTTTTTGAAGTTAATTTCTTTCTTTATTTTTAATTTTCAGCATTCACTTCCATAAGATTTTGAGTCCTAAATTTTCTCACCCTCCCTCCTCTCTCCATTCCCAAAGACAGCATGCTATCTGATGTAGGCTCTACATATATGTTCATATTAAACATATTTTCATTAGTCATGTTGTAAAGAAGAATTAGAACCAATAGGAGGAATCACAAGAATGACCAAACAATAACAAAAAAGAGAGCAAAGAGTATGCTTTGATCTGCATTCAGACTTCATAGTTCTTTTTCTGGATGTGGATAGCATTTTCCAACATGAGTCTTTTGGAGTTCTCTTAGATCCTTAAACTGCTGAGAAGAACTAAGTCTATCAAAGTTAGTCATCACACAGTGTTGCTTGTACTGTGTACAATGGTTCTGCACATTTCACTCAGCATCAGTTCATGTAAGTATTTATAGGTTTTTCTGAAGACTGTTTGCTCATCATTTCTTATGGAACAATAGTATTCCATGACAGAAGTTTAATTTCAGAGTAAATGAAATGGTTTGCAAGCAAGGACACGTGTGCAAGGGCCCTACCCCTAGTTGGGGGAGGGGAGGGCGACGGACAGACCTGATGTAGTTTGAGGAAATCTCAATGCTTATACCAATGGCTATGGAGTGAACTGTAGCCCTGGCTATGAGGGGTAACAGCAACAGTGAGAGAAGTTTGATTCATAGCAGGGTTTCACAAATGGAACATGGGTTCTTGTCTGGTGCTTGTCTGAGCTCAGAGAACATCTGGTGCTGGTAAAAGAAATATAATAATTATATGATTTTTCCAGAAAGTAAGATTATTCAGAGTGTGAGCACAAAGGATTGCTGGTATGCCAAGCTCAGGGCATGGCTTGCTTGCTGGTCTTTAGCTCTGGAAGACAGGGTGTTTCCTAATATCTTGATATGGTTTATTTTGTCATTTTCCAGTTGCAAAGAAATGACATTTTTGCCAGTAGTGCAGGGCATTTCCACATAATATAATATTTAGAAAACAACAAAAGGTTTAATCATTCAGTCAGCACATTTAATGGTTTCTGTTAAATATCCATGAATCAATTCTATGAAAATTGACAATAAAATAAAAATGACATTATTTTAGTTTAGGAAACAGTTATGAAACTACTATTGATATGTGATGTTTTTATTCCCTCCTGAACGTATTAGAGCTGTATCTGCTGCCTTTACAATTTATGAAATTTGGTGAACTGAAATAATACTTAATTCTAATGTAAAGTATTACTTCATTAATGATTATCAATAAACATTTACTGAATTACTACTCTATTTGGCATTTGTTATTAATAAAACTCTTAAGCAGTTGGTAAATACATAAGGAAAAACACTGAAGGGAAATTATATATTCCCTCAAGTTTGCAGCCGTGGAGTCATCTGCTTCCTTTCTCACACCCCCAGACCAAACAACTTGTTTCCCAATCTTGTCAATTCCACCTTCACAGTATTTCTAACATCCCTTTTCTCCACTCATATAGTTGCCAATATATTCTGGGCCCTCATTAAATTTTGCCTGAACGGTTGAGAAAGCCTCCTAAATAGTTTCCTAACATTGATTGAGTCTCTTCTCCTTCAAGTTCTATCCCTGCTCTATATAGTTAAGGTTGATATTATTGAAGTTCAGATTTGACCGTATCAGTTCCCTTCCCTGGAACGTTCCATGGCTCCTTCTTACCTCTAGGATGAAATATTGTTTGGCATTTAAAACCCTTTACTGGTTTCAAAATGGGCTCTTGATTGAGTTCACCTTATTGCCCCTCATGCACTCTGGAGTTAAACCAAACTGATTTCCTTCCTTTTAACCATACACCACTCCATCAGTTGCCTCTGTTCTTTTTCACAAACTTTCCCCCATTCCCTAAATGCTCTCTCTCCTCACCTCTGCCTTTTGGAATCTGTAACTCCCTTTAAAAAGCAGCTTGTGTCGCCTCCTCCTATGCATCTTTCCTGATTTCTTCCCAGATCTTAATTCTTCAACTCCCTGGAATTAGGTTTCATTTAATTAGCATATATTTTGTATTTACTTATCTGCTTATTTGTGTTCATTCCCTCCCATCTCCTCATCTATAGAAGGAGGTCAGGGATTGTCTTTCTTTCTTGATTTCTCTTTTGATTTATTCCTTCTATCCTTCCTTCCTTCCTTCCTTCCTTCCTTCCTTCCTTCCTTCCTTCCTTCCTTCCTTCCTTCCTTTCTTCCTTTCTTTCTTTCTTTCTTTCTTTCTTTCTTTCTTTCTTTCTTTCTTTCTTTCTTTCTTTCTTTGTTTTTCTTTCTTTCTTTCTCCCTTCCTCTTTCCCTCTCTTTCTCTCTCCCTCTGCTTCTCTCCTCTTATTCTTGTTGAATTTGCTGCTAATACTGCCTATTCTTGTGATTAATCATACATGATATAATATGAAATCTCATATAATGTCATACATAGTAGGCAGTTAGTAAAATTGGTAGAACTGAATTAAAAAATTTTTATATATGTGTATGCATATATATGTATGTATGTATGTATGTATGTGTTCCTTTCCCATGAAAAGAACATTTCAACTCAGTTATTTACCTCTTCTATTACAGTAGCAAAGATTGTGCTCTGGGAAGGACCTTAGAAATCATCTTTGCTTAACTTCTTCATTTGGTAAATGAAAAAAACTTATGCCTAGAAGATGATTTGCCAAAGTTCAAATGGCATCAAATCAGAATTGTTAGCTACTTTTTCCACATTTTAATACCTGTAGGATCCAAATGGCTGAATCTGTTCAATATGGATGTAAGTTATATAATTATCATTTGAATATGCACACTTATGCAGATCAGTGATTGACAGACTGAAACTTGAGGCTGTGAAAAAATGTTTTTAGACTGTACATATGTTTTCATATTTCAACATTAAGCAGTTTTAGTGTTTTAAGGAATAGAAATGTTAAAGAAGAGTAATTTTTAGTTCAATATTATTCATCCAAAATATTTTATTTCCACTCTATGTAATATTTACTTCAATATAGGTTTCTGTAATGAACTTTATTGATAAAGAAAATGTGCATAATAAAGTCATATAAATGATGCACATGAAACAACATATTACTAAAACTACATTTCAATTTAAGAAATATGAGATGAAGCAATTAAAATAATCTTCTTTTTTTTTTTTTTTACAAAGAGCAGCCTCTTCCGAAACCCTTCTCCCTTCCCTTCCCATCAATACCTGCCTACTCTGCTTATAACCAAGATCCAGACTCTTCAGCCAGCCTCTGATATCTAAAGCTTAAGATACATTGATATTCATTACTTGAATTCAAAATTTTGCTTCTTGGAAACAGGATGAAGTTTCTTTGTTTTATTTAGTTTTTGTTGTATTTTCCCCAAATCAGTGCTGTACCAAGATGACTGGGATATTCAGTAATATTCTGAAATAGTTTAAAACATGGTTTCAGTCATTAAACTATGGCTTGTGCAGAGATTGTCATCTAAACAACAGAAAATGACAGCAAGACTATGGCATACCAGAGAAAGCACAAAGATTTTACCCATTACAATGTAGTTTTATTGAGCTGCTTCTGTGTCTGCCCTGCATATTAACAAGAGACAGCAACAAAGTATTGGGAGGGGTAAATACCATGTACACATCTGTTGCCTTCTTAGCAGTATAAATGCTTGTTATTAGAGGAAAAAATTCCAATGAAAAGAGGAAAAGACTACCAGACACAACTTGCGGATTTGTTCCTATGAATAAATATGACATATTAGAGGAATGACACTGAATCATTATTTACAACATTTATTAATAGAAGGCCCAATTCCACTATTCTCTCAGATGGCAGCTTTGGATGGAAGCTCTTTGACTGACAGATGGAATCATCACAAATGGAGGTAGAAACCTTAGAACTGAAAGGAAGCCATGGAAATCTAAAAGAAGCATGCCATAATATTCCTAACTTGGACCAATTTCATGGGATGCTGTCTATAGAGCTGGGTCTATGAGCAAGAAAGTTTCTCATCACAGTCTAACCAATCCTGCTGAAGTTTTGCCCTTGCCCTAGGGCACCTGCTGTTTAAGCGAGAGAGGCTAGGTCTTAATGCAAATTCAGTGACTTCAATCCTTTTCTCTGACATTACCAAAAAAGGTGCCTTGGGCTGTTATATATATTTTTTAAAAACTGATATGCATTGGAGAAAGGCCAATTGTCCCACTTGATGACTGGCTTTTCAAACAATGCACTTTAGTCATTTTTAACATAAATTCAAGATCCAATTTCAGACCATCCTGCACTGGAAGTTGGAAAGGTCTCAGTTCTGTCAGCTGCTGATATTTCTTTTCCCAGACACAAAGACACAAAAGTAATGATTCTGAATTAATCATTGAAACACCAAACTATTTGTAAGCAGAATCTCTGAATTTCTGTAAATTCTGTCTTCAAGGGCTGATGCCTCATGTACCATTGTGGGTTAATGGAAAAATGACAAATATATTTGTGATTTGGTGAATTTGGGGTGGGAAGGAGAAGATGACTCTGTTTTTATGCATTCCTGGGGGAATGGTTCAGTGACAAAAATATCTACTCCTAAATCCCAGCAAGACTGGCTAATTATCCAATCAAAACAAGTCAATTTAAATGCATTAGATACCTTTGGACGGAAATCTTGCTGAAAGAAAAGAAAATTACAAAATCTTCCTTTGTTGCATGGATATTGAGTCCTGAACTTTTAATGATGTTTCTGTTTAGCAGGTGTGAAATTAGGCTAAATGACCAACTAGCTGATCCTGTTAATCCAGAGTCTACAGGTGGCTGGTATGAATTAACTACAAGACCACTGCTTAATAATCAGATCAATATTCTATTAAATGAACTTCCAGGAACTAAAAAAGTCAAAGCACATCTGAACAGATCCTTTTCAGCTTATGGCTTTGGTAGTTTAAAAACCATGTTATGAAAGTCTCCTGAAAAGTTTAGAAAGGATAGAGGTCTATTATATAACATATGTGTGTGTGTTTATGTATACACACACATACATATAGTAGAATAAGAAGACATGCTTTTAATTCCTAGTTTTTCCTGAAAAAAATCTTTTATATCTTGCTGATTCTGTGGTCTCTTTGATCTCATAGACGGAACAGAGTTCCCTCTAATAATGAACACCACGGTCCACCTAAGCCTTCTCGTCCTATGCAACATTTGCTCATGTCTTCCCACAAATTTGTCTATCTTTTAGTTCCCTTGACACTTCATGGGTTCCAAGGGATCACATAGGGCAGTTCAGTCGTTATTTCTTCTTTTCTCTACCTCACCAACCCAACTCTATCCCAATCTCACATTTCTTTAGCAACCCAATTCAAATCCCAGTTAAACCTAGGAAAAAATAAGGTCACATAAACTTTCTGGGGAAGAATAGTGTGAGTCATATATTTCTTCATCAGAATTAAATCCAAACAAAATAAAATGGTACATTTTTAAAATCTCTCTACATCTTTTTTCTTAGAGCCCAAGCATAATCTACTACTTTTCCAATGTGACTCACACCAGTTGGGTTATGCTTCTATCTACAGTTTCAAAGCCCACAATGAATAAACCCAAATTTAGGGCAGAATGTAAAATGACCAATTGCCAGTTCCAATGAAAAAGCTATTGAATAAATGGTTTGTTTAAAAATATGTAAAGAAGTGGACTAAATTTTTCATATAACAATGAAAATAATATATTAATAGCTAAAATTTACATAACACTTAAAATCTTTTGAAAACATTGATATAACCTCATTTTATCTTCACAACAATCTTGTGAAGTAGGTACTATTATCCCAGTTTTACAGAAGAGAAAACTGAGACTTAGGTTAAATGACTTGTTCAAGGTCATATAGCTAGTATCTAAGGCAGGATTGAATCTTCTTGATTCCAAGAATGCCTTCTCTACTCTGCCACTTAACTGCCTCTTTTAACTAATCAGTTTTGAGAATTAAATAAAAAAACTGTCATCTAGAATCATAAAACCATATTGTCTTGTATAAGATAGTGATTTCTTAAGATCCTTTTATATAATTTCAAGCACTCAAGGTATGATATACTGGGCTTCAGTCATAAGTTTATGATTAATGTACAGGGAATTTATTTGTTATTTTTTCTTTTACAATTGTACTATTATGCACGACTGAGTTTAACTCAAATCATGGACCAAAGGATGACAAACTTTAATGTAATGCGAAAGAACAATGAAGTATTCCACATCACTGAACCACTGTCAATAGTATATGTGACCCAAGTTGTTTTTTCCCCCACCATCTTCCTGTAATCCAGGTTTTCAGTCTTAATCATATTTAACTCTTGCTCTCCCTTTCCTTTCCTGTTCTTATATCCAATCAGTTGCCAACTCTTGTTGAGTGAATGACTGATCAAAATTTCTGACTTTCTTCTCTGAAACTTCATCACTTGTTTCAATACAGTAATATTTAATTCTATTCATATATCATAATTTGGTCAATGTTTGCCCAAATGTTGCACACTCACTTTGTTTCTAATTTCCTGATACAGGAAATGGTGCTACTATCTATATTCCTGGATGTATGAGTCCTTTCTCTCTGCCTTTGGTATCTTTGGGGTAAAAGCCTAGTAGTAACATTGATGGGTCACAAGGGGTCTTTTTTATTATAGCAGCTAAATCTTTCCTAACCAGTCCAACTCAAAATAGCCTTTCTTTCTTCAGTACTCCTATTAAAGTTGCTGCTAATAATGCTTTTTCTGGCAATTAATCATATATGTTATAATACAGTTATTGAAACATCTTGATTCTTGCATTACCAAATGTGTTGTAAGGTCTCAAAGGGCACAGATTATTATTTTATAAATCATGGATGAGCTAGTTACCTAAATCCCAAATCTGATTGACTGTCTATTAATTTGTTGGCATGCCATTTGGTCTGCAGTATTTATTCATGGAGAATTTTTGTTTTAATGTCTAAAACAATGAAAGAGAGTTCAATTCTTTCTTGGCCCTACATGCCAGATATATCCTCTCTCCCCAGAAGTTCACTCCCTGTCCCCATTATTTTCTTGAGAAACATCTTCATGAAAACCTACCCATCCAGTTGGTTGCTCTATCTCTATTACATTCCAGAGAGTAAAAAGAGGACTTCCCCCTCTGATTTATAAGCTGCATTAGTTAATGTAAGTTGCATGAATCTAAATGAAAATAATATACCTCAAAAGCTCTTTGTTTCAATATTAATAGAAACACGCAGCTATGGCCACTTATAGTTTAAGTAAATAAACATAGCTGAAAATGAGGAGAAAAGATTAAGTAAATTCTGAAGTCTGAATCTTCCCCATGGAGTATGGCATGCAAGTGTGATGAAAGAGTCTGGGTTACCTTGGGTTTTTGAGGAAAATACCCTTTTCAATTTCTTGCGTCAGTTGAGCTTTTAAATTAAGACTTCATTTCATCTGTGTAATAGAAAGTGCTTTATTGTTTTGAAAATTGTGCCACTCATTAAAATGTTACGTTCCAATGTAGATGGAAAATAGGGCATGGGGTGTTTGAAAAACTTGGTCAGCTGCTGTGTATATTTATCTCATTCAAGATGATTTCAGGCAGCACTTTTATTTTTTTTATTTTTTCCCAGAGTCAACACAGAGGAAAGTTGAAGTCCGTCCTCAGAATTTCTATTTGTATTATTACTATCTAATGAATTCTGTAGTACAGCAGGTGTCAAATCATATCTGTTGTTTTGCAATTGAGTATGAATAGAAGATGTATTGCTATTGCAAATGAATCTAATATGAATCTAATGAGCAGTAATGAGCAACTGTTTTGTCATTATTGAGGCAACCACTGAGATGCTAATAAACTCTCATTTCTGCTCTTTAGAAAAAGCAGTGACCAGGATTTATAACATGGCCTTAATGTCCCCAAAGCCTGAGGCAAAAGAGCATTGAAACCCCTAAACTGGGTATAATTTAGTCATTTGCTATATGAGGGTCCTCTTATTTCCTCTTATTAAAATGAACCTATTTTAATGCCTTCCAAGAAGTCTCATGTCTGAAGAGAAAAGATGAGGGATGAGTGTCTATTAAAGGAATATAAAGTTAAGGAGATGTGCATGCTGCTAGAATTTTCCTTAATGGAAGTACAATCATTCTAGAGTTTCACACTAGTCAGATTTTTTTTTTGGCAGCATAATAAAGCCACATGTAGGCAACTATTTTAACTCAGTCACTTTATAAATTGTCAGCATTATTGAGGACTAATAGATGTAGAACTCTTGTAAATAAGTTTACTTTTTCATGTAGCCAGCCTAACATAGTAAATGACCCACAGGGAGGCAGCACATTGATATCACTCATAGTTCTCTTTCCTCATGTAAATAAAGTGGTTCATCCTAATTTCTAAAAAATGCCATCTGTAAGTATGCTATTACAGATCACGGATATACAGTAAGCCCTATCAGATCTTGAACTGTCTAGAAGTATATAGCCATCAAATGGCAGCATTTGAAGTGCAAATGAGTCTTAGAAATTTGCCTGTTCAATGAAGAAGCCATATTCACTCAAAGATCCATTTTGGAATTTCATATCACTCATGTAGGGTGCTTTTTTTATCATCTCTTGCATATCTATATCTACATATCTATATATCTATATCTATATCTATATCCATATCCATATCCATATCTATATCTATCTATCTATCTATCTGTCTATCTATCTATATCTCCATGGTGCTTATATGGATAGTACTGTCAGTAATATAATGTTTGATATTGTGATTTCTTTCACAAGATACATGCCACTGAAAGAAACCCAGAAGTTGATGTTTTGAGGCCTAGAAATAGTCATAGGCTTATGTTCTATAGGCTCCATGACCTATTGGTTCTTCCTAACTTAGGTGTCTACAAATAAAAGCATAAAATAATAGAGGGTGAGAGAAAGAAGGAACCTAGAAACTTATTCATTTTACAAGTACCAACTCATTAACTGAGTGTCAAAGAGATTATATGACTTGATAGTTGGTGGCAGAGCCTTCTGATTCCCAGTCTGGGTCTCTTTCTGATATAATCATCATTTTAGTAAGAACTCCTTTTCTTTGCAATTCAAATCAGCTAAATATGTGTTTATCATGGACCTACTCTGTGCTAGGCAGTGTGGCAAAATGGAGAAAGAGCTTGCTTGGAGTTAGGAGGACATTCATTCAAGTCCTACTTCTGACACACGCTGTCTGTGTGACCTCATGTGAGGCACTCAGTCTCTCAACAACTGAAGCAACTCACTAAAAGTAGAAATTGCATTAAAAAGCAGCAACATGCATTGGTTTGGTGATTTCCTCATTTGGTTCTTCCTATATCAATTCAATAAGAACTACCTTTTTTTTTCTTTAAATTTACAAATATCAGAATGCTCCATTGCCACATGAACAATATCTTGAAAATATGGAGAAGGCACCCAACACACTGGGGTATCATTCAGGATGACTTTGCAGGTGAGTATTATCTGTATCTCATAGGATGGGTAGGTATATTTGGTATTTTTACCATTTTTTTGATGTGTAAAATCAGGCTAGATACCAATAAAATATTTTGAGTTATCTCTAATAGGATCCATAAAAACAAGTGAATAATAAATATGAGTAAGGAAGAAACTACTGTTGTATGATTAGACTATCTGTATGTAGAAGGGGTAAGTCCATGTTGACCTTTGAAAACATTTTATTTTACCCTAGTTATTTAAAAAAACGGTGGGTAAAGATACTTCTCCCTTAGCCCATAGAACCAGGAAGTTGAGATGTAATTGTTCTGAGGGAAGTAGTATATTTCAGTGGGTTCCAGTTAGAAGTCATTACTCATCCAAATAGGCATCAAAGCATTATGCTGGGACCTGACTCTCCAACCTTGACACTTGTGTGACTCCCAAGTTGACAAATGTCCAATCAGCATACAATCCTGTAATACTGAGAAGTCTAAATACAGCCTTGTAGGACTGAAAGGGGCAAAGGTGTTTTAAAGTGATGCAAATTACCACTAAATTCTAATTTATGACACTTCTGGGCCATCTACTATTACATAGTTGACCTTCCTCATGGCTTTAGAATAGCCATACAATGAGATATCTTATGGATTCTTGGCACGAACCCTCACATTATCTTGGCGACTATTTTCCAGAATGTTTATTCTTTGCAGCCTAAAGAATCTGTAACTAACTGTATTGCTCATAAATTGAAGTGAAACAGTGTCCTAGAAATACGTCTTGTAGTAATTATTGGAGGCCTCTTGTTCTCTGTGGTGAACTAAAGAGCAGAAAGGATAGTTAATTGTGCTATGTACATGTGAGTTATGGTTCATTGGAGCCTATTCATTAATGTAAAATAAAATTCCCAACATCCTGTTTAATTTTGGTAAGGAGGGTCTCCTACTGTTAAAAAGCATTGACAACTTTTAAAGAAATGCATGAGAGTAATGAGCTATGTTTTGAGTCCTTTACGTTGTCATATGGTCACCATGGAGCGAAAGCAAATTAATAGGTTGCCCCCAAATTAAAGTTTGAAATATTTCCTATAAGTATACTTCTATCTAAATTTAAGTGTATCCTGGAACATTAAACAAATGCTCTGCAGCTCATTCAAGGGCCCACAGAAATAGTTTGTCATCATTTCTTCTCTCTGTGGTTTCTACTGAGTATTCAACTCCTGCTGACTTCTAAGACAACAGAAGCCACATTTTTAAAAGGCTAGCTCATAATTACTGGTAGAATCCAAACTCACAAATTTTCCATACTTATTCTTAATGTGTGTAGAACATTGGAGACATCTGTGGGTGACTGTTGTCATGAACTATATAGGTTTGCAACGTATAAGCTTTAGTTCATTCTTTATAGTCATATCCTTAGTGCCTAAACAGTGTCTGACACATAGCAGGCATTTAATAAGTGCTGACTGATTGACTGATTTAGCCAATTAATGCCATTCTATGCTAAATTGAATTTGAATGCATTTGGAACAGAATTTGAATTCCTTTCCAAAAGGAAGGCTTCCAGCATATAGGAAGGATCCTCCGTGGTGAATTTTGGGAGGATGTGGACAATAGTCACACGTGAGATGTAGTCATAGATAGGTTGTGATTTGCATTGTTGGAAAGAACTCCTGAATAGATGACATCATAGAACAATTCGAGAATATAACAGAATGGGGGATTTCAATTTGAAAGACTTAGAACAAATCTTTCTAGTGCTTAAAGATTTAATGTAAAAACAAAGTGTCTTATAAGATGCCAAAATAGAGGTGATTGTAATAGTGATGAAAGCAGATGAAATCATGGCCAGGCTAGAATTTCGAGTGAGCAAACAGGAACACATTCAAATAAGCAAAGCAGAATGTGATTGAAAGTAAGACAATTTAGATTTTTAAAAAATGGTTCCTTTTAGGACTCACAATGAAAAATGCCATCTACTTCCAGAGAGAAAACTGACGAACTCTAAATGCATATTGAAGTATTTTCTTTAACATTCTTATTTTTCTTGCTTTTTTGGCAACATGTCTAATATGGAAATATGTTTTGCATGATTTCACATGTATAAAAATAAATTAACTAATTTTGAAAATAAAGTGGTTCCTTTTAGTTGAAGATATAAACATAGTAACTTTTCAGTGGTGACCAGGCTTACGGATTGAAGATCTATTTTCATTTCATTGCTATTTTAATGCTCCTTGGAAATGATGGAAAAAATTATTTGGGGTAAGTGAACAAAATTTGTGAAATTCCCAAGTTGATAAATGAACTCTCTCTCAGTAGGATGACCTGGAGAAGACAGTACCCACCTGGAACTCAGCAAGCTTTATTAGTAGGTCATTGTTTGGAGCAAATGTGGACACTGATTCAATTGTGGCCGTGTCTGTTCAGTAGAATTGTAAAGAAGTAATCTAACATCTCTATCCCTGCAGCAAGAAGAAATAGGCCCCGCCTACAGCTCTCTGACCTTGTTCTGACAATGATCAGCATCAAGAATCATCCTTCCCCAGGACAGAAAAGAAGAAATCCTTTTCCCTGTGATGGGTATTGTTCTTGCTGAAGTCTCAGTCTTACCAACCTGCCTGCCTCCCTAGATTCTACTTGTTTACTTCGACCTGTAACCAATTTCTTCAGATTTGGATGTTTTCCTGATGATACTTGTACTTTCCAGGCTCCTCTTTCCAGTTGGACCTCCAGTTTTGCCTTACCTCAAGACCTGCACAACCTGTGGCCCATAGGCCACTAACAGTCCACTGGCATGTCAGATGATTTTGGTTGGTCCATAAAATACATAGAGGATGTGCAGATTGTGCAGGTCAGCCTCACCTCTTCCTACCCTATACCCCACCCATAGTTGTCCTGTTGCCTGTCCTTTAACTTGCCAGAAGTGGGACACGGAGACTTGGCAATCATACATTTAATTTGATCAACATAAATAGATTAAGTAGATGACTCAGGGGAAAAAATTCACATTGAGATCTGGATTAACCAATGTCATTTAGCAAATATTCATGTTGCTTGGTGCTGACATTTATTCAGTCAACAAGCAGTCTTTAAATCCTTGCTACTTGCCAGATGAAGTACTAAGCATTAGATATAAAAAGAAAGGCAAAAACACAGTCCCTGCCTTCAAGGAGCTCACTTTCTCTTAGGGGAGATAAAATGCAAATATCTAGATATGTAAAATATTTATGCATTATAAATGGAAGATGACATCAGAGGAAAGCAATTAATAAGGGAGAAAGTAAAGGATTCCAAGAAAGGATACTTGCAGAAGGCGAGCTGAGTCTTGGAAGAAAGCCAGTAGGCAGAGGTGAGGAAGCAGAACATTGTAGGTATTGGGGACAATCAGGGCAAAGACACCCAATCAGGAAATGGAGTGTCATATTGGAGGAATAGTAAGTAGGTTAATGTGGCCAGGTCATAGACTGTGTGCAAAGGAATAGAGTATAAAAAGACTTGGAAAAGTGGGAAGGGGCCAGGTAATGAAGGGCTTTAAATGCCAAATAGGCCATACAAGGTATCTGGTGTCACATGAATGTTAACTAGTCATTCCCCTTCTCCACTCCCCACATATATGAGTTACGGTTGTTGCAGAAGAAGGGAAGTGGTAAGTTTTGTTTTACTTAGAAGAAACAAAGGCATTATTGTATCTCCTTATCAATGTGTTTGAGTATGATAATGCAGGGGCTAAGTTTCAATGCCACTTAATACATTTTTTTTAATTAAAGAAGCTCACAGAGAACAATTCATGAGAGTTTCCTAAATAATTGCTGAAAAAAGAGGATCAGCAATGTCATATTCTTTTAAAACAGGAGCTCCTAGATGTGAAAAAATGAAAGATATCAAGAGAGTTTAAGATATAACGAAATGAAATGGGAATAAATCTTACCACAGATGTATCTATTGTCATATTTGGAAGGGATGTGTGTGGTGCGTGTATGTGTTTTATGGACCCGTGGTCAATACGAAAGTCTTTTATTCTTTGCAACTGTCAGAGTAGCACTTTACATTTTCTATCACTTTATTTGTGAGCATGGTCAAAATATATTCATATTGTTATATATTGTGCTTAAGCATTAATCTCTCAACAGAAATCAGAGATCTGTCATTGTCAGAGATCTACTGTCTGATCTTGAACCCCTTAAGGGAAGCTATCCATAGAGCAAAGGTTCTTAAAGAAGGGGTTCATAGTGTATGTGTATATACGTACATACATATGTATGTATGTATCTATATCTATATCTATATCTATATCTATCTATCCATCTATCTATCCATCTATCTATCCATCTATCTATCCATCCATCTATCTATCTATCTATCTATCTATCTATCTGTCTGTCTGTCTGTCTGTCTGTCTGTCTGTCTGTCTGTCTATCTATCTATCTATCTATCTGTCTGTTTATCTAATCTATCTGTGTGATCCTGGATAAGTTATCTCTATCCTCTCCCTCTCCCTCTCCCTCTCCCTCTCCCTATCCCTCAATCTCAATCTCAATCTCAATCTCTCTCTCTCTCTCTCTCTGTCTCTGTCTCTGTCTCTATCTCTATCTCTGTCTCTGTCTCTATCTCTGTCTCTGTCTCTATCTCTGTCTCTGTCTCTATCTCTGTGTTCTCTGGGTAAGTTACATTTACACATATATACATATGTACCCATATACACATACACATATACATGCACATGTATATATGTATATGTGTATATAGCTGTGCGACCCTGGGCAAGTTACTAAACCCTGTTTGCCTCAGTTTCCTCATCTGTAAAATGATCTTGAGAAGGAAATAGAAAACTACTCCAGTATCTTTGGCAAGAAAACCCCAAATGGGGTCATGGAGAGTCAGACACAACTATGATTGAACAGTAACAAAAAATGTGTGTGTGTATGTGTATAGATAGATAACTATATTTCAGTATAAATAGTTTCCTTTGTAATCTGATTGTACTTTGTGTGTTTTAATCATTCTGAGAAGGGGTCCAAAGGCTTCCCCAGACTGCCCAAAGGGTCCCTGACACAAGAAAGCAGTTTCCTCTGCTTCATCACTTGAGATAGCGGACAAAGTGCTGACCTTGGATTCACAGGACTGAATTTGAATCTGAAAGAAATGATTATTTCCCTGTTATTAAAAACCAATTATTAGCAGGTTAGTTATTAGTAGAATTTTTTTTATTTTTATTTCCTCATTCAAACACTAGTCCTTGAAGTCTCTGAATAACAGAACTGAGGATGAGATTGGTCTAATCCTCTGGGAACATTCTTGGGTGGACCCCATTAAATTAGGAGAGTTTACTTCTGATTAAAGTGTAAAAAGAATTTAATCTAGGTGAATTCTGACCCATTGTTCAATTTAAGTGGGCCTGGGCAGAGAATAGACTCTTTTGTATAGATTGCTGGAGGCAGAATGATATGGGAGTACTGACATGATCAAAATTAGTCTAAACCCCTCATTAGAAAAATCCCACCTCTTATTATAATATTCATTTTTTAATTAGTTGTTAACTAATCAGAGGTGATTTCCACCTCAGGGACACCCCCATTTCTGAAAGTATTTAAACATTCAGCCATTAGTTACCCATTGACCTCAATTTATTATTTGCTAGTTACCCCCAAACTCCGTCTTTTGGACTTTTCATTCATCTCAAATCTAAGTTATGTCACTTCTTGCCTGTCTGACCTCCGGATATGTCATCAAGCCTTTCTGGTCTTTAGCTTCCTCATCTGTAAACCAAGAGGGCTGAACTAAATGACCTTTAAGGATCTTTTCATTTCTAGATCTATCATCCCATGGTCCTATAAACTTGAAAATCGGTCAAGCTTCTGAATGCGCTGTTTTTGTGGGAGAACATTTTGCAAATCACAGATCCGACTCACATCTCACTTAATTCTGGGAGTTAGAGGATCCTTAAGCAAAGTCATCAGCCTCTCCATAAGATCATTTAAGGAAGAATAAAAACTTTTTTTTAAGTGTTCAAACAGTTTTTGCTAACATGTTTTCAGGATAAGTGAGGACAGCAACTAGAATTCCTTTTTCCCTTGTTTTCTCACCTCCTCTGGGGAGAAATTGCCTTCAAGATCAACCCATTGCTTAGTGTGTCTAATCCTAATGCATCTGTACTTGTGATTCCTGAGTGACATCAGCAGGGACCAAAGTGTTGTTCTCAGAGGAATGAGATCCTTTATCTGAGTTCCATAACGTGGAGCACTGTGCTACCCCAAAGGACATTATGTTGTCGCTGGTGAAAGTTGTTATAACGCAGCAGAGAGAAACCAATTGACCAAAAAAGTTATTATAATTTTCTGTTAGAAAAAGCACAATTTAGGGGAGTGCCTCTATGTTAAAAGATATATGTTTCTAGACACCATGAAGGGAAAAAGGAAGGGAAGAAAATATATAGCATCTACATAGCATTCCATAGAATATACAGCATTTATAAAGCATCTACTCGAATCCAGACACTGTGCTAAGTTCTATAGGAATATTGTCTTATTTAATTCTCATAACAACTCTGAGATGTAAGTGCTGTTATTATCTCCATTCTACAGTTGAGGAAACTGAGACAAATAGAGGCTAAGTGACTTGTCCAACGTCTCACCACTGGCATCTGAGGCTGAATTTGAACTCAGGTCTTCCTGACTCTAGGCCTAGTGCTCTACCTATTATGCCACCTAGATGGCTTGAAGAAGTTGAGGATGAGGACTGAAAAAAAAAACAGCCCCATTTTATCTAGCAGTTAAGAGATCATTGTTGCCTCTGGAGAAAGCAATTTCGTTTGAATGGTGAGGTAATAAGCTACATTTCAGAAGCATCTAGGTGGCAGAGTAGATACAGAGCTGGGCTTGGAGACAGGAAGACCTGAGTTCAAATTTAGCCTCAGATACTAACTGTGTGGCCCTGAAAAAATAATTTAATCTTACTTGCCTCAGTTTCCTCATCTACAAAATTAGCTGGAGAAGGAAAAGGCAAACTACTTCAGTATCCTTGTCAAGAAAACTCCATGTCGAGTCATAAAGAGTTGGACCTGACAGGAACAACTAAACAAGAATTTTTATTAAATGCTTATTCCATGTAGTGAGTGAGTTAGGAATTGGGGGAGATACCAAGATAAATAAAATATGGTGACTCTACTTGTGTTATTTACAGTCTAATAAGGAAAAATGAGAGGCATCTCTGTATAGAAGAAAAAGCACAGCCTGTTGTATCAAAGGATACTTGTTTACATCTGTGTGACCTTGGGGAAGTCACTTAACTTATGTGGTTCTCTGTTTCTTTCTCTTTAAAATGAGGAGGTCAGACTAGATGGGTTCTGAGGTCTAGGTCTATGACCCTCTGACAGCTGCAAAGATAGTCGTCACACTTCATCACTGTGATACAGTGTGAATGACAGGATCCAACAACTGGAGGCTGTTCAAAGCCTCTAGTCCAACCTGCGCCTGATCAAGTATTCCTTCGCCAACATCTCTAGCAAACACTTAATCCAACCTCACTTGAGGACTTCCAAAGGGGCTGGGGGTGGGATATACTATGTCTTGAAATAACCCATTCCATTATTTTGTTGTTGTTCACTCACTTCAGTTCAACTCTTTGTGACCCCATTTGGAGTTTTCTTGGCAGAGATCCTGGAGTGGTTTGCCATTTCCTTCTCCAGTTAATTTTACAGATGAGGAAACTGAGGCAAGCAGAGTTAACTGATTTGTCTAGGTTCACATAACTAACAAGTGTCCGAGGTCTGATTTGAACTCAGGAAGAGGAGTTTTCCTGACTCCAGGCCGCATACTCTATCCACCACACCACCTCACTGCCTCTATTCCATGACTGGATCGCTCAAATTCTTAGGAAGATTTTTCTTAAACCAAGTCAAAATCTGCCTCTCTTCTACTTCCGCTCATTGTTCCTTTTTCTGCCCTCCCTCTGGGACCAAGAAAAACAATATGAATCCCTCTTAATGCTTGACAGTTTGTCAAGTTCTTAAAATTAACTATTATGTCTGCTCCAACTCTTCTTTTCATCAGGCTAAATATATCCACGTCAAATGGTCCATTGTCCTTATTATTCTCCTTGTTCTCTTCAGAGCATGTTCCAACTTTCATTTTCCTTCCCAAAATGTGGCCTCCAATGTTGAACATAACAGCAACACTCTAGATGTAGCCTGACCAGCAGAAAGTATGCTAATGTTTGACTTCCTGGTTTTGAAAACTCCATCTCTCCCTGGGCAAGTCACTTAACCTTATTTGCCTCAGTTTCCTAATCTGTAAAATGAGCTGATGAAAGAAATGGCAAACTACTCCAGTACCTTTGCAAAGAAAATATCAAATGGGGTCAGGAAGAGCAGAACATAACTAAACAACATCAGTTTTGTTCTAGGCTTAGCCTGCCCCTTCTGCATTTAATCTTGACATTTTCTACCCTGAACATAGAGAGGGTGATTCCAAATCAACTACTAACCTCAGAACAGGAGAGTGGATAAAAAGAGACTGGTGATCCGGATTAGATTATGGTAGGGGTTCCTTATAGTCAGCTTCCAGCTGAATCCTGGGGTTGTCTTTAAAAATATTAATGTTAGTACAGTTTAAGTAAATTTATGAGCCATCCAGACTATTCTGAGTAGAATTATCTTGTGACCCTCTGATTATCTGCATCTTTGCATATTATTTTTGGAGTTATCCTTTTCCCTCATAAATAATTCCTTGAAAATATACACTTATATATATATATGTATATAAACACAGTTTATACATGATTTATACATGTGGCAGAAGGGAGAAGTGGCAGTGGGGAGCAGATACTTGGAGTCATAAGCTTCAGATGGTGGCAGCCATTGTCTTAAGTTCCATGGCTTATAGTAAGCACTTAATATAAATGCTTTGTCTCTTTCTCTCTCTCCATCCCCTAGAGTGAGGTTCTGATCTGAACAATGAAAAGGTTTCCCTGTGAGAAGCAAGGTTGTTGTTGCTTTGTTCCCAGGTGGTGCTGTTTCCTAGCTGTGGTTTCAGGTTAAATTTCTTATTCAGCCTTCTAAATACTTGATGATCATGATCCCCTCAAATATTCTCTTTTTTTAAGCTAAACCTTTTTGACTTTTCCGAGGTTTCTTCATATGATGTAGCAAACCAAGTAAGGCATCACTATGTTCATCATTCTCTGCAGGTGCTTTTTTTGTCACTGTTCCCCTTAAAGCATGAAACCCAGAGTTAAACACAGTACTTCCTGTATGGCTGATCAATTTTTACTCCCATGTTCTGGGCACTATATTCCTGCTAATACAGTACAACATTCCGTTGGCCTTTTTGTTTTGAAAGAAGCCACATCATATCGCTGGCTCATTTGTAACTTTTTTAGTTAATATAAATCCCTCTTTAGTTTTATCTCACATGTTCTGTTTGCTCTTACTCCACATCTCCCTATCCTGTACATGGGATTGTTTTGACTGTTTTTACCCTACATTCAAATATATATCTATATTTGTGCCCTTTAAATTTCAACCTTTTCATTTGGGGACATTCTTCTGAATCTTGATTCCATTTTCTTGCACAATTTTATCCCTCCTAGCATAGTGTCATATGCATATCTGATAATCATACCTTCTAAGTCATCATTTAAATTTCTGATAAAAATGTTGACAAGAACAGGGCCAAGAATAGAATCCTACAGAATGATATCAGGTGCTTCTTTCCAAGCTGACATTAATTTATTAATTAATGAAATTTAGGTATAGGCATTCAACTGAGTGGTAGTGAAGTTAAGAGTAAAAAGTAAGCAATAGAAGTAAGTAGTGTCAGAAATGGTATTTAAAGTCTGACTTTGAAGCCTACACCTTGTACCCTATTCCATAGTACTTTGCCTTTTCTTTTCCTTGATGAACAGAAAACTAGAGTAATCTCTCTCATTCTTTGAGCTCCTGT
This sequence comes from Pseudocheirus occidentalis, assembly GCA_028646575.1. NCBI lineage: Eukaryota > Metazoa > Chordata > Mammalia > Diprotodontia > Pseudocheiridae > Pseudocheirus > Pseudocheirus occidentalis. The sequence continues at coordinate 238,874,561 of CM053595.1, forward strand.
TCAGTTGATTTGTCAGTACTTCATAGTTTAGCCACTGTCCTCTAATTGTTCTTAATGTGTAAGTTTTGTCTTCCTAACTAGACTAACAATCTTAAAGGGAGAAGCTATGGCATCTGCTTCTCTTGTAGCCCAAATGATTCTTGTGTAGCATCTTATTGACAAAGTGGCTTATAGAGATTTTTTTCCTAGATTGAAAGGATTGAAGAATTATGGGAAGTGTGTGTATGTGTATATGTGTATGTGTGTGTGTGTAAACCTGAGAGATTTTGAGTCCCTCAGAGAGGTTAACTAGATGATGCCAAGTAAAGAGAGTTGCAATAAAGAAATTGAATATAATCTCTACCAGTTGTAGCCTTATCTAGCTTACTGACCATCATAAGGAATGATCTTGGACAGAATTTCCCAGTTTCCTTAACTGTCACCACTGTGAGGACCTAGTGAATTTATCTCTTCTCTCCTTTCTCCTTACTTGCCTCATCACTGGCAAACTGTCATTATTTACCTTCAGGAGTTTCCTGTTTTCCTTAAGCTTGGTTTATTTGCTTACATTTTTGTAAGGGTTTTATCTCCAGGTGAAGAAAGGCTGATTTTCATTACATTCTTACCAGGGTTTTCTATAAAGAAGTGTACCATACAATGGGGAAGGACTAAAAGATAACCCAAGAACCAATAGTTCTTGTCTTAACCTTGAGTCTATATTGAAACACTGTCTGTCTGTCTCTGTCTTTGTCTCCTCTCAACGCAAAGAGAGGCTTCACCTAGAATAATTTTAATTGGATTGTAGATACGAAATAAATGTGTTGATATAATATCTGAATTGATAATGGGTTTCACAGGCCATCTCACCCAACCCCTTACCTGACTAAGAATCTCTTCTACCACACACCTGACAAGAGGTCATCCAATTTTAGTAATTAAGAGGAAATGTAGCATAGTACAATGGTGTATTACATTTGGAAGAAGGAATTTACATTAAGAATAAAACTTAATTAATTTAGGAATAGGATTTATTAAGTAATTTCAAGAATGAGAGCAATTCCCCTGCCATATTGGGGCATCTTTCCCCTATGAAAGATTTACAGGAGGATGTGACCATCACCTCCTTCATGTCATGGTCCTCTTTGAAAATGAAGGACAAGCAGCAACCTCTGTGAATAGAAAACTTCCAGTTCAACTACATGACTGTTTCCTTCCTTCCTTCCTTCCTTCCTTCCTTCCTTCCTTCCTTCCTTCCTTCCTTCCTTCCTTCCTTCCTTCCTTTCTTCCTTCCTCTTCCTTCTTTCCTTTCTTTTTTCTTCCTTCCTTCTTCCTCCCTCCCTCCCTGCTTCCTTCCTTCTCTCCTTTCATTAGTTTGTTCATTCCTTCCTTCCTTCCTTTTTCTTTGTCTTTTTTCTTCTCTTTCCACATAGGGCATTATACCCTTACCTGCAGATGCTCTGCCCAAAGGAATGTAAATTTTATTCTCTGAAACTTTTTTTTGTTGTTTTGTTTTGTTTTTATTAAAGACCAGTCTTAACCACAAATCACTCTGGTTCCAGACCAAGCCCTACTTGGTCACTATTTGGGCCCTGACTGGCTCAGAATGAATGTAAATAACAGTTGTTTTTTTATTGGCCTGAAACCGTGAGGGTCTTCCCCTCTCGGATTATTTTTTTAAAGGCTATTTTTTGTCTAATTTTATTAAGCCTCAACCATTGAATGGGTGCTGCCTCAGTCAAACTGAGACCATTAAAGATCTTAGTTTGAAAAGGCCAAAGTCCCCCACTGTATCCTGTGCCATCTCCAGTTGTTCTGATTCATATCTGGCTTCTGGACCCACATGGCTACAGAGGAGAAAGTGAGGCTTGTGACTTTGCATGGTTCTTCCTCACTTAAATCCAATTCACTTGCATGTCATGGCATCTCGCTGATGCCATGGTCCTCTTTGAGAATGAAGGACAAACAGCAGAAGCAGCGACAGTCAATTTTTTTTTTACAGTACCCAAATCAGTGAAAACATGGATTCTTTGGGACATACAAATCACATAGATATAATCATATAGGAAAGATAAGACAAGAAGTCACAGGTACATCTGCTTCATTGTCACCCACTGGGTCCCCTTCTTTGTTTCACCTGGAACATGAATCTCCCAGACAGGCAAATACCCTAACTCAGAGATCTTAAGAGATGTGCATTTTTAAACTGATGTAGACAAAAACATCAGGAAACTAAAATTTAGGGTTAGTAAACTACCTTTTATTATATCAATAATGAATAAGTCAGATAAGGGTAGATAAGGGGTTTGGTAGAATTATTTTGGAGCCAGAAGATACAGTAATGGATATTCATCTGTCTCTCTAGCTGTCCCTAGCCATGTGTCACTATTCCTCTGGGCAGAATGACCTGATATAACCAGTATAAATCAGAGGGAAAGAGCCCTGGACCAGGAGCAAGGACAACATGGTTTTGACCCCAGTTCTGACACCAACCATCTGTAGGACCTTGGGGAAATCACTTAACCTCCATGGGCCTTATTTTCCTCATCCTTAAAATTAAATTGAAGTTTGAGATATTCTCTTGCTATTTTCTAGTGATCTCAGCATCGTGGCTTATTATTATTTTTCTAACAATATCTTTTGGAATCCTTTTTTTCTTTTTCTTTCTTTCTTTTTTTTTTTGGTGATGGCTATAGAGAAGGATACTATACAGTTCAGAGATACATCTTAATATGTTTTTGCCTCTTGTCTGGCCCTCTGGAGGATCATTTACCCTGAATAATTCTTTTCTTTCAGCTATGTATGACATGCTGGTTTCCAACAAAAGATGGGTCATGTTTATCTGTTACACTGTCTATGGTTCAGTGATCTCCTTTGCAGTCCAAGGGGAAACATAGGAAAACTGAACCATATCACAGGAAGACCTGGTGTATTAAAGTTCACCAAGAATTCTAGATGAGCTATCACAGAAAACAAGGGGGAGTGAAAATTAGTCTGAGCTGATTTCCTACCCCATTAAAAAAATTGTTCTCCTGTGTTGAAAGCTCCTATGTCATTTATGTTAGGTTCTGTATTACGAATCTGACGTGCCTATGTCAGGGGATGACCAGGGTCAAGAACGTGACCTATTTTTATTTTTATTTTTAATGGGAAGAGAGTTGCCATTCTTTTCTAGCACTAGAAGATTCTTTCAGTTTGGGGCTTTGCAGCCTACTCTTTGTGAACATTTCACATCTTTTCCTTTGATTAGCCTTGTTAGACTTCAGACCTCCTTGAACTTTAAACTTCTCATTTCCAGCTATCCCATTTAGAGGTTCTGATTCCAGTGATCTGTAATGTGATATTATTAACTTAGTGATCCTTGGGCCTATTAATTATTATTTTAAAGTTCGCCATTTTTCCTTTTTAAAAATACCATACCAGTGCATCTATCCCCCTAAAACCTTTCAACAATAATGAAAAATTTTTTACTACTTTCAAGACTAGCATTTTCTGTTGAAAACTGGGTATTTTAAATTTCAAATCTGATTCATCTCAAAGAATGTTTCTTGACCTACAATAATAGAGTTACAAACTAAATTCATTCTATATATTGAGTCTTAATCACTTAACCCGTTTCCCTCCCTTTCCTCGCCTATAAAATGGGGTTTATAATAACACGTACCTCAAATGAGATAATTATAAAACATTTAGCACATAGTGCATAGTAGGTACTACATAAATGATAGCTATTATTTAATATTTCTTGAAATCTGAAGCACAAGTCTTTGGTCTCATGAGAATTTTTGGCTAATCATTTGATTGATCATTTGGGTGGTGACTAATTGATTTGACCATGAAGCTGTTTGGGTCACCTCTCACATTTGCATGATTCTTTCTACTCACATTACTACTACTTTAATTAAATTCCTTCTTACCCCTCTCCTTACCTATTGACTTAGTCTTCTAATTTTTCTCTGTGTCAGCCTCTCTTCTTTACAGCCCATCTTCCACACAACTGCCAAATTGATAAAACTAAAATGTAGATCTGGTCATATCACTCCTCTGCTTAGAAAGATTCAGTAGCTTAATCTTATTTCTAGGATAAAATAAACACTCCCTGTTAAGCTTTTAAAGCTCTTCAAAATCTGATTTCATCTGCTCCTTCCAGACCAATTACACAATATGCCTCTTACATTCTGTGTTCCAGATAAAACGGCTTCTTTGCTGATACCTGTATATAATATTCAATTTGCTTCTATGCCTTTGTCCCTCATATCTGGAATTCTGTACCTCCTCAACTCTACCTTTTCTAATTTCTAGCTTCCTTTAAAGGTCAGTTCAAGTGCTATCTCTTACATAATCACTAGAGAAGAGGATCATAGATTTAGGTCTAAAAGAGACCTAAAGAAGTCTTTCCCAAAATTATTTTGAATTTAGTTCTCATTTCAAAAAAATTTCTCTTTCTGTGTCACTGCTCCTAAGGAGAACTCCGTGAGGGTTTCATTTTTGTTTCTGAATGCTCTACTCAAAAGAGTAGTGCCTGAAACATAGTAGACACTAAGTGCATGTTGAACTGACCATTAAATAGCTCAGGATTTCAAATTAAATTTATTTCAATCTAACAACAACAACACGAACAACAGTCTAGGCAGCAGAGTGCATAAAGGGTTAGCCTCAGAGCCAGATAAAACTGGGTTCAAATCTTTCCTCTGATTCCTACTGACTTTGCTCCCTTGGACAAGTCACCTAACTTCCCAGAGTACTCTCTAAGTACAAGAGTGGGGAACCTGTGCCCTCAAGGTCCTCTGGGCCACAGATTGCCCATCCCTTCATCTAAGATAGGTTTCAAAAAAGGTGCTGCCTTACCTTGGTATAGGGAATACCCTCTTCCTGGAATATGCTATCATAGGGAAATTGTGGTTCCAGTGCCTGTCCCCAAGAAGCACTTCTACAAACACAAGCAAATGGAAACTGAGAATGGATTTAGTTGGAAACAGAGTTCAACCATAGTGAAAACTGGAAAGTAAAAATTAATAGCAGAATATCACATTGAGATTCTCAGGAAGTCTGGAGGTTTGGGAGCAGCATATATGAAGTGAGGTAGAAAGAATTTTTCTGTCTTTCATTCTCGACCAAATCTCCATCCTGAACCTTAGAGCTCCTATGGAAATGCTAGCTTTTCATCTTACTTTCATTATCTTGCTTTCAGCATCTGGCCCCTCTCTTAATAAGAGTTTACTAAATCTGGATCCTGGAGGAGCAATAACTTGTTTATTTAAGAAAGGACCTCATTAAGATATGTGTTATGTCTAAAACATAACTTTTCTTCTCCCCAACCTTCTCCAATCCTCCCACCACCTCTTCAAATTTCCTGTATTCTCTATCCTTCCATTCACTCAGTCTCAAAACTTAGGAGTTTCCTTGCCTCTTCACAAAAAAAGAAGAAAAAACCCCAAAAGATATATGTTCCTAGGTTTTTGTGTTATATATATATAATTTTTCCCCCTTTTTGGAGGGGGAAAGGCAGGCCAATTGGGGTTAAGTGACTTGCCCAAGGTCACATGGCTAGTAAGTGCTAAGTGTCTGAGGTCACATTTGAACTCAGGTCCTCTTGACTCAAGGGTAGTGCTCTATTTGTCATGCCACCTAGGTGCCCCATTAGGTTTTTATTTTTTATAGGCCTGTATTTCAAGTTCTTGTTATTTATGTAGTTTAAAATACAGTTGTTTTTATGAACAAATTTTGATGTTGATTAGGATTTTGGAGTTAAAGGATTTTGGAGTTCTTCATGTTACTAAAATAACATGTGAATCATGTTATTTGCTTACACCAAAGTGGACAACATTTCAGCTCATTGCATTAAACACACACACACACACACACACACACACACACACCAACCCATCATGGTTTAAGTGTATATTAATAGTCTTAAGAAATTTCAGAATGGAGATTAACTTTAGAAAACGGTATATTCCTCTTTAATTCAATTTTATAAATATTTGTTTAGTCCTTGTATATAGGGCATTTTTGTTAGAAATAAGAATTTGAAGACAGAAATGGATCTTTAAGACTTTTTGTTCTGTTTTGTTTTAGGCCTATGATTTTTTTGTCACTGTTTTTAAAAATTATCTTCTTTTTATTGATACCTTCTGTTTTTGTATATAACGTTTCCAAATATATACATCCAATCCTCTACTTATTGAGCTATTCCTTTAACAAATGATTACAAAGTAACAAAGATTAAAACAAGAAATGGAAAAAAGCAGTTCAATAAAACTAACTGAATATCAATTTTATATGATGATACATGAAACATTGACTTCCACAGCAGCCCTAACCTCTTACTCTTCATGTCCAGTCTAGAATCTCCCACTGCCTATTGGACAGCTAGAAATGGATTTTCCCATAAATATCTTAAACTCAATATGTCCAAAATGGAACTTATTATCTTTCCTCCAAAACCCTCTCCTCTTCCTTATTTTCTGTCAATGGCACCATAAATTTCCCAGTGATCCAGGTTCACAACCTAGTTCTCTTCCTTGACTCTTCAACCTCCATCATCCATCATCCAAATCCTGTCAATTCTATCTTCATAACATCTCTCTTATATGCTCCTTTCTCTTCTCTTCCACCACCTTGGTGGAAGGTTCTCATCACTTTATGTGTGGACTATTGCAATAGCCTGCTGGTTGGTCTCCCAATCAGTCCATTCCCTGCTCAGCTGCCAAATTGATCTTTCTCAAATAGGTCTGACTATGTCACCCTCTAAATGAATGCTTATGACCTGTAAGATGAAATATAAAATCTTCCAAACTCTTCATAGCCTTCCCACTTCTACCTTTTCAGTCTACTTACATTTTGCTCTCCTCTAGTAATCTGCTATCCAGTGGCACTGACCTCCCTTCTGTTTCTTGCTCAGGACACTTCATCATCTGACATGGAGAGTTTTCCACGGCTGTTTCTTCCTGCCTGGAGGGCTGCCCCTCATCTTTACCTCCTAGTTTCTCTAGTTTCCTTCAAGTCCCAAATAAAATCCCACCTTCTACATTAAGTCTTTCCCAATCCCCCTTTATTTTATTACCTTTTCTCTATTGATTGTCTCTAATTTATTCTGTCTAAATCTTGTTTGTACATAATTGTTCACATGTTGTCTCCCTTATTAGACTATGAGCTCCTTGAGAGTAGAGAATATTTTTTTGCCTTTTTTTTCCACCACCAGAACTTAGCACTTGTAGTCAATTAATATACTTATAACTCAGCTTCCTTTTCTGTTTACTTCCATTATGAAAGGCATGATTAAGTCACCTATGAGAGACAGTATGGCACAAGGAATAGAGATCTGGCCTTGGAGAAGGAAGGAAGACCTGAGTTCATATTCTACTCTAATACATACTGGCCAAGTAATCATAGGGCAATCACTTAGCATCTCAGTACTCTTAAGCAATTCTCTAAGACTATGAGGGGCAGACAGAGTGCTGACCTACATTGGTCAGCAAAGAGGAAGTTTCTTCTCCAGGACATTCTCATTCCAGTATAATCACAGGTCTGGCCCAATTCAATCCATGATTTGGTCAGTGAGAGCTTGGTAAATTGCTGACTTCCTAGAGATATTGGTAGACCTGTGGGATATTTAAAAATACATTGCCATACCTCCCAATCTAAATAGGCAACCTCTCTATAACATCCCTTGCAATAATAGCAAAGCAGCAGGGTAAGGGATATTTAGATTGCAAATTCCAAATTCTGGCACCAGCTTTTCCATCCCCTCATCTCCAACTGAACAGAAAATATATAATTCCCAAGACTACCTATGGTAAATATTATCATAGAATTGTAGACCTAGGGTGGGCCATAGAGTTAAACTTTTAAATTTTCCATAGAAGGAAACTGAGAAAAAAACAATTTTGACTAGCCTCAGTTCATATAACTCGGTAGTGACAGATCCAAGATGAGAACACAGTCCAGTGTTCTTGGCAGAGTTCTGTGTGGCTTTTTTTATCACACTCCTTTGTTTTCTTAACATGTTTTCCCTTGAGTTGGGGATTGGCTTCACAATCACCAAAGAGAGGTGAGTGGTGACTTTCCTATCTAGGGATCATTAGACTGGATCTAGATGTGAAGAACAATACATGAAAGCAATCTTGCTTAACTTTTTGAAAGATTGGAATGGATAAATTTTATCTTGGGGATTAACCTGGCCCTGTGTAAAGTATAACACTTCTTCTAGACAAATAGATAAATGGAAGAGTTAATTACCGGGCATGGGAACTAAAAAGTATTTTTGGGGGGATATGGCAACTTATTTTTAAATATCCCATAGGTCTACCAATATCTCTAGGAAGTCAGCAATTTACCAAGCTCTCACTGACCAAATCATGGATTGAATTGGGCCAGACCTGTGATTACACTGGAATGAGAATGTCCTGGAGAAGAAACTTCCTTTTTGCTGACTGATGTAGGTCAGCACTCTGTCTGCCCCTTATAGTCTCAGAGAATTGCTTAAGAGTACTGAGATGCTAAGTGTTGCCTTTTTTTTCCAGTATGTATTCAGCTAGTATGTATTAGAGTAGAATATGAACTCAGGTCTTCCTTCCTTCTCCAAGGCCAGATCTCTATTCTTTGTGCCATGCTGTCTCTCATAGGTGACTTAATCATGCCTTTCATAATGGAATTAGACAGAAAAGGAAGCTGAATTATAGGTATATTTTTTTGGGTAAATGATTCAATAGTAGGGTATGAGGCAGGGGTCAAAAAGGAACTATAATAGCCTTCTACCAACATCCACTTCCCCCAGCTCTTCTTTCCAAATAACTACAATAAGAACTAGAATTTATATAGCAATTTAAGGTTTGCAAAGTACTTTTACACATATTTCATTTTATCCTCACAACAACCCTGAGATATAGGTATTATTATCATCCCCATTTTGCAGATGAGGAAACTGAGGTAGAAAGGGGTTAAGGGACTTGCTCAGGTTCACACACCTACTATGTGTCTGAGGGTGGATTTGAACTCAGTTTTTTCTAGCTCCAGATCCGGATTTCTATCTACCACTTAACCTAGCTGCTTATAAAATGTTAAGTACCAACCCCTCTCTAGTCTAATCTGCCTTTGAGGATGAGAAGATTTTGAAAGATTTAAGACTAGTGAGAAAGAAAGAATAAAGAGAGAAGATGGAAAGAGGGAAAAAAGCCCAGTACTCCAAAAATAGTTTACACTGACTCAGAAATGGAGGAAAGGGATTAAAATTGCAAAAAGAAAAAGTATATTACTTCCTTTTCATTTCTCTCTGCCACTATTCCAAAAGACTGATTATTGGAAATTTTGCAAAAGTTTGTACTTTCTGGTCTCTTTTATGTTCCCATAGTCTTTGATACATGCATGTTGATGTTGGTCAGTTGCTTGTTAACCTGACCTAAGCTGAATTTACATATCACCAAAAACTATAGGAGGAAATTCATCAGTTTAGTTATCACCTGAATGTTTTGCCCATGTAATATGAGGCTGATTGATTACCGGACAATTTGTGGTAGGATGGCTGAGAATTTAGATGATTAGATACATTTTTTCACTTTTCACCCAAAGGTTCACTCCACCTACAAATTATCAGTTGATTTTTGGAAAGGGGGGGAAAACCTTTCCTAGTTGGTGTGCAAATACTCCAGTTAAATTATCTAGTTTTCAGTGGGTCATCATAATGATAGCACCTTATGGTTTACAGCTACCTTATGGTTTACAAAGCACTTTCCCCCACACCAACCACATGAGGTAGGTCAATTATATCTTTTTGGAGAAGCTTGTTTCTGTTATAAGTTCTTTTATGTTCTCCAGCAAGTTGGTAGCTTCAGATGCGGTCTGCCTATTGTCCTCAGAGCCAGCATTTATGCATCCTTCTGGGCGTCCCTTTACTGCCAGCTTCCTGGCATGAATTTAGGTTTTAATTACTTCTATAGTCCCTTGGAAGATTTTTTTTCCTCCCTGAAACATCCCATTAAACTAGCAGCATATTCTTAAAAGTAATTCCAGGAGGCTGACATGTGTTATTCCTGTCTGTGTTTTTGGATGTATTTTTTCCCTTTGTTTTTCTGTTTTTTGTTTGTGTTTTTAAATTTCAGGGGTAGTTTGTCCTTGATTGCCCCCTTTCTGCTGGAAAACAAGTTATACTTACTTTCAATGATTTTTCCATTAGGTAATGAAAGCAGTACCTGCCAGGACCCCATGGAAGTTGTCAGCCCCAAAGCCAAAATTATGGGGCCTCAGGTTTGCTGGAAAACTATTCACTCATCCAAAGAACTGAATAGATTTAACCATCCCCAGGAAGCAGAGGAAGAAGGCTGGGAAAATCATGCTGTGAACCAACACTTTATACAGGCAAAATCAGGTACACCAAAACTAGCCATTAAGAGAACATAAGAAGTCACACCCCAGGCTAAAAGGTTCAGTGTGGAGAGGATGGTGAAGAACGACTAGCTGTACTTTGCTTGGCAATGTTAGCTTGTTTTTATGAGCTGATTTTACCCTTGTCTCTCTGAGTATATACATATACATATATAAATAAATATACATACATATATACACAAATACTTATATATATATACATACATGTATAGACACAGGAATTTAGTGTGTTTTTATACACACACTTTATCCTTACTTTCTATGATATTTTTTTCATTAGCTAATGAATACAATACCTATTTGGATTCCATGGAAGTTTAAACCTAAAAGAGAAAATTATGGGGAATAAGAGAAAATTGTAGGGAGAAGTCTCTCTCTCTTTCTCTCTCTCTCACAATAAAGAAATAGAAATATGTACATATATATATATACAGAAATATATATATATATATACACACACACATATATTGTCAGAGTGGGAGGGGACTTTGGAAGCAATGCCATTGAGGTTATGGTTGAACAAGAAATGCATCTCTAGTATCCTTGACAAGTTGTCTGATCCAACTTTTACTTAAAGATCTCTAGTGAAGGGAAAACCTCTTTATCACCAGGACATTTTTCCTTACATCAAGCATAAATTTGCTTCTTTACAATTTATATTCATTACTCATAGTTCTCCCCTATAAGGAGAAGAGGAAGTCTTCTTTTCCATATCCCTTTTCCATATGACTATCTGTAATGGGAATGGAAATTTGAAGATCTTCCCTACCCCTCAATAAACCTAAGGGAATTTGAAGATCTTCCCTGCTTTGGAGATATACCCTGCCCCCTAATAGGCTGAATGTAATCACATGGAGCCTGTGGAGGGAGGAATTTGCTGAAGGGTAGAACAGAGTCCACAGGAAGCTGGGATTCAGAACAGCTAGATGGTGGAAGAGAAAGGATGCACCCCAGGGATTCAGTTAGGCTTGTGAGTAAATGTTGGTTTGTGAGAAGGCTAAAGGATGGTATGAATTTCTATGCTGTTATGGATTATTAACTTCTATGTTGCTATGATGTATTCAATTTCCTGGTGTTGGGATTTGCTTTTCTGATGTTTAAATAAATTATTTACTTCCGCCTTCTATATGGAGAGTCTGTTATATTTTTAAATTGAGCGCTATGCTGGCATATTTACAGTAACTATCAGTGCTGTGAATATTGTGTTGATGCTACATTCTCCTTCAGATACTTAAAGTTAGCCATCACATCACCCCTAAGTCTGCTCTTGTACAGACTGAACATACCCCATTGAGAGTAGCAAAGGGCCAAAGATTTAGAGCTGAAAGTGTTCTTAGAGGCTACTGAGTCCAAACCCTTCATTTTACAGAAGTGAAATGTCTTGCCCAAGTTCACATGGATAGTAAGTAGTGTGGCTGTGATTAAAACTCTGTTCCTTTCAATTGATGCCCAGATGTGACAGTCTCCATACCCTTCAACATTCTGGTCTTAGACTACTATTTAGCCACTCCTCCCCACCCCCATATAGGTACTTCCTCCATCTCATCCTTATGAAGTTGATTTTTTGAACCCAAGTTAACACTATAGTTCCATTTTATCTAGTTCACTTTGGTCCAGTGTTTTAGTATGTCAAGACCTTCTTCAATCCTGATTTTGTCATCCAACCTCTTAGGTAACCCTCCAAGCTTAGTGTCAGCTGCAGATTTGATAAGCATGACATAGTGTGCCTTCATTCATGTCTTTGAAAAATGTTAAACATCATCAGACCAAACACAGTCCTGTGAAAATTCAATAGAGATCTCCACCCACATCAATATTGATCCATTCCTGACTACTCTTGTTCTCAGCCACTCAATCACCTCTGAATCCACTTAATTTTGTTCTCATTTTGTGTACATTCTCTCATCTTGCCCACAAGGCTAGCATCAGAAATTTTACCAAATGCTTTACTGGAATAGAGATTGAATTCTATCTACAACATTTCTTTGATCTCCTTGTCAAAAAAAGGAAAGGAAATTCATCTGGCATGATGCATTCTTGATAAAATTGTGTAAATTCTTCTTAATCACTACTGTTTCTCCTCATTTTCCTCCTCCTTCTCAGGAAAACTTGACTTCAAATCCAATCTCTTACTATATAGTTTACTAGCTGTGTGATCCTGAACAAGTCACTTAACTATTATTTGCCTTATGTTCTTCAAGTATAAAATAGGCACAATGATAGCATTAACCTCTTAGGGTTGGTGTAAAGATCAAAGGAGACAATATTTTTAAGGTACTTAGCACCATGACTGTCACATAGGTAGGTGCCAAATAAATATTAGTTACTATTATTATTAAGATTTAATAAGATTAAAACTGTACTAAGACTTTTGAGACACCATGTGTCTACCATTTCTTTTAATACTATGGGATTAATTTTTTTCTCTTGCCTGAATACATCAAGGACCACTAGGCGCTCTCTTATTATCTTTTTACTAGCTGCCTTTTTACTCATTTAAGCCTTTTTAATACAGTGTCTCATCTAATCAAAGATTTGTTCTCCTTGATCAAATAATACTTCAGTTCTTTAATCCTTGACCACATCAATGTGGTTATAATGCAGATTGCAACCCATTCCTGTCTTCTCATCCTGCGTTATTGATTCTTGTCCATTTTCTCTCAAAGATCCTCTACAATTCTTCTCAATGTGATAGAGATTTGTTTGTTTATGGCAGAAGAAAAAGAAGGATAATAAAAATTGTAGTTCTGCCTTCCCTATACCATAGATTATCATCAAAGATGATAAATGTAAACTATAATCATATTATAGGTAAATGCTGTTGCAATTCTTAAGCTTCTAACTAAAATTATTTTTTGCCTCTATTCCAACATGAAACTGCTTCAGACTAGGTAGAACAAGGTGAAGACAGGATTCGACAAGAAAGATAGTGAAGTGCAACGGGTTATGTTAGTTAGTTAGATTGAGCTAGTAAAAGACATCTAAGAAAGTACTGGTGATGCTGTGAGAAATGCTTCTACTCTTCCTAGATTGGTAGTGAATGCATTGCAGTCAATACAGCACATATAAGGAGAATATGTCAAGACCTAACATTTCATCTTTATGGTTCAGAGTAATTGCCATTAATGAGTTATAAAAGGAAAATATGAGAAAGCTTTTACAAAATGCATAGTAAAAATGTAAATGATTTGAGGACATTGTTGACAATGACTGTTTTTAGACTGACATTTTAACAAGTAATAAGGCACCACAGATGAAATAGAAGCCAAATATTGAGAATTAGTAAACTGGAGTCAATGTTCTGCCAGATTCCATTAAAACATGCAACACATTCTCATGTGCCTGAAAAATTAAAAATCTTCCCTTTATATGCATGAGTTAGCATCCAATGCATTTTCCTACATGTCATGTATAAGGATGCTAGTACATGAGGTCATTCAAGGATTTGCCAAGCAGTGAAAGAAACATTTTTGTCTTTTCTGCATCAAGGTCCAATTTAAGAAAAAAAAAAAGAGAGAGATGTTTTGTATATCTGAATGGGAATTTAAAAAAAGGATGCTAATACTGACTTTTAATTATTCTTGAAAATTGAACTATAGACACAGAGGACTTGAATGCTAGCTATTATTAACAAAGTGATAACCCAGAAGTGTAAGTCTAATAACAGCTGAATAAATGTGAACATCACAGTGAGATAGCTACAGGGTTCATTGCTTATAATGGTGACAAAGTTCAGTAGATATGGATTTATGCCCTTCAGCTGCCTAGACCATTGGCTGTTGGACCTGGGAGGGACTTTAAAGATTAGAAAGTCTAATCTTTCTGTTACTTTTCAGCCATTTTGCTGCTTTGTGCAGGGGTTCTCAAATGATGTAAAATAAGTAGGTATTGGCCCATTGTGTCTTTGTTCTTTTGATGAAAGGTTTTGGTGAAAAGGATAAAAGTCATGGCTTTAACGAGTTTTGGAAGATTTTATTCTTTCTTTGTACTCTTTGCTATAAAGTAAATGAATTTTCCACTTCTCTCCTCTTTCTGCTCCCCTTCTTCCAAAAAAAAGCAGTGTAGGAAAAGGAGATGAAGAAACATAGGAAAATTAAAGTGGCATGGAGGAATCAGAAAAAGGCAAGGAAGGGGTATGGTATAATGCCAGACACAGGAGAAAATTAAATTGAAAAAGACAAAGCCACACGTCTCTATGAACTAATATTAAAAATTCACCTTCTGATTGATTATCTTTACAAAAGATGAATCGTAATTTATATATGAGAATTACTACAAGTCATTTAACTTCTCTTGACCATAGTTTTTTCATTTATAAAAATTGAGATTTTTCAATAGATTATCTCTCTAAGGTCCCTCCATTCTACTTTTGTTTCTCTATTTTAGAAATACAGATGCATTCCTCTATCATGCCATTGTCATAGTCTCTGAGTACAATATAAATTACCAGTGTATTTCCACAGATAGGGTACCATCTTTGCTGACTAGCTCCTATCTACTCTTCCTTTCTGCTTCTGCTGAGGAAACTGCATGATGGAGGGGATGAAACTTTTCCTCCTAGGAATTCACCATTTTTCTTAAATATGTTATTCTACCATTAGTATATTTTTATTTCTAAAAGTGAGAGGGGCAAGTAGGCTTAGTGGCACATCCCTGTGATTCCTGATACTGGGTGAAGCCACAGCTGGTGGGCCATTTGAGTTTGGAAGTATTGGGCTGTTGAGGTCCCAGGATCAGAGGGGCCACTAGGCTTTCTAAGAAGGATCTAATCAGCCTAGAATGGAAGTGGGGCAGCTCAGAGCTCCTAAGCTTATCCATAGTGGGATAGGGCCATTGAATGCCCTTTCCACTTTAAACTTGGGAGCAATAGGGAGACCAAGTCTCAAAGACAAAAATGAAACAAATAAAAATGAGAGTGTAATATCTGGCAATTTTTTCATTGCCTTTTCCATAGTCCCTTTCAATAGACCTTTTTAAGTTCCAAGTTGACTCATGCCGTATATAGGATTAGGATTATTGATTTTGAGCAGGCAGAGGCCTAGTCCAAGTCTTTCATTTTATAGGACTGTGTAACCATGGGGAAATCACCTAATCTCTCTGAGCCCTAGAAAGTGGGGGACAATATTAGTTATAGTATGAGATAATGTAAATGAAACACTTTATATATGATAAAGAGCTATATGGGGTGTCCTAAAGGTCTTTGTGCAGTTTTAAGCTTTAATAGCTATTAAAGATAATCAATATATCAGTACTGAATAAATATCATATAAATGTATATATACACTGTATCAATGTCTGTTATAATGTCTACCAAAACTGAGACCCAGGGAATTTAAATGACTAGGCCAAGGTGACACAGCTAGCAAGTAGCAGAGACAAGATTCAACCTCTGGTCTTTGAACTCTAAATATACTATGCTTTCCACACTACTTCTCAGGTACTCAGAGTCTAGAGAAATACAATGCCATGGCTGCAAAATTTATTTTCAATTTCAGCCTCATTTCTTTTGGAACCTAGGCCTGAGGTCCTGAGTTAAATTTCATGGTTGTATTATGCATCCTTAAGCTGGCTTTAATTTGCCTTCTTCTACTTCAACCACACAACCTGCTTCTGATCAAAAATGGTAATGAGCCAGCATCAGGGAAATGGTATCTATCTACTGTCTTTATCCTAGTACAGAGTTACTGTTCTGGAACCAAAACGATATTCACCCTCTTACTAATGACAGAAGAGATAAACCCAGAAAGATATTTTTATATGAATTAATGGAAATTACACAAATTGAAGACATAACTAATGTCAATGTAAATATAAGTAGATACAAAATATTTAAAGGATCGTTAAAGCACATAAACCAGATTATTCATTGGGCCACAATTACTAACGGCTCACTAACTTCAGGTTATATTTTCATACCTCGCTAGTTTTATCCATGTCACCTCAGAAGTTTGTCTTGATGGAAAATAATGGTGGTTGTTGGAGAAAGGATTCTCAACCTGGTGGAGACATGGATTTGAATATCCCATTGCCCAAGCTTACTTCTTGATCTGTCACCCCTGGCAAGCGCTTTGTCTTCCAAAATGTAGGTGTTTGGGGGATATAGAAAATTACCTCGTCTGCACTTTTCACGGCTATGTGGTATTAAGAGACAGTAAAAATAGACAACTAACAAGGGAACATCTTTACAAGAGGCCAAAGAAGCATTTACACCAGTGGGAGCTGCCTTCTCCACTTTTCTCTTCTCTCTTCTCTCTTTCTCACCTACACACACACACACACACACACACACACACACACACGCACACCCGCGCTCGCACACACACACACAGTGCCCATGCTTGCACACACACTCAACACTCCGGCACATAAGGGATCAATGTCCCTGCTGGGCCCTGTTCCCACAGAAGTCACATGTGAGTTCTAACAAAACCCCCTTGTCTGTGGCCTCCTGTAGCACACTCTTCAGGACAAGATGAACACATCCCCCTAAAATCATGTTTTCTTTGCATCCGAACTGAAATAGCATTAAAGGGGGAAATGGGAATTCAGAGCTGCCAGCTACAGTATCTCTCCTATCAGTTCACCAATAAGGCCTGGTAGGGACCTGCCGAGCCTCTGGATAAATTGTATTTTCCAAGGGTTAATTAAGCTGTCTTGAGCTTCTGCATGAAGGGGAACAAACTGGCACTTGCAGCGGTTTCTGAAACCTGCTGTCGACATTGCAGTCCCTGCTGCTTTTAGCTGTATCGATCCGATGCCTGACCTGTGAAATCCTTGATGGCTGCTAACACTAGAAGCTTACTGGAGCTTTCCCAGGGAGCTTCAGGACAGCTTGTGTAGTCAAGTACAATTACCTGTCCCTCCAGGAGAGCCAATTAGTTCACAAAGAGCTGGAGCAGAACAAATGTTTTGTGTGTGATTTAGAATCCTAAAAAAGAAGGAGAAAAAAAAAGAGCTTTGTTCTGCCTGATTCTTTTGTTCCTAATTTTATGATTATTGTTCGATTCACAGTGGTCCTTACATTTCTTCACATATCTGAAAGAATTATAAGAACATGATAAACCAGATTTGCAGTCTTTTTTTTTTAAGGTAAAAATTGCCATGTATCATTTAAGATTCACTTTTAGGACTAATTGCATGGACCCACAAGATAGGAAGCATGCCTGAGTTGGTTCATCTTTTTGTAATCTCAGAAACTTTTTTCTTTACACTACAATAAATATTTTAGTCATGATGAATTTGGACGTTTTAAAAAAAGAACATTTTGCTACTATGACTATACAGTTCTACCACATTGATAGGATCAGAACCATTGATTGCTACGTGGATCTTACAGGTGTTTTAGCATAAGTGGTTCTTAAATTATAACAAAACAGGAACAGTAAAAACCATGCATCATCCTTCATATTTTCTTTTTAGATGTAGTATGCTGGGCTTGCACTGAGTCATCCACACTCTCTTGTCCCCTAGCCCTTGTGAGTGATGGCATGTATTTATGAGATACCTGGCGAGCGGTAAGGGATGTAAGTCTGTGGTCATGAAATAGTGGTTTTCCTTTGTTTTGGCCAAGCAGGGAAGAAAGTAACAACCCTGACTTCATTAGCATAAGCTTTAACAATTTTTCTTTTTGTGGCATCTAGACCTGTGATCTCATCAGTATTTCAAACTTCAAGCTGAAAATCTTAGTCAAGTAGATCGGCATCTCCTCCATAAATTTAAAACTGGAAAGGACTTTAGAGATCATTTAGTCCAATCTCTTCATTTTATAGATCACAAGATCATAGATCCGGGGATGGAAATAACCTAAGAGGTCGTCTCATCCCACACCCTCATTTTATAAATATGCAAACTGAATCCCAGGAAGGCAAAGATTACATGGATAATGTAGTTGTGGATTTTATAATGTAATTATGGATTAATAGTAGGTCCTGTGATTTCAGAGTTGATGCACCTTCCACTGTTCCAGGATGCCTTTTTTGTAGTCTTAGAGAGTTGTCTGCAGGTACTGAAAGGTTACCGCATTGTCTCAGGGCAAACAAAATACAGTGAAACTTACCTGTAACCAAAATGGAAACATGATCCTGTTTTTTTAGGGAAGGTGCCAGGCAAGACATGGAATAAACTTCGGGTTCCAAGTTAGAAGAATACAGAACACAACTTTAATTTACATTTCCAATTCAGGAAATATTAGGTGTATTTTTTTTTTAATTTAGGAGGGGTGTGACAGTAGGAAGCTCTATAACTGTAGGAAAATTGCAAACAAAAATGGAACCTTTCCATTTAGCCCTTATAGCATGCTTTTACTCTGAATTTAGCCCCCAGCTTGTAGTGAGGCAGCTTTCATTGCATTAGGTTAGTTTCAGATCTATGGTTTAAATACCCTTCTTGGTTAGAACAGGCAGCTAACAACGACAGTGGCCTGGATTCAATTCTTTCTTGAACTTTCTGTTCCACAGTCAACATCTGCATTTTATATAATCCTGATATGCCACTACATTTAATAGCTATTTAAGCTTTACTTATCCAGTGGCTTATGCTAATGAAGTCAGGGTTGTTAGTTTCCTCCCTGCTTGACCAAAACAAAGAAAAACCACTATTTCATGACCACAAACTTATATCCCTTACCCCTTGCCAGGTATGGTCACAAACTGATTTGGGGAAAGAGTTGTGGGTAGATGTATAAAAATCTATCTCCCTCTACTGGATTGCAAGCTCCTCTATTAGACTGTAAACTTCTTGAGGGCAGAGACTGTCTTTTGTTTCTTTTTGTATCACCAGCTCTTAGCAAGGTTCCTGGCATATAGTAGGTACTTAATAAATGTTTCTTGATTTGAGTGCCTGCTATGTGCAATGGTTTCTTATAGAAGTTGGGGAGGAGATGAAAACAAATAGGGCAGAGTCTCAGATCAGAGTGACTATTATTTAAGGGAAAGGGGAGATAAAGCACACACAGATAAATAGAGTACAAATTGGAATATAAGTACAGAGGAGTATAAGCAATATCACTCCTGGGAAAGCATTACAAAGCACTCCCTCACTCTACTGATGGTGGGTCAGTGGCCTCATCTCCCCATCAAGAGGACAGCACATTACTTAACTCATTTATTTAAGGACTTCGGCTCAATCCAGTCCTTTTGGAAAAAGACAGCACTCAAAAAATTGCAAGTTAAAGATTAAAAATATAATTATGCTGCACATTATTTCAGTGAGAAAGATGGCTTCAAACTATAAAATATCTCAACCCTATTCCTCAAATTTAAAGCACTAATCAACTAGTTTGCCAACAAGTATTTATTAAGGATTTTCTACATGCCAGACTCCGTCTTCAGCTCTGGGAATAGAGAAAGACAAAAACATAGTCCCTGATCTCAAGGTGGTTACATTCTAAAGAGGGAGACAATACACAAATAATTCACATATTAGAAATGTAGAATATAAATAAAAAGTATTTTAGAGGGAGGGTATTAGTGGACGGAGGGACCATCAAAGGTTTCCTTAGAAAGGTGGATTTGAACTGTCCTAAAGGAAGCCAGGGGAGCCAGGAAGTGGAGGTAAAGAGGGATATAGTATTCCAAGCTAGTAGGAATAATGGAACACATGCTACATGTGCTCTCTCTGTCTCTGTCTGTCTCTGTCTCTGTCTCTCTCTAGAGTCATATTTTTTTGCCTTTGTGCTTTCTACTAAACTTTCCTTTCTGCCTAGAGTGGTTTTTTTTTTTTGCTTTTTGGAGGGCAGTTGGGGTTAAGTGACTTGCCCAAGGTCACACGGCTAGTTTTTTGTGTTAAGTGTCTGAGGCCGGATTTGAACTCAGGTACTCCTGACTCCAGGGCCGGTGCTCTATTCACTGCGCCACCTAGCCGCCCCCTGCCTAGAGTGTTCATCCAGGTCTGTCTTAATTATGAATGTTGCTGCCCAGCAGATCTGGATCTAGTATTATGGAAGAATACTGATAACTCTGTTTCTCTTTGGACTCATCTCTCCTTTGTCACAAAAGGGAAGAATTTCATCTGCTGAATTCAGCTTAACTTTTTTCATGTGTAGTGCAATGGGGAACAGAGGTATACCTCCTGAAAACCAAGATCAATCTGAGGTGTAAGGAAATTTCCAAGATACAAAGGAGAGTCAGCATACAATAGGGCTCATTTGTATGTACACACACATATATGGAATATCAGTACAGTATAAGGAAGAGAGGGTTAGCCTTGGAATTCAGAAGACCTGATTTCAAGTGCCATTTCTCTTTTTTTTCTTTTTTTCTTTTTGGAGAGGGAAGGTAGGGCAATTGGTGTTAAGTGATTTGCCTAAGGTCGCACAGCTAGTAAGTGTTAAGTCTGAGGCTGGATTTGAACTCAGGTCCTCCTGACTCCAGGGCCAGTGCTTTATTCACTGCTCCACCTAGCTACCCCTCAAGTCCCATTTTTTACACATAATGTCTTTGTAATGTGATCCAGGCAGTTCTCCAATATTAGTTACAGGCAAACTGCTGATCTTCACAACAGAGGAAATTTTCACATCCAGAGTTCTCCAATGACAATGAAGTACTGATGTAACCAATAAAAAACTTCAACCTAGGTCTTCCTGATTCTGATGCCAGTTCTCATCATTTTTTTTTAAGTGAGCTTTTTTCTTATAAGGATTAATGAGATGGTAAAAGCTAGATAATATGCTTCTGAAAGTTTGCCTTCCTTCATGAAGTACCAGTGATAGTCTTCTTTTTGGACAAGTGTTGCCCATATCCACAGAGCGCCTACTTGTGTCTCTAATCAGAGCAAAAAGGGGTCAGTGCAGGAAAGCATTTAGACATGCATGCACGGATGATTAAGTGGGCTTCTTCAGATTAAGAGCTGAAGGAAAGGGAAGAATGGGGCTGAAAGACTTGATGATGGTAGTTGTCTAGACAAGAAAGAGGATAAAACACCTGACTCAAATGTCAAATTGAATGAAAGAACTGTATAAAGAGGAGAGAGCGCTAATTTGAGTCCAAATGTGCATTGCTTCGTAGTCCATTAAGGTACTCCTGGAAGCCGGTCTAGCACCAGATGAATGGAGACTCTTCTGCACAGATCATGGCGGCAGTGTTTCAAGGATCTATATTCCTTCTATTAAGCTGCTGCTGCAAAGAGAATAAGAACCTGTACAAAATAATCAAAAGGAACCAGTCGTAAGATTACTTTTGACTAAGTTTGCTGCTGTTAAAATATTTTCCTTACTTCTATTCACATACCATAAGCCAGTGTTTGCAGTTCACATGGAAAGAAGCTTGTGATTTTCATGTGAGTCAATTAACTTCATTTAAATTTAACAAATATTCATTAAACACTGACTTGGTATTTGCAAGGAGCAGATGATACAACGGCAGAGCCATGAATTCAAGGAGCTTACATTTTCCTAGAGGGATGAGAAATACAGACAGATAAGTTGCAAAGTAATTACAAGAGGTGGCAAGCACCAGTAACTAGGGATATGCCTCCCATTGGAAGTACCATGTGAGTTGTGCCTTGAGGGAAGGTTTGGATTATAAGAGATGAAGGTGAGGAGGAGGAAGAAGTGTATTTTAGACATGGGAATAGTCTGTCTGAAGGCATTGAGGTGGAAGACAGAATAGTATAGTATGTAAGGGGATCAGCTAGCAGGTCAGACTCCTTAGAATCACAGAATCTCAAAGAGTCACAGAAATATAAAATCACTGGTATTTGTACAACTTTTTAGAGCCTAGTGATAGATTGTATGTCTATTTTCTATAGACAAACTAGTTTAATGTTGGAGAAGCACATCAATAAAGTGGCAGCTGGGTGATGTATATTTTGGTCAGAGAAACTATCCTATTTTCTCACTAACCTTTCTTATTGGGAAACAGATCTCTTAATTTCTCCTTCTGAACATGAAGGCCATTTTTATTGGCTTAGTGTTTACATTTGAATTCTGAGAAATGATGTTTGCAATACACCTGGAGCAGATGAGAAAAAAACCCTGCCTTCTGTGCCCTCTCCCCGTTAGTAACTCTTTCATTTTTCCACTTCTCTTAACCCTACCAAGTCACTGTAGTGTGCACTTAAATGGAAACAAATGTGGGGAAATGTCTCATTATTCACATTGAGATGTTAAATAAAACTATAACATCCTAATATGCAGCGAGGTGGTACATGGGTAGAGTACTGGGTCTGGGGTCAGAGAAACCCAAGTCCAAATCTAGCTTCTGATACTCACTAGCTGTGTGACCCTGGGCAAGTCACTTGACCTCTGTTTGCCTCATTTTCCTCTTCCTTAAAATAAGGCAAATAGCATGTACACTCTCAGGGTTTGTGAGGAGCAAATGAGATAATAATTATAACACATTTAGTACAGTACCTGGCACATAGTAAATGGTATATAAATATTAGCCATAATTAGTAATAATTATTTATCATATTGCCTCCTGGATGCAAGCCCCAAAGGAAGTGAAAAGAACATAGCTAGACAATGGTTTTCTTTCTGTTTTCCTTTTGTTCATTCTGAGCTGGTCCAAGAAAGGACAAGGCAGGGGTAAGGCTTATCAGATTTTAACTTAAAAAGAGTTTTGGAAGCCAGCTCTCCACAACTTCTCATGTTAGCCTGAGCATTCTGTACTCTAACCAACTGCAAAGAAGAGGATATTGCTTAAAACTGCAATCTGTTTAAGTCTCTATTCAGAAGATTTTATAGTAGTGGCAGAGGCAGCTTGGAAGACCTGAGTTCAAATGCAACCCCAGATATTTATCTCCTCAGAAAATCACTTAACCTTGGTCTGACTTAGTTTTCCCATCTGAAAAATGGGAATAATAAAAATAGCACCTACCACTCAGGGTTGTTGTATCAAATGGAATAGTATTTGAAAAGCGCTGTGTACACTTTAAAGCATTATATAAATGCCAGTTATTATCATTAGTGTTAGAGCATGATAATATGATCCTTAAGGCTCCCTCTTCACTCCCCAGCTCCTACTACCAAAGGTATTCCTTAGATACAAATGTAAGTGATGAATATTGTGATGCTTCTAAAAACTTTAATCTTTACTCTTTACCATTTGAATTAGTAACAAAATTAATTAGTTTAAAATAATCAAGAACTCCACTTGTAAATGGTTCAGGTTTTTAATATTTTATTTTTCACAGTAGAAGAAGAGTATTTTTTAAAAACTAGAATTTGAACAAGAGCTATAATTGTGCTGGAATATTTTGGACAGAAATGATAACAGGACAGCAGCCAAACACTGTGGACTGACACATCTATTTTGACCCTGAAAGATGAACTTTCAATGAAACATTATGTTGAAACACTATCCATACCACCTTTAAAATTATTGTTAGCCCTAATTTTGTCTGATATGGGAAGTATATCACTTCTTTTTTATACTCCAAATTGGAATTATGTTGTTGGAGTTTATGTTCTTTCTTTTTTGCCTCTTCATTACTCCATTTTTACATGGGATATTTACATTCTTTTGAAGGTTGGGGTGGGTTGGATAGATTATAGTGGTCTGAGTATAGGCTGCCCCTAGATATCAAATATACTTTTAAAGTTTTCTTTGAAATGACAAAAAAATTATAGTAGAAAATGAAAAATACACCCATTATAGATAAGTCATATTACAAAGAAGTATGATCTATTTTTGAAAGTAAAATACTTAAAATCTAGGCTTGTGATTATAAACTTTATTCGAAGCAATGAAACATGCTTCGTGATTGAGTTGAATCTCATAGTTCTTTGCATCTGTTATCCATTCAGTGGTTCAAATCATCATCTATTCATGTCTTTTTATCCTTCGGGATTCTTCTCCATCCCCTTCCATGAATCCTCTACAGGGAATTCACCCAATGTATTGCTTGCCTTTCTCTGCATCTCTTGACATTGCATGCATATCTACCAATGGACTATGTGGGCTGTCCATTAGTTATCTCTTGGTTTCATTACCTCTTTCTCTAATCTTTCTGATAACATCTCTCATCTGCCTTCTCTAGTTTAATTCTTTGTTGGTGACATGCACCAACTCGCTGTTGCCCTTTAAGTGATTCACAACTTTCATTCTTCAGTGATTGGTTGTTCTACAACTTGAAGCTATACAGTACCAAGGAAAGAATATTAATATTAAAAATCTTTGTCTTAAGGAGAAGAATAGGATCATTAAAGAAACAGGCAATTTCCCAATCTACAAAACAAAGATCGAGCTCTAAGACATTTAATTTTTCAAGGTGATTGTGAAGTAGGCTCTTGTTGAAATAAATAGTTTAATTTTTCATTCATGCAGGGGAGATGGAACCTGAGAATGGATGCTATACAATTTGACAAAACAGTAAACTTCATAAATCCTTAAGGTTGTGTCATAAAAGACTATTGATTGTAAGCAAGCCTAATGCAGATAGGCGATATGGTCTACTGGTAAACAAACAAAAGATTCTTTGGAGAACTGGGTTAAAATTCTGGATTTGCTTTTTTATCCATCTGAGTTACTATATATTACTGTCATTTAGCTTCCTCATATATAAAAGGAAGGAGCTAATCTAGGCAATCTGTAAGGTCCCTTTTATCTCTAGAGAAATAAAATAGTATCTGACCTTAAGGAGTTTACATTCTACTGGGCAGGTACCCTGGGAAGTATAACACAAAACAGGAATGATGGGAGCAAAGGAGAAAACTGACCAAGCATTTTAGGAGGATTTTTGAAGGATGAGACTATTCTCCTTCCCCACTTTTGGATGGATACACCTAGTGGTGTACTTATTGCTAAATATTTAACAGCTGGATTCCATTCCTTCCACCCCCAAATTGCACACTTTTAAGTTAAATCTTCATGGTTAACATTTTCTCCATTGCTTTGTTTAGCCGAACAATAAATTAAGTCCTGATTTGTAGTGTTTGCTTGTTTCTGAGGTGAAAGTGCTCTCACTGAAAATTTAATAATTAGCTTTTGGAAGCTGGTATGAATTGGATCTAGCATGCTACTGTGTATTCCACAAAAGTTTATGAAATCTTATGTATGTATATCTATATATCTTTATACTTGCAAGTATGTATAAAAACTTATTTATTTCATGTACTGTAGAGAAGAAAGATCAGGCTCCTCTTCTCATTTAAAATAAACTAGGTTGTATAAAGAACATTGAGACCTCATGGTCTTAACCTTTGTACCACACCTTATCGAAATGTACTGTCCTTCATCTGCAAAATCAATGCTTGGTGTTCTGTATTTTATTCAGTGGGCAATACATTTGTCCCATCCCACACAGATTTTCTTGTTATGCTGCACTTGTGAACAATAGCACAAAGTTTTGTGATATCTACCTTGGTCTGAGGGTCTGTGGTCTGCAGCCATGAAACTAAGCAAAATTACCCAGTTTATTTGGGGACTGAGTCAACAGCCTCAGCATTAAGACCATCCCTTGTCCTACTGACCTAACCAGCTACAGGTGAAAGGGCCATGATTCACATAAAGCACACATCATGTGCGTATATGTATATGTATATGTATATGTATATGTATATGTATATGTATATGTATATGTATATGTATATGTATATGTATATGTATATGTATACATATGTATCTTTTTACCTTTTCCATAACTCAGAGTAACTAAAGCACTGCTGAAGGTAAGTTCTTGGAAAGGAAGTGCAGCGGAAAGGGCCCCTAGATTCTAGGAGCTAAGAAGCCCTGACCTCCCTGGCTCACTCAGTGCAGTCTTATGTGCCCATCAGAAAGTTATTCCCTTCACCTCAGTTTCTCCATCTGCATGTGAGAATCAAACATTCTCTAGATAGATAGAGAAAATGAGATATTCTATGTGAAAGCTAAGCTTGGAAAGCTCCTAATAAATATTTTAATATGCAGGAGATCAACCATTTGGTACTTAACCTTAGCACTAACATTTCCATCAGAGTCTTGTGATAATTAATATCTTTCTTGAAGTAAGTTCACTATAAAGTCCCAAAGCTTCCTTTTACTTATAACCAGAACTATCCATGTCCTTTCTTGACTAATGAATATAAAGTAAAATATCCCATCAATAGTTCTAGTCCGTTTATAGACATGGAACAATGAACAAAGAGAAAGCAAATCTATCATAAAGAAATGTTGTGACAAGTCCTCAAAATGAGCCTAAATGGAGAAGAAGAGGTACTTACAACCAATAGTAAAGTAAGCAGCATCAATTTCAACAAATAAGAAAGTGACCTTTTTCTCCTCCCCTCCCCCTTTAAAATTTAGGTTCAAAGGTAGAAAAAAAAAAGTAGTGAAAAGAAAGAGAATGATGCTTGGGTTTCTGAGTAGCTCTTTTGAGATTTAGAGCAAGCAAACAAACAAAATTCTGCGTCACTTTGTCTTCTGCCTAAGATTTTCAAACCACAGGCTGTCTCTAAATGTACATGAAGGCTGTCATGGAGGCATGTCATTTTTCCATTGGGGAATGTAATAGATACGCACCATCCCGCTCCATCTGAAGTGCTAGGAATGAGGGTGGCAAAGGTATCAATGCTTTCTAGGTCAAGGTCCAAGCTGTCAGAGCACAAATGAAGAAGGCAAATTCACAGTGACCTTTAATGCTAACTGACTGCTGCAAAATCATGAATAGAAGGAATACTTCTGTGAAAAAAAATATTGTTGGGGATATGTAGCAACGAAAATTATTCAATCTGTCTTCTTCATCTACTGCTGTCTTTGTTTCTTTTTCTGCAATCTCCCTTTTCATTTTTCTTCTTGGCCTCCACTAAACTTAAAAACTTGCTACTTGCTCTGTTTCCTATCCCCTTCTGCCAAGTGGGAAACCCTATCTTCTCCTCCCTTCCCCTTTTCTGGCATCATCAGCTTTTCCCTCTTCCCAGCATCTCCTCCTCCATTCCTCCTTCTTTAAATCTGTCTAGGTGCTCCCATTTCTGAAGAAGCTAACGCTTGACCACTACTCTTTCAAACTTTTTAATTTTTATCTCTTTTCTTACAGAGACACAATCCCTTGACTCTGTTGCTTAGAGCTGACTCAAATTACTCGTTATTAATTTTTCCCTTGATATTTGGTTTTTATCTTGACCACTTAAGCAAAACTCTTCTCAGTAATGAGGGTATCCCTCCTGGTCATATTCAAAGACCTTTTTTCAGATATCATCTTACTGGATACTTTGTCTGCCTCCAACATTCTTAATGATTTTTTCTGCTTCCTCACTCTTCCTAGACTTAGCTTCAGATTTACCACAATCTCAGTCCCCATCTTAAAAAAATATTGATGCTCTTTTTTAACGTCACTGCAATTTTTGTATGCCAACCCACCACCTATTTTCACCAGCACCACCCAGGAGAAAATTATCTTTGATGAGCATTTAAGCCAGGGGTTCTCAACCTTCCTAATGCCATAACCCTTGAATATTTGTATGTGGGCATATCTGCATGTGGGTACACCCTCCTGGAGACGGACAGAGGAACAGTGTCTTAGGTGACCCCTGTGAAAGGGTCGTTCGACTCCCAAAGGGGTCGCAATCCATAGGTTGAGAGCTGCTGATAAGCAAAATGAATTAACACACTAGCCACTGTCTGAAAACATGTCTCTCATTCTGTACCTGTAGTCCACTACAACCACCACAATAGCTAGAGGAGGGGGTTATAAGTTTTTCATAATTCACTGAGATCACAGTTAGCCCTTGCATTGATGAGCTGGTTGTTGTCTTCTCCAATGCAGAAGCTTTCCTTGATGCTAGCCAGTTCTACTCACTGCACCCAGGACTCCTGGATCTCTAAAATTAATGCTTCACATCCAAATCTACAAGTCTACCTTGTGTCTAACATTCGTTCACCTACTTAGCAAGAAAGGCAGAAAAGGGTCTAAGCACAAAATCAACCAGTTGAGTTCATGCTTCATGTGGGAGTAGTGGCAGGTTGGGGGAGTAAAGCACAATCCATTCCTCGCGGACAGTCTAAGGACAGAATATACTACTTCCCACATGGGAGAAAGGAAGCAAAAGGCTGATCCAGAAGGTGTTTCTTCTTTTAACTGACACGTATAACTCCCTTCCCTCACAACTGGGTGGGTGGAGTACCAAGATATCACTCAGGATTTTTTTTTGTTATGGCAAAACTCCAAATTCTTTCAACAGTGTGTTGCTGCATGGCCAGAACCAGACAGGAAGTTTGTTATCTTTGACATGCCCAAATGCTGAGACACCCATGTGGTCCACAGGAAGTATATGATGAATATGCATGCTGTCTATAATCCACATTACAATTCAAATGGCCCATTACATTCATTATAATCTTCCCATAAGGTGAAGGCCCTTTATTAGATTGCTCAACAGATATTCTGCCTTTGCCTATGACTTAAGCTGTCCGTACAACTCAGTACTTTTCACAAGGAGTTACAAGTGTCTCGATCTCCAGTCTAATCATGACAGGCCTTTCTTTATGTTAGTTTTATGTTTTGTTTTGTTTTGGTTTTTTTTTGGCTTTCTTTAGTTCTTTGCCTGTAGGTTGATCCTTTAGATCTCAAATTTTCTTCTGAGAAGCATGCTCAAGAAAAACTCTTTTTCTCTTTGCCTCATGCATGAACTCCAAGCTCAGGAACTGTCCTTTCAAGAAGTAATTGCCATGTCTGGAAAGAGCCATTTCTTAGAATGTCCAGTTTTGGGGGAACATAGGGCAAACAGTGGGTAGTGTACCTGCCTCGGAGTCAAGAGGAGCTAAGTTCAAATCCAGTATCAGACACTTGACATCTACTAGCTGTGTGACCCTAGGCAAGTCACTTAACCCTGTTTGCCTCAGTTTCTCATGGCAAACTACTCCAGTACCTTTGCCAAAGAAAACTCCAAATAGGGTCACAAAGAGTTGGCCTGACTCAATAACAGAAAGAATTCTTGAAATGATTCAACAACAAAAACACCAAAAATAATACCTATAGCACTTCAAGCTTTGCTAATCATTTTACACACACTATTTTCTTTAATCCTCATGAAAATACCTAACTGTGATGTAGGTGTTATTTTAACCATCATCTACAAAAATGTTACCAAGGCTGAGAGAGATGAAGGTATTTGCTCATGATCACATACAGTTCATGTCAAAGACAGGATTTGAACCCAGTTCTTACTGACTACAAGTCTATATTCCAGTTACCACACATGCTGATTATGGTAGATTAGAAAGCATATATTATCTAGCTACCTAATTTCTTCAAATATTCTATTATTTCATTATTGAGAATATTCTTTCCATGAATATGGACCCCACTTTCTCCACATTTTAGTGGATGATCTTCTTGAGTGGTTTTAAAAAAAATTACCACTCAGTGGGAAGCCTTCTAAACATCATTCTCTCCGAACTTACCTCTTTTCATCCTTGAATGAAGAGTTAGTCCATGGGTTTTCACTCAAAGGCTTTCAGCTTGATATAACCTGCTTCTCAGCTTGTACTTTGCTAACAAATACTTTGAGAATTTAAGGTTGTCTACATGCTGTGATCACTCATCACCAATAGATTGTAGCCAAAGTAACATAGAGATATTTATCCTTGAGTTGCTTATAAAAGAGCTAGAGAGGTAACTTCCTAATCTGAAACTAAAGAGGACTGGATTAAATCAAACGTTCTTAATATTTTTTGTGTCATGCACCTCTTGGACAATCTGATGAAGCCTATAGACCCTTCTCAGAATTTATCAGAAATTATATACACATATAATGTGTATATATATATATGTGTATATGTGCATGTACATGTATATACAGATACACACATATGTATACACACATATGTATATATGTTGCATAACACATTTTAAAAGGAAATAAATTATATTGGAATATAGTTATGAAATACTTTTAAAAATCACAGACCCCAGATTAAGAACCCTCAGATTAGCTGATGTTTAAAATCCCTTTCATTTCTATTAATTTATATAATAAGGAATTCTAAAAATTAAATAACAAAAGAATGTACCAGATAATGAGTGCTATGCATTTGACTATATATTTATTAATTTCAGTTGTTCTTTTATTTTTAGCTATGTGCCATCCAGATGGGTCCTGTGTTCTACTTCAATTATATTATACATTCCTCAAGGCAGGGCTTGTTTTGCTGTTTTTTTGCATCCCAAGTTCTTAGCACAGTGTCTGACACATTGTAAGTGTTTAATAAATGCTTATTGACTTTAATTACTTTTTCTATAATATCTAGCACATTACTCAACATTCATGGAATATCCAAGAAATGGTAGCTGAGTAGATGACACTAGGAAATAGCAGAAAAAGATGAAATTATTGCTAATGATAAGATCTTAGATTGAATAGACCAATATTTACTGGACTTGTATTAAGCCATACTTCTATTTTAGCATCAAAGAATTGGGTAAAAATACTTAGTCACTTTACTAATGCTAACAATGTCAGTATAAAATAAAACTTTTGATCCAGAAGGATTGTAAATGGCTTCGATTATAAAACGTCCTTGAATAACTAAGATTGCTCTGAATCCATTTTTGGAAGCTCAGTACATATTGATTAATTTGGGTGAGTCTATGAGCAGTGGGATGTGTGTTTGTGATGGGTGCAAAAAGGGTCACTGAGAATATATGTTATAGGAAAAGGGCAACAAGAGACCCCAGTGTTGATTATACATCTAACTGAACCTGAACAAAAAAGCATGCCACATGTAGAAAAGCCTACCCTGGAGAGAGAGGGAGAGTAATGGCCAAAGCACCCAGAGAGCAAAGAAAGGAGTTAAACAATTTTGGACCCAATAAGATCAAAATTCTCCTAGGAGGAAACATCCAGTGTGACTGACTTAATGCCATTAATGTTAGTGAAGAGCAATGTAGCACTAACTTTAAGGTACAAAAGTGTGAATTATGGAGCAGGCACTGAACTTGGTTTGTGATGTTATAGATATTATCTGAGCCTTTGGTAGTATCTCTGTTGAGCTATAAGTTATTCAGTTATTCAGATTGGATATTTATAAATGAAAGCTGTCCCCCTTTTGCTAGTGGCTTGTGTCCAACCCCTTCTACTCACTTTGCTTCTACTTGCTGAACCTGAAACTGGGTAGCAAGAAAGAGCCAGGATGGAGCACGATGCACATTGCTTTGCATGATGAAATGAATTATACTAGCATTGTATTTGTACCATCTGCCTTCCTTTACAGTAAAACTATAGTATTAAAAAACTTTCTATTGTAATTTAAATTGCTTATTAATATGATTTCAAAGGTGACTTTTGAGTCACCTTTAATAACAGCTGCATTTTGAAGTATCTAGAGTTAGTCCAGTGCTTTCTAGCCTGGATCATTCTCCCCTCTGAGAATTCATATGTCATTATCTTGGATATTAAGGACTCACATGTCCAATATGAGTTTTTCTGTGTTTATATGTTGAAAAAAATGTTGACAGATAATGGAACTAGGTATCCAAACTAACCACCTGAATTATTTTCTTTAGTGTTTATGAATATGAAACCACTTGAAGAGAAAATTATATGGTGGGGTTCAAAGTAAAGTCATTAGAGATAATCATGGGACCAAGGTTTCCAAAGTAGTCACTTGAACTATTAAAAAGAAAATATGTGAATATAACACTTTAAGAGAAAATTATATCTTTGGACCATATAGGTTTTTTTTTGTTTGTTTTATTTTGGTGGGGGGAAGGCAAGGCAATTGAGGTTGAGTGACTTTCCCGAGATCACACGGGTAATAAGTATGTCAAGTGTCTAAAGCCTGACTTGAACTCAGGCCCTCTTGACTTCAGGGCCAGCTCTCTATTCACTGTACCACCTAGCTGCCCCTTGGACCATATAGTTTTAAATTACACTTTGGCCATTTTCTATAGTGAGTCTACATGAATGCAGTAGAAAATGAAAGTGGTTTGCCCAACCATAGACCGCTAGTAGATGACAGACTTGGGACTTGAACCTAGGGCTTTTTACTCAGTTCAGTGCTCTTTGCACTATACCATTCATCTTCAATTATTTTAATTATACTGCAATGAGTCTAATTACTGGAGTAAACATTGAAAAAATTTAGAAGCTATGGTGTTTATGTTTATTTTGCTGCCTTTGTTTATAGAGTTTAATTGAGTCGGTTACATCTTTTAATATGATATATTAGATCTATCCTTCTTTTGTGATATATCCTTGAAAATTATAATACACTGATTAGAAAAAATGAGAAACCTCAGCAAATTCTGATGCCTCATCTTAAGATGAAGGGGAACCTTGGTTCTTGAAATCTTTGCTAAAGGAACCCAAACTAGCAGGTCCTATAACGCTGGAAAGATTTAGACTATGAATCAAGCAACAACCAATATTTACCATCTGAAAACCAGACTAAGAATTAGCTGCTGCTAGGTGATGAATTATTTTGGTTACAATAGTTCTTGAAAATCCTGTACTATGGTGAGGAGGAGTATGCATTAATAAGTATTAGAGTATTTGTCTGTACATAGACACTAAATATATTAGGCATTCCAAAAGGAAAAGATTTATAGATGACATTAATATGAAAAAGAAAGAAAAAAAAATAGAGAAAGGTGGAAAGAAGGAAGGAATAACAAAAGAAAGCTGTAGAGAATGAAAGAAGAAAGAGAAGAAGGAAAGAAAGGAAGAAGGAATAAAGTAAGAAAGAGAAAAAAAGAAAAAAGAAAAATTCCTGGAGAAAATATTAGTAGCTACTGACTCATGTCTTTATTTTTCATCTCTATAAAATCTTAATGAGAATAGTTTATCCATGCATGTATCAAGGCTATCCTTAATGAAAATATGAGTATGCAACAGTTCAGCTTATTCAGCTGATTTTTAATAGCAGATCACATCTTCAATAGTCACACAATCGATAGAGAGAAGTAGAGAAAAGGACATTCCACTTTTATCTATAACGGGTTGATTTTTAAAAAGCATTTCATTGGAAGATCACAATGAACCAAAGAATCTATTCCATTATATTTCCCAGGTATAATCATTCAAGATTCTTGGGTAGACACAATCAAAGAGATAATTTTGTTTAATATACATTTGATTATAATATTGAAGGTGAAATAAAATGTGGGGCTAGGTGGTGAACTGGTCATGTAGCAATAATGAGGAAAAATAGATAAGTTTTCTGAATATTCCACTGACATCCCTAAAATATCAAGACCTACAGGAAGACTTACAGTTCATTACATAGTTCTTCAGTGGAAGATATATGGAAAGACTTGGAAATAATTGAACTAGCAAAAACCTGAGAAGATTTGTGTGAACTGATTTTAAGTGAAGAGAGTAGAACCAGAACAATTCATACACTAGAAATAATACTTGAAGATAATAAACTTTGAAAGATTTAAGATTAATACCAATGATCAACCATAATTCCAAAGGACTCATGATTAAACATGCTATCCACCTCCAGGGAGAGCTAGCGGACTCAGGGTAGTGATTGAAACTTTCTTCCCTTTTCTTTTGCTTTTTTGGATATGGCTAATGTGAGAACTTGTTTTTACAAGACTATACATATTTGCAATGGGTTTTGTTTTCCTTGCCTTCTCAGTGGGGGGAGGGAAAGAAGGAAGAAAGGAAGAAAATAATTCAGACCTGAGAATAAAACAAAATTAAATTTAAAAAAGAGTTGAACCTAGGGGATAAGGTGTGAATATATTGCCATATATAATACAAAAGGGAATGATCAGTAAGATCAGAGATCCATTTAAGAAAGGAGGATAAAGGAGCAACTAGATGGTGAAGCGAATTGAATGCTGGCCCTGAAGTGAGGAGGACCTGAGTTCGAATCTAGCCTCAGACACTTGATACACTTAATAGCTGTGTGACCTTAGGCAAGTCATTTAACCACAATTGCCTTGCATTGCCCCCTCAAAAAAAGAGGATAAAGTTGTTTTGTTTTTTATTTATTCACATTTCCTTCATAAACATATATCAAATATTTTTCTTTCAATTTTTAATATCATCCTTTTTGCCCTTGTAACATGTAAGCATTCTGTAACAAATATAGATATGGCCATGGCTGATGTGCAATACAATTTTGCAATTTGTTGACCTGGCTGTTTTTCAGTTGTTTTTGTTGATCAGTCACTTTCATTTGTGTCCAAGTCTTTGTGATCCCATTTGGGGTTTTCTTGGGAAGGATACTAGAATGGTTTGCTATTTCCTTCTCCAGATCATTTTGCAAATGAGAAAAGTGAGGCAAACAGGGTTCAGTGACTTGCCCAGGGTTGCATAACTACTAAGCTACTAGGGCAACATTTGAATTCAGGAAGAGGAGTCTTCTTGGCTCCATGCCTTAGACTCTATCCATTATGCCATCTAGCTGTCCTGCTTTATTTTGTAGATTAGTGCATAGTTTGCTAATGTTTTTGAAAGAGTACATACTAAGGTGAGTAATGCCAAGATGGTGGATTAGAAGCAGCAATCCAGACAAACTCTCCCAATGTTTCCCTCCAAACAAATTTAAAACAATGCCTCAAATCAAATTTTGGAGTAGCAGAGTCAACAAAAGGTCAAGGTAATATATTTTTCCAGCCTAAGACTCTTTAGGACATCAGAAGAAGAGGTCTGTGACACCAGGATGGGAGCCAGCTGAGAGAGAATGCTGTGGGAACATCATCAGTGGGTCTTGGATGTAGAAAAAACTACAACCAAAGCCTTAAAGAAAAGTACTAATGGGATACAAGTCCAGCAAGAATTCATGGAAGAGTTAAATAAAGAGGTAAGAGTGGTGGAGGAAAAATGGGGGGAAAATGAGAGTGATGCTAGAAAATCAAGAAAAGAGAACTTGGTAAAAGAGGAACAAAAAAAAACTACTGAAGAAAACAGTACCTTATAAAACAGAATTGGCCTAATGATAAAAGAGGAACAAAAATTTACTGAAGAACTCCTTAAAAAGCAGCATAGGTTAAATAATGAAAAGCTCATTGAAGAAAATAATTCCTTAAAATTTAGAATTGAACAAGTGAAAGTTAATGATTCCATCAAACACCCAGAAAAAATTTTAAAAAAATCAAAAAAAATGAAAAAAACTGACTTGGAAAATAAATTGAGGGGAGAGACTTCAAGAATTATTGGACTACCTGAAAGTCATGATCATAAAAAGAGCCTAGACTTCAAATTTCAAGAAATTAAATAGGAAATCTGCCTTTTATCCAAGAATCACACTTTAAAATAGAAACCAAAAGAATCCACTGATCATTTGCTGAAAGACATTTCCCCCAGGAATATTATAGCCAAATTCCAGAGGTAGAATGGGGGAAATTATTTCACTTAAAGAAATATACAAGGAAGAGCTTTTACAGTAGAGGAGGAAATGGGGACAATGGAAGGCAATGTTTGAACCTCAGTCTTATTGGAATTTTTTCAAAGAGGGAAGAATACAAATACACATTCAATTAGGTGTAGAAATCTATCTTACCCAACAGGTTAATAGGAGGGGAAACGGATAAGGGAAGGAGTAGAGGTGATACTAAAAGAAAGGGCAGATTAAGAGAGGCAGTGATCAGAAGCAAAACAGACTTTTTAGGGGGGACAGGATGAAAACAAAGAGAAGAATAAACAGAAGAAAACAGGATTGAGGGAAATACACTGTGTTAATAATCATATCTATGAATGTGAACGGTGATGAGTACACCCATAAAATGGAAGCAGACAGTAGAATAGGTTAGAAACCAGAATCCAACAATTTGTTGTTTATAACAGACACATTTTTAAAAAAAGACACACGTACACAGTTAAAATAAGGCGATGGAGTAGAATCTATTATGCTTCAGCTGAAATAAAAGAGGAAGGGAGTAGCAATTATCTCATGCAAAGTAAAAGCAAAACTATACCTAACTAAAAGAGATAACCAAAGAAACTATATTTTGCTAATAGGTGCCACAGACAACAAAATAATATATTTTTAACAGCATGTTTCTCTGATAAAAGCTTCATTTTTCAAATATATGAGTCAAATTTATAAAAATAAAAGTCACTCCCCAATAAATAAATTATCAAGGGATATGAACAGGTAGTTTTTAGAAAAACAAATCAAAACTATCTCTAGTCACATGAAAAAAAATGCTCTAAATCACTATTGATTGGAGATGAACAAATTAAAACAGCTCTGAGGTACCGCCTTGCACCTATTGGAAATGACAAATGCTAGAAGAGATGAGGGAAAATAATTACACTAATGAACTGTTGTTAGAGCTGTGAACTTGTCCAACCATTCTTCAAAACAACTTGGAACTACACCTAAAAGTCTATATAAAATTGTGCCATAGCCTTTGACCCAGTAATACCACTACTAGGTCTCTACCCCAAAGAGGTCAAATGAAAAGGAAAAAGACCTATATATAAAACAATATTTACAGCAACTTTTTCTAGTGGTAAAGAATTAAAAACTAAGGGAATGCCCATCAATTAGGGAATAACCCATCAAGTTGTAGTATGTAATTGTGGTATTGACATGATGACAGGGATGTTTTCATTAAAAAAAATTGGGAAGACCTATGCAAACTGAGGCAAAGTAAAGTAAACAGAATCAGGAGATCACTGTATACATTAACAGCAATATTGTAATGATGATCAACTGTGAAAAGATTTAGCTTCTCTGATCAAAACAATGATCCAAGAAAGTTCCAAAGGAGTCACTATGAAAAATGCTATCCACATCCAGAGAAAGAACTGAGCTCTGAGTGCAAATTGAAGTACAGTTGTCCTACTTCCCTTCCATTCCCTTCTCTTCTCCCTTCCCATCTCCTTTCCCTTCTTCCCTCTTTCTCCCTTCCCTTCTCTTTTCCCTTTTCCCTTCCCTTCCTTTCTATCCAAATCAAGTACCCTGGTAGCAGCTGTTAACAAAGAGGCAGAGGCAATGCAGCTAGCCATGGAGACATAGACCCAGGATTGTATATGTAGAACTAAAAGGGAACTTTGAAATGTGTAATCGTGTTGCTGGGGAAGGGTAGTGATCCTTCTACCTGCTACTGATAGGGTCTTCTTATGGTCTCCAGGTCCCTTTGTGACTCCCAGGCATTTGTGCTTTTATTGCAGAGACCGTAGGGAACTCAAAGCCTGCCAGCTGAGATAAGTGGTAGGTATTTAGTCTACTAACGTTTATTAATCCCCTACTATGTGTTAGACACTTACAGGATGAAATGAAAAGTGAAAACAGTCCCTGCTCACAAGAAGCTCACAGTCTAATGGGAGAGACAGCATGCCAACAGCTACATACAAACAAGACACATATGGAATCAGTTAATCACAGTCTCAGTGAGAAGTTGAAAAGGACTAGGAAAGGCTTGGTATAGAAAGTGTGACTTTAGTGAAGATTTGAAGGAAGCCTGGTACAAGATCAAAACTGATTATTAGTTTTTCATCATTGTTGACCAGTACTGGTCTCGGGACTTGGACACCCCGGCACAGAGGATAGCTTCTTTTGGACTATTCTTATGGAGAATCCCACATACATGCTAGGGTCACTCCAAACTTAAAAGTTCTCATTTTCTCAGCATTAACACATAATAACACACAAGCCAACCCACCAAAACACTTTCTTGCACACATGGAATTGATTTCCATTCATTCCTCTAATACAGGGGCTCTTAGCCTGCGGTTCGTGAACTTAAAACAAAAATAATTTGATAATTGTATTTCAATGTCATTGGTTTCCTTTGTAATCCTATGTATTTTATTACATGTATTTAAAAACATTGTCTTGAGAAATAATCCATAGGTTTCATGAGACTGCCAAAAGAAAGGTTAAGAACCCTTGTCCTAGTAGGATGTTCTTGAATACAGTATAAGCACTGTCCTGTTTGGGCACCTAATAAAAGCTTTTTGAAATTGAACTGAGCTGACCCTCTATTTCCTTCTCATTCACACTATTTTTCTGCACACTGACTCAACTCTCCTGAATCACTGTTTTTCTCCAAAACACTTGTCTGGAAGCTCTTTCTACACACCCACAGGCTAGTTTCTATTACACTTCTTACAAATACCAGCAATGGTAAGACACCCCGACATGTCTTAAATAAGCCCAGGGACTAATTGGCAGCTATGAGTAGCTACGTGCCCTTACCACCTACTCACAACTGTTCCTCTGCTGGGATTCTTAGACTAGCCTTAGAGGAGTAAGAAGTAACAACCAATTAGTGGCATATTTGAGATTAGTCCTCACAGATCTACAGATGTAAAGAAAGCAACAATCAGAGATATAGGAAAAAGATGGTATTGTGCCAAAGAAGAATGTAAGTTCCTGGAGGGCAGGTACTGTTTGACTCAGTAGATGGAGCACTGGGCTCAGAGTCAGCAAGAGCTGAATTAAAATCCCACCTCAGATGCTTAAGTATCTGTGAGCCTGGGCAAGTCATTGAGCCTCTGTCTGCCTCAGTTTCCTGAACTATCAAGCAGGGATGATCATTATAGCACCTACCTCACAGAGTTGTTGTGAGGATCAAATTCAAAGGTGTTTGTGAAGTGCCTAGCACATAAATAGTAGGTGCTAAATAAATGCTTATTCTCTTTCCTTTGTGTTTCTATCTTTAGCATATCACACCTTGCATACAGCAATAAATACTTATTAATTGATTTGACTTGTTAAGATGTAGACAGTCTCCTTTATCTGCTCCAGGCCTAGAGTCACTGGTATCATGAGAAGCCTTAGGAGCCCACTCAAGTTTGTGAAGTGATTGGGGAAGGGTGGACATACTTGTTTCTTCAAACTGTAGGACATGTGTTCAACTTACTCCTTTCCCTTTGTGCACAAGGGCACAACAATGTGTATGTTATGAAATCATGGAGGATGGCAGGATCATTGATTTGGAGCTGTAAGGGACCTTAGAGATCATCAAATTCATCCTATTCATTATATAGATTAGAAAACTGAGGCTCAGAGAGTTTAAGTGACTTACCTAGGGTCACACAGCTAGTCAGTACCTGAGGTATTAGGACACAGGTCTAACTGCCCCCTCCACTACATGAGGGGTATTGAACTGGTAGCTCACAGAGCCTGCAAATACTCCCCACTGTTGCTGGAACCAGAAGAAAAGGTAACTGGGAAATATTTAACAAAATAGATAAAAATACAAGAAAATGGGAAAAGTGTATTTTAAAACTAAGTCAATATGTAGTCATTGGGGATCCTTATGTATGGTTTAGTGGGCCCTATTACTATTTGAGTTTAATAGCATTGAACTATACCATCCTGCTTAGCGCTGCTGGCTAATGACTTTAAATGTTGTAAGCTTAAATTTATTCACCACCATGTAGCTTAATTGTTGTCTTTCAGTCATTTTTCAGTTGTGTCCAAATCTTTGTGACCTTATTTGGGGTTTTCTTAGCAAACATACTGGAGTGGCTTGCCATTTCCTCCTCTGGCTCATTCTACAGTTGAGGAAACTGAGGCAAACAGGGTTAAGTGACTTGCCCATAGTCATGTAGCTGATAAGTGTCTGAGGCTAGATTTGAACTTAGGAAAATATGTCTTCTTGACTTCAGGCTCAATGCTCCATCCACCATGGGACCTAGTTGCCCCCCGTGCAACTTAGCAGCCATCTCCCAAACCAGTTTATAGGTATCCTCTGCTACTTTGGGCCATTAGCATCCTACTTGTGGCACCTTATGTTAGGGTGGAAGAACAGGCATTTCTTATGTCCTCTTATCCAGAATAATACTCCAGGTCCTTTTGGATTCCACTGTCATCAGCGGTCCTTTTTCAAATGAATATTACTACATGTTATCTTGAGCTGATTCCTACTCTGTACCATACCTGGTATACATCTTTGGATATTTAATGGTGTTTAGCGGGCCAGGGCAAAGCACTGGAGCATTCAGTTTGATGGCCTTAGGATGACTAGCCACTATTTCCACTGGGCTTATAAAAATGAATTCCATGGGTTATTTCAGTTCATCAGTAGCTGTGAACTGTCCTTGAAACACTGAAGATTTTAATTGTTTGAAATGCCCATCTAAAGCTGATGCTATGAAAAAGTGAGTTTATTTTTATTTTTTTGCCTTTCCTGTGCAAGCAACATTTTTTATGGACTAAAAAAAAATTCCACAGCATTGTCATAAGTGCTGTGTTCCACTTTATGAACCCTGAAGTAATGGATTTGCAAGAGGTATATGCAGAAGTCTGTTATTGACTGTGAAGACATTCTGTACCGGTTGACTGTGAACTGAAGTATCATTTTCCCTCTCATCCTGGCACCTGGATAATATTAAATTTGAACCTTTGATTTGATTGATACATCTCAGCAGCAGGACATTTAGACATTTATGTCATAAAACCAAAATGAAATATTTTATATCACTGAACACAGCAGTGTAGGGCACAGTAGTTAAAATCAAATGAAGTTAGCATCAATTCTGTAGATATGGGGAAAAAAATCACGCAAAACCCCACCACAAAGAATACCCTGTTGTTTTTGTTTTAAAACGACATTTAATAGACTCATTGGGAAGTTCTCCCAAGGAAATAGAGCTGATGGGTTCAAATGTACAAAGCAGGAGACCTATTCCTATATGCAAAACAGGCATACGCAGGTGCAAGAAAGGTAATTGCTAGTGCAAAATACACCATTACCTGTTTTGCATGCACAACTGTGTAACATGTGAGGGCAACTAGCTGATTTTGTTTCCGTCTGAATCATTTTATTCCCAGATTGGTTGCTTTGGAGAATGGACTCCTATGCTTCTTGGATCCTGCGCATGCAAAGACATTTTAAAGTCTAGAAGACAATGGAAGCCTTGCGACCCCTTGGTAGGATGGATTCAGCATATACCTTTATTTGTTAAAACAAACAAACAAGCAAACACACCCAGGCTATTTGGGACTTTAATTTTTTCCCCACCCCTTTTAACCATTTTTGTTGTCACAGAGGGCCCTTTACTTCATTAGTACATTGAAATCAGCTGAATCCAGGAAGCAACTTGCTTGCCTATTAGTTTGACCAAAGGCCTATCACAACCATGTATTACCCACTGTCTTGGGAACAATTAAGACATGTCATCCCCACAAAACAGTTTTTAAGTGGGCAAAGCATATTTAATGGTAGAGTTTGTGGCACCCGAAATGGAAATATCATGAAAACTATGGGGAATACGTACTTACAGTAACACAGAACAAGTTCCTAATAACTCACATATAGACTCTGGGGGATATGGTATCTAGTGTGTACACTCTAAATGTTGCTAATGAAATGTTTACAATCTATGGAGCCATAAGGAAAAGAGTATAATCGGTGGCCAGCTAAAGGGCACCCGTTAACTGCAATAAGGCAAATTTAATATGTACATAATTATTGATCTCTTTAGCAAAAAGTCTTTATGAATAATATTCATGCCATAGTGTTAGAAGCAAAACTATCCAGGGAGTTAGGCATCAACAGCTGAACAATTGATAGATTTAGACAGGTTGGACAATGTCAGTCTAAAAGCATCTAATCAATATGGACAAATGTGTCAGAAAGGTGATTTGAGAAATGACTTTATAATAAGAAAAAGACCAGATTCAGGATTCCTTTTCCTTCTTTAATATGAAACACATATGTTTCCCAAACAAGTGGTTAAAAAATCATTTCAAGTGCTCATGGAAGGTCAAGCCAAGTTAAATTAAAACATAGCACGTGTCCAGTGTGGCCCTCCTGCCCTGTGCATTGCATAATATCTGGATTACTTTAGACTTGAGTGTTAAACACAGTATAGCATATGCATGTCACCATTAATGTGTTTGGCAACACTGAAACTTGGGTGTTGTGCCCACTTATTGTCTTTGACAGCTCCAGACAGTCTGAAAACCCTGGATGCTTGGTTCTGAGAAGTTCAAACTTCTCCCGAGTTTTACCCTATTCCTACCACTAGTTATGTGGGAAAAAAAATCCAAGCACTTCAGCTCTCCTTTACTGGCAGAGACAGTGACTAAATAATGTGGATTTCAGCTTTTAGAAACAATTAGTAAGGAGCATCAAAATAAACAATTAATGTAGAGACATGGAGGCAAAGATCATACAGATAGTTTATCTGTAAAGCATACTGAGGAATCAATCACATAAAAGGGCATTGAAGATGCATTAGTTTGGTCTGTCCATGAGTCCTCCACTGAAGTCTTATTCTGATGCTTTGGAGGGGCTTAGAGGTGAGCATGAGTCCTCAAAGGTCAAGGCAGCAAAGTGTGAGGTCTGGCAGGTTTTACCAAACTGGCAAAATGTCATGACTGGGTCTGGTCATAGATTGTGTATCTGTTGGGAAAGAAATGGCCTTGCCAAGTATGGAGATGCTCATTTCTAGGCTGACCACAAGAGAATGAAATATTTAACTACAGAAGCATTTTCACTGATAAAATGACCAGTCCTTGGAATATGGAAATATTAAAGTCAGGCTTGTGCCTGGTCAGCTTTGTTGGTGAGAGCAAGAAGCAACTGAGTCCCAGGTCCCAGGTTTA
Source organism: Pseudocheirus occidentalis (assembly GCA_028646575.1). Taxonomy (NCBI): domain Eukaryota; kingdom Metazoa; phylum Chordata; class Mammalia; order Diprotodontia; family Pseudocheiridae; genus Pseudocheirus; species Pseudocheirus occidentalis. Next base: position 238,917,298 of record CM053595.1, read on the forward strand.
ATCCCAAGGCTTCATTCAATTTCATGACCAAAGACCATCCCACCCTGTCTCTTGCAAATTCATGCTCTTGGTCGTGTGGTTGAAGTTAGCTTAGAGTGTGAATTATATTCTGCTCCTGATTATCATTACTAGGAAATCTATTTAAAGCATAGTTCTCTTCCAACCCCCACCAACCTATCCCCAGGTCCAAGGGAAAACTAATGGCTCCGACATGAAATAAGCTGTGAACTCCGCTCCTAGGCCCCAAGTAACTCTAAAGAAAAAGCCAAAAATCTTTTTGAAAAGAATGCTGCCCCCAATTTTATACTTATCTGACATGGATGTGACTGTAGTCAAGAAAGATTATGAAGGATAAGCCAAAAGGCTGCTAGAATTAATGGAAAACTCCTAACTTTAATAGAGTTTTAAAGGTGACTCTCTCATCACCCATGGAGCAAAGCAATGGGGTAGTTTGGACACTAAAATCAGGTTATTTTGTGAGTTGCCTAATAAATGAATGAGGAATGAGGGGCAGAGACCTAGGGAATTTAACTTTTACAGTGGCACAGAAAGCAAGCAGCTGGAGAAGGGAGGGAAATGCTTGACCTCCTAGTCAGTTAAGCCTTAGTGTAAATGCATCCTGGGAGCTATGACTATGCCAGTCACACCTGGTGTTTGTTTTTATTTTTTATCTTTTTACCAGTTCACAATCTTTATATGCAAAGAACGGTACAGAACAGAACATAGTCAGGAGCTCAACTATTTATGCTCTAGGTGCCAGGCAATACCCCTCTAAACATGGGTGAAGTCCTCTTTTCTAATGTAGAACTTGGAAATCACTTGAAGAGAGCAAAGTAGTAGATGTTCCCATAGGAGCAATGATAAAGATAAATAGCATGAGGTGTCTCTTTTGCTAGAGATGATTTATTGTCCTACAGTAATCAGCTCTGAAGTCTGGACCACTAAGTTATTCTCCAGTTCATGGAACTGAGTACGAATTGAGTTATTCTATGATATAGTACTCTCCCATTAACTCTTCCAGAAATTCTGTTCCCAAATTGTTTCCCAAAATTCTTCCTAGAATGCATCTGTGTGTTTTGTCAGGGGATGAAGCTATAGGCCGTGGATAGGTTAAGTTTCTATATCAATGTTCTTGGATGAGAAGGATTCTCTCCAGGGGCCATGTGTGATGAACTATGTTGGGAGGGTACTTAATCCAGGGTACTTGTGTCTGACCCCAAGGTGCTGGTATTGTATTTGGTAGGTACAATTTTGGCAGTTTCAAATTAGGTACTGAATGCATCTGTAATAAGCATGCATAATAATAAACCAGCCGGCTCTATCAAGATGTAGCTGAAGATACTATAGGAATCAAAATGTCACCAGGGTTGAAATAGAAATCAAGCTCCACAGAAAAAGTGGTGACAAAATTGATTTTAAGGGGATCAATATGTATTTGCATATAAAAATTAAACATAATTTGGATAATGAAAAGAAAGACTATTGAAATCCAGAAATCACTCATGGCCAATGAGATCTGGAGAGTAAAGGGCACCAAATGGAGAAGAGAGAAAAGTGATGCATGGTTGTTTTTGAGAGTATTGATTTTAGGATTAACCAAATGTATGTGTTATCTAGCAGGACCCAAATTATTTTCCCCTTCTCTTTTATCTTACCTGCCGTTTTTGCTCCCATTGCTTTATCACTTAACTTCCAATGCTATGCCATGAATGCCACACCACAGGCTCAGTGGAACAGAACAAGTAGAACTGATATACAAGTAACTCATAATCTTTGCTGCCCACAGGGAACTCCCCAAGAAGAAGGAGAATTATTTCTGTACCAAGCCCTTAGCAAAGTGCCTAGCATGAAACAAATACTTCATAAATGCTTGTTGACTGATGAACTTTCATTCTGGCTGTGTTCTTTGGTCTTGAACTGTTTTTATTGCCCAGAATCCAGAGCTTCTACTAACCTTCAGGCCTCATTTCACCCCATCCACTGGATGAGGAATCTTAGCAAGGAGATAAGTCAATCAAGACTGCCTATGTTTAGGATAGCAATCACCAGGAGGAAAGAAAGGCTGCTACTAAAGTAGAAATGGAAGAAGAAAGGTATAAGAAGAAACAGAGCTAAAAAATAGGTTATTTTCTTGAAATCAAGGTCAGAGGTGGATGATATAAGAGGTCTAAATGTGGACATCTAGTTGATAACTTTGTTTTCCCAGCAGTGATCAGAACAAGCACACAGCTTTTAAAAGACAGCTTCCTATCATTACAGTGGAGAACCATTATAGCTGCCATACCATAGTCCTAAAGTGGGTGAATGAATGTATGAATGAAAAGCATTTATTAAGTATGTATTATGTACAATATACTGTACTGTGTTTAGGATGCAGATTTTTAAAAGTGAGATAGTGCATGCCATCAAGGAACTTATATTCTAATAGGAAGACATATAAGAGAATCATGATCAAGGTTGTTTCAGTTTGGTGAATCAAAGGGATGGTGAGTTAATTGATAGGTCAGTCCACTGCATATCCTTTTCAGAAGCAAATGATAGTGTTGATTCGATTGTTGTTTTTAGAAAAATGAGGTAGGGTGATGGCAGGATAGATGGCAAGGTGGTCTGGAGGTATGACTGGAGAGCATGTGAAGTATGGATTAGTGATCTCGGTCTGGCTAGATATAGGAAGGAAGGAAACAAGGCTTTATAGAAGGCATCTATTATGTAGCAGGTACTCTTCTAGACACTGTCAAGTCGTCATCACTTTAATGGTGTATCATCTTCTGACCTGAAAGAATCAGCTTCAAAATGGCAAAGTTTATGTATGGAGATTATCAAACTTACCATCATCATTCTCAGTAAATCTTTACTGAAGCAATGCCTGTATAAGATTATTGAATTAAGACTTGGGCTTTAAAGAGATATAAGAGATATCCTTTGAGATGCTAATATTCTAGTTGATGAAACAGGATATACATATAAAATAACAGCTGGTAACATCTAGAAGGATAGGGCAAATGCCAAATTGGTGGTGCCATGATTAAGTAGCATGAGGCAGTTAGGTGGTACACTAGAGTGCTGGCCTTGGAGTTGGGAAAACCCGATTTCAAATCCTACTTCAGACACTTCCTTAGCTGTGTGACCCTGTACAAGTCACTGAACCTCTGTATGTCTCAGTTTCCTCATCTGTAAAATGGGGAAAACAATAGCACCTACCTCCCAAGGCTGTGGTATGGCTCAAATGAGATATTTGCAAAATACTTTATCAACCTTAAAGCCCTATATAAATGCTTGCTATACCACAGTGGGTGTGGCAGTTCCAAAAGGAAACCAGTTCAACTGAATTTTAGCTTAGAACAAAGTCTCCACAAAACATGTATTTTCAAAAGTTTTGTTGATGGCTTGCCTTCATCTTTAATATTTTCCTCTCCTGCTCCTTCTACTCATTAACTGTTGCTGGAATGTGACTCCCTCTGATGGCACAGTCTTCCTGGTCACCCTTTCCAATATTGGTTATACCTTAATTCCTTCCCCTTGGCTCACTGGTTGAGGTGGGGAGCCTAGAATATTCCTTGTTCCTTATTGCCACATCTAGCTTTCTCCATCACTCAGTAACTTCTCTTCCTTTGACATTCACGCTATTCATATCCACCATGCAATCAAAACCTTGGTAGCTATTGTCTATAGATTCCCAGGTCATTTCCCTGACTCAATGAACTCTGCACATAGCTCATACTTTTTCTATCCTCCCTAGCTCCTACCCTTGTAATAGGAAACTTCAACATACATACCAGTTTTCCCTCATACTTCCCAACCATTCAGTTCCTCAAGCTACTCACTTCCCATGCACTCCCTTAACTCACTTCAGCCACACAAGAAAATGGTCATGCCTTTGATCTTGCCCTCACCCACAAATGTACCACATCTGTGTTCAAGAATTCTGAAATACCCTTTATTTAACTATAACTTGAAGGTTTTTCACCCTTCTCTCTACCTTCCCTTAGAAAACTCTTCATCTGCACCTTAACCTCAATCTCTTCATTCCTCAGTTCTTTTCCTGTATTTTTCCCTTGCACTAACCACTTTTTCCTCTTTTTCCAACCTTAATCCCTTGGTGAACCAATTCAAATCTATACTACTCTCCCCTTTTTAATCCATAGCCCCCCTTTCATATCTCTGATTATGCTCTGCCAAGCCTCAGTCTTCAACTGTTCCCAACATTTGCTGCCTTTGCTCCTAAACATGTGCTGCTGAACAAAAGGTGGAAAGAATCACACAACCATTCTGACTGGGTCCACATAGCATCAACTGGGCCCTCACTGTTGCTAGGCAATCCTACTATACCTCCCTTATCAACTCACCTTGCTAGTCTCCACATCAACTCTTCCAAATCTTTTCTCCTCCTACCTTCTCAGTGTGATCTTTACCTCATGTTTTACAAAAAAGTTAAGGCCATTTGCCCCAGCAGATATCTTAATCTCAGAATGTCCCAAACAGAACTCATCATCTTTCCCTTTAAACATTTCAGTTCCTACTGTGAGGGGCAACACTATATTCCCAGTCCCTCAGGTTCATGACCTATGAGTTATCCTTGATTTTTCACTATCCCCATTTTGTTGACAAGGCCTGTCTACTTTTACTTCTTTCATCTTTTACCTCTTTATATCTTTCAAGTATGGTCCCTTCTCTCCTCTCTTAATGCTAGCATTTTATTGCAGGCCCTTTAAGTCTCACACATGAATAATTAAAATAGCCTCCTAGTGGGTCTACCTGCCTTATCTCTCCCCACTCCAATCTATCCTCTATTCAGCCATAAAGATAGTTTTACCTAGCACATAGGTCCAACTATATCACTCCCCTATTCAATAAACCTCAATGGCTCCTTTTTACCTCCAAGCTCAAACACAAAATGCTCCATTTGACATTTAAAGACCTTAATAACCTAACTCCCTACTATGTTTCCAGTCTTCTTCTGCCTTACTGTCAGTCACATACTCTTTGATCCAATGACACTGGCATCCTTGTTCCACAAACAAATACTCTGTTTCCTGGCTCTGGGCATTTTCTCTGACTGTCCTTTATTCCTGGAATGTTCTCTCTCTTCCACACTGACTATTGACCTTCCAGACTTTCTTTAAGTCTCAACTAAAATTCCACCTTCTATAGGAAGTTTTGGAGCCATCTGAGTGTTACAGTAGATAGAGTACCAGGCTTGGAGTTGGGAAGATTCATCTTCCTGAGTTCAAATAAGGCCTCAGAAACTTACTAACTGTTGACCCCAGGCAAGTCACTTAACCCTGTTTACCTTAGTTTCCTCTAAAATAATCTGGAGAAGGAAATAGCAAACTGTAATGCCAAGCAAAGGCAACTTCCAAAGTTTGGATTACCAGCATAGCAAACCCCATTTATTCAGCAAAACATTCACAGAAGAGAGGAAGTCAAAATACAGTGTAACTCATTCCTTTAGCAAGTAAGTTCTCAATTCAATCCAGGTACTACTCCACCCTTAGACAGTATATTCATTTAGTCAGTCAAAGTCTCTTCTCAAATGGAGATCAGTTTCTAATAATAAACAAAGTACATTCATTTGGTCAATCACAGAGCACAAAAAGGCCAAAGGTTTCCCACTCCTGGACATAAAGTAATTACAATACCATCCATTAACACCAAGCACTTTCTCAAAAAGGAGCAGGAGAACACAAAAGGCCATCCACCCTTAAGCCATAGCAAAATTAAGATATCATGTCAGCATTGAAAACCCAAGGAAAGGCCCTTCTTTCATCTTCACTGGAGGCAAGCCCTCAGCAATCTCAGTTCCTGGGGAGAGAAAGCTCAACAAAGCCATAGCCAGTGTCCTTATCAAGTCACTCTCTGCCTGTAGAACAGTCCCAGAACCCCTGAAAACATCAGCAAGACCCTCTTCCAGGATTTCTGTGAAGGTACCACAAGAAAATCCTCCTTCAGGGCTTCTGAACCAACAGGCAGCTTCCAGGACCTCTACAACAGCAGCACTGTCCTTCACCACTAGGTGAATCTGGCAAAACAACATCAAAACAGATAGACCAAATACCAGCATCACAGCCGTTCCTCTTCAGTTCTTGACAACTCTGGGTGGCAGTTCTCAAAAGTCCTGGTCAGCTTCAACAGGCTCTCAGCAGTCTTTCTCTCAGAAACTCAGGCTCCACAGCACTAGATAGTGCTCTCCCAAAAGATCTTCTGGCCTTCTCTAGGCTTGGGCCTCTCTCTCAGTTCATGGCTCCTCTCAGTTCAGCCCTCTCTCTTCATGTCAACAAGTCCGTACCACAAATGGAATTCACAAGCTCTGGGTTTTAACATTCAACCTCCAAACCAAGCTAATACAGGGGCATCTTCAAATTCCATTACCATTACACAAACCATTGCAGTATCACTGCCAAGAAAACCCCAAATGGGGTCATGAAGAGTCAGACACAACTAAAAATGACTAAATAACAAATAGGAAGTCTTCCTTAATGTCTCTTAATTCTCCTGCTTTCCTTCTTTTATTTATTTATTTTTTAAAATTTCAATAGCAACAAGAGTTAAACAACACCAATTGACACAGTAATGGTGACTGATAGGATAGCAACCTCTCCAAAAAAAGGAGGAAAGTGTGCTTTTTTATCTTGTCGCTGAGGCCAAGGTTGGTCATTATAATTATATAGCACTTAGTTTATTTAACATTATTCTTTTTATTTACATAATATTATTGTGTTCACTACAATATTGTTTCATGGTTCTACTTATATCAATCTATATCATATACAAAATCTTCCATGTTTTTAAATGAATTACTCACATTCATTGTTTCTTATAGAACCATAATATTCATGACATCCATTATCACCATAATTTCTTTAGTCATTCTGTAATTGATGGGCATGTATTTGATTTTTATCTTTTTGCTATCACAAAACATATTGCCACAAACATTTTGGTGTAGATGAGCTCTTTTTTTTATATAGCTTTGTCTTCTTAAGAATATATATCTAGCAGTGGGTCTTTGAATCAAAGGGTATGGGCACTTTATTTTTTTTTCATTATTCTAGATTATTTTCCAGAAAAGTTGATCCAAGTTATAACTATACTAACAGTGTATTAGAATGACTGTCTTCCTCTAGTTCCTTTAACATGTCTATTTCTGTCTTTGTCATCCATACTAGTATTCTGAGTATGAGGTGAAAACTCAAAGTTGTTTTAATGTGCATTTCTCTTAAGAGTAGTGATTTGAAACAATCTTTCATATGGCTGAAAATAGCTTGCAATTCTTATTTTAAGAATTATTTATTAATATTCCTTATCTATAGATATTAGGGAAGAACTCTTGATCTTATATTTTTGTTTTGAGTTATTATATACCTTGCATAGCAGACTTTTGATTGAGCAACTCAAAGACAAACTTTCCCCCCAGTAAACCTTTCATCCTAGTCTCATTGATTTTGTGAAGATGATTTCAATTTCATATAATGAAAATTATCCGGTTTTCATTTTATGAACTATCTTTTATTTAGTTAAAAATATCTCCTTGGGGGCAGCTAGGTGGTGCAGTGAATAGAGCACCAGCTCTGGAGTCAGGAGTACCTGAGTTTAAATTCGGCCTCAGACACTTAACACAAAAAATTAGCTGTGTGACATAGGGCAAGTAATTAACCCCAACTGTCCTCCAAAAAGCAAATATATATGTGTATATATGTGTGTGTGTGTGTGTATACATATATATATATATATATATATATATATATATATGTCCTTAGTCTAGTTTTGAAAGGTATTCCTACTCATTTTCCTCTTTTTAAAATTTGTATAAAGTGACCTGTTATATTTAGATTAGCAGTTCTTAACCTAGAGTCTGTGAACTTAAAAAAAAAATTTGATAACTATTCCAATATAATTGGTTTTCTTTGTAATATTGTGTGTTTATTTTGTGCATTTAAAATGTTATTATAAGAAGGGATCCATAGACTATCTTGGACCACCAAAAAAGGGGTTCATGATGCAAAAATGGTTAGGAACTTCAGATTTAGATTGAGTATCCGTTTGGAAGGAATTGTAGCATCAGATACTGCTCTCTGTCTTTCTGTGTGCCCCTCAAAACTGATTTCTAACTTTTCTAGAAGTTTTTTTGTCAAATAAAGAATCTTTCTTCAGGGAATTTATGTCCTCTACTTTATCAAACTCTGGGATACTGAGGTTGATCATTTTTGGTTCCTGCTTATCTATTCTGTTTCATAAATACACTTTATGATTTTTTAATCAGTACAAAATAATGTTAATGATTACTGATTTTTAATAGAGTTTGATGCCCAGAAATCCTCCATTCTCATCCTTCCTACTGTTTGTCATTATTTTCTTTGGGATTATAGAGTATTTATATTTCTAAATAAATCTTATTATCTTGTTTGGCTCTACACAGCTGTTACTTTGCCCCTAGTCCTCACCGGTTTGGTATAGTACTAAAGCTGCAAATTACTTTAGGTAACACAATAATTTTGATTATATTGGTGTAGCATAACCAGAAGGAATAAATATCTCTCTGATTTTTAAATCTTCCTTTATTGCTATGAAGTGTGTTTTAAATTGTATTTACATGTATTTTAGTGTATCTTAATAGATTGAATTCTGGATATTATATTTGTGGATGTTGGTTTTATCACTTATATTTATCATTCCATCATTTCCTTCTAGTGTTTGTTATTTCACTATAAAAATGCTGATACTGAAGATTTATTTATTCATTTATGTATCTTATTATTTATTAAGGCTATTATTATTATTCTTGGTTTCTTTATTGATTCTTTGGGGTTTTCTAAATAAAATAGCATGTCATCTACATATAGAAATAATTTAATTCCCTTTTTAATCATTTTTACACCTCTAATTTCTCTTGTAAGTGTTACTGTAAGTTATACTGTAATTTTTAAAATAACTAACACATACTAGTGGGGGAAAGGGCATTCTTTACCTCTGTATTTATTGGAAATTTTTTTTAGTATTTCTCCTTTGCAAACAATACTAAATTTATCATATTCAACATTACCTTTTTATGGCTATGCTTTTTGAGATTCTTAGCATGAATGAAAGGCATTTTATGAAAAGTTTTTTCATCTGTTGATAAAATCATGTGATTTTGATTGTTTCCATTTTAATAGATTAATTATGTTAATTGTATTCTTCATTTTGAACCATTCTTGCATTCCTGGTCTCTAGCCAGCTATATTTAGGAAGACCTATGTTACTTTTGAAGGTAACTGTATCTAGATTTTTCTCTTTCTTGGATAACTCAATTCTTAATGCTAGTTTCACTATTTATATGCTCTTTAATATTGCTTCCGTATGTAAACTGCACAGAATTAATCAAATCAATTTTGAATTCCTCAAGAAATTACATGTGTGTATATAATATGTGTGTATACAGATGTGTATATATACATACATATACTTGCATGCATATGTGTATGTGTGCACCTGTATTTCTTCATTATTTGAGTTGTTGAATTAATGGCTTTCAAAATAAGATAACAGGTGTATTGCCATGAAGCTCAACATTAGATGATGATCTCTAAAATTAATACAGAGAAAATAACATAAAAAATGTTTGAATCTCCTTTGAATCTGGAGGAATCTACTGATTCCCAAACCAAACACAGAAGGATATGGAATTTTATCATCTTAAAATTATAAGATTTTAATTTAATGTCATCTTAAACATACTAACACCTGTTTTACCTTACTATTTTTAAATTTTGCTAGACCATATTCACTATAAGTCACAAGTTATCAATAGTGTGTTCATAATATTATAGATTTAGGACTGGATTAGAACTTAGGTTGGAGGGGTAGTTAGGTGGCACAGTGGATAGAGTGGATAGGCCCTGGAGTCAAGAGGACCTGAGTACAAATCTGACCTCAGACACTTGATACACTTACTAGCTTTGTGTTCTTGGGCAAGTCACTTAACCCCTCCTCAAAAAAAAACCAGCAAAAAACTTAGGTTGGAGATCACCCACACCAACTCCTTCATTTCAAGGATAAGGAAAATAAAGTAAAGAGAGGTGAAATGATTTGCCTGAAGTCAAATACATAAGTAAAGGTAAATGGGAAATATAGGATTCCAGTCTAGCTCTGACTTTAAATTCAGCATCTCTGAGTTCAAATATAGTTCTGCTGTACCACCCTGCTTAGGTATGTTATCTATAGGTCATTCTTTTCCTAAGCTAGCAAAACTCTCATTTGTTTATGAGCAATAATAACTATGTAAAAATTATTTATTCCCAAAGAATTAAAGTTAGGAATCTATTAAGTTTCTATGAACAGTGAACTTCAAGGAAACAAAATACTCTTCCTGCCCATATTTATAGAATATTTGCCATATATCCAGAACCATAGAAACACTTACATGCACTATAATATTCTCATCTTTCCAATTTAGATTTTTCTTTCACATCCTCCATGACAGTCTGGAATATCTGTGTTAAGTTATACATCCCTCTGCTTTATATTTGGCTTCATAACAATAAAAGGATACTTGAATAAAATTGTCTGTCATTCCATCATCCTAGGAGTATTATATGACTTTAACATATGCATAAGGGACAACTTGTTGGAAGAGAACCTTTAAGGCTGTATTCTGCTTCATTAAGTATTGAAATAATATAAAAATAATTATCAAAGATGTAAATAACTGGAAAAAGAGATTGGATGGTCACATAGTGAGAGGGAAGGATAACAGATGGATAGCTCAATTGCAGTGGTACTTGGAAAACTGCATTTGCATTCATAACCATGAAATATTAAAAGATCCAGAGGAAGGACTTTAGCATATTGGATAGATCCACTATGGAACAATCATGGAAGAAAATAGACAAGAATCGCAATGGAGAAGAAGACATAGATTGCAATTTATACCTATATAAAGCACATTCATGAGGTCATGAAATCTCATCTTCAGTAAGATCATGCATAGCTCCCTTTGAAGTATTAAAATATATTTCCATTTATAAAGGATAAATTAGCATTTAAAGTCTTAATGTATAAAACAACATATAAATCACAAAAATAAAATTACATTAAGAGCAAGAAAAAATTTTAAATTAGAAAAGCAATCCTAACCGGATATTGCTCTAATAGGCACTTCTGTTAGTAGGAAAGATTAGATACTTAAGTAGGGAGGAGCAGTAGTGTATACATGTAATACCTTTGTGCAGCATACTGAATATTTCCTGATGATACTTCTTCAGGGCTTAAGGTATGTGTGTGTGTGTGGGTGGGTGGTGTTTAGGGGTCATGAAGAATTTAGAGGTCAATTATAGTAAAACTTGTGCCAAAGCTACAGCTAGCCAGGGTAATTGGGTGGGAGTAGGGTAAGGTAGCAGGCATGAAGTAGTATAATCAGAATGACTTGAAAAAGTGTATACAGTAAGGGTGAAAGTGGAAAAATCAAGTTGCCTAGAAGGATGGTTAATTGTTATGTTTTCCATGTTGAGATACTTGGATTTTTGCTCCTTGTACCTTTATTGTGATGAGTATAGGATGTCCGTATTTGTTTTTTTAAGAGACTTGTTCTCTTCCAGAGCCCAGGAACTCCTTATACCAGATTTGGAGGCTGTGACATGAATGAATGAATTCCATTCAATAAAAATTATTGTGTTGATTATGCGCAAGGCACTGTGCTAGTTGCTGAGGATACAAAACAAGAAGAGTTTCTATCCTCTTGGAGCTCATATTCTACCAGGGGATAGAGCGCCCAACCAGATAAGCAAACACAAGATAATTGGAGGAGCGGGAGAGCACTAGTAACTAGGGAAATAAAACTTCACTGGTGAGGGAAGACGTGAACTAAGCCATAAAGGAAGCTAAGGATTTGAAGGGGCAGGGGTGAAGGGAGAGTATGTTCTAGTTATGGAAGACAGCTTGTATGAGGTGATGAAGCTATTTTCCTGATTGAGCCTAGGGCTGCCAACTCTATTATTCTGCTTAAGTTTATTAGTCTGCCATCCCCAGAGAAGGGCTGCCCAGACTGACTATGGGGATGCATCAAGGAGAAAATGTTATTTTGGTTGTCTGCCCCTTAAGCTATAAGTAACTTGAGATATGTTCTTTGTAGTCAATGTTGAAAGTGCCTAACTGATTGTGGGAGCTTGGTAGTAGCAACGGTAACAACCAAGATGGCAGTAATGATGGTGCTACTGATGGACATACCAGAATCTACAATTTTCCCACTATCCATTTCCTTTTCTTCTAAATTGAATGCTTGATAAGCTTATTCTGTTAAATCAGCTGGTCTTAGGTGAAGGAATTATCAGTCATCCCTCAGGTTCCAGATCCACTCAGCTGAACTAAATCCCCATAGATGCGAGTACCCTTTAGAAAACCCAAGTTAGAGCTAATTGGGTTGTATTGTATATAAGTAATTTAGATGAGGTATTGAAAACAAAATTTTAGAGTTTACAGAAGATACTAAAACTGGAGGCAGAGCAAATAATGAGGAACAAAACAATCAGACTCCAAAGGCTTTGGATTGTATAAGTAATTGGATCAGCAGATGGCAAATGCAGTTCAGTACAGGAAAATGTAAAATAGTCTTGGAGCAAAAGAAACAAACTAAAAAATAGGCGCTAAATGGAACAATCATCCAGAACACTGACCAGGAAACAGAAAGGAGGGGTTATTGTAAAAAATAAATCATTGAAACTCTTAGCTTATGGCAAATTCTCTTGTTTTAGGATCATATCAGAATTAATGTTCATGCATAGCATCCAAGGCAGTTACTCACTGCACCCTATGGGGACTGGCAGGATGCTTCAAACATCAAACATTTCAGCAAATCCTATATAGCCACTTAAGAAAAATATTCTTCACAATGTTGTTTTCTTGTATCCAAATTCCTCATCTTTATCACAGTCAGTGACTTCAGTGTTTTTAATTTTTTTTCTCATTTGCCAAATGTTTAAATTGTGCTGATTATTCTGAATCTCCTTTTTGCATATTCTTGGGGAAATTATTAGTAAGATTTAAAAGTAATTTCACTATATTACATCTTCTCCCCATGTCACAGACCTCCACTCAAGAAGACCATTGGAGGTGTATGATATAAGGGCACCACCTGTTCACTCCATGTCCTTCAAAATCCCTTGTGCTTTTCTGGTGAAATAAGAAAGCAATGGCAGCTGGTAGGGAAGGGAAAAGGGGGAAAGGAACAAGCATTTATTAAGTACCTACTATGTCCTAGGCACTGGGCCAAGAACTTTACAAATATTACCTAATTTAGTGTTCCAAATGACCCTGGGAAGTAGGTGCTATTATGATTTCCCATTTTATGTTGAAGAAACTGAGGCAGCCAGATATTATGTGACTTAGCTAAGTTTTTGTCAGAGGATGAATTTGAACTCAAATCTTCCTAACTCTAGGTCCTTCATTCTATCCCCTGCACCCCCTAGCTGGTAGCCAGGGGACAATCTCTGTCTTGCTCTTAGTCTTCTTGTCCAGTGATGGCTTTCTTGTCCATCTCTAGAAATCTCACACCTGGAGAAATCTGACCAGTTTCTAGGAAGGTGGGGCCAATGATGGATTCAAGTTTCTTTCCATTCCAGGAAATCTTCCACTTAGTTGTCAAACTGATCTTCCTTAAGCATAGGCTGACTCTGTCACCATCACCCCCATTTGGTAAATTACAATGACTCTGTATTAGCCCTCACCATATACTCTACTGTTCATTCAGTGACACCTGCACCCTTGCTGTTCCCCCAACATGATTGCTACTCTTGACTTCATCCATTTTTGCTGGCTGTTCTTCATATCTGTAATTCTTGTTCTCCTCATCTTTACTTCTCAGACTTCACTCAAATCTCAGCTAAAGTCCCACTTGTACAGAAAAGCTTTTCCCAGGTGGCCTTAGTCTTAGGGCCTTTCCTATAAGATCATCTCCAATCTGTCCTGTTTAGAGCTTGTTTGTACATAGCTACTTGTACATTGTTTTCTTCATTACATGGCAAAATCCTTGAGAACAGAGACTGGTTTTTGCTCTTCTTTATCTTCTCAGTGCTTAGCACAGTACCCGGCGCTGAGTAGGCTCTTACTGAATGCTTGTTGACTAATTGCCTGAAAAAGAACTTTTGAAAAAATTCTGGAAAAGATGTTAAGGGATATTGAGGCAAGATGTCACATAAGCCAACACAGATTGGATGTTTTTATACACATTAGGCAATGAAGACCTTTCTTGGTCATTCAGGATCTAATTCGTAATTCATCATTCATAACTGAATAATTCAGCAGCTCCAACTGCTTAGAGTTTATATTTAAGCTGTGTTGTAGTTGCTATTGCTGAAAAGCATCCTTTGTTAATATACCATAACTTTTCCCCAAATGACCTCTCCTTTGCTTGTGATGCTCAAAGACATCTCTGCCAGTCAGCAATGTTTCTAATGTCTGGATTTCTGTAACTTGGGATTTTCTTTACTAATTGCTAAGCAAAAGGCCAAATCACCACACAACCAATCACATTTTGGCATTGAGTACATGAATTGATCAGAATGACTTTTTCATTTTTCAATTTTTTTTAGTTCTCTTCACAACCAAATTCAAGTACTTATACAATGATAGATTGGAAACAGACCTTCTATGGTTGGTCCACTTAGCTGTAGAGTCCCAACTTACATCAAATGGTATTTTTGAAAAATTAGTCTTAGATCTAGAACAAGAAGAACTCAAAGAAGCCATCTAGTCTACCCTTCTCCTCAACTGACAGATGAGAAAAGTTGTTTCCCAAGGTCACACAAGTAGTAGATATCAGAGGTAGGATTTGAACCCAAGTCCATTAACCCCAGAACCAGTGCTCTTTTGACTATATCATGCCTTTTATATTTATTACTATAGAAACTGTCCCAAACTTCACTTGGAATCCTAAGTCTTGGGTTTAGATTCTAAGTCTGATTCTAATTCTCTGTGTGACTTCAGTCAAGTCATTTCCCCTTTATGGAATTACTTTTTCATTTGAAGGAATTAAACTGGAGTATATCTAATTTTTTGTTAAATCCCAATGCCTATGATTCTTTCTTTAACTCGACTACTAATTGGTACTAAAATATAGTATATGTGTGTGTGTGTGTGTGTGTGTGTGTGTGTGTGTGTGCATATTAATGCTAGCAGTAGAAGATCACTAACTTTTTCTCATGCTTTGACTACCCCTAGGGAGTCAGACTTCTGAATTACACTCTCCAGTATTTAGATCTAATAGAGGACCCTATGGTCACCAATAGTCAACTTCAGCTTTTGTTGCTAAGACTGAAAATGCCTTCCATTAGCATGACATGCACATGATAATAATCCTCTCGTCTAGTGAGCTTCTTTTACCATCTGCAGAAAATAAAACTGAAGTCTGTTTACAAATCATAGTGATTTCGCTGAGCAAACTACCCTGCAAAATCAATTGATCTCAAGAATATTTAAATTTTTCAATAGCCTTTTTCTTACTGAAATCCTTTATTATCCAGGAAGCCTCGGCTGGAGTGTATCGGTTGGATGAATTAAACAATGATAAGCTTTGAAAAGTATAAATAAGCTAAGCTGGGAGATCTGAAGGAAATTGTGCTATGAGATGAGATTTAGCACAAAGGTAAGTAAGAGAGGTTGTGCCTGTTTCATTCTGCTCTGGTATTTTGCCTATGGGCCTCTCTTTGGAACATGGTTACCATGTAATTAGTTGAGCAATAAGTTAGGTGTTTAAAAATATTTTTTCAGGTGCTTTTTTGTATTCATGGTAGCTTCTCAACACCAAAAATCAATCTCAATCAAAGCTGCAACTGAGTTTATCATAAATTATCATGAAAAGGTTTTCTACTGAGTAGATGGTTAATTACTATCTAATTTGAATAATTTTGCATATTAATGAGAAATGAATGAAAATCATTTTTAGATTTTTAACTTCAGCTGAGAAACCCATGGAGATAATGGCCCCCTTTTAAGATGCATGTGATCCTGCTACTAAAGGAGAATGAATTTTTTTTTCATTTACCAACTTGTTTTAAATTGATTAATGGATTAGTGTTTTTTGTCATTAATAAACAATATCCAAATGAAAGACAACTTCATTCTTTGACTTGGTAGACTTTAGCCAGCTGTCAAAAAAGGGAAATGGAAAACAAACGAAGAGTTTGCTTGGGAAATATACAACCTCGCACAGTCTTTCAGAAGTGCTGAATCTAGGGAGGTATAGATTTTGATTGTGAATGCATTTCTCCAACCTATACGTTTTTGGAGGATGCATAGTTCTTTATGCACATATGTATATAAATATGTAGTGTGTCTATGCATGTGTCTGTGAGTGTATCTAATATGCATATTGACAGGGAGTGGACTCTAGAATAAGAACTATTATGGTAGTCTTCAATTTGAGAAAGTGACTGACAGCGGCCTCAGGCTTTAGGAATTATTGCAGCCTAGAAGTTGAATGTCACTTTTAAAAGCTCTGCTAGAAATCTTTCTCTTCATTACCAACCTAGAATAGCAGTTAATATGATTTTACCTCTATTATTGTTTCTTTTAACGATAAACAAAGAAACTTTTTAGTGCTTCACTGCTATCTTAGATTTCTGTATCTCCTTCCCATCCTTTATGTTGTGCTAGACAGAAATCATCTTTCTTTTCTCTTCTTTTCTTTTCTTTTCTTTTCTCTTTTCTTTTCTTTTTTTCTTTTCTTTTCTTTCCTTTTTTTTTTTTTGCTTTTTTTGGAGGGGGGAAGGCAGAGCAATTGGGGTTAAGTGACTTGCCCAAGGTCACATGCCTAATAAGTATTAGGTGTATGAGTCTGGATTTGAACTCAGGTCCTCCTGACTCCAGGGCCCATGCACTATTCACTGCACCACTTAGCCACCCTCTCTACCCCCCCCCCCCCATCTCTTTCTAAGAGGCCTTTTACTCCCTCCATTGTCCTCAATTGGAAAATAAAAATCTAAACAGTGAATCTAATGTGACTCCAGAGTCAGAGGATCTGAGTTCAGATGTTACCTCTATTCTACTTCTAATGCTATCTACCTGTGTAAATAGCATTATAGTGCACCTTGACTTAACCTCCATCAGCCTCAGTTTTCTTATTTGTAAAATGATGAGTTTGGGATAGCTGCTCCCTGAGTTCCTTTTCCAATACAAGATCTATGATGCTATGAATAGACATTTCTGATTCATTTTAGTTAGCATTGGTTCACAGAGACATGCATTCTAACCCTGATGAACTGGTACCTTTCAACCAATTCACATTGATTCTTGAGATCTGCATTAGGTTTTACAAGTGTTATGGTTAAGCTGTCTTGAGGATTAAAGTACTGTATACAACTGTGTACAAAACTACTTTCTGAGTCTCCAAACTCCAAGATTTGGGAATTTTCTATGGATAAGATCTCTTAGTGTTTGGTGAATCCAACTTATATAAAGGTATCATATCCTCAGTTTTCCTTTCCAGGTATTTACCTAAGTTTCACTGCAGGACTTGTGCAAAGCCTCTAAAACATTTGCCTGACTGGACAAGGAGAGGACAGGAGGGGAAAGAAGAGAATCCTTTGTCCTTTGGCACTGGGGATAACGTGTCTTGATGTGAAGATAATTGAAGACATCCATGCTTATTGAAGGAACTGGTCAGATGTACTCAAACCTACTCATAAAGATCTGTTTTTACCTCCATGATCATGAATATTTTGGCTAGGTCACAAAGAAGAATTTCTCCAATATAAATGGCACAGATCTTTAAAGGAGCACAGGGAATAAAATCACAGGGAAATTATGGAAAATTACTTAGCGGTAAGAGGCAAGCCATTTTACAAAGAAGGAAAAAAAATGATGTTTCCAATTGAGCCATATGCCAGAGTAACTTTCAGTATAAGACATGAACTATATTTTAAAAGCACAAAGTAGGAATATTTTTTTTAAATTATGGAATCAGGAGTGGCATTAGCATGAGCTGTCCACTCCCCCACTCCTCCTTCTGGTCTCTCCCAGTCTCTTTTGCCAAGGAACTGAGAATGAATGGTTAAGAGCCAAGGAAATGGAAAAGAAGACAAAATAAAGCTGGGTAAATTTTGGCGGAATTTTAGCCTTAACATACTGCACAAAGTTCTCCAATATATTTAAATAGTCCTGTGTCATCAGTTGGTGGCTTTTCCTTTCGACATTTTGTGATGTATTTTGTTTTTCCCTAATTAAGCTTCACATGCTGGAATTAATTACTGCAGGAGAGTTGAAATCTGGTGGTCTAATTTTCAACTTCAGTTAATAGGGCTCAAAGTATACAGTCACCTCTGCAATCACTCAGCTTCCCAAATCATATTGCTTAGTCTACACAGAACTCAATCCATTCATATCACAAATAAATAGAACATGGATAGATGTGATGATGAAGCACTACAATTAATTTTCTTGGGGGGCTTTGGGGAACAGTCTCATTTTTTAATAGTCACATGTGTCATATCCCATAAGAAGTAGAAGGGAACCTACTAGTCTCAAGAAAACATTTGAAATCATCCCATCTTCACTTTCTCTTCCCCTTCCCCATCAACTGTATCATAAGATTGAGCCAAAGGCAATTCTTTATAAAAAAAAAGGCATAAGAATTTTCAGCATAAAATAGAAAAGAGGAAGTACAGGGAGCTATCATGGACTAGGTATGAAATACCTAGATTGCTATTGCTCAAAATTAAATTCTATAGGAGTTTAAAATAGCTGACTAAGGACAAAGGTGTACAAGTAAGTTGATGAGAGGAAATTTGGCAATGAAATAGTAAAAACAAAGCCACATTCACACTCCCCACCCTTTAAAAGAATGCCTATATATTTTGTGCTTGTAAAATCAACATTAATAGTATTGAAGAGACATCTTTGAAAGATGGGTTCTGTGTTGTGTGAAAATCTAAGAGTATTCATTTCAAAAAAGGAATAGTTTAGAGAAACCAAAGGGAAGAAGGGTAGATGAATATTGGAATCTGATTGATATATATATATATATATCTTAAAATATTTCACTTTCCTTCCTTTCTTCTTTCTCTGACTAGAACCTCCAGGCATTAAAGCTTATCTCTAAGTATTGATCTGGTCAATTCATAATGCTATTAATAAACAACAACAATAATAATAAATAGCATCTATTAAGAATTACAAATCTACATAATTTACATTGAAGCACAGATGACCCCTAGATTTGACTCAATTCAGGTGTATTTCTAAAAGCATTCTTTCAACCTACATGAATCTCTAATTGGTGGAATATATTGTGAACATACTTTCAAGCAAATGACTCTTGAAATTCTCAGCCTATTCCAATCACTCCTTCTTGATAGCCCCCAGAATTGGTTATAGAAGAATAATGGGGAGTAGGGGTAGGGTGGGGTGGGGAGAATGCAGCAAAGACATTATCATTGGCTTTGGGAAAGAGTGTTGGGTTGGTGAAGAGAGAATATCTGGAGGGACCAGGGTGATTAGAATTCTCTGCCATTATGTCCCCTCCTAATGGTAATAATATCAAGGTTGTGTGGGTAACAAATATAGTGTTTCTAGCAGACCAGTTCTGGAACTCCTAAAGCCACAATCCAATTGAGGTTAACTCATGTACTTAAAAGGGTTTTTTTTTAGGTTTTGGTTTTTTTTTTGTTGAGATTTATGGTGGGATCCCCTAATCTTCTCAGTATAAGGTTTCACTAGTACTTCCTAAAGTACCTTGACTCCAACACTGATCCTCTTTGAGAACAAAGGACAACAACTAACCATAGGGAGTATAGGGTATGTTCAGGGAAGACTAGAACCTCTGGTGCGAGGGCTGCTTTCTACTTTTGGTGTCCACCTAATTCACCCAACTTTCATTTGTGACTCCAAGAAAATATATAGCATGAGCAGCAGCCACAACCTGGTAAACTTTTTCCATAGATGGGCTAAACCAGGCTGAGAGTTGACTGAAGGGTCTCAAACCTATCGGTGAGTTGGGAGGATCTCTACCACAAGCATGTGAGGACTTCCCTTGGTGGAATGGGTAGATGAGGACAGTTTGTTCCAACAAACATGAAGGTAGCTGAAGCAGGTGCTGTGAAGAACTTGGAGCTTGGTTAGACATCTAAAATGCCAAGGTCATCACTACATTCGGAGCTATCACCAGTTGTCTTGACTTTTGTCTTGTTACTAGACTCTGATGACCCTGGAAGAGAGAGCAAGGCTGACAACTTTACACAACTCTGTCTCACTTAAATTCAATTTATGTACAAATATAAAGACATTGCCCACACTATTTTACCATTTTTATCTACCTTAAAGTCCTGTGGGGACAAGCAAATGACAAAGCAGCAGGTGCAGATATGCTGGGAGCTATGGTCACAACCCTACACACATGTGGCCCAGACCTTAGGGGTCATCTTCACTGGACTGAAGCAGCAGTGGAATTTGGCAGCCCCTGAGTGTCTGAGCAGCCTTTTTGAAGGACTACACTGCTCACCTCCTAGGGCAAGGAAAAGGCTAGAAAAGGTGTGCTCAAAATTGTTCTCTTCAAGTCTTCAAGAAAAGCACAACCACCAACAAACCAACCATAAGAACACTCATTGTTCGTGGGTTTTTTTTTTTTTGGTGTGTGTGGGGGTATGGTTAGGGGAATGGTACTATATTAATTATGGTTGTAAATAGGAGTTTATGGTGTGGACTATAGTCAGCTACCATTACTAATCAGGGGAGGAGAAGACAGTAGTAAGGCAGAAAAAAAGCTATTTTGTGCCAGAAACTGTACTAAGCACTTGACAAATATTCTATTTGATCCTCACAACAGCTTCTTTAGACAATTACTTTTTTTTTGCTACCACTGCCCCTCCCCCCTCCTGCCCTACCCCCTTTTCCCCTAGTAAAAAAAAAGTAAATCTGGTCATTTGTTTTTATAGTTTCTTTGTTTTTTCTCAGTTTTCACCTTTTTTCCATATTCTCTGATCTCTCCGAGGATGAGTGCAACTAATGACTACATTTTTAAAAAAATATTTCCACAGAGACCTTTAAATATACATTTACTTGAACTGATAAATTCTGGCCTTTGGATTCTGTTCTTCCTTAGATAAATTGTTGTTCTTCTCTGTGCCTAATGTCAGCAAACACCATCAAGACAACAGCGTTTAAGAAATCTTCAGAGCTAACACTGATGGCTCTTTACAAACTATTCTCAGGTTACCTAGTAAGGCCTAAAGTGACATAACCCATAACATATATCTATTTACTACCTACCTACTTATACACACACACACACACACACACACAGTTTAATATTTTAGTATGTATATCTTCTAATGTTTTACTGCTTAGTACTTTCATATATTTTCAGTTATTTGATTTTAAGTTATCTAATCATTTCTATCTTGAAAAGGCTGTAAGAATTAAAAAGAAAAATTCTAACTTTCTCTTGATTATTTAAGAACATTTGGCTTGTCCAGTTTCACAGATCAGTAACACATAAATACTTTTATAAACTTGTACCTTTTAGGTATGAAATTCTGGAAATCAAAGTAGTCAACAGTAAACATCACAACTACAGCTGCAGTTTTAAATATTTTATAATCCAATCAAATTGTTTGAGCAGTAAATGCATTTAAATGTTGTTATGGAATCCCCTCCAGACTTTTAAAAATGGTTACTCCGTGCCTAGGATTCCTACTTATGAAATTCATAGGGGATGACATTAAAAAAAAGGAACATTTGACTGCTTAGAGAACCATGTTTCCTTATATGTCTCAACATAGTTTATATTTCTCAGGATTAACTTTTAAAGCCATGAAAGTGTAGGTTACACTTTTATTAATGAATATATATGTATTATTGCTTCTGGAGTGATAATGACCTGATGTATATATTTTTTACATGAGACATTTAGTATTCTTTCTGCTCTTTGGGTGAAAAATAATGAGAATTTTGCAATTGTGAAGTATCTTTGAAAATATCTAGTGCAAGTCATACTCAAGGGTGTGTTGGTAAATGTTTAACAATCGGCTTGGTGGGGGGGAGATGGGTGTATTGCAGACACATTTTAAAGTTTAATCTGTGTTATTAATGTTTTTCCTCCATTGCTTTGTTAAGTCTAGACAATCAACAAAACAATAAATCAAGCCCTGATTTGTACTGTTTGCTGATTTCTGAGGTGTAAACGCTTAACAATCTGCCCAGCTGGCTCCAGGACAAGCTCCTTGCCAAGAATTCCCCACTACAACATCCCCAACAAGTGATCATCCATGCTTGGCTTAAAGACATCCAACGAAGAGGACCCCACTACTTTTCAAGGAACCCATAAAGACTTTTCCCTAAGTAAGTAAGCTACATAGAATGAAATCAGGTGGAAAAATGCATTTCAAAAAGATGTTAAACAGAATTGTACTTGAAGTTGAAGAACAGAATTCTAGCCCTGGCTCCCACTGCTTACCAAAGTGTGACCACTTCACTCTCTGGATCAGGGCTGGGGAAGGGGCCTCGAGTTCACATGTGGTCCTCTAGGTACTCAACTGTAGCCCTTCGACTGAATCCAAACTTTGCAGAACAAATCTGCTTAATAAAAGGATTTTTTCTATAAAACTTGGACTCAGTCAAAAGGCTGCACCCAAGGACCTCAAAGGCTGCATGTGGCCTTGAGGTTGCAGGTTCCCCACCCCTGTTTCTGGGTCTAAATTTCTTCACCTTCTAAATGAGGGCCATGATACCTATCCTGCTTTCACTTACCCTGTCTCTCTCCCTCAAGAAGCTCTGAATCAAAGAAGATGAAATATGTGAAAGCATTTTGAGAAAAATGGCAAATAAAATGTTACCGTTGTTAATGCTACTGCTCAGAACAATGTGATATTTTTTTGGCTAAGAAAAGAAGCTTATTTAAATTTAAGTTACCTCTTTCTACCAAGATAGCATTTTGACTCCTTCAGGAGAGGTCTGAGTAAAATTCTGGACTAAATGAGGTTATGTGACTACATTTGCTTTTTATCCAATGCAGCTTGTGGATAAGGAGAACATGCCAGTTTTCAGGAGCAAATTTCCTCAGCTTTTCTATTTACTGATATTTAACCAGGAGAAAGAAAAAAAAACTCACAACTATTCTCACAGGGAACAAAGAAGTGATAGAGGTACTATTGTTTTTGGATTCAGTTGATCTAAGCATATTTTAAAGAATCAGTGTCAATTTTACATGTAATTTGAAGAATGAAACAAGCATATTGATATTAAGTATTTTTTGTTTGCTTCTACAATATAAGCATTTCAGTCACTGTTACTATGGCTACATTTTAATATGGCCCAGCACTCCTGCCACATAGAATAACCTAAACCCTTCCCTCCATATACTTATTTCTACCTACTGAATTCTGTTCAATATATATTTCTTAGACACTTACCAGACAGTCATATAAATAATGGCTAAGAAGCATTTATATAGAGCTTTCTATGTTCCAGGCACTGTGCTAAACATTTTACAATTATTAACTCATTTGATCCTCATGACAACGCTGGGAGGTGGGTTATTACCCCCATTTTACAGATGAAGAAGCTGAGGCAAATAGAGCTTAAGTGATTTGCCCAGGATCACACAGCCAGCAAGTGACTGAAGCTGGATTAGAATGCTGGTCTTTATGACTCCAGGTCCATTACCTAGCTCCCCCAATAATTAGTAAGTGCTAACTATATGTAAGGTATTGTGCTAAGCACAGGGTTAAAAAAAAAGGCAAAAGACAGTCCTTGCCCTGCCTCAAGGAGCTCCCAATTTAATGGGGGAAGGCAATACAAAAAAAGGAAGATGGGAAGGGTATGATGAAGTCCAGAGGAGGATTGCAACCAAATGGGAAATAATGAGATAATTGCATTGTACCCCCTCCTTAAATGGAGGGTCTGGGAGGATCTCTCCCTTGTCTGCTCTCAACCTTGCATCTACTAAGTGTAAGGCACCTGGGACATAAAGGTAAAAATGAAACAATCCCTGCCTCCAAGTATTTACATTTTACTGGAGTTGGGTTACAATTAATATACAGCCACTTGCAAAGAAGCTACCTTTACCTATAAGGGCATCCAGGGACCCAGGGGGATGAGGGGAAAGAAAGATATATTTTTCTATAATAGGAGATGACATACCTGGACTGAACATTGAAGGAAAGTAGGGATTCTGAAAGGTTAAAATGAGGAGAGAGTTTATTGCAAACCTAGTTAAGGGCTAACCTAGGAGAGAGCTGGACGGAATGCTGAGTCTGGGGAAAAGCAGGTGGTCCACTTTGGCTGGAAAGGGAGTGAGTGAAATAAAAAAGTGCAAAGCAGATTTTGGAGGGCTTTCCATGCTAGGAATTGGGGTGTGCATGGTATTTTAGAGGCAAAACAGAGCCCCTGACCATGTCTGAGCCATGTGACTGACATAATAATTCGACTTGTTATTTAGGATTACTAAATGGTTAATTGTGTGGACAGTGAATTGGAGAGGGAAGGAACTGGACGGTAGGGAGACCAACAGTTTAGGTGAGAACAGGAAACTGATTTGTGGCTGGATATGAGTGGAAAGAGGGCCTGAACTTAGTAAGATAAAGGCTAGGTGAAAGGGGAAAAGAGGGGGAACAAGAGACTTGGGGGAATCTGGAACACAGGTTATTGATTTCCTTATCCCAGGTCATTTAATCCCTTCAAAGAAAGAACAACAGAACAAAGGAAACGAAACCCGGAACTTAAGTTTATAATTTCCCAAACACTTCCCAATTTTCTAATTTGTTATCTTAACAATCTAGATGCCCTTGAGGCACATCAAATGTTTCAGAATCTGTGCAATTTGAGAAGCAACTTTAATCAAAAAAGAAAACTGGGAATAAAACAGCACATATTTAGAATTATGGGTTTGTAGAAATATTTTTGGGTGCAATGGAATAATGACAGTGTGGAACAGTTAAACTTAAGGACCAGGAAATACGGTTACTTTAGTTCACCAGACGGTTTTCCTTGGAATTCTATCACTTTGGCTTTTGCTGTTGGAGGTAAATTTGTCCTTAGAGTAGGGAGATTATGAGAAAGATGATTTAGTTTAGGAAGAACCAAATAAAATTACTTAAGGATTGACTTTTAATGCAATCTTTCTTTTCTATATGTATTAACAACCATTAGGAACTTTAATTCAGATTATTTTTCCCTTAGCATCTACACTGTGTGTGTACATGCATGCGTGTGTTCATACGTGTGTGCGTGTGAGTGTGTGTGTGTGTGCGTGTGTGTGACTAGATCTAGATTATTTTTATTTCCCACTCTACCAATGGCCTCTTGTTTCACTTGAACAAATCACCAGTTTTTCTAGGTATATCTGTGTGACTTTGGAAAAGCACTTAACCTTTCTAATGTTTGGTTTCTTTATTTATAAAATGAGAAGAATGACATTTGTCCTACCTATCGCATAGGGGTATTATGAGGATCACACACAATAAAGTATATGAAAGGACTCTGAAAACAATGCATACTATGAAACTACTTGATGGATGATGCCTCTGTGTAGTGAATTTCTTCTATATCAGCCTTATCCTTTTGCCTGGCAGACAGTAGGTGCTCAATGAATGTTTATTGATATAGCTCTGCTGCTTGACTAGGACTGAGAATACTGTGTTAAAATGGCCCTTGGTAGAATAAACCAACCACATTTTTGGATTCCTGTCTGATTTGCCCTTAAGGATATTAAGAAATACATTTATAAAGCCCCAAATTACACATTTAAATGCATATGATAATCAGTGCACAAAATACTGGCTGGATAAAATATATAAACTATGTTAATGTTCCTGAGCCAGTTTCTTTGGGTCTTGATATTGCCACACACATCTGTACACCCCCCTTTCCCCCTTCACTCCTCCCTTTATCAACGTTGGATGTTATCATTGATTCAGGCCAAACCTAGAGAGGAAATATAGGTACCTACATACCTATCTATATACATACATATATACATATTATTCAGCCCAGCTAAGTATATTCTAAGACTACAGGTCACTACAGACACTAGACCTGTCTAAGATTTGAGAGATGCCCAGACCAGCTTTCATCAACCACCAGAAAGCATCAGCTCCACCTAGCGATATCTATGCATCTCAACAGCTCTGTTCCTTGTACACAGCAGCACAAAAGCTTGGTGTTAGAAGCTGTTAGGAGAAAGAGTGATTGACAAGGTACCACTCATATCAAGTTTAAAAGTCTAGATGACTCTTTCTAAGGTTCCTCCCTAATTCAAGATCCACATCAAAACACGGGGAAAATTCCAGACTGAACAGGTGTCACTGGGACACGCAGGGTTACAGAAAACCTTAGGCTAATCTGGACCTCCCCGAGCCACTGGTCTGACCTCCTCAGATCTAAACCTTTGAGTTTTCATCCTCAGAATTTGAGTAGCCTTGAATGTGTTTTCATGGAATTGCTACTTAATGCACTATGGTCTACTTCATGAGTCGGATTTCTTCCTTCCTGATGCCTGGAAAACAGAAGGGACTTTTGAAAAGCTTAAGAGGGAATCCTGTAGATTGCCCTAGATAGGAGAAATACGATTGGGGTGAGGAGAGAAGAGGATGAGAGGAGGGAGTGGAAAACATTTTCCCGGAAAATCTGTATGTCCATTTCCAGGGCTACATGCTCCAGTTTAATAGCATGAACTGAGATCAAATTGATGGAGACGTAGATAGCTAACATACTGCCCCTCCCCCTACAAGATTCCAGATCTAGTCTCCCTCATGTGCTGAAGACAACATATAGAAAGAAAGTGCTTTTCATCCAGGACTGTTGCAGCGGTGGAGTTAAGCAGTCCCCCAGGAAGAGCTAGCTGCCTGCTAACTCCAAGGCCACCTTGGAGAATGCAGGACAGAGACAAAGCACTGAGCTTACAAAGATCGAGCTCTGGGCATTCTTATCCCCGGTTTTAAATGGAACCACAGATGTGGACACCCCTTAGGATGATTATAAATGATTTGGGATCATACAATTTGTAATGTAAAAGTTTCTTTGTTAATTGACCGGGGGAAGGAGGGGTTGCATTTCTCCTTCCTGGTGCCTAAAATACCAGTTATGGCTTAGAGGATCAATAACTTTTACATTTCACAGAGCATCTAAGTAGGTCGGTACACAGAAGATGGCACACAAAAGATAGATATTCAAATGAAAGACTTCAGCAGGTCAATAATTTAACACTTTCAGAAAGTATGTTAGACTCAATCTTGCACAAACCTCTAAGAGGGAATTCTTCATTTAAAAAAATCTATTAAGAATAAAAAGGAATCTATTAAATAAATTATGAATTTTTCAGAGCAATATTGGTGTTAAACAGTGAATTAGAGAAAAGCTGAAGTATTTTTCATGGTTAAAAGAATGACTTTCAATTTAGTAAGGAGCTGAGTGACTGATACACTTCAGTTTGGGATCTAAGTCTCATTTTCCTTACCTCCCCCAAGCCCCCCAACGCCCATAGCATTCAGTTGTGAGTGCTATAAAAATATACTGATGAGTGCTCTCTGTTTGCTGCTCCCGTGTTATTTTTTTTGTCATCCATTTTTTCTTCATTTAAGGAAAAAACCCTCACAACAACCCAACACTGTCCATTTGCATTGGAAATGATCCTTTACAAATGTAAATCATTGCAAATTATTATAATAAAAAGAGGGTTCAGTTTCCTACAACCTACCCATCACAATTGTGCTTCCTGATGACTGCTCTTTTTTATTTTTTAGTGTCTTGGTATCAGGATACTGTTATGTTTGTGAACTGCTTAAAATATTTAGAAGGTAACATATGTTATAGCCCTCTCAAAATTATGTTTAATCTATTTAAGTGACATCTGTAGGATACCTAGAAGAGCTAGTCAGTCAGACTTTGCCTACACTAACAAACTTTTTTTTTTAAAAGCATTCTTTAAATTTTGTCCAACTAATTTGGTTCTTAATAATCCGGTTGAATTCAGTCTGGAAAACGGCTGAATTAGTTACAAAATATTTTATATGAATGAATAGAAAGGCTTTTTCTAAGGTGGTTAATTATTTGACCGAAGTCCACCCTTACCCTCAAAGAATGCCCCAACTAATTGATGTGTGTGTGGATTCACCAGACATCAACAAGTGGTTTTTGTCTAAGTGATTAAAAAAAAAAAAAGATTTTCCTGTTTTATTTTTTATTGAATTCACCAATTATTTTTAGTAAATTTCATGTTTTGAGATATTCTGGTATTCTTTTTGGAAGTTTTAGACATGTCATAAAATTGTTTATTCTTGGTTTGAGAGAAATAGTAAATTAATTCATATTAATAGTAAATTAACTCATATCTAGTCCCAGAAACAAACACCATAATGGCCATTTCCTAGAATATGGTGGATCAAATGCCTTTCTATGATATGAGTTATTTATATTAAAACTCTAGGTGCATGAGTGAATAGCAAAATAAGGGATACATATGTATATTTTACACACATGCATATGTACATATATACACACAATATATGTTTAAATTTTTGTCCCTGATAAAACTAAGAAACCCAGACAAAAGTAGTAATTTCAGCATAGCCTATGGACATGAAATGAGCATCTGGAACTTTATCCAACAGCATAGACTAGTGGCAGGAAGAAAGACTGTAACTGAGAGGCTTAGATCACATTTTTCATCTTCACCATGACCTGTCTCAGATTTAAGCTACAATTAGAACAAAATTACTTGTAACTGTGGAAACAGGGTCTTTGGGGAATTAGGTAAAACTAGTTTAAATGAAAAATACTTTAATTGCCTTAAGGTTTATTTACTCCTGACTATGTAAGTTGAATACCCCACCCCTCCGTTTTTGGCTTCTACAATAAATAGCTTAATAGTACTGATCACACACACACACACACACACACACACACACACACAGAGGCACGCACACCCATTGAATAGTTTCATATATTCAAAAGAAGCCAATCATTTGAAAACTTCACAGTTGTCTATAGACACAGAATTACTTAGACTAAAGGACTAAAGCTTTGGTTTATTTACATTGTGTTCTTACCCAAGTTGACAGCATGGTTCTATAAGTAAGGCACCATATTTATGAAGAAATGGACAGACTAGATGAATATATTTTTCCCTTTGGGAATTTAAATTCATTTTAAGTTCCTTCACTTCAGGATGTTTTTAAAAGTATTTGAATGTCAGATTGGTCCTCTTCCTCCCCTTCCCCACTTCCTAACCCTGCTATGAAAAATAAAGAAATAATCTTAGGTTGGAAGGATACAAATTTAGAATAAATATGATCAGAAACAAAGTAACAGAATCTTTGTGACTCAAAATATCCTATTGGCTTTCCTTTTTTTGTTGAAATATTTGAGGCTGTGGAATAAATGATAAAGTTCCCATTTAAACTATTTCTGAATAATCAAAGAATAAGTCTCTTGAAGGCAGGAACTCTTTAGTGTGATACTTTGGATTCCTATCGCCTAGAACAGTTCCTTGGACATAATTAACTCTTAATAAATGTTAATTGAATTACATTGAAAACATTAAAAGAAAACAAATTAAATATCCAATTTTGCTAATTCTATGAATATTTCTATACTTCATAGATCCATGATTTCAGCAGTGTGGGTGCATCCCTGACTTGTAGAGATTACAATCCCTGCACGCCTCAGACAATCCTCTTAAATTGCTATAACTGGAAAAAAAAAAAGGTAATCTCTGAACCTCTTCGAATTTAGTTAGGCTGGTCCTTGGATACCATACCATTGCCAGCCGTTTTCAGTTTGATAAGATCTGAAACGTCTTGTGTTTCATTGGAATAATTTTTAAGATTCAGAAACATCTCTGTGTCGTGATGAAACTTAGAAGTAGTCCTCAGTGGGAAAAAATCAATAAAATCATTTCTGATATCATACAAGAAAAAAATCAAGTTCTTAATCATATATGTACATATGTATTTATACACACAAACATATATATTAACTTGTCAGCAAGTTGATAGGTAGAAAGCATGGTACTGTAGCAAGAATATCTTTAGATTTGGAGGATCTGGGCTTAATCTTGACTTTCATACTTATAATATTAGTAACCTTGGGCAAGGACTTTAACCTTGCTTAGCCTTGATTTCCTCATCTATAAAATAAGAGAGGGGACGGGTTACCTCTAAGGACACTTTCTGCTCTAGACCTATTTACTACATTTCTATGATGCCCAACACTTATACTGTCTATATGGTCTCTATCATTCCTTCCTTCATGGATTCTGTTCTCCTTAGCACTTGGGTCATTCCATGTTGAGGTATTCAGAAGATGAGCTGTTTCAGAACCCTAGCACTATTATAGCAGGATGATTTAATAGCTCTCTACAGTACTTTTCCTGTATAGACGGAGCAAAGCTTTACTAGCATGGAGAAGGTGACATTTTGTTCCAAAACACCAAATCGAAAGACAGCACTTTCAGTCCTTTAACCGTATAAGAATCATAGAGTTTAGTACTTAGTTATCAAGAATTATTAGTTAAAATATGCAACCAGAGAAGTTGGGATGGGTTGACTACTTACCCCTCCCTTTTATTTTTCCTGCTGGGCTGCCTCCCTAGCATATCACAGCTGTGTACTGGGGGATCTGTTTCCCCAATATGGGTTAGTGATCTTCCTCATAAGCCTCCAAGTGAAGTCACATTTCATACTGCCTGCTCGGTGTCAGCGTGATAGAGGAAAGATCACTGGACTTGAAGTTATAAGACCTGAGTTCAGATCCTGACTCTGCTGTACCCATGTGAACTTAGATAAGTTTTGGGGGTCTCTGTTCCCTCCTATAAAATCAGGGGGTTAGACTATATGATTTATAATGTCTCTAAATATCTAATCCTGTAATCTGTGAGTGAAATCATTCCAAGTCATGGGTCTGAGACCAAAGGTTAAGAGATCAGTAAACCAGGGATCACATTTTAGTGAGAAATTCAACCTGGGGCCTAATAACTGATACTATGGTGGTAATTATCCTTATGGCATGTAACAATGGATACCACCCAGAGGAAAATGGGATAAAATAGATATTTCAGTAATATACTTTGATATCTGGAAAGAGGACTAGGTTCTGCCTAGCTTACTGTATGCATTTGAAGGAATCAGGGTTAACTGTTGTTTTCTCAGTGGGAGAGATTGAGATCATGTCAAAAATAAATAAACTTTGGCATTATTTATCCATAGAGATTGTGGATGATAAGTAGAAATTTGGGCAATCAGATTCTTAATTTTAATTGAATTCTGACACAATTGTCTCACTTAAAACTTTCAGAGTTTTGTATCTGATGATTTAGAATTTTATAAGGGATAAGTAGCTTTGAATATACTTCTCTACAATGATACCTTCATTATCATAGAAATAAGAGAATGCATTTCTTTATATAAAATGAGTATTTTTAAAATATTCTGTGAATATAGATCCATTCATACAATAAAAAACAAATCTGAATTAAAGTGGCTTTTTAGAAAGGGAAGTTCAATGGTCTACCTCCATTGGAGGAAAAAGTATTATTGGAAAAGATGTAATATATTGAGTAGAGTTTCTGTTAAAGTCTGGATCCTATTGAAAAACTCTGCCCTGATTTTATGGGCACAGAGATCTAAGTTTTGGGATTGTAAATACCTCAGAGTGTCCCAAGAAATAATAGCTCAGCATCTATCTCTTCTGCTACAAATCTTACTTCTATTCATTCATCTCCTTCATGTGGTCTGAGTTGCTGGACTCAGACCCAGGAAGAAAAATATTTTCCTCTTTTTCTGCAGTATTTCTAGCTTTGTTTTAGTTGTTTCAATAACTCTTTCTTTCCATTCCACTTTAGAAGGTGTAACTTAAAAGTTCATGGTTTGTATTTCCTGTCTGTGGCCTAGGGGAACTCCTCAGCATTTTCCTATAAAAGTAAGGGGTGGCCTCCATGTATATGAAATTTCAGCTAAAAGGGTACATTAAAAATAGCTTAAAGATGAGAAATCCAAAATTCCTTCCCTGTGGCTTCAAATAGCATCCCTGTAAGAGAACCTTAGGCTGGGTATGCACATCATGGCAAAGTGGCAACTTCTGAACATTCATTTCTTTTTTTCCCCCCTTTTAAATTTACTTATTTTTAGTTTACAACATTCAGTTCTGCAAGTTTTTGAGTTCCAAAGTTTCTCTCCTTCCCTCTCCTCGTTTCCCCCTCCCTGCCCAAGACAGCATGTAATTTGATATAGGTTCTATATATGCCTTCACATTAAACTTTTCACAATAGTCAAGTTGTAAAGGAGAATTATAACCAATGAAATGAACCAAGAGAAAGAAGAAACAAAATTTAAAAAGAGAGAGCAAATACTTTGCTCCAGTCTGTATTCAGACTCTGTAATTCTTTCTCTGGCTGTGGATAGACTTTTCCAACATGAGTCTTCTGGAGTTGTCTTCTTAGTACCTTGCATTGCTGAGAAGAGTTCAGTCTGTCAAAGTTAGTCATCACAGACACAATATGTCTGTAATTGTATACAATGTTCTCCTGGTTCTGCTCCCCTCACTCAGCATCAGTTCATATAAGTCTTTCCAGGTTACAAAGTCCATTACCTCCTCATTTCTTATAGCACAATAGTATTCTATTACATTCACATACCACAACTTGTTTAGCCATTCCCTAATTGATGGGCATCCCCTTGATGTCCAATTCTTTGCCACCACAAAAAGAGCTGCCATAAATATTTTTTGTACATACATGTCCTTTTCCCATTTGTATAATCTCTTTGGGATACAGCCCTAAAAGTGGTATTGTTGGATCAAAGGGTATGCACATTTTTATAGCCCTTTGGGCATAGTTCCAAATTGCTCTCCAGATTGGCTGGGATCAGTTCATAACTCCACCAACAATGCATTATTTTCCAATTTTCCCACATCTTTTCTAGCATTTATAATTTTCCTGTTTTGTTGTGTTAGCCAATCTGACAGATGAGATGTGGGACCTAATACTTGTTTTGATTTGCATTTCTCTAATAAATAGTGATTTAGAGCATTTTTTCATATGATTATAGATATCTTTAATTTCTTCCTCTGAAAACTGCCTGTTAATACACATCCTTTGACCATTTATCCATTGAGGAATTATTTTCATTCTTATCAGTTTGACTTATGAATATCCATTTCTAATCATGCTGTGTCAAGGGTGAATGAACATAAAGCTGGTATTTCTAAGACTCTTCTGCAAACTTTATCAACAAAGCCATAGCTAATTAAGCTGTGCATTGAATTAATGGACAATCATGTTGAAAACTAAAAATAAAAAATAAAAACAATTATCATATGCAATTTCATAATAGTCTTTCTCTTGATTACTTTGATGAAGAACCATATAATTTCAATGTTGGAAGGGACCTCAGAGACTCTCTAGTTCAGTCCATGACTGAAAAAGGATCTATCTACAGCCTATCTTACAAGTGGTTCTGGGTAGCTGGGTGATTCAGATGTTCAGAGTACCAGACTTGGGCACAGGAAGACCTAATTTTGTATCCTACATCAGACATTTAAAACATTTTTGACATTTTTATTTTCCTTAATGACCGAATGGGCACTGCCTCAGTCAAACTAAGACCCTTGAAAGACCTTGGCTTGAAAAGATCAAGGTCGCCCACTGTATCCTGGGTCATCGCCAATTGTCCTGATCTATGTCTGGCCACTGGAGGAGGAGATTTTGTTTGATGTTGGGAAAAATGCCTAAAAATTCCTTAAAATTCTCCAGAGGAGAAAGTGAGGCTGGGGACTTTGCACAGTCCTCCCTCACTTAAATCCAATTCATTTCTACGTCATGGTTCTCTTTCAGAATAAAGGAAAAACAGCAGCAAGCACCGAAAATTTCACATTCTAGAAGCTCCTAAATTGGCTACCTGGAGCCTTTACCTCCTCGTCCAAGCCTGAGTTCACTGGAGAATATGGAGATTCATAGCTGAACTTCAGAATAATGAATAGGGTTAAAAGCATTTATTAAGTACTGAGTATATGCCAGGATCTGCGCTAAGCTCAGATATTTAAAAACTGACCTCCTGCCTTCAAGGGGCTTCCAATCTACTGTCAACTCCTGGGGAATCTCTAGGCCCCTGACCTGTTCTGATTAGCAGCCTCTACTATTCCTCTTCTGCCAACATCATCTCCTAGGAATCTCTGCTGATTTGTGACCAGGAGGGAATCATTTAACCTCTTTGAGTATGTTTACTCATCTGTAAAATGGGAATAATAATAATACTATGTGACAGATTTATTGAGAGATATGCAAATATAATATATTTTATATCAATATATTATTATGTAATTACATATTATAATTTTTGTCTTCATTATCATCATCACTGTCGCCATCATTATTATCATTACCATCCTTTGCCTAGAGAATAGAGAAACCTAGTACCAACTGAGGGATCCCATTTGACTTTAAAATAGCTATAATTTTTAGGAATTCTTCCCAACATCAAACTTAAATTCACCTCTCTGTAACTTCCATTTCCTGTTTTTAAGTAGAAGTTGAAGTAGAATAAGCCTAACCATCTTCGACATGACAACCTTTCTAACATTTAAAGTCAGTGATCGTGCCCCAATACCCCATTTCCCCCTCAGGTCTTCTCATATTCAGGCTAAATACCCTCAGATACCTCAAATGCTTACAAGTCCTGAACTCAGGAAGTTCAAGTCCAAGGACATCTTGGCAGCCCCTCTCAAGACAATGTCCAGATTATGAAAACTTTCTCTAAAATGTGGTGTCAACGCCTCGCTCCCCCCAACAAAAGTGCCCAGAAGTAAAACAATAATCCTGGGCAGAGAACAGGAGGCCTATCAGCTCCTCATTACTGGGTGCCATTTTTTTCCTTAATGCAGTCTAAGATTGTATTTCTCTCTGGGGTCCTCAACCATACCCCTACACAGGTGCCTTCTCCTTTCCCCACCCCCTTTTCAGCTTCTTTTTATGTCTTATCTTTCCTAATTAGGGGAATGGAAGGGGAACAATCATTTATTAGGTGCACGCTAAGCACTTTCCATATATGATCTCATTTGATCCCAACAAAGAGGGAGATTTTATTATTATTCATGTTTTACTTGTGAGGAAACTGAGGCAGTCAGAGGTGACTTGTTCAGGGTCACACAGCTAGTATATACGTGAGGTCAGACTGAACTCAGGTCTTCCTAACTCTAGGCCATAATGTGCTACCTAGATAATTTTCTGTCTTTCTCTTTATATTTATATTCTCAGTGCTTAACACAGTGTCTGGAACCCTTAATAAATGCTCTTGATTGGATTTGTTGGAAAAAGTTGGAGGAATAAGATAGTAAAATATATCTTCCCTACCTTCCCTATCTAAACTGTGCTCAGTTTCTTGGGCCCTGCTGTAATCTACATTGTTTAATTCAGCAGCTATAGCCTCCTCATTCTTCTCTGAAGATACCACTGAAGCTAGAAATTAATCATGTCCATGGAAAAATTACTTTAATAACTTCTCTATTTACTCTACGTGGATTTTATTTGAATTTTTGAAGATTAGAGTTGGAATATCAGGAAAACAATAGAAAGAAGATGTCTATTTTATTTAAGCACTTTGAACCCCATTAAGGTCTGGTGGAGGAGTGTATGGGCAAAGATTGAATAGCCAGCTCTTTGAAGTTATTGTTATTAATTATATAATTAACATGTGTGTGTGTGTGTGTATATATATATAATATAATTACATAATTAATATTAAACTATTAAGTTTAATTATGAACATTTTCTCCATAATAAAAAGCTAACCAGTCCTAATTTGTAGCTTTTGATGATTTCTGAAGTAAATGTACACCCAGAAAATTTAACAATCAGCTCCAGAACACCAACTAGTTCAGAACTAATGAGAAAAGGTGGTTATAAAGAGAATAATACTAGTTGTTATTGAGTAGAAGAACTACCATCCCTTAACTTCAGGAGATCAAAATGTTTTGCATACATCATCACATTCATCTTGTTAATATCCTTGAGGACTGATAACATAGCTAGTGGATTCAAATCAAAGTCAAGAAGACATGGGTTCATAGATACTGGTTATCGGACCCTGTGCAAAATCACTTAACTGCTCAGTCCTCCCAACAGTCTCTTTAAAACTACAAGCTGTAGGACAGGTGATAATCTCTATTGGCTGAAGAGATTCCTCAATGGGAAGTCTGTATACTAAGGAAATCAATGGTCCAGTGAAAAAAATATTCCAGAGAAATAAAGATGGGGGAAATATTGTTATCTTCATTTACAGAGGAAGCAGCTGGGGATGTTGGAGACCCTTAAGTCCTTGAGACAGTCCTTTCCACTAAATCAGTATTAATGAATAATTAGAATGTGTTCCTCCATTGCTTCCTTAGTAGAGGATTTTTGATATGGTGGAAGAATTTGAGTCCAAAGGGTTTAGGAGATGATTTTGTCACATAATATAGCTTATGACTTTAGTCAAGACACTTAAGATTAGAGAGAATCTAGAAATGAAAGCACATTTAGTCTAACTCTTCTTATTTTTGGAGA
Organism: Pseudocheirus occidentalis; assembly: GCA_028646575.1. Classification (NCBI taxonomy): domain Eukaryota; kingdom Metazoa; phylum Chordata; class Mammalia; order Diprotodontia; family Pseudocheiridae; genus Pseudocheirus; species Pseudocheirus occidentalis. Next base: position 238,953,791 of record CM053595.1, read on the forward strand.
GGAGAAAACAGGTCCAGAGATGTGAAGGGTCCGTGTCCATACTTAGAGGAAGTAACAAAACCATGATTTTAAATGTCCATGTCTCGGTTTCTTCCAATGTAAAATGGGAGTAAAATTATCTGCCATATCTATCAGGACCATTGTGGGAACCAAAAGGAATAGTATATGTGAATGTTATGTGTTACTGCAAAATGGGATGTAAACATGGGGTAATAAATTAGACTTTGTCTCTTTTTCTTTCTTTGGTCCTATATTATTGTAAATCTCTTCTTTCTAGCTTCACTGCAAGCTGTCGGGAATTTATTCATTCCTATTCCTCTCTTGTTTGTTACTAACGAATTGTGGTTGTTTTTAATGGGGTTTGGGGGGGCAGGGGAAAGTTTACTTGCTAACAAAGCATAAGAAAGACCACAAGCAACAATAAAACCCTCTTCCAATTTAGTCTCCCTCATCACTAGCATATTTTGTATTGAATTAATACTTCATCATTGGTTGGTCTGGAAAGGAAAAAAAAGGTAGAAATGGTACATAAAGATGGCTTCTGACCCCTCCTTGTGGTTTCTAGACACAATCATTTCTACCCATGTGCAGACCCAGACAATTGAGCCAGTAAAAGTCTTCCTAATCCCCAAGGAAGCTGCTACTGAATTATGAATGTTTCACCACCGTTTCCAGTTTCCAGATTAGGGCAATAATCCATAAACATTAGTGGTACCCTCAACCCATTCTGAGTATGCAAAATGAACCGTGAATTACAAAATAGGTGTTTCAGGCTCCAGCCCCATCCTTCAAGTGAACAATGGCCAACAACTTCTTTGCTTTTTATGCAAAGAGATAGATGAACAGCACTGTTTTTAATTGTCAGACATTCTACTTCTCTCCTATAACATTAAGTTCCTAAAACAAGAATTCAATAAAGTGTTTAAAAAATACAGAAAGAATATAAATGGAAGGACTCTCTTATGCTTAGCAACTCTTATTTAATATGTCAAAGGAGAAGATTCTACCCCCCTCCCCCAATAATTGAGACTCAGGAAGAAAAACAAAAATTCCTGACAGTCTCCTATCTTTTCACACACACACACACACACACACACACACACACACACACCCCTTCTAGAGCAGGTACCCTTTGTATGACCTAGCTTTACCTCTACCTTGTAAACCACAAATTTTAAAGAAACATCTCCTAGGATTTCTACCCATTTCCATGAGAATAATAGCTTCCATGCATATAACACTTTAAGGTTTGTTATGTTAGACATACATGATGTCATCTGAAAAGACTGGGTTCTGAGGATTCTCTGAGTTTCTCTCACATAACAAGCAGAATTACAATTAAAAACCATATTCTGAATCAGGTAGATGACACTTTTTCTTTCTTTTTGGCCTTCCTAATAACTTATCTTTGAGATCTGGAATCATTTTCCCTCTTCCATGCTGCCCCTTTGAAGTACATTTATATCTTCCTTAAGATATAGTGACCAGAAGGGGCAGCTAGGTGGCACAGTCAATAGAGCACCGGCCTTGGAGTCAGAAGGACCTGAGTTCAAATCCAGTCTCAGACATTCTACCCAAAAACTAGCTGTGTGACCTTGGGCAAGTCACTTAACCCCAATTGCCCTCCAAAAAAAAAGATATAGTGACCAGAACTCTAAAGAATGTCTGCTTTATTTCTTTTGATTTGTATTGCATCCCTTCAGCACTAGGGCCTACTATCCTATTTGTTTTCTTTGTTGAAGTTTTATATAGGAACGAATTCTCAGAAGAATTTTTTTTAGGGGCAACTAGATGGAGCAGTGAATAGAGCACTGGCCCTGGAGTCAGGAGGACTTGTGTTCAAATCTGAACTCAGACATTTACTAGCTGTGTGACCTTGGGCAAGTCATTTAACCCCAATTGTCCTGTATTCCCTCCTCCAAAAAGACAAAAAAATTTTTTTCCCCTTTTCTTTTGAGAGAGCCTACCCAGACCTCTTTTCTGATCATCACTTTTTTCATGGCATCATGGATATTGAGCTGGAAGGGATCCTCAGGGTCACTTAGGCCAATGACTTCCTTTTCTTGATGTGGATACTGAGATCCAGAGAGGCTAAGAAACTTGTTTAATATCACACATGGTAATAAAGAGCAGAGCCAAGATCTGAACCCAGGTTTCTGATACCATATCAACAACATCCAGATCTCTATTGTACCATGCTAGTATTTCTATTAGCTTTCTTATTTCCATTCTTATAACACCCTTTCATTTCTTTTCTTTCATCATATTAGGAAAATTCAATTTAATTCAACAAACATTCATTAAACATCTACTATGTTCTAGATAATCTAAGCAAAACAGGTTGATAGATTGCTAAATAGTTTCCCCACCCTGCCCAGGGAATAGGAAGCAATGAAGCTTTATTTATTGAGGAAAAGTTTAGGATAATAATAGGAAAAGGGTAAGAGAAGAGGTAACATTATGGAGGGGGCAAAGAATAGCAGGAGAGAGAAACAAATTTTTCAAAGCTAGAAATATTATCTCACCAAGGCAAAGTCATCTCTTAATTTCATAGGTAATAGCCTGAGTTATGCTTCTAAAAGTTCCCCTGTTGTCCTATTCCAACTCTTTTGTTATTAACTTCTACTACAGATGAAAGGTCAATTTTTAGGGAGAGTCAATCCATCATTGTAGAATGCAAGCAAGTTGCTAGGCATAAAGGCAGTCAGGACTCCCTTATGGTGCTAGTGACATCATTGGTTATTACTTTCCAAGTGCCTATCTAGGAATAATTAACTCTCTAGGTAAAATGACTGACTTACCTGATGTACCTAAAAAGGAAATATTTCAAATAAAAAGGGGGACTGGAAACAAGGTTTTGGATAAAAGTGCTCTATAACTCCAGTGTTATCATTCCTTGCAATTGATAAGCTCACAACAATTTACTCTTATGATTCTGTTTGTTCTCATTTTTGTTCTACCTCCTAATTCACTTTAATCTACAATCTTGGAAATGTTCCTTTCCATACTATGATCCAAGTCATTACTGTGAATAATTAAAAAGCTAGGCTCTACCCTACTGGTAACCTCTTTCCACCTTGAAATAATCCCGTTTACTGCCACTGTTTGTTTCTGGCCCCTCAGCCAATTTTCAGTTGGATCTGCCAACTTTCTGCCCATTCTATGACTCTGCATTTTACATGTGGACTTCCCTTGTAGAAATATTTTCTCACAATTTAAGCATGTAAATATATGTGTTTTCAGTCCCTTGATATAGTCCCCTTTTGTATGAGGGAAGGAAGGCACCCAGATTTGGTCTTTTGTGTTATAAGCAATTGTTGTACTACTTCCCTATACAAATCTTTATAACTCATCAAAACTAGAATTCTCCCTGCCCCCCAAACATGTGTTTCATTTTTCCAGATGTATACCTCCTCTGTGCTATACCCCCACTTGGAATGCTTGTTTCCTCCTCATCTATCACCTATTTTCTTCCCATGAACTAAATGGGGCAGTGGATAGAGCTCTGGGTTTAAAATCAAAAGAAGTGAGTTCAAATTCTAGCTCAGACACTTATTAGCTAGGTGATTTGGGGTAACTCACTTAACCTGTCTCAGTTTCATCATCTGTAAAATGAGGCAGATTGAACTCAATGTCTGTGAATATATAATTCTATTATTTTTTAAGACTCACATTCTAGCTTCTCTACAACCAACTTAACCCTTTCACCTCTTATCTCCCATGGTACTTACTGTTAATAGCACTCATTTGTTATTTATTCAACATGTCTCTGGAAACAACTTTATGAAATGGGAAGTATAAGTGTCATCACCCCCAGTCCAGTATCATCACCACCATTCTAGACCTTCATGCCTATACCTCCACTAACTCCATGCATCTATCTCTTCAAATTCAGCTCTGATTGTGAGTTTGTCCCAGAATCTCTATTTGAGGGAGAACTCATGTCAGTTGTGCTTATTCTTTGTTGTTGTTGTTTGGTTTTTTTGGAGGTCAATTGGGGTTAAGTGACTTGCCCAAGGTAAGTGTGTCAAGAGTCTGAGGATGGAGTTGAACTCAGGTTCCCCTGACTCCAGGGCAGATGCTCTATTCACTGTGCCACCTATCCTCCCTGTGCTGTGCTTATTCTAAACTTGGTTCTGCCCATAACTTCCTAATTTCCTTCTGGACCTTTCTTTCTCTATTACTTTTCCCTTTCCCCACTGCATCCTCTTTCACATATACATCTGCCTCCCACCTTTTTAGCTTCCTTATATGTTCTGTCTTCACCCATTATAATGTAAACTCCTCAAAGGTGGGGAATGTCTTGTTTTTAACTTGTATTCTTAGACTATAGCACAGAGCCTAGTACATAGAAAGCCTATTCATCTACCCATCTATCTCTCTATCCTTTCTCTCTCTCTTATCTATCACCTATCATCTATTTATCTACCTATTATCTATCTGTTCTTCTATCTCTATTATCTATCTACCTATCATCCATCTATCTACCTATCAACTATCTGTATGTATGTATGTATGTATGCATGTATCTATCTATCTATCTATCTATCTATCTATCTATCTATCTATCTATCTATCTCAGCAGTTCTCAACCTGTGGGCTATGTTCAGTTTGTAACAATGAAAATACAACCTGCATATCAGATAGATTCATAACAGTAGCAAAATTACAGTTATGAAGTAGCAATGAAAAGAAATTTATAGTTGGGGGTCACCACGACATGAGGAACTGTATTAAAGAGTTGTGGCATTAGGAAGGTTGAGAACCACTGATTCTCTCTCTCTCTCTCTCTCTCTCTCTGTCTCTCTCTGTCTCTGTCTCTCTCTGTCTCTCTCTCTCTCTGTCTCTCTCTCTCTCTCTGTCTCTCTCTCTCTCTCTCTCTCTCTCTCTCTCTCTCTCTCTCTCTCTCATTTCTATCCCACCTCACAGATGAATAACCTAAGACAGAAACAATTGATTTCCTCATGGTCATTCAGCTACTAAACATTAGAGCTGGGGTCTTAACCTATGTTTTCTGACTCCAAGTCTATTATTTCTCTGACCATGTCACAAAAATTGTAGGTGTCTTGCTGGGGAAAATAGCATTATATAATTCTTTGTATTCACCACAGTGTTTAGTATGGCACTCAATATTAGACACACAGTGAAAATACGTGTATGAATTATTTAGACATCAGATTCAGATTAGAGACTTAGAATTGGAAGGGGACCTCAAATATCAGTTTAAACTCCTCATTTTAAAGATAAGGAAACCAAGACCCTGATAGGTTAAGTGATTTGTCCAAGGTCACATAGTAGCAAGTGTCATAGCCAGAACTAGAATCTGGGTCCTCTGACTCTACTTTAGTGGTCTTTCCACAATGCCATTGCTACCTTTCTACTTTTTTTTTTGGACTAAGCCATGGAAAGCTTATGTCAGAAAACAGGTCTCCAGTTTGGTGGCTTGTATCTTTCCTGCCATTTCATTAGCAAGATTTCCGACTCCACCACATATTGAGCCAAGAACCGTTTGTCCAGTTGGCATCTTTGCAGAAGTACCTGAAATGGCAATAGTGTGCCACTTGCTGTGTTTTTTATGGAATAAAGGGGAGATTTTAATTGTATGGGAAATTTAATTAGATTTAGGCTAATTAAATTCATTTTTTATATTAACATGTTCACAAATATTATTGCATCTCGTTAGATTTCATTCTCTGAGCCTTACCGAACAATATTCGGTGGTAGTTTCAGATTACAATAAGTTCATTATGAAGATAAGGTGGAATTAGTGTAGGAAGCTCAGCTGGTTGAAGGGGTCTGTACTTTAATTACTGCAGAGGGTGTGCATATTAATTACAACACAAGTGATATTTACTGTACCTCAGGAACATATGACAGGGTAAAGATACTGACAGCACCAGCTAATAAACTCAGTATGATAATGAGGAGAAAAGACCATAAAAATAGAAGGAAATAAAATTATTCATAAAGTATATTGATCCCAAAGTAAAGACATTAAGCTCTGATGAAGGGCAACAAACGGGAAGCTTCTCACTTTATCAAACAAATAACCAAAGTAGAGAAATGTTAGCGAGGAGACAGATTGTCATTATGCTGGTCACATGATCACACTCCAGAGAGAATGCACAAGCCGTAAAGTAGAAGATTTTTTAATAAATCAGCAGAAAGCCTTACTGTCACCTGCAGGAACTGAGGTCACAGTGGCTAAAGACAGAGCTCCTAAGAGCTGAGAAGCAGGCTAGGCTGAGGGGTGAGCTGGGAGGAATCATGCCCATACTAAATTAGTCTGGAGAAGTCAAATCAGACTCTGCAGAACCGCGAAGTCAGGCCAAGAGCCCAGGAAGCTGATCTCAGGTGGTACTTGAAGGACCCCTGGCTCTAACACTGCTATCATTTCCTACCTCTTTTGCTTCCTGGCCTTGTGGGAGGTTTGAAAGCACCAACGGGACTGACTTGAATGAAAGAAGCAGTAAACAGAAAAAGAATGTGAGCATTTTCCCCGACAATACTTCATGCTCTACTTCTCTTGCTTATTTCCATACATCTTGGAGGGGAAGTTCATGTGTGTCAGCCAGTCAGCCAACACACATTTATTAAGGGCTTACTATGTGCTAGACAAGTGCTGGGAAACAAAGAAAAGCAAAAGGCTCAAGAGGTTTACATTCTAATGGGGGAAGAGGACATGATAACTAGACCTATATTATCTCTCTATGTGTATATGTGTGTATGAATACGTACATATGTATGCATGTATAATATGGCTAATATATGTGCCAAGACCAATTCAACATGGGAATAATAATACAATATGGGAATAATAATTATAATTATGATTATTATTTATGGCAGGGACTTTCCAAAGTAATTTTTAAGGCCAGGAAGACCTACCTAATCTCACAAAAGAGCCTTTGTAGAGACTGTTGTTAGGATGTCTTCTTGCTCAAATAATTAAGTGGTATGGACCAGATGTTGTGGAGTTCTCAAGAGCTTTGAGACTCATCACCTAGGTAGCTAGGTGACCAGTGGCTGGAGTGCTGGCCTAGAATCAAGAAAATCTAAGTTCAAATCCAACTGCAGTCATTTGATAGTCAAGTGACCCTGAGCATCTACATCTGCCTCTATTTCCTTATCTGTAAAATATGGATAATAATAACACCTACCTCCCAAGGTTGTTGGGGGAGATCAGATGAAATAATCTTTGTAATGGGCTAAGCTCAATTCCTAGAACATAGTAGGTGTTACATAAATGTTAGGTATTATTAGAAGGATTAATGTTTGGAGAATCACACAATTAAGGAGAAACAATGCCTGAAAATATTACCTAATGCTTACAATACTGAAATGGGGGAGAAAAACAAAGAAGGCCATTTCTTATTTTATGTCATATGGGTCATATCGTCAATGTTCTTGCTAATTACCAGCGTTTAAGTGGTCTATTGGCCAAAATTTCAAGGAGCAGGCTCATAGCTGACTCACTGTTTAGTTTGATTAACGGTGGAATGAATTATCTCTGTCTTAATTTAGAAATCTATAGAATGGGGATATTCATGCTGAGGTGAGTTACATAATTTAGTAAAGATGCTTTTAGGGCTTCTTTTTGATGGAAAGTTTTTGGGGGCAGATTTACAGAGTTGATATTTAGATATAAAAAAGTAGTTTGCATTTTTAAAACTCCCATCAAAACATTTGAAAACATTTAAATTGTATCTGTAGCTATTGAGATTGAGGGTAGCCTTCATGTTGACTGCTTAGTTTTTCAGAGTTCAGGGACTCTGAGGACAATGCCTTGGCAGTTGCTTTATCTGAATATCACAGTTCTCCACAAGGGAAAAGAAGGGATTGGTGAGTTGGAGTCGGACAAGGCCAGGAGTCTACGCGAGTAAGATTAGAAGCAAGGGGGAAGTACTTATGTGAGCAATGTGTTACGATGGCTACAAATCACAAACCTAGCATGACTGAATGGATGTTTTGATAAATTACTGTGGCCTAAAAAAAATAAAAACCTGATAGTCAGCCCTCTGGTGATTAATATTTCTGGACTTAGGCTAATTCTTATATGAATGGCATATAATTTGTTTCCAGGCCTATAATTAAAACCTTTCCAGCATGTTAAGATGAATCAATCAATCAATCAACATGCATTTCTTAAACCTGTGCTATGTGTTAGGTACTCTGGATACAAAACTAAAAGGGAGGCAATCCCTGACTGCCCTCAAGGAGCTTATATTCTTTTTTTGGTCTTTTTTTTTGGAGGGGGGGAAGCAGGTCAGTTGGGGTTAAGTGACTTGCCCAAGGTCACACAGCTAGTAAGTGGGAACTTATATTCTGATAGAGGGATGCAACCCATGGAGGAGAATAATAGTGAGAGAGTTTTGGTCTTGGTAGGCACAATTGCAGGGATTATGAGCAAAGTCATGGATCTAATCTCTATCTCTATCCACTTTCATTGCCTTTTAGAATTCAAGGTAGCCTCCATACCACAGTGAGACATGAAACTAGCCTCTATTAGAAGAATCTTAAATATCTTGCAGATAAATAATAGATGTACGGGTGACTGTGTGCATTTGTGTGGGCACACATGTATCAAGACCCTCCTATTTTGAATTGGTGACTGATCCAAATTCCTAAAGGGAATGTGTGTAGTAGGATTTGCCAGAGGGCAATTAAGCAATTTTTGCCCTATTTCAAGGGAAAAGGAGAAATGCAACAGTAGCCTTTCCTCCTGAGCAACTTCTCTTACACTGGAGCATCATGGAAATTTCCCCAGGCTTCTTTGTGAAGGTCACCTGAACCTGAAAGGGGCCATCTACCTTCAGGGTGTGAACTCAAGTGCATTTCTCCAGCATTAAGCTTCTCTTACAGATATTTGAAAAGAAAAAAAATGAATACAACACAGCATGGCCAACACTTATCACTCCTGTAATTTCTCACCTAACAACCAAAATGATGTTGGTTTTCTAAGAATAGTTATTTACCTAAGAATAGTCATGATCCTAAAGGTTTTAAAGAAAACATTTTGCCCATAAATGAAAAAAGATATGAACAGAGGCTCTCAGAATTATAGATCTTCCTGTTCATTTACCGCCCCCCCCAAGCCTTTAGAGGAATTCTTGAATACTAATAGCTAACATTTTTATAATGCTTTATAGACATTATTTTATTTAATCTACTTAAAGGTAGCAGTAGAATAAAATATGTATTGGTTTAGGGATCATAGACCTGATTTCTAGTCAATGACATAACTAGTCGGTGCTTCGCTGTTTAGCTGTGCAGTCTTAATCTTGCTGTTTAATGTCTTTGGGCCCAAGCTTGCCATCTAGAGAATGAACAGGTTGAACTAGAGAAGCTGATGACTGGCTTCTAGGAAAGAAAGAGGGATGGGGGTGGGGAGGGAGACACAGAGAGAAAGTGGGAAGGCAAGGGGGAGGGAAAGGAGAAAGAGGAGAAGGAGAGAAGGAGAGAGAGAGACAGACAGACAGACAGACATAGACAGAGAGACAGAGACAAAGACAGAGAGAGACAGAGAAATGTTTGTATGTTGTCTCACCCAATTGATTGTAAGCTCCTGGAGGAGGAGATTATTCTTTTTACCTTTTTTTCAATCTTCAACACTTAGCACTATGCCTGCTCCATAGTACAGACACTTACTGAAGACTTATTGATTTGACTTGAATCAACGTCAGGGAAACTTTCTGGACAATTAAAGCTGTCCCAGAGAGCTGGCAGAGAAAGTGATAGGTTCCTCCTCATTGGATCTCTTCAAGCAAAGGTAATGGGGACTTTTTTTTTCTGGGATGGACCAGACTAAATGGCCACTGATGTCCATCTATTTCTGAAATTCTGTCATTCAGTGATTAGATGATTATTAAAGTTAATTTCAGATTTAAAATACATTCAATACTTTTTTTTTGGAGGTGGGAAGGCAAGGGAATTGGGGTTAAGTGATTTGCCCAAGGTCACACAGCTAGTAAGTGTCAAGTATCTTGGGCCACATTTGAACTCAGGTTCTCTTGACTCCAGGGAAGAAAGAGGGATGAGGGTGGGGAGGGAGGGGGAAGAAACTCCAGTTGCTCTGATTCATTGCAACACCTACTTACCCCCTTTCAATACATTTAAGAGAATATTGTGAAACAAATGCTAGACTGTGAAGATCACCTAAAGAATTATGCAAAAGTAGAAATATTAATTAGGGTAGCTGGGTGGTACAGTGGATAGGGTGCCAGGCTTGGAATCAGGATGATGAGTTGTCCTGAATTCAAATCTGGCTTCAGACACTTATTAGCTGTGCTACCCTAGGCAAGTCACTTCAACCTGTTTACCTCAGTTTATTCATCTATAAAATGGGCTGAAGAAGAAAATGGTCAACTACTCCAGTATCTTTTCCAAGAAAACTCCAAATGGGGTCACGAAGGGTCATACAGGATTGAAAAATAACTGAATAACAACAGTTGAAAGAAATATTGATCCATCTGCAATTTTGATTACCTCACAGTTTAGCTATGATGAGAAGGTAGCCATAGATTCAACATTAGAAATAAACCAGAATTTAAAAATTCATAGGGATTTTTTTTAGCAAGTTGCTTAAAATAGTCAAGTTTTATAAAACTTAGATTAAACAGAACGCTAATGGAATGAAACATTCTGTTTAATAGAATTTCAAGGTTAACTAAGGCTGGGGTCAAAGGGTGCTGCCCCTCCTTTTTTTTTTTTGGAGGGGGGAAGGCAAGGCAGTTGGTGGTCAAGTGAGTTGCCCAAGTTCACACAGTTCAGTGTCAACTGTCTGAGGTCAGATTTGAACTCAGGTCCTCCTGACTCCAGGGCCAGTGCTCTATTCACTGTGCCAGTTGGCTGCCCTTGCTGCATCCCCCTTTTTAAGCCCATGTTGTAAAAAAATCTTTCTCTAGTTCACTCTCCTGTTTTGCCAATCTTTGCAAATAACTTTACTTTTTTATCTTTACTTTCCTTATTTCTAAGATGGGGGTAATATACTTAATTCACCATGGCGCCTAACATAATGCTAAGCACATTGCATGTACTCAATAAATATGTATTAATTATAATAAAAAATAGTAATCACTTAGCAAGGCATTGATTGAGAGAAGACAAAATAAACTTGCAATGCATTTGTGTTTATGTATATTGAAATGATAAGAGAAGCATACAGTGAAAGAAAATTGCATTAAAATTAAACTATTTTCCTTATCCCATTTTGTACATTAATTAATTTCCCCTCCTGCATTTCTATAAGGGTACTCCTTTATACAGGATTAAAAAAACATTGAGCCTGCTGTAAGGTGTGAGGAAACCAGGGTATTGTTTCTCTGCTTTGTGATCTATGTATGACCTTGAGAAGAATAAGTCACCTCTCTAGGCCTTAGTTAGCTCATCTTTAAAATGGGGTCAAGCTATCTGCCTAGAGGCAGAGGTAGACCTCCCAATAGTCCCTCCAGCTCTTAGATCTATGATGCCATTATGCACCGAAGGGATTTAGCATCATGATTTCTAAAAAGATCTAATCAATCAAATAAAAAGGTAATTAATATTTAAAGAAAGTTAAACTACTTTTTACATATCTGCCCGATTCCTGATTTAATAGTAGTTGTAATTACAAGAAAGAAATCAAGACATCCCCATGAAACATTTAATTATAAAGTTTTAGGACTATGCTGGTCCCAGCATTGCCATAAAATATCCAAGTATTTTCCCCCAACAAGGTTTGCTACACATTTGTATGAGTTCAGTTTCTGACCTGCAATTAAAAGAATTGTACAAATGAATAAAATAATGTTTATTTGGCGTCATTCTGGGGCCAGTTCTGATCATATAAGGGTACAGGATGATTAGAGGAAAAATAGAGATGGTATGATCCTTGCAAGTTTCAACTGAGGAAAAAAATATTATTTAGATTAGAAAAAAGAAAGAAAGGGGTTAGGGTTTGATTTGCCTAGGTCATAAACAAAGGAGTATGCCATTCCCATATAACCTATATTCCAAAAGTTACTATAATCAGGTTTTTCCAAGGAGGGAGAGAAAGTGGGAAAGGGAAGGAGAGAGGGAAGAAGGGGGAGGAGGAGGAGGAGGACTTGGCAATTCAGGATAAGAAAGCAGAGATGGGCTTCACCTACTTTGTTGGAGGGAATACTTAAATTGATGAAATTACAGTTGCGTCGAAGGAATAAAATATCCTTTACCAAACATCCATATTAAAGGTTTTATAAATGCCATATTTTAGCTCAGGAAATTAAGGTATGACAAGGCAGATAACTAACCTAGCACAACTTGAGCAGTCACCAATTTATTCTTATCTTAATAGGGCTACTCTACATTAGGATCTTAATCCCTCACTTAACCCAATGAACCATTTAATGTGGCTCTATTTGTACTATTTTGATGTTGAGATTTCTGCCAGAATAATCAATTGATGATTTTTTTCATGTTTAAAAATTTTTTTTCTTTTAAATTTATTTATTTTTAGTTACAAATATTTATTGAAAGCATATTATGGACAATTCAATTAAATTCAAATCATTAAGTATTTAAAAATATACTAAGAGTCAAGGACTGTGCTAGGCACTTGAGATATGCAGAATACATCAGTCCCTGACCTCAAGGAGCTACATTCTAATAAAATGAAATAGCTTGTACACAGATAATACCATATGTGTGTATGTATATATAACATATATCTATAAAATGTATATGTATACACACATGTGTATGTGTATATTGTATTTATTTAAGCACTTACAGAACTAGGGGAACAGGAATTGTCTCTTGTAAGGAGTGATTCTTGAGCTTAACCTTGAATCAAGCTAAGGGTCCCAAGGAGCAAAATCCCAATTCTAGTCCCTGAAAAGTACGGAAAAGATATACTGTATAATATCTGGTCTTTGTATTCCAAGAGTCCACAAACTACTTGAGGGAATAAGGGGGAAGGAGGAAGGAGATAACAAGTATTTCTTAAGTCCCTACTATGTGTCAGGCATCGTGCTAAGAACTTTACTAATAGTAGTAGCACATGTGAAAAAGTAATTAATTAATTAAACATGGTGGTATTTTATTTGTCACTGAGAAATAGTGTGCTGTAATGAAAAAGTCCTGGAGAAGGAGGAGTAGAGAAGGGAATTTCAAGCAAAGGTAATAGCATTTAGAATGTTTCTATTCTTTTCCTTGGTTTTTAGTTTCTTTTATGCAACGAGAATGGTTCAGCATCTGGTGTGCAATGTCTTTATTTGTACATGGATTTCATAAACTTGATAGAAACAAGTAAAAAGCCTACAAGTTAATCTAGATGTAGTATTTTCAAAGGGAAACTCTAGCCTCTTGTGTTGGTTTGATACAGTCACAGTCGTAAATCAGAACATTCATCAAGACATAAAACATGGATTTAATTAGGCTGGAAAAGAGGTATTAGAGAAAGGACTGAATTTGAGTGTAGATAAAAAGAATGAAGTAATACTTTGTTTACCAAGCTTGAGTAATTTTGAGTAGGTTTTCTTGGGAAAAAAAAGAGGTGGGGGTGGGGTAGGTGGGGTTAGTTGAAAAGAGCAAAAATGCTAAGTAGTCAAAGTTTATCTTTGGTGCTCTCACAAGTCCCCATGCATGCTTTTTTTTTTCAAAGCAACTTTATTAATATCTTTTGTTTTTACACAACCTACATTTTCTAACATTACCCTTCTCCTCCACCTCTTAGAGAACCATCTCTTGAAACAAAAGACAAAAAAGAAGGAACAAAAAATAGTTCAGCAAAGTTAGTCAAGAAATTGCAAAACTCTGATATTGTGAGGAATGGTCCACACCTGTAGTCTCTCTCACTTTAGGAAAGAAGCAGGATAGGTATTTCTCATATGTCTCCTTTGGGGCCAAGGTAGACCATTGTATGTCACAATTCCATTTTGATTATTTTGCTCTTCTTTCTATTTACATAATTATGGTTATTTTATATATTGCTTTCATAATTCTGCCATTAGATTATTGAGGGCAGGGATTGTATTTTATCTCTTTTTTGTATCCCTAGCATTTAGCACAATGCCTGGAATATAGACTTAATAAAGGTTTATTGAATTGAATTATTTCACTTTTATCAGTTAATAAAAATCTTCTCATGCTTCTCTATATTCATCATGTTTATCATTTCTTAGACTAAAATTAAATTCTTTTGTATTCAAGTAACACAACCTTGTTTAGTCATTTTCTAAACAATGGAAATCTCCTTTTTTGCCTATTTTTTGCTACCACAGAAAGTACTACTATAAATATTTTCATTAACATAGTACCTTTCATTTTGTTATTGACCTTCTTGGTGAAATACTCTGTGTACGCTCTTCCATCCTTCTGTGTTCCCCAGTTACTTTGGGAAGTCCATTATAGACTTCCCTTTCTAAACTTCTATTTCCTTGGTGCCTAGCTCTCTTTGCTAGTTTCCAAGAATTATAGAATGTTAAAGTTGTAAGTAATGAGAAGCAATGGGAGACTTGGAGTTATAGATTATACTACCCCTGTAATTATACTAAAGTGACTTAAATTCATCTCCACTTCAGTTGAATTCTGTGTGAAACGGGAAGTTTTGTGTTATCTATTGCAATGCAATTCAATAAGCTTTTTACTGAGCTGGCATTATGTTAGTAAGGTGGGAATACAGAAACAAAAATGAAATAAACCTTGCCTTCAGGAAATATACATTTTACTTATAATTTCCCAATGTCATTGGGGCGAATATAATTTGTAATAGACAAAGGCCTACAAAAATAGAAGTTGTTAAAATCTGAGTTAATTGACTTGATTACAAATTTATGCTTTCCAATATTAACTAAACCCTCACTTCTATAAGGCAATCCTTTAATTTATATCTTATTGACTCATTGTATTCATTGCTATCATTTATCCCAACCTTCCCTGTTGTAGGCTAAGACTTAAGCCCCCCCCCCCACCTTTGACTTTCAGCCCTTTCTCTATTTGAACAAAAAATCTCAGTTTCTACTTTACTGAAAATAAAAACTAAAATCTGATAGGATCTTCTTTAACTCCTCACTTTCTTCCCTCATACACTCCCCACCTTCCCTTTCCTGTGCCCTGGAGGATGAGGCCATCCTCCTTACTTGCCAAAGTGCTTTTGAGTCTATTCCCTCTTTCCTTCTCAGAGATCTTGATCTGTTAGTCATTCTCTCACTCTTTTTTCTACAATCTTAGCTTCTCCATTGCCTCTTTCCCTTTGCTAAAAATATGCTCATGTCTCCTCTTTGCTAGAAGAAAAAAATATTTTCTTAACCCTGCTTAGGTCCTTGGTGTATAATCTTATATTTTCCTTTTCCTTCACTGCCAAACTGACTGAAAGATTAGTCGATGTTAGGTCTCTTGTTGGTAACGGGTTGAACCGGTCCTCAGCTAACAGGAGTGCACATGATCACCTGGGGGCAGAATGCAAAGGTTGCACCTATTTGCAATAAGCAGGATTATCTCTCCGCCTTTGGGGTGATGCTTGGCTCGCTGTGGTGAGGGCAAGGCCTGGGGAGGGGCCCTAAGGGGCCCTGGAGAAAGGACTTAAATACAGGCTACCCGGAGGCAGAGGGAGTTCCAGCCACGCCAAGCTTAGAGAACGTACCTAGAAGCAAGTCCTGAGTCCTGAGTTTTCTGTGCAGCTGTTTCTCCCGGAGTAAGCGGAAGCCGGGAGCCGGGACACCCGAAGCATGTTGAGGAAGGGTATAGGTGAAACCTATACATCCTGAACCCCAAAACCGTAGCAAGTCTACGTTCACTGGTTCTACTTATTCACCACCACTCACTTGATCCTTCATTGTCTGGTTACAAAATGACATCCCAAACTAGCAGTGGGGAGACAACTGCTCTACACATGTGGACTCTCTCTACACGAGGTTCTATCTAATCATAATTGTTGTTACAGCTAACATTTACATAGCATCTACTATGTGTCAGGCATGGTGGGAACCTCTTTACAATGATTATCTCATTTGATCCACACAACCACACAAATTGATTGCTCTCCAAACCAATGGAGCTCACCATATAATTTCTACCTTGCTTGTTGGATACCTCTTCTTGTACTTTCAAATTTAACATGTAGGTGCTGTTATTATTATTATCCCCATTTTACAGATGCAGAAACTGAGGTAAACAGAGGTTAAGTGACTTGCTGGTAAGTGTCTGAGGCTGGGTTTGAAGTCAGGTCTGTGCCATCTTGTTGCTTTCTACAGTCCTTCACCCCTTTTCAAAGTCATTAAATACCTCCTAGTTGTGAAGTGCCAAGGCTTTATTTCACTTATCCTTCTTGGCCTTGGCATGATATTTGACACCACTGCTGGCTTACTCTGCCTTGGTAACATCTCCTCTGGCCTCTGTGGCAGTTCTTCCTTGGTTCTCCAACCTGTGTTACTGTTCTTTCTCAGTCTCCTCTTTCAATGCCAATGTGAGAATCTTTCAAAACTCTGTCATCCAAGTCTTTTTTATATTTTTGGTTATCTTTACTCTTGCTTATTTGGCTTCCATATATACTTCCACAGCCTCATTTATTTCCAGGCATATGACTTCTAAACTTGAAATTTCTAGACTTGACTTCTTGGCTGACTGTAATTCTACTTTGAGTAGAATTACCATTCTACTCAGTACCATTTATTAAGCACCAAGTATAGTGCTAAGGGCTGGATATAGAATATAAAGAAGGCAAAAGATCGTTCTTACCCTCAAGGAGCTCTCCAAACCAATGGAGCTCACCATATAATTTCTACCTTGCTTGTTGGATACCTCTCCTTATACTTTCAAATTTAATGTGTTAGAAATGAAATTCATTATAGTCTCCAGAATCTGCCTTTCCCCTTGACTTTCCCATGTTTGTGGATATTACTGATATTCTTTCCATCCCTCCAGCTTTAACATCTGAGTTATCTTTCACTCTTAGCCCTCCAGCAACTCTTGTGTTCAGTTGACATTACCAAAACCTATTGATTTCTACCTTGAAAGTATCTCTCCCATTCATTTGCTCCTCTCTACTAATAGTGCTATTATAGCTCAGTTCCTCATGACCTCCTGACTTGACTATTGTCATACCTACTAGTAGCTAGCTTCCTTTTCTCTTGTCTTTCTTTATCCTTGCTTCATGTCCCTGCTAAAGCAATCTTCCCAATGCATGAATCTGATAATGCCATTAGTCTGACCCAGGGGTGGTAAACTGCATCCTTGAGGCCATGTGTGACCCTCTGGGTCTTCAAGTGTGGCCCTTTGACTGAATCCAAACTTCACAGAATATATCCCCTTGATAAAAGTATTTGTTTTATAAAATTTGGACTCAGTCAAAAGGCTGTGCCCAAGAACCTAGAAAGCCACATGTGGCCTTGAGGACTCAGGTTCTCCAACCCTGTGCCAAAACATTTCTATGACTCCCTGTTATTCGCTGGCCTGAATTCAAAGCTATGTGCAATTTGGCTTCAATCTCTCTTTTCAGGCTTTTTGCATAATTTTTGCACTCAGTCAAATCAGGCTCTCCTTGATCTTATCTTGCCCTTTTCCACTTCTTTTCCTTTGTAAATACTTTTCCATTCCCCTCTCCATATTTGGAATATTCTTCTCCCAAACCTCTGCTAGTTAAAAACATTCCCTGATTTCAAGGTCTAATTCATTTGTCACCAATTTCATGAAGTCCTCCTTGATGCCTCCAGTTATAAGTTTCCTTAACTTTCCTGAAACACTTAAATCATTCTATTTAGACATTACTTATGATTTCCTGGTTTTCTAACTGTATTTTCTAACTTATAGTATAATTGTCAATTTTTTTTCTTATTTTACCTACTGGATTGTAAGCTCTTGAAGGTACCATATTGTCTTCTTCATATTCCTGCTATTAGCATCTAGTACAGTGCATTGCACATTAAAAGGTATTTAATAAATGTTTAAGTTTAATTTACTTTATTGACATTGGAGATTGTCTAGCCAATCAATAATCCATTCTACAATAATCATAGCAAGTAGTCGCCCAATATCCTTTTGAAGACCTTCATTGACAGAAAACTTGCTTACTTACCTTTTATATTGCTCCAGTTATTAACAGATCTTCCTTACATTGAATCAAAAAGGTCTCTCCATAATTTCCAACTATTGCTCCTAATTCTCTTCTTAATTTTAAGCAGAATAATTCTACTCCCTCTTAGACATGACAAACTTTGTTGGCTTCAGCTGACATATTTAGATACGAGTTAATTGTTTCTGAAAACAAATCTTAGAGATTACCTAAGCCAAATCTCCTCACTTCAGAAACTGAGGTTAATTTTGGCCTCATACAGATAAAACCAAAGTCAATTTGCCAGACTGAAAGAAGAGTTTCTTAAACCGTTATAGCTAGTATGTGTCTTGTACATCATCTATTGGTCATCTGATCAATGTTTGTTGTACCCAGGGCCATTTGGTGACTGTGGATGACATGAGTCATTAAGATTCTGTCATAGGCCTGTACCACCCACGAGTGCCATATCTTCAGTTCTTAAAAACCATCCTCTGAGTGCCTGTGGTTTGCAGTGGATTCAGTGCCTTATCTATTGGAGTTTGGCTGTTGTCTTTGCCAGCACTCACTAATCACTGTACCCCTGTCATCACCATGCTATGTAAATGTTAGTCATAGTGTATTACTGCTGTCAAAGGGCTAGGCACTCCTGCAGTGTTTGGATGTAAAGGATATAGGTGGTGATAGGAGATTGATGTACTTGTGTTGAAATCTGGGACATGAAGTTGTCTGCAGCTCACCAGTTGGGAAGTTCAGACAGTTTTACGATAAATATAAACAGCTTAAGCAGACTTTCAATTATCAAGATGTTGATGTATGTTTTCCATCCAAAATATTCTGACACTTGGAAACAAAAGGATGATTTAGGTGAATAGCAACTATATGTATACGCTTCCTAGAGGACAGATGGGAAATTCCAAAAGTCTGCGTCCCATATCTGCTTAGATGTAGGCTAGTATATTTATTAGCATTGAAGAATTAGAACCTTTGGCAAAATAGCATGAAAATATATTTAAAATTACACTGAGAATAATTCTTTTTTTTTCTATTTGTGCCTTGGGGGATTTCTGGTACTGGTTTACTTCTCCTTGTCAGAATTTGTCATTTTTCTTCATCCCCAGTCTTTTTTTTTAACCTCCCACAAGGCTTTTCCTGCCCTCACACCACCTCATTTGTCCTTTATTTTATTCACTTTTCCTATAATCTGCAGTATTTCCCCCTTTTTCTTTCTCCCTTTTACATCTGGTTGTGTTTAGCTACTTTTCCTTTTGCATATTCTCTTTTCTCTACTTTCCTTATCTTTTTAGGATGGCTAACTCCTGAAATGACATACAAGAATTGCTAAGTACTTTACTCTAACTCTTTCCAAGAAGAATAGAGTATTTATTTCAGTATGAGTCAATTGGACATTTTTAGATTTAGGGTGTCTCATAATGTTCTTTTTCTTTCCTCAGTAGAGAGTTCTCCCTAGTTTACCCTCTTCTATTTATTCTATGAATAATTGGAGAAATGAAGACTGTAGACAAATAGTAAATAGACCAGGCTTCTGCAGTTCCAAATTTGTAGGAAGCAAAGGATTATTTAGGATCAAACTTTTGGAGGAAAAAAAATATGTCTCTTGAAGATTTTGTGTTAATATTCTATGTCATCTGGCTTTTAAAAAAGAATTATTTTTACATTTACATTTGGAAACAAGGATATGGACAATCACAGCACATGTTATTTGTTGACATGGAATATAAAAGTTTGAGAAAAATAAGTGACCTAGCAAAATATGGTATTAGCTTGAACCCAATATGTTCTTTATCTTAGCAGTTACATGAAACCACAAAAGCCTTACAATTAATCCAAACTGGGAACATGAGGACAGTCTGTATCTCAGGCAACTGAAACTTACCATTTTTAATTTTCCTTTAGTGTTTTCTGGCATTGAAAAGCTTCGTCAAGGAGCCCTTTTGGTAAGTTTTAGATTATGGTATAGATGTGTATGTGTATGTATATATGTAGGTACATAGAGATATTGGCCCCAGCCAGGTTTTGGAAAGGTAAATTTATGCGGCAAACAGATGTGAAGTGGCAAATGTTGATACTTACGAATTTTGTGGAAGTTGGAGAAAATTCTATTTACTGGCAAAAGGATCATAGTGTCCTAACTGATATCAGGTGGAGATAATTGTACAGTTTTTCCTCCTTATACCTTAGAACGAATCTTGAGATTGTCATTTCCTGTCCTAAAGTCATGTTGTGCATTTGTTGCAGCAAAGTAGATTCTATAATTAAAGGCTTCCTGAAACATTTCTGTTTACCTTCTCCCAAATTATTTGAAACATCGTACTGCATTAAGCCTCTAGGAAACCACCTTAGAGATGAATAATAGCAGCAATGAAACGGAAAAGCCTGCAGCTGAATGCAAAAACTTCAGTCTTGAAGCATTACTTGGGTGGTGAAGGCTGAACTCACAGGCATCACTGTATCTTAGCAGCTGCTGAGAGTGAAGGTATGATTTTAGCTGTTGTTTTGATTTGGTTTAAAAGGGGGAAAAAATCCTCTGATTGCATTTGGGAAAGACACTTTTCAGTTACCTTTTCGGAAGCAACCCCCATTCCTGTGGCAATTAGTCATTACCTACTGTTGCTTGCGATTTGTTGGCAGCCTCTGACTACAATCTGTTGCACTGTGACAGATCAATTTCTTCAGCCCACAGACACATTCCAGAATGCAGCCCAAAAGGGGAAAAAATAGCAAAAAAGAAAAAAAAGGAAAGAAAAAAAAGAAAGGAAGAAAAGAAAAGTCTGAGACCCACAATTCTGACAAATATGGTTGGTCAGATTTGTAGGGGGATGTTCGTTCTTAAGATACTCATGGAATAAACTCTATTTATCAACACGCCATGTGTGCGAAGGGAATTCAGGCCTTGAAGTCACCCTCCCTGCAAAATGGGTCTAATCTCCCACCTGTGCTATACTGGTATCCAACTTATTTTAGGGTACTGGCTGTCCAACTTATTTTAGGACGTGTTTATTCAGCGCTGTCACTTCTGACTAGGGCAATTTGACTGTGAATTTAGTTGCGAGCATCTAGTGCTTACCCAGCCTCCTATTATACAAAATTATAGCTCTGTGTGTGTGTGTGTTTACATGCATGTGTACTCATGCGCACTTCAGGTTAGAGAATACATCTTTTTAATCAAAGAATATATTAAATGATCTCATACATCTACATTTTTTAGGTATCTATCTCTTCACACACATTCCAAACAGGAGAGGTAATATAGTGGAGGTCTGACTGGTCCCAGAGTCAGGAAGAATCGAATTAAAGTTCTGCATCTGACAGACCAACAGTGTGAATATGGACAAGTCACTTAAGCCCTCAAGGCCTCAGGCTACTCTCTAAGACAGAAAAACTAAGGCAAATTGCGAATTTGCATTGGCAGAAGTTTCTCAACCAGGAGTCCCCAGCACTGATGAAATCACAGGTCAGTAATCACTTCTCCTCCCCTTCCACACTTAAAACACCCACATACACACACATACGTGCACACAACAGAATTCAAATGTCCCAAGTATGTTGTATCCTTCATTAGTTTTTTTAAAGAAAACAATGATATCTTTGTTTTACTCAAGTTTGCTGTCAGGGCTTTAGTATTAGCAACATATCTGCTTCATGCCACCTTAGAATGTAAGCCATTTGTATACACACATATCCACATATATGCTGTATGTATTCTGAAGTGAGATAGATGCTAAAATTGTTCCTCACTTAAAACCATGCCACATAGTTGATTGCAAGATTTATTCTTGCAATAGTCTGTTTTTGCAGTGGAGTAGAGGCTATTTGTGATGTTTGCAGTTTTCTTGAAATGTTTTACTTTATTGCAAGGAAATGAAGAACTATCATCATTTAGCAAGATGCTATTCATCGTTATTTTGTTCTGAGCCATACTGAATTGAATAGCAAGATAAGTAAATAAGAACCATTTTCCTGATTAGCTTTTGGTGTGACTGTTGCCTTACATGGTGAGACCACTCATCCCTATGCTCTTTCCTGCCTCCCTTTCCTCACAAAATAACAGTGATATTTTAAAATTAAAACCTGGTGGTTTCCTGAGCTTATAACCCAACGTAGGCAAGCAAGCTCAGGTTTGATCTCCAACATTGCTATCTTATATGAACTCTTCATATCTTAAAATAAATAAATAAATAAACAAACCTGGATAGCAACAGCTGCTAAATACAGAGGAAATTGTTTAATTTGTATAATTTTATTGAAGAAAAAGTCAGACATTTCATTAGGATTTTGCACATTGGTACAATACCATTGGCCAGGGATCACTCAATTTCCCAGTTATAAGCAGTCTCCTTTCCCTAGGATTCCTATTTTCATTTAGAAAGGTGAAAGAGCCATCTGATTGGTTAGTCCAGAATTATTCCAGCTTTCCACATAATAAAAGCCATGATAAGGCAG
The DNA here is from genome assembly GCA_028646575.1 of Pseudocheirus occidentalis. NCBI lineage: Eukaryota > Metazoa > Chordata > Mammalia > Diprotodontia > Pseudocheiridae > Pseudocheirus > Pseudocheirus occidentalis. The sequence goes on from CM053595.1 coordinate 238,976,262, forward strand.
TCACTGATATCTTTTAGCTTTCATGTTTGCAGAGTCAAGGATGAAGTTAGCTTATAACTCAATTTTAGTCCTGACAACCTTCAAATAAAAGGAATAGCGGTCACATACATGATCACACACACAAAATATCTACTCTAACTAGATGAGAAATATTTTTTTTCTCTAAAAGTAGCTCAAATAAGTTCAAAAGTAACTTTCCAAGCTTGAATCACCCTAAGGCATTATATGCCTCATGTCCATTTTTATAAACGAGTGAGTGACAACTAAGGTAGAATTTAAGAAGTCCCCAAAGACCTAGACAGGTAGTAAATGGTAGATCAGGGTTAGGCAGCAGCTGCTGTCTCTTATTATTCTGATGATCCCTTTTCATTGTACCCTTGCCTCACATATAAAGGCACAGGTCTCAGATATGAGTACTGTACTGCAAGGCAGAAAGATCAGAACTTATCTTTGGCTCAGTTTTCAAGCGACCCAGGAAGCACCCCAAATGGCTAGCCCATGTCTCATATTTCAATGCTTTGGCATTATTGACTCTTTTGTTATTAGGCTGTCTTTTTGATGACCATCAATTTAAATTCTCTACCATGCAAAGGAAAAACCCGATACTACAAATTCCTTCTCATCAGAAGCTAGGACAAGTTTCTCATGTACAAATCCACTGAAACATAAAATCAGATTAGGTTCTACTTTTAACATCACTTCATCGCACATGGAAGCTGAGGCTTTATCAAATTATTTGGATTTCATTAGGTCTGAATAAATAGTGGGAAATACAGAAACTAATTTGAATGTATTCCTTTGTTCTGGTAAATTACTATGTATGCCTCAAACAACCTAGTATCTGAGGTTCTATAAAAGCAGAATGCTTTTCTTGCCCTCCCAGCAGTGTGGTGTGTGTGCATGTGTGTGTGTGCGTGTGTGTGTGTTTTAGCATTTAAAAACACATTGGAAATATATTGCAGTTGTGCGAAAAGTGACATAAATACATTTGGTGATTAATATTTATTTGATCAACCGTGAGTGCAGCAACATGACTCCTAATTTGAAACCACACAAGCTCTCTTTTCAGCAATCCTGCCTTTCAAAGACTTTCATTTGTTGTAGCACAGGCTGATCTTGGAAGGAGAACCTGTCAGAGGAACTTTTTAGTACTTTTTTTTTTACCTGGACTGTTATAAAAGGACTATTATAAGTCCAATATCCAAATGTGCCACAGTATAGCTTTTAGTGCACAGGAGAGGTTGGGTAAATCTTAAACCTTAGGCCTCTGTGTGAATCTTAGGGACATCTACATTTTAAAACATTTGCTACTATCTGTCTGTCTATCTTCCTATCTATATATGTCTATGTGCCTCTTTCTATGTGTATGTAATGTATATGTACATATATATATGTGTGTGTCTCTTTGTGTTCTTATATCTGTGTGTCTTATCTACATATATGCCTGTGTATCTATATACACACATGTATATATATATATATATATATATATATATATACATATATTTACATACACACATAAACATTCACATACATAGATTTGGCCAAAAAAAAGCCCAGTAGATTCTGAGAAAATCATTGCACAAAACATCTCCTAATGTTAAATAAAGATTCTGTTCCTTTTTCTTCTTATTATTCCTATTGTTTTATTTCCATTCCCCTTGCTAGTGGCTGCCTTTGTGGCACTTCAGCTGTGATTAGATGGGCGGGCAAGCAGCTTTCTCTAGAGCTGGCGCCAGCTGGTTGAGAAGACTGGCAAACCCTCAACTTCCCCTCTATCCCACCACCTTAGAGATTGAGTTTATTATCTCCAATAGCTCTATGACATGGCCAGCCTTGGTGGGCCAGCAGGCCGAGAGCACAAGTTAGATGTACCTCCTCATTGTTCTGGGGATCCACATTTTCTGATTTAATCATAACCTCAGGGATTGCCTTTTAGCCAAAAAGAAAAAAAAATTTTAAATATGAGGGTCATCCACTCCTAATGCTGGAAACCCTGTGATAATCTGTTCCATGCATTCAAATGAAAATATGACTTCTTGGCAGAGAATAGCATTATAATGTAAAATCCCATATGTTGTTATACAGTATGTTGCAATCTGTTTTACTGCTGCCTCTATTCTAACGAGTGAATACTGCCAATAAAGCAATTGAAGATAACACTAATTGCTTATTTCTGTGATCCATAATTTTTATGGCTGCCTTATAGCTCTTTAGTCAAATAGATGCTTTTTGGCCTTTAAGATCTAGAACTCATGTACTGTAGCAATTGAAGCTAGAAATCTGCATCCTGGCCTGAGAGGTTTTTCTAAACTTGATGGATAGCACGCAGCAGAAAATAATTGAAAAGTGTTAAAGAAAATAGAAGTCTTAAATCAGCCATAACAGCTCATAACAGAAAATTTCATCAATATTTTGTTGGCTTAAATATATATATATATATATATGTATATACATATACATATATATATATATATTTATATGACTAAATTGGGTTTTTGCATACCCATAGTTTCCCCTGTCTCCTTTAGCTGTAGCACTTGAAGCTAAATGCAGTGCATATCAAAGTCTTGCTCCTCTGAATCTGGCCTCTATTTGATCCCCATTTGGGAGGCAGTAAATTGTAGGCTTTTATATCTAGTTTTCTACAAACTCTTCCCTCTCCCCCCATCTTTCTTCCCCACTGCACAAGCCTGTGGATTTATTTTTCAAATATGATATATTTAGCATTTTCAGAATTTAGATGTTCAGTCTTTCTATAGATCTAGGTGGAATGCATGCTCACACCTTAAAATGGGTTATTTTTAGCAGGACAAACCATCTGTCAAAGATTTCCTTGGGTTCATAGTAAAACCCAAATCAGAGGGATTGAATATCAAGAGGCCATATAATTGAGCTTGTAAATTGTAGGTTAAGGATGCATGGAATTTTGATCTGATTAATTTCAGATTCTCTCGATGCAGATATGGTTGGCATCAAAATTATCAAAGTGACTATGTGCACGTTTGAAAAATATAAGGAATATGCCCTGAAAATTACACCCAAGGCCTGGAAGCCACACAACATAGTGTTTACTGTTTTTTTTTCAGCTTTATGGTTTTTAAAGCATAAGTTGTGGGAAAGGAAAATCGTGCTTCCCTACTGAAACATCTTTATTCATTTTATTTCAACATAAGCAATCACTTTATTAATGTTCACAATACTCTTTCAAAGAACACCAGTTCAACTCTAGCCTTGGACTCCTAGACCAATGTCTACCCAAAATAAAATTACATGAGTAAATAAGTTATGGAGAGGTTGACTGAACTTTCAGAATTCATACACTGACCTGAAAAGATTAGGAAATTGTGATTAAGTCTTTGATCTGTGTATCAGGTTTGTGCTGTCCTCCTTATGTGGTGGTTGCCATTACTGGCCCATCTGCTTTGAGTTGCTCTTCAAACGCTGGGACAAATTGATGTTGAGCCACCCCCAATGTCTTAATCAAGTCCCCATGGTGACTGGCAGAGCATATTGGTGAAAAAGTTGGCTAGAGTTGGGGTCTGGGATCTGGGGGAACTCTATTGTTTCCTCCTCCTCTCAAAAGATCTAGGCACCTTTCTTCCAAAGTTGCTGACACCAAGTTCTTGGTTCATGGGATCTTACAGATTAGTGTGAAGACTGACAATAAACGAGGCGATCATAAAAAAAAATGCCAGTGTGCTGGGGAATGCTTCTTAATGAGATCAGCTGCACAGGCTTTTACAGAGAAAGGGTGTTGTTGAGGGAGGAGGGACAGAAGGAATAAAGGTGGTTACTTGACCCACTCCAAATGGTTCTAGGTGTGGGCCTGGCAGTCACATGAAGGAAGGTGCAGAGCTGAAGAGAAGAGAATAAGATACAAGGAGCAGTGAGCAGGAAACAAGGGAGGAGCAAAGAGAATGATGAAACTAATAATTGTAAAGAGTTATTTGCAGTGTGCACAGGCCAAAATTCAAAGCAAAACAGTGACAGTCAAACGGCAAAATGATTGAACTGGAACAAAAAAAGTGGGGGAAGGAGGAATCCACACACAAAGCAAACTCATAATGTTCACCCTGTTTTAATATGACACATCTGGCTTCACATTAATA
>CM053595.1:238985373-239017975 GCA_028646575.1 Pseudocheirus occidentalis
CCACGTCTTTCCTCTCTGGACTCTTTCCACTACAGTCTGGGGGAATCTAACCAAGTCAGTCTTGTGACGGGTTTGATTCAGTGCCTTGATTCTATTAAGTGGCTTTTGCTTGTTCCATGCGACGACATCCCCACCTCACAGCCTACTTTGACTAACTCAGTGTCCATTGAATCCATGCATACCAGAGTCCTTACACTGACAAATATTCTGTCCGGTACCTATCCCGGATATAGGCTCATTGTATTCTCATAAGATTTCCCAGGGACTTCTATTCTATCACCTCGCCAACTGCTAATGTCTTCTTCTGTCTGAGATTACCTTTCAATTATAGTATCTCTCTATCTGTATCTGTCTATCTATCTATCTGTCTTGTATGCGAGTCGTTTCTCTCATGAGAAAGTGAGCTCTTTGAGGGCAAGGACCGAGTTTTTGTTTTTCTTTGTATCTCCTGAGCTTGGCAAAGTATTTGGTCCACTTAAGAAATGCATGCTGATAATGCATGTTGACTGGTTGACAGTCCTCCATTATTTGCTGACAGACCACAACTTCTTGACACCCAACTTCTTGCTTGCTGCCAGGCTCTTTTGATGTCATTTGTTCACTCCTTCTGGGACAACCACTCTGGTGCCTCTCTTCTGCTTGTTTGTACTGCCCAGACTGATAACACTCTACCTGCCTAGCCAGACTTCTTTGTAAGGGGTTGGAATTTCCCCAGTCCACTTGGTCTGTCTCTGAATCTGACTTAAACTTTCAGTCCCATCTTCTGAACCTCAGGATAGAAAGCATGTTATTCCCCAAAAGGATTATTTATGTCTTTGGTGCAGGCTATTTGTGATTTCTCACTAGAACCATTAGAAATGCAGAAAACAAATCTTTACCCCCCCAAAAAGAGCCACCCAGGAACAGGAGGAGGATTTTGCCTCCCCAAAGCATCCCTTCTTGGAACCTAAAGCTCTTTCTTTGTTGGGAAAATCCCTAGATTTGTATTTGAAAATCAGAGGTTTAAGGTCTAGGACCTTAAATGCTTACAAGCTCCCAGTATGCCTAGCTGACCAGAACCCTACGGATCCCAGTTCATGGGCTCCACCATACATAGTTACCTCCTTCATGCCTTCTCCAGACCTGCTGCAGTCACCAAGCTTTGGCAGTGTCACCTTGAATCCTGGGCACTTTTCAGGTTCATCTGGATCACATTAGTATCCATCTCCTCCAATGGCATTGTCACAAACAACAGCTGCTTGGCCCTTCAGGCCATTCTAGGATTCTGTAAGTCTTCCAATACCCACTATGGGGAATTTGCTCCCTTTGCCTTTCAAGATTAGCTTCAGCTGGGTAATACAAAGGCTGCAGGGATCTCTCTCAGCTATGAATCTTCATCTAAGGAACTAACCACCAACCAGCACAGTACCAGGCAATCCCTGACAATCTTGATATGATATGCCCAATCAAAAAAATTGGAAAAGGATCTCAAAGCATAATGGAAAAATATCCCCCTCTAATAGCAACTGGAGAGTATATGTTGAACATTTCCTTGAAGTGGAGAGTCATAGGATCATAGGATTTTAAACTGTGAGTGACCTTAGATATCTTTTAGCCCAGGGGTTCTTAATGTTTTGAATGTGCATCATGGATTTCTTTGGTAACAATCAGGGAAAACTTATGGACCTCTTCTCAGAATAATGTTTTTAAATGAATAAAATAAAATATGTAAGATTATGAAGGAAACCAATTATATTGTTATAAAATATAGTCATAAAATATTATATCAAAATATGCTTCATTTGTTATTGAATCTCTACAACTCTGAGATAGTATAAAGCTTTTTTTAAAGATGAAAGAATGCATTAATATAGAACTTTACAGTTTATAAGGTGCAACCAGTGAAGTGGCTAATACAAGTATCACCATTTTTTACAAATAAGGAAACTGAGGTTCAGGAATATTATGTAATGTGGCTTTCTCATGACAAGCTTGCCAATTGACACAGATGGTCTTAAACCTAAGTCTCTGTTTTCTGGTTCAATGTTCTTTCCTCTAAGCCAGGGGAAACTGTTTTGTGTTATAGGCCTCTTTAACAGTCTAGTGTAGCCAATAAATACCCTTCTCAGAAGAATGTGCTTAAATGCATAAAACATAACATGTGGATCATGAAGGAAATGGATCACATTGACACTGAGAAGTACTTTTTTTTCGCATCCCAGTTCCCAGACCCCCTGAAATCTATTCCTAGATACCACAAGGATCCATGGATCTCTGTTCTTGGTTTTTTTTCCCCTACTTGTTTGGAGGGGAGAAGGCAGGGCAGTTGGGGTTAAGTGTCACACGGGTAGTGTTAGGTGTCTGAGGCTTGATTTCAACTCAGGTCCACCTGACTCTAGAGCAGGTGCTCTATTCACTCTATTCTTGTTTTTTAAGATGAGGAAACCAAGAACAGGAGGTGACTTGCCCAAAGTCACATGATTGGGAGCAAAACCAGGATTGGAACCTACATGTTCTCTGATTCAATGTTCTTTCTACTACATCCAATAGCTGAATCTTTGATCCACTTGGAAGTTCCCAGGTGGATTGATAGGGAGGGATTGCCCTATTGTGGCCCTATGGAATCATTTGACCCAAGACTCCTAATAATGTTGGTTAAGTCAGTTTGCATTGATTTTCACTGAGACCCAATAACGACTTGGAGAATGGACATATTAATTGGTCAGTCCAGGAACAAGCATTTAACCACCTACTATGTGCCAGGCACCATAATTAGCATTGCAGATGCAAAGAAAGGCAAAAGAGTCCCTGCTCTTAAGAAGTTCACAGTCTAATGAGGAAGATAACATGTGAACAATTGCACAAATAAGAGATACAGGATATGCTATTTCTTCTTAACATTGGTACTATTCTCTAGTTCAAATTCTCTCTTTTCAAGTAAAGTGCTCTCTTGCCTAGTCCATGGGGTTGGTATTCAGTGGGCATTTCTCATTCATAGGATTTGGACCATGCTCTCTCAGATAACACCTGATCTGCAGCTTTCCCATCCAAAAGCTGAATCTCTGACCCAAAGGATTGAGTATAAAGTAGCATTTGTAGTTATTCCTTGTGACTCTAAGAAAACCAGTCTAGTATGTGTGTCATGCCTTCTAAAGAGCTGAAGTTGCCCAAAGATATGATGTGGAAATAACTGGACCACATGCTGAGAATCCTTAATACAGGAGTACATAAGGAAGTTTGGGTAAAAGTCAAGAGAACTTTGAAAATACTTTGTAAGTCAACAGTTCCCACAAAAGAAATAATCCCCCTTTGAGCTTTGGGGTTAGGAATTTCAATGAGTTTCTGTAGCAGACCTAACCAGAGTCCTCTGCACCCCCCTCAATTAAATCAAAAGGAACAGTCCGGAGCAATGAGACTCAAACAAGAGGGACACTAATGAATACCTGTAAGCATTAGTAAGAAAGGGCTTTTGAGAAGGAAACTATGTCAGTTACATGTACTTGGAAACCACTCTGGTGCCTAAGACTCCACTGACTCCTCCTTTCACCATTAGGCAAAGGTACAAGCTGCTTCTGTGTGTCATTTCAGCTTCTTTCTCAGGGGCTGATAATCAAATCAACACTACCTTTGCTATCATGAAGGCCATCATAGTATATTATCCTATATCTACCCTCAGCATCCCAGTGGCCCTGGGCTGACTAGGCAGCAATCTCCCTTCTTTGGCCCTTTACTTCCTGCTCCTTCTACACATTGATGTTGGCTTCATCCTGTAAGTGCCTCCATCCTATTTTTTCCCTACCTTTTTTTCGTTGTGTCCTGTTGAGGTCCCTGTTCTATTGTTAACAAATTGTTCTTTATGATAGTCTATGTTCCACTTCTCTCCCACCATGCAAATTACTTAGTATTTACTTTGTATAAACTTATATGTATTCCCACAATTTTCTCCTTAGAGGATATATGTTTCTTGAAGGCAGAAACTTTTATTTTGTCCTTATGCCCCCCAGCAACTAATGACAAAGATTTGATGTACACTTGATGAATTTAATTGTTGCCAAAAGCCAACACTCCATAGTTATGATAAGGATATTGGTCAAGGAGAAGAGAACATAAAGACCACCCAATGAGATATCATAACGTCCTAATTCAATGAGGCCTTAGCTCAGTCATAGTCTAAGGTATTTGGCTTCTGGAAAGAGGAAATAATGACTCACATTTATCACCATCTTCGGAATGCTGTATCATCTTTGATGCCAGTCCTACTATGACCTTATGTTCCAGTTCTAATAACTGGACCCTTGCCTTGTGCAATTACTACTCTTGTATCTATTTTAAATGTGTTTCCTAATGCCTAAATTCCTGTCTTGGTGCTCTGTCTAGTACCCCAGTTTCTTTTGAACTGGTAGCTGGAAAGTTATCTATTGTTTCAGACAAGTTGAACAACTTATCAGTCTGAAAACATCATTCTGGTAGAACTCTTTTTTGTTACCAGTTCTCCTAGTAATGTAGTCTTACTCCCAGACCCCTTGTGACTTGGCCTGGACTTCTACCTATCAGCAGTTATCCAGCTCCCTTAAGGATCTGCCCACCTATTCAAGCTTTCTCCTGTTGTGATTGACATCACCTCTTACCTGTCCTGCCTTGGTGGATATGTCTAGCTCCTTGTGTCCTATGGTTTAGTTTTTTTGTCCTTTACTCATCAGTAACAGTCCCCAATCACAGGCACCATTATTTCATTTTTGTATTTTTAGAATCAAGTTTAAAAACTTCAGTCAAGTTTAAAAACTAACAAACATTTATTATTTATACTAAGCTAAATGCTTAGAACACAAATATACACAAAGATCCACCCTTAGGGAGCATACATTCTAAAAGGGGAAGATAACACAGGAAAGGGAGTTGAAAAATGTGGAGAAATCCAGAGTCAGGAGTGGAGTCAGAAGAGGAGTAAAAGAATTAGCCCATAGGTGGTCAAGGTACCTCCTCAAAGTGGAAGTTTTAGAAGGAATTCAGCAATTGATTGGGAGGTGGCTTGGACATGGAAGAATTTTCCACCATGAAAAGGCTACTGGGTCAGGTAAAAAAAAGCCTGGAATATCTGGAGCCAAGACTGGAGAGAAGTAAAGGAGTCAATTAACGTTAAGTCCCTGTGAAGCTGGGCAAAGGATACCAGAACTAATGGGTTCTTCATTATGTCCTCTGAGGGCTGCTCCAGAGTTGTCTCTGTCTCTTGTGGGGATTAATTGGGTTTTGGAATTGGAAAGAGTCTTTAATTCAGCTGAACAAACATTTAATAGACATTTAGTAAATACAAGGTAAAACCCAAAGCAGCTCCTTACATTCTACTGGAGTAGCTTACATTGTATTGGAGTAAAACTAATCTAGACACCGCATTTCACAAATGAGAACATTTTGCACCAGAGAGGTACTTTGGCTTGCCCAAAGTCACACAAATACTAAGTGGAAGACCTAGAATGAAAACTCAAGTCTTCTAACTCAATTCCAGTTGTAACTCCATGTGTACTTCTTCATCATGAATGTGACTCCCACATGACCACAAGTGTTCATTAATAGTCAAATTTCTCTAGGTTTTTGTTTCTTGCTATAATGCCTTTAGTGAACTCAAAATTAAGGTTTAGGAAATGTCACAGCTGACATTTATAAACCCTGAAATTCCCAGTTTGGATTCAGTGTTGATTTTGTTCACAGTGTACCAGAAAAGAGATCTGGTTTAAGAAACAAGATGAAAAGGTGACAAGGGTGTCATTAGTAGCATCTAAATTGCAAGAGCAGAAATCGCCCAAGTTTTTGCTTAATAAATACTTATTGATTAATTATAAAACTTTGTGTCTCACTCAGTGACATGCGCATAATATATGTCTAATAAATATTTGTTGATTTAATTTGTCTAGTTCCATAGAAAATTGGATTTTGTAGGTGGTACTTCTTAAATTTCAGTTTTTCTTCCAATACATCAGTAAATCAATCAACAAATACTTATTAAGTGCCCACCATGTGCCAGGCAGTGTGGTAAGTTCTGGGGATACAAAGAAAGACAAAAGTTAGTCCCAGCCCATAAAGAGCTTAAAATCGAATGTGGTGGACAACATGTAAACAAATATATACAAAGCAACCTGTATGTAAGATCAATAGGAAACAACAATGAGAAGACAAAAAAGGGTTTGGGGAAGGCTTCTAGTAAAAGAAGGGATATTCACCTGGGACTCAAAGAAAGAGTAGAGGAGGGAGAGCTTTCTAGGACACTGTTATGTGTCAGTGACCATCGATTTCATGAGGTACCAGATCTCCATTTCATCCTTTTCCTTTTGCCTTGGTCTCAACAGTATCTGACACAGTCAGATCATTATTTCCCAGTTCTAAGGATGGTGTTAAGGTGAGGAGGAAAGTGCCCCTGTGTTGATCTCATGTTCCAATTTGAAAAAAAGTTCTAAACATCTAAAATTCAATATAATCACAATCTTCTATACATCAAGTTACCTAGAATGAGTTAAGAGTTCCTCTGGATTTCACTTATTTTTTTTTTCTTAACTCATTTGGGAATGAGAAACAGACAGAGAGGAGAGTTCTCAGAGACTGACATATAAAACTGTGAATCATATAATGTAGAACTGGGAACTGGGGAAAGCTGATGAGGTTTCTGTTCCTGATCACTGAAAGTTATAGTCACTGCTACTTGGGAAAGAGATTGCTTCTCAGGAAAGCCAGAATTGTGGACAGTCTAATTTTGCAGGGTCTAGGAGCCAGGTGATCATTGAGGAAAGTGGTTCCAGGGCCAGAGCCTCTTGGTAATCAGTGACACTGAATGGAAAGTTCTAGTTCTGCCATGTCCTTTTTTTTAAATCCCCTAAGCAGAAGTTTATTTCACTGAGTTGAACTGACATTTCGTAGAGAGAAGGCTATAATATGGTTGACAGTTGCATTCCTAGGAGAAAGGACTTTCTGAATGCAGAACAATTGGACATTTGTGGTTTTCACTTTGCTCTTAGATTTCAGGAACTGAAGCTTTGACCCTGTGACTGTCCTACCCTAATACACAACAGTAAGTGAGCCAATCTTATTGTAAACTTTCAAGAAAAACACATGAACATTTGTTAAGGAAAGGAAAATGCAAGGTTACCCGAGGTCTAAATTATACTCAACACTCTGATGCTAGTCAGTCGGTAACAATAATCTTTCACCACATGTGTTCTCCTTGACCTCCCAAAGTGTTTAAAACTTTGTGGAGACAATCACCATTAAAGAGAGGCTGGAAAAATGGGCTCTTGGAACACCAGCTTGGAAATCAAGGCTCTCCAGGGTTAATCCTAGCCTTGCTATTGACTTGCTATTGTGAGTTAACAAACAGGAGGTCGGGCTCTCGACTCCTTTGTGCCTATTTGTCCATCTGTACAATGGGGAGGAAGGTGGCACTTGGCACCACGGTGTGGTTCATATAATACTTTGAAAGCCTGAATGGAAAGACCCAACATCAGACAGAAGTGGCTTGAATTCTATTTTTGTTGAAAGCAGAAACAAGAGGCAGAGTTGGTTTGATTGAAAACATCTCAGGAGGAGATGTCTTTTCAAAACCTGAGGGATGATTGGCAGAGGCTCAAGATGGCAGGGATGTCACATCCCTTGGCATTTCACAACCCTCCATCTATCACTTGTCCACCAGGGCTCAGTGGTGGATCTCACTTTGATATAAGGGGTAGCTGACACATCCAGTGTTTGGAGGTAGGAGGTGAAGCTGGAGAGGTTTAGAGAGCAACTTTCCTACTGTTTAGGTTTCTACATCATGTGTGAAACACTACAAAAGTAATGTTGACACCTTGGGGCTGTTAATAAAGGTTTCTAGCTACGTGTGAATCAGTGTAGGGAAGATGGTGATGAGATGTAAACAGCAGAGGAAAAAGGCTCTTTTTTCCTCTCATTTCCAATTTTCAGATAAGCAGGTTAAACACCTGTGAGAAGTGGGTGCTTCAGGGACACCCACATTTGTAAACTGTTCATTGGTATCTTGGAGATAGCACTCCTCTACTTGTACAGTGATTAGTTGCCTCTTCAATACTGGCAAAGCCTGTGGTGATGAGCTCTGACTTCACCTGCAGGTGTTGTCATGGCAAGCGACCTTTGGAATACATTCAGGCAAGTCTGAAAGGCAAAAGTGAAAAGGAGACTAAGGAGGGAATGGGATAGGGGCTTAATTCAAGGAGGAGTTTGAATGTCTCAATCAGTGCCCCCTCACAAAAACCAATGTCTTGCCTTGATACAGGCCAACAAAGTGATTTGAATATGACAAGGCTTAGCATGAGAAGCCCTTTCAAATGATTTTGTTCTTAGAAGACCCACTTGGGTTATTAACCCAAGCTGTGGGGATCTGATTTAACAAACATTGAGTAAGAATGGACTCTGAGGTCTCAAAATTTATTTCCAGCTATTAATCAATGCTCCTATAATCCTATGAAGCTACTACATACTAACATGGTACTAGGCATTAGAAAGTTTAGGTAAGAGTGACCCCAGAGATGCCAGAAAGGGGAAGTTGCCAACTAGCTATTAGCAGAATCAGTGCTAGAATACAAGTTTCTTTACTAATGGTCCATTGACTTTTCCACTATGCAAGATGGCTACTAAATGTCTATTCCTCACCATCCTAACCCATCCATATATTGGAAGCTTCTGAAAGCATCTGAACTCTATTTCTTTGCCTCACTTTGAGAGTTTCTCTCTGGCTTTTTGTCTATTTTTTGTACTTTGTATTTCCTTCTTTACTCACCCATTTTCTTTCCTATTTCAGTTTCTCCATCTAGATTCCTTGATTATTTCTTCTAAGTCAGGGTTAACTGCTACCTAAGGAGGTCCTCAAGTGAACACCCATGACCCAGACACCTTTACTACACTGGTTAATTAGTCCTTTGTTGGTCATGCAAAATTGGGGTAAGCAACATGGAAATAAGTGAAAGTCAGAAATAATGCAGCACAAATTTCAATGTTTTCCCAATTATCTTATTCACGGTGGATTTTAGTTAGAGATTCTTTTCATATTTATTTCTTAAACAAATACTAGCTTATTTCTTCAGTAATCTATCTATATAGTAAAGTTGCCCTAACTAGGAAAAAAAATGAGGGATTTGTGACATTACTTTTGGCTTGGGTTTTAATCACCACACAAAGAATATATGAACTTTCTTGGATAAACTTGGGTGTTCCCAGACATTCCTGGTTTTGAAAGTGACTTTATCAACATTAGTGGCATTGAACAAGCTTAATTTTGGGAGCAGAGAAACAGATGTAGAAATCCTCACAAAGACACTAGTTAGTAAGGAAAAGAAGGGCCCAGGTTTACAGGGTGAACGAAACACTCTCAGGAGAAGATGGTGTTTTGGTCTTGTAATGGAAGTGACCTGTTCAGGCCCCTTCAAGAACTGTTAGAAAAATGAAATCCTGACAATGCGACAAGGACAGCTTAAGACAAAGATCTAAGTTGCCTTTTCTTTAGGTTCTTCTATGATACTCTTGGATTGGCAATCAACAAAGAGAGTCCTTCTGAACTAATTCTATCAGTCAACATGTATGAAAATGATGAAGTTGCTTTTAAATGGGAAAGACCTTGAGTAAACTTGAGCATGGAGAAGAGTGTGCTCCAAATATTGTAGATATATCTTATTTCCACATATGTTCTGGGCCTCTTTGGTCCCCTCACTCATCTTTATACCCTATATAGCTCATGTGACTGTTTCATTGCTGTGTGTTATTTTAGGAAGTCTCAGTAATGTTAGGAATTAGCCAGTGTTTAAGTAGGCTCCTGAAACTCAATTAGGGAAAGCCACCCTCCATCCTTCCTCTAAGGGAAAGCAGAATTATGTTGGAAGGGAAAGCCTTCCCAGAACTAGAAATCTCTCAAAACTCATGGAAGAAAACCCCAGAGATCTGTAGAGGGGAAAAAAAGCCATTTTAAAACAGAAACAAAGGAGGGACAATGAGCAGGAAAAGACAATAGAAACAGAATCTGTAGAGCTGACATTTTAGTTTCTTCAGGTGCCTTTTTAGAAAAGCTTACAATTTGGGCAGATGTGTACAAATTAAGCCATGATTGCTCATAGAATTCAGAGCTACAAACGACCTCAGAAATCATCTTGTCTAAACCCCTTCATTTCACAGATGAGGGAACCAAAGCCCAAAGAGGTGCAATAATTTGTCCAAGGTCACAGAGGGTCACACTGATCAGGATTTTAGTCTATTTTTTGTCTCCATCAAGGCTGCTTGAAAGCATGAGGCTGAGTGCAGAATTCCCCAAACCTTTTCCCCAGCTACAATGTCCACCTGGAGGAGGTTATGCCCCACAATCCTGGATGTTCTGATCAAATTTTGAAATGGTTGTACTATATAACCCCCTGTCAACATGCCAACGCATTATGCATAGAGCAGAGGCCCAGATCTGATTTACTATCCACTGAACAGCTTCTTTATCCCACCCTATCTTATGGAAAGTCCCAGAAGTTCTTTGATGGGACAAGACGAATTAATGCCAAAGTTGAATGAGTTACAGCCGCTACCACCTAATTAAAATGATTTTGTGCCAGTTGCTTTTGTTGGGCAGGATCCACACGTAATATAATTTTAATCCTGTTTATATACACTCTTGGGACAGATTTGAGATCAGCGTTGCCATTTAAGTGAGGTTAATCAAGCATACCGTATGCAGCTTTTGTTTTTCCATTGTATGTGAAAGGTGACTACCCGCCGATGGGATGCCCGGCTGGCCGCTTATTCTGCTAACAAGAAAGTAGTGGTTTTCTGAGTGTCTGATCATTAACCTAGCCTCAGCCCCAGTGACTCTCTCTGCCTAGTCCTTGGAATGGTGCAGCTGTTGTTAGCCACAGAGGAGAACTCTAGTTATGAACCTGGTCGCTTTGGCTGTGGATGCATGCCTCTACAAGAGGGGAGGGGATCCAGGAGAAAGGGGGAAAAATAAATACACCGCCCCTACAAAACAAACACCATTTTTTTGTATGCCTGGCACTGTTTATGTATATAAAAAGGACATTATAGGGGAGTGAAAAAGACCCTCATAAAAATCCTTCTTGAAAACTATTGTTGCTGACAGCCATGACCTCTGTGAGTCTGCATGTTTACCCATAATTCATAATTAACAAAGACATTAGAACTGCCACTGGAGAATTCTGGGCTTTATTTCTTTCTAACTGGGCAGTACTAATGCTGGAAGTGCTCCCAAATCAGTGATTTAACATTTCAGGAAATCTTGGAGAGGCAGCAGAAGCCTCCTTATATAGTTCATACTCTGGGACTTTGGTTATACAGATATGGCGGAGATAATTATTCAGCTCTTGTTATTGCCATAGTTCCGCACCTGATCCCTAAGCCATTAGAGCACTCTGTAGGTTATTACAACTATCAAACATCAAGGTCTCTTTTCTAGTCTCTCGACTATGTGGTTATCATTTCACTTCTTTTAAATCCTCCATCTGCATAGAAAGACTGTTCAAAAAAAAGCAGAGTTCTGCTCGCACAGTGCCCCCCCTCCATTTTTTATTACTCCCCAAATAGAACCCTTTTCTTACCAGCCCATTAGCATAAAAATATAAACCTCATGCTTCTCCACTTGCATTGTTTTTATACTTTCCCTCTTGTTCGATTTCCTCTTTGAGACCCTGCACACCTCACTTTAATTTGGGCAGCAAATGAGTAAGTGGAAGGAGATTCTCTCAAGCTCGGGGAAAAAAACCGTGATAATATCATTTCAAATGATGGGAGTCGGCAGTGCTCATGCTTAACCTTCCACTTAGTTGATGGGCTTCTTTGCTTTACATACATTCTTACCGATTTCTGCCGAGCCTTGGACTAGATAAAAAAAAAATCAGCAAATCAGAGGAGAATAGAATGGCAGCTTGCAAAAGGAGCTTTGTGTGGGAATGTATTTAAAGATTCATTACTTTCTAACCTCTGCGCTGGGGCGTGTGCCCTTTCTTAGAATTTAACGTGGAGAAGCCTGTTTGATGAAGTATATTTTCATTTTCGGTCACAATATAGCCCTGTAATCAGTTTGCTTCTAATACTTTCCTAGACAAACTGTAAGATGATCAAAACCAGACAGCTCTGAATATTCTGGGCACTGTGTCAGCTATCTGGGGGCAGGCAGTCACTTATCATGATATATAAAGATAATACTATAAATTAAGAGTCTGCAGCAGCCCTCTGCGGATTGCATCTTAAGTGAAAGCAAGTAGCTATTTCTGCATGTATTAGACAGCCTGCCTCCCCTCAAAAAAATCTGCTTTTTTTTTTTGCATGATCTCAACCAAATACCTGTAAAAGGCATTCCATCCCTGCTGGCCTAATTGATGAAAGAGCTAATCCATCAGGGCTGAGGGGCAGTCACAAACAGTATGGTAGGAGCAAGAAACATATGGCTTTCTTACTTAATATTGCTGCATTGTTGTCCCATACCATATTACCCTAAATGGGAATTAGCTCTATTGCTAAATTAGGAGGATCAGAAATAAATGAAAATAAGAGTATTTTTTGATGCTTTTTAATAAAAACAAACTGGCTTAAAACAAAACAAAACTTTGAGCATATAAGCCAATGGTCTCCACACTTTGTAGACAATGTTGCACTTAAAATAATTTAGAGTACAGATGGGTTCCCCAGGCAGGTAGTGAGTCTACCATTTATTTGTAAGCAAGATGAAATTTTCTGCTTTAACTGGTACTTGGCTTTCTCAGTCTGATTTGTCGGGATTTATAGAAACATTAACGAAAAACGACAACAAGCTTATTTTAGAATCCTCCCCTGACAACTCAATGAGGTGTGTTAAATATTTTTTGAAAAAAATGTTTTCAGTATAATTTACCCTTAGTGGTGTAGATTCCTGATTCTTAAAGCTTTTTGCTTTCGTGTGAGGTGAGAGATACAGGTTTGAACCTGAAGTATGCCAATTGGCACAAATTCCTGTAAACTGGAAGGATTATAAAGGGAGGGTCCTGATCTGCAGCAGCAGCTTCAATTTAAGTTACCTCATGGTCAAGGAAGGCAATGAAAGGGATTTAATCTGGGAACTCTGTATCATTTTTAAATCATCAGGATATTTTTAAATGACAGAGAGTAGCCAGTATACTGATTGTACTTTTATTCCCCTGCTTCTAAAAACCATTATGAAATTCTATACACAGATTAGAGATTCATAGGTTTTATTTTATTTTATTTTTTGTGGGGATGAGAGGCTTCTACACTTGTGATTTCATCCTGCAGTGAACTCCTACTATGAAAATTCCTTCCTCTAATGCAGATGAGCCTCTTCAACATGATGTTAAGACAGTTGCTTGGGAACAGGGAGAGAGAAGTTAAGTGAATCACCCAGTAAAGGTCAGATATTGGACTTGAACTCAAGTTTTTCTGACTCCAGACTTGGTCCTCTGTCTACTACATCATGCTGCCTCTCAGAGTCATGGAATTTTAGAGTTGGAAGGGACCTTAAAATCATCTAGTTCAGTGTTTACTAAAACTAATTTGGCCATGGAACATGTTTGGGCTTGAAATACATTGACAGAACTCATAAATGCCAATCCAGTGTGCTAGAGACATGGAATATGTTCAAGATAAAGGGAAGGACATTGGAGAAATTTTGGAGACAAGTAAAGAAAAGTAAGCTTATTTTCATAATAAAAAACCTCACATGTAAGAAGTATTTTTGTTATATAAATAATTCCATTATTAAAATATTTAAAGGGAAAATAGCACTAGTTTTAGCATTTTCTGATGGAATTTTTATTTTTATTGCAAAGAATACTAGGGCTATGTAATGAATGGTTTGGGAAACAATCTAGTCTAAACCTTTATTTGCCTGAGTTAGTAAACAGACTCAGAACCAACGACTTTTGGGATATCTAGTTTAAGAGTTCTTAACCTGTAGGAGTATCAACTTTTAAAAAGATTTTGAGAACTCTTTTTTCCATGTAGCTGGCTAACTTTGTCATTCTACTAATCTTATGCAATTAATAACATTACGTTGAGAAAAGGTACCTCGGCTTCATGGGATTGCCAAACACAAAGATGTTAGGAACTCCTGACTGTAGTTAGTGACCTGCCTGCTGACTCCCCAGTAGGGAGCCCTTCTGTTCTATTGAGTTATTCACCTACCACAAGTAGGATGTGAAGTGGTGATGGGCTGCTGTTAACCATCTACACTTTCAGTGGTGACCAGAACACACATTTTCAGAATGGTTGACTGAGGATAGGGTGAGTTTTTCTCTGCACGGCTGCTAGTTGACCTCTAAAGGAATCCAATTTGTGACCTTTTCCTCATTAGTACCATCCTTTGATCAATGAAGTTAACCAGACTAGACACAATCATTATAAGCAAGTTATAAAACAAATCCACCATGTTGTTCCTAAGGGATTAATTAGAAAGCTGCAGTCCCTTTGTGAAGGACCTAAAAAAATCAGCTGTTTCTTGTGTGTTACTTCACTGTACCTCATCCTAGACCCATTTAAGGATTCAGAGCTACTCGATGTGGGTACCGCATTATCTGTAGAATGGGATTAGAGAAAGTTATTCAAAGACTTGAGTACTTCCAGTTTTAGCAGATATACAGGAAATACATCATGCCAATAAATAGTAAAAAGGGAAACTGCGAAATATTTTTTCTTCTCTCGTGGAGGAAAAATAGCAAATGAAATGAAAGAAAATTTAACTACCTTGCATTCTCTGGTTAATTAAAGTCAATACAGATTAAATGAAAAAGTTAATAGGCTCCTATACAAGACTTAGGTTTGAATGAGTGCAGTATAAGTACTGAGTGTAAGTGACTGTTTTGGACATGGTAAGGAGCCAAAACTCTTTGATTAGAATGTAACATTATGGGATGTGGAGCATGGGGGGTGAGAACTGAGGAAAGGGATATACATATACATATTTACATATACACATATATGTATATATAACTATATGCGTATACATGCATATATGTATATATCTATATATAAGTATAGGCTTATACAAGCATATGCATATACATAAATATATGTGTACATATGTAAACATATATTCATCTATCTATTTATCTGTCTGTTTAGCTATCCACACATGTATAATACTCCTCACTAAAGTCCTAGGACAATACCTCCTTGTATCATGGAGATTATGACTGGATTTTTGAAGGTTAGATCTGAAGAGTAAAAATCCTGACACTTCTACTAAGATGGAGGCATTTCAAATGCAGAACCACTGTTGGATTGTGCACCATTCAATGAAGACCAGCCTAGGTAAGTTCAGAGAGATCCTTTATCACAGAGTAATGTCACAGCAACTCTTGATGACTGTCAAGTTATAGAGGAGCTGCTATTTGCAATGATGGAGATATAGAAGAATTGAGATGTATTTGTGTGTATACATACACACACATATATATGCATAAGTATACATATATGTGTGTATGTATATTAGAACATACATTTCTTGAGGGCAAGGTCTATTTCATCTTTGCCTTTGTATCCCCAGGGCCCAGCACCGTGCCTATCAAATAGCAGGCATTTATAATTATAATTTATAATTGCTTTATTGCATTGCATTGGAAAAAATATATATATAATCTGTGTGTATATAAATGTATATATTTAATGCTTTCAAATGCATGATTGCCTCTTTAACATTTTTAAAAAATGCTACTTGAAGATGAATTCTTAGCAGGACCTTTTGTAGTCATCAGGGAGTTAAAGTGCTATAGAGAAGCTTCCATATGTACTTTGTTATCCAAGAGCCAGATAGAGAGATGTCGTTCTAGTGATATATTACATAAATCATGGTGCCAGCCAGAAAAACAACAGATGACCAATTTGTACAAAGCATTTTTTTTCCTTATGTTACATTTATTTAAAATACATTAAATCATTGTGCTAAAAATGAGGCAGCTGGCAGGCCAGGCAACCTTCTAAGATTCATGTTTTCTGGAGCCAGGCCATTCATTTGGAAAGGTGGATCTGTTGGGTGAGTATGTATGCTTAGCCACATGCCAAGCCCTAGGGAGCACAGGTAGTCCAGAATTTATTCTGTTAATTTTTGCTTTTTATTAAAACTGTCTTGACAACTAGAGGTCAGAATGAAAATTTAGCACCTGTCTTTCCCCCAATGAAGGAGCCAACTGACAGTGTTAAGATTCTACCAAAAGAAGCAGTTTGCTGTGTCATGGAATCCAACAAGATGAATGGCTATTTTCCAGATACCCACTCTCTAGTTCTTCATATTCTCCTCAGATTGGTTTGGTTCCAGGATAAATCCAAGCTAGAATAAGGTTGAAGAAGATGCTCCATTGAGGTTGGAATTAACCCAATTCATTCTTGATCCAAAGGTTTCTGTAGATCTATTAAAAGTGGGTCATTTCAGGGGATACTCTTTGATATTTATCTCTATTCATAGACAGTCCTCAAATGAACTCTCTATCCAAAAGAGCTTTGGAATAAATTTCAAACTAGAATGTTTTAAGGCCAGCGTAGAAAACCTCTTAATTGCTTGACACTCAGCTGCCATTTTGATTAGCTCTCAATTGTAAAAGGTAGATTAAAATGTTTAGGATTAGTAATTGAGGAGTGGAAGGGGAGATTTGTTAATTAAAGGGTCATTGATCTCAAAGACCTTTCTTCTTTATTGGCTTATGACCAAAGGATAAGGGGCATTTTCCTTCTAAAGGAAATTTAATCTTAACAAAAACGTGTATCATCAATTCATGTTGATTTCAACTCAATATTTATTGGATGGCTATAATAAAGTCAACTGTGCAACTGTGCAGGGCACTTCAGAGAATGCAAGAGAACTGCAGGATAGGAGGTCTGTCCTCAAATATTCTACAGTCTGGTAGGGAGATAAAACATATACATATGAAACCACTTGAGATTAATTGACAGAAAATCTTTTTCAATTAATAATCTAATCTAATAAATGTTTACATTTATGGTAAATACAGTAAGGGTTATGGGTAGTCAGGAAAGAAAGAAGATAACGTTGCCATTTTCAGCACAGTCTTCTTGGAAGTAAGGCTTGAAAGAGGCCTTGAAAAGTTAGACATCTTTGGCTAGGTGGCAAGGAGTAAGGAGAGTATTACCGAAGTGAGCATAATATTAGTAAAAAGCATGAAGATGGGACTGAACGTGGCATAAATGAGAGGTATTTAGGAAATTTGCTTTATATAATGGTAGCTCATGTATGTATGTTGGTGACTAGCTTTTTCAATCAATGAATCATTTCTGCTAATGGTTTTATATTTTTGAGAATCTTTACATGTTGAAAAAGATCAGGATTTTAATGGCACTAGGTACACCCCTCCCTTCCACAGATTATAAAAAGAATGGGAAGGGTGAACCAGGTCAGCATTAAAATGGTTTGGCTATGTGCACAATAGATACATGTTCAGGGTGTTAGAGCTCGAATTTTCTGGAGTCATTCCCTTCAATGTAAAATGTGGTTTTATCTCTGCAAATTGACCAGATGTAAAATCTTGAAGGACTTTAGGTGGTTTTGTATACAATCTTTGCACATGAAAGAGTTACTCTCATGGCACTCTCAAACTTGCCAGACTTACTGCTTCACTACTTAGCTGATAGAGTAATCTGGGAAGTTAGTCATAAGGCTTTGTACTCCTACATTTGAGGTTCTTATGGCCCAATAATTAATTTCTTCACAAATCCCCTCATCCTCCCTTCATCCTCAAAAGACCTAGACCTTAGATTCTATGAGGTCCATCTTGGTTTTTGATTTTTATCTTTTGGATGAGTCACTTAAACTGTGAGCTTAATCTGCTCTGTATTTAGGACTACAAAAATGTCTCTCCCATTCTGTCTCTTCATTTTGAAGGGAGAACTAGCCTTGCCAAATTGGCGGTAAAATTTCAGAACTATTAGATGTTAAATTCTTCAAAGTAGTTAATGTTCACACATGGTAACTTTTTTTTCCCTGAGGAGTTTTAATACACAATTTTATGATATGCAATACATGTCCTAAATGCTAATTAGCCTAAATGGAGTCTCTTGGGCATAGGCTACATGTGTTAAAAAGTACTTCAATAAAGATTTACAAAATAACCTGAAATATCTCATCTCAGGTGGATAAAATACCTGGTTGCAAATTGACCAAAACAGGTATTTACCCACTTGACTGTAACTGTTATCCTAGATAAATCATAGCCCTAAAGTCTTAAAGTGGTGCATGGGGCTTGAATCATTAGATTCAATGAAAGTCGAGTGGCTAAAACCTCATGCCATATTTTGAAAGTGAAAGCTCTCTGAAAAATCTTTGCCTCTGTATTTAGCTAAAAGAGCCTGGAGAAATCATGGTGGCACCATTTATAGAGAGGCAGATAATGTATGTAGACTCCAGTTTTCATTTCTCTATTGATAAATAATAAGTTGATAAATAATGATAAATAATAAATTGTTGACCCTTCCCCTTACCCATTGGCAAAAACTGTATTCTTATCCTCTCCCTCCTCTCTCCCCTAGCCCTTTGCCAGGTAGGTAACTTATTTGGGTTCTTCTTTATGCTTTCTCTCCCCCCTCAACATACCCAAGTTTAATGACTATGTTGGATGGTTACACAGGAAGGAAGCAATTAACTATGTATGTATTTTGCAACCTGGAAATGTATCAAATTGGTCATTATGTGCTTGTAGGTAAGCAGAATGCAACTTTGTAGGAATGTACAAGTGTCTTCCTAGATTATGTCACATACAGCCATTATATCATCATTTCAATTTGTATTTACTTGTGGAGTTTTTTTCTCTGTGGCTTCTCCATTTCACTTTTGTATTTTTCTGTTCCAGTCTCTCTTTAGGTCCCTTTATTGTTCAGATGTTCTCTAATGAGCATCATTAAGGCAGTGTTCAAAATGTTCACAGTTCTATACTTAGGCTGTGTGCATGTGAAGTTTTGATACTGACATGGGTGTGGTTTGCTGAAATAGTGACTAGGCTTAACTTGTTAGCTAGGAAGACATCTAAGGAAATACTGCATTGCCGTAAGTTCAGTTCAACAAACATTTATTAAGTACCAATTATATGAAAAAGTATGCCACCAAAAATACAAAAATAAAACACTTCCTGCCCTTAGAATGCTTACATTCCACTGGGAAGATATGGCATATGCATGTTATATTTAAGCAAATACAGTTTATACAAAGAAATGGTCATTTTTAAGAGTGGAAGAGTGCCAGTAAATATATTTGTGTTTAGTGGGGTGGGAGATTGGGGACATCACTAAAGATCTCATGTAGGAGGTGGTACCTCAACTAAGACATGAAGAGTGAGTGTCTTCCTGACATGAGGGACCACTTATGCCAAGGTGTAGAAGAGGAGTATAGAATGATGTATATGGGGAATAGCTAGGATGTCAGTTTGGGTGGGTCGATTAATAATATGAAAGACCAAAAAGATAAAAGAGAACCCTGTGGTAGAGGGATTTGAATGTTAGGGTAGAAATTTTATATTTTTTCCCTAGAGGCAACAGGGAGCCATTGAAAACTAAGGGGAAGAGGCTGAAGTTAGTGAAAATAATTAAGAGGCTGTTATAATAGTCTAGAAAATAAGTGATGATGTCTTGAACCAAGATAGATGCCAATGAATGGAGGAAAGAAGAAAGATTCAAGAGAAGTGAAATCAGGATCACTAATACTTGGCACCTGATTGGATATGGGGATTGAGCATGACTAAACTTCCTAGAGTGTGTGCTGGCACAGCTCATTGTATGAACTACTAATATTCTTCCTTTATCCTTTGGTAGAAGTAGGTGACTAGTAGGGTATACCAACAGATACCAAGTATTTGAGGTTGAGGGAAAAATGCCCTAAGGGTTCCACTTCTAGGTGACTAGGAAGATGGTGGCATTATACCTTAAACAGATAGGAAGAAATTTGGAGGGGGGAAGGATTCAGGAGAAAATATGATTTCTCTTTTGGACCAGTTGTCTTTGGGATACCTATGGAGCAACCTGATAAAGATGAGATTATACTAAACTGGAGTTCAGAGGAGAGATAAGGACTGGATATATGGAAATCATCTGTATAGATATGATCATCCAACCCAAGAGAGATGATGAGACTACCAAGATGCATGAAAAAGAATAGAGAGAAAAGGACTCAGAAAAGGGGACCTTGGGTTTAAAAACGTAGTGTGGATAGAAGACTGACCTTGGAGACAGAAAGACCTCAGTTAAAATGAGATAATAGCTTTGTGACAGTTGGAAAGTCATTTAATTGCTCTGAGCCTCCTTTTCCCCATCTGTAAAATGGTGATAATAGGACCCTCCTTCCTGGGCTTGTTGAGAGGATCAGATGAGATAATGCTAGTGAGCATTTTATAGTAGCATGTAAAATGTCAGCAGAAAAAAATAATAAATAAAGCAACCCTCAGGCTGTGACACCAACTACCAAAAGCTTGGAAATTTGACATCTGAGCCAAAATACTCTGGCGCTTCTTTGGTACATCTGGGATCAAAATCCTGGGCCTGTCCTTGATGGGCCTCAATGTGATCTGTTATTGTGGCCAGGATGTTATGTAAACTCACCCACTGTTTGGGGATCTAGCCAGTGACTGAATTCAAGAAAATGGTTTGACAGAATTTTAGCTGCACTGTTTGGTTTGCATGCATTTGTCTTTACTCAGTAACCCCCTAGCCTTTCATTTGGGGAAAATGGTTCTAAAAACAGAAGAGCTGATCTTTCAGACAACTACATTTCCTTTGGTCATTTCCATAGAGAAGACATTTACTGAAGTGTTTCAGATGGCAGGTGTTGGGCTCATTTTATCCTTCCTCTCACCCTCCTTCCTTCAGCCTTCTCCATCGCTCTCCTTAGCAGCCTTGCTCCAGTGCCCACATGTCACCCGTGCTTAGCCATGAGATGATATATCCTCATCCATTCCAAAAACATTGATCTAAGTCTCCCTCCTTCCATTTTTTAATAAATCTTAGTGAAGCAATATAACATTCCAGGTCAGTCCTGTAGCGCTGTTCTGGCCTCGTCGTAACGGCTGCTGCTGAGCATGGAAACTTGCTGGCACAATATTGCAAAGTGACTCTGCAGGCGCTGGATGACTTCCAGCCAGCAATGAGCCACGGCCAAGAAACGCCAATATGGATAATGCAAACAAGAGAGATTTGGGGCACATTTCGATTTAACCATCTGATTTAATTGACAGAATAAATGCACCTGTCAACGGGTAATATTCTTGTGATTAGTTTTGGCTGTGATGATGAGATGATGTTAAAAGAATGTCAGAACAACCTGTCCTGGGACTCTTACAGGCAGTTCAGAGTGAGGGAAGGTCAGTTTGTAGCTAGTTCAAAGAAGCAGGATTATGCTCTTTTAAAGTGAAGGTATTTTATGGAGCCAGTGAACGTTTTATTTGACATTTTCCCTTTGAGCTCAGCCTTCACCACAAATCAGACCAAGTAGAGGATCGAGTGCCACAGAAGTAATTGTCTTTTAGATGAGCCTTCCCAGCTACTGGAGATCACCGTTATGCAGATATAGACAGTGATTGAGCTTAGGTACAAGTTATCACCTGCCTGGTTTCTCCTTATCCAACCCATTGAGAGGGATTTCATTTTACACTAATGCAGACTATGGCAGAGGGCAAATTGCAAGTGATCTTTTGAACGGTGAGATAATCTGTCAATAAAAGGGATGCTTATTCATTTAGATCAATAAACTCCTTTTTCAGAGATGGAAAAATCCTCTCGAACCTCCAGAAACACTTAGTTAATGCCCCCTCTCCATTGCGCTTAATCATGTAGCACAGTGTATTATTTTGGTCTCTAATTTTGCCTTTTATTCCCCTAGGAGGCTGTAAGCTCCATGAGGTCAAGCTCTTAACCAAACTTGGTATTTTCTTTCCTACCCAGCACAATGACCTGCCCCACAGTAGGTGCTTAATAATGTTGTTGAATTAATTCCTTGTAGTGGATCGATATCCTCCTAGCTAAGTTTTCATGTAACACCTGTGGTCTAGGGGGAAGAGCCCTGGATTTGTATTCAGAAGGACTGGGCTGAAAGCCTAGTTTGGTCACTTGAGAACAACTTTGGCAAGCGACTTTGGGCGGGTGACTTAGCTTCTCTGTTAAGTCACTCAATTGTTTTCATTTCCCTGATCTGTTCCCTCACAAGGCTCTTGTGAGGGTCAAAAAAAATCATTTTGTTATCTATAAAGTGCTATACAAATGCCCATTATTAGCAATTTACATGCTTTCTTGAAAGTCAGATGGTGAGAAAGGAAAGATGATCTTGGAGAATGGGAAGGAATTGAGACATGGATAAAAAGGACAGTTGGAGGGATTTTTAACTTCCAGAGGGCAGCACAAAGGAACAGAGAGGAAAGGGTTTGCTTATTGAATGTATGTCTTTTGATGATACTTAGCCTTTTCCCTTTTTTTCCATGGCCTGCCAACCTTAAAAGGATGTTTGTGGAAGAGAAGTCTGGGTGCCCCTCTTTTACTTCCTTTCCAGATCCCTATTTAGAATTTAGATTGAAAATCATACACAATTATCAATCTAGTTCCCTATTTTAACAGATGGAGTCATGACTAGAACTCAGGCCTCCTGTCTCTCCATATGGCTCCTTTTCTATAGCACTGCAAGGACTCCTTGATTTGCTGTTTGAAATAGGGGGATAATGAACTTTCCCTTATCTCTTCCCCTAGTGCTGAGGTCATAAGGCTGTACCCAACTTCTGCCAAATGATTTCCATGTATTTCCAAAGCATTCTGCATTTTAAGAGTATGAAAGATTTATAAATTGATGTCCTTTCTAGCATTCTGGCTTCCCAGTACTCCAATTATCACAATTCTAATGACTTTCATCTCTGTCCCAGTCATTCACAAGCCTGATTTTACCTTGGGTATCATCACCATATGAAATTAACTCCACTTCCAAGATCTCAAAACTCCCTACCTCTTAACTCCAACTCTCCAAATCTCTCATTTTTAATGAACCTGGTCATGTTCGTCTTTACCTCTGCTGCATCTATCTCTCCTCTTCTCCAAGTTCCCTTTTCCTTCAATTGATTTCTTATCTAGCCTGAACCCCATGGTCTGCCATTTCATTGGTGCCTAAAATGCAGTCTTAGAATCCCTCTTCTCTTGGCCTTCTACCATGCCTGTCCTGCTCATCCTTAACCTAGAACTTTCAGTGTGTGCCTTTCCCAGTCCAAGTATTGTTCTAGATCCAGAAAGTCATGAGATGATTCAAACCCAGTCCCACTATAAATTCCCTACTACTAGCTCTCACTGTAGTCCTTTCACCAGTTCCTTGTTAACTCCCAATTTCATTCCTTACAGTGTCATTCCAAATGATCTACAAGTCCCCTATTCAATTTCACTCCATTATACAAAGCATATTAAATTGTCTCCCAATTTAATGAGATTAAGGCTATCCCTTATCCAATCTGTCTTTCCCCCCAGTTACAGAGTTTGAAGAGTCCTCTACAGCAATCTAGTGCAACCTAATAGATGACCAGCTTTTCCAAGAAATAATGTTTCTTATTGTTTTTTGGTGTGCTATAGAGAGAACCCATGAGACTTTTCCCCTCAATTTATCAACAACTTTCTTTTGTCTTCTGGTTTCATTTGCAGTAAGAACATTAAGATAGCTATGATTTAGTTTCTTTAATAGTACCAGTCCCTCATTAGTGCCTAACTAGGTTAATGTTTATAGTTGCTTTTTAAAATGAAACAAAATGACATGATTCTTGTACCTTTCTAGGAGGCTTCTCAAGGCTAAACATTCTCAGTTCAGTTAAATTTTACTGAATAAAGTATCAATTTATTTCTATTCAGGACCATCTAGTCTTTCCCCTGACTTTTCCACATTCAGCTTCTTATACTCTGTGTTCCAGCTCAATTGTTATACTTCCAATTTTCACTTTCATTTTCATCCTGTCCACTCCCATCGTTGGGTCACACAAAGTATATTTCATGCCTGAAATAGCACTCACATTGATCCTCTCCCTCATCTGCATCTGATAAAATCCTCCCTTACACCAAGGCCTAACTCAGGTTCCATTTCTTTCATCAAGTCTCCCCAATGGACTTGAAGTTAGCTCTCTTCTCAAAATTTTCAGAGCATTTTGGACTTCTTTGCACTCCTTACATTTTTTGGTCTCTGGATGTATATACATCCATACATACAAACATATGTGTGTATATATGTTTATATTTATATTGAGAGAGAGAGAGAGAAAGAATGAGAGTTGGTATAACGAATAGAGTACTGTACTTGGGATCATGTAGACTCACCTTCCTGAATTCAAATCTGGCCTTAGACAATTATTAGCTGTGTGACCCTGGGCAAGTCATTTAACCTTATTTTCACTTAACCCTGTTTGCCTCAGTTCTTTATTTGTAAAATGAGCTGGAGAAGGAAATGACAAACCACTCTAGTATCTTTGATAAGAAAACCCCAAAATGGGGTCATAGAGATTTGTTTGTCCTTCATTTTTCAAGAGGACCATAACATAAGGAAGGTGATGTCATGACTTGCAAAGGAATTGGATTTAAGGAAGGGAGGGCTGTGCAAGTACACTAGTCTCTTGACATGACTGAACAACCACCACCACAATTTACAAAGCACTGGACCTGTGACCCATATTCTATACCTCCCTTATGGGGTTGTAAACTCATTGGAGGGAGAATTAGATTCCTCCTTCTTTTTTGTCCCTCAGTACATGACTATTATGTGCCAGTCACATAATAGTTACTCTATCACTACCCCAATTTTTGATATGTCAAATGAATAACAACTCACATTTGTTGAGTGAGGTTTACATAACACTTTCTTCCCAACAATCATGTAATTTTGGTAGCATCAGGATTTTTGTTTCTATTTTTTAGCTGTGGAGACTGAGGTTCAGGGAAGATAAGGCATGGACTTAGGCACTGAGGTTGCAATGGCATAGACTAATCAGTCCTTGCCATGAAGAAGTTTGCATTCTATTGAAGGGATGTAACACGTGTGTATAAAAGTAGTTACACAACATATACAAAGTTAAAATAAGGCAGGGTATATAAAGGGGAAAGAAGCAGTAGTTAAGTTATTCAGACAATCCTCATCTAAGGGATCCTTAACAAATATTTTGTCAGGCACCTACTATGTGATAGGAACTGTATAAAGCCTCATCTAGTCATACAACATGCAAATAACTATGTACAAACAAGCTACAAACAGAATAAAACGGAGAGAGGGAAGGAATTAGAATTAAGGAGGGTGGAAAAAGCTTTTTGGAGAAGGTGGGATTTTAGCTGAGAATTGAAGGAAGCCAGGGAAGCCAGACGGCAAAGATGAGGAAGGAGAGAGTTCCAGGCATGGGGAAAAGCCAGGGAAAACACTCAGAGTCAGGGAGATGCAGTGTAGTGTACAAAAAAAACAGCAAGGAGGCTTGTGTCACTGGCTCCCAGATTATGTGGGGGGAAGAGGAGTAAGATGGAAGAAGACTAGAGAGGTAGGAGGGAGTCAGATGATCAAGAACTTTGGATGCCAGAGGATTTAGAGGCAGTGACATTTGAATTGAGTTCTGATAGAGGCTAGGGATTCTATAAAGTAAAGGCAAGGAGAGAAAATTCTAGAAATCGGGGATACCCCAAGAAATAGCACTGAGAGAGGAGATGGATTGACAAGTGTGAGTAGCAGACAAAAGGCCTCTAAAGGGGAATAAACAGATAAGAGATCTGAAAAGTAAGCTGGAGACAAATGGTGAAGGGTATTATATGCCAAAAAGAGTGGTTTGTATGAAAGGTACCTTTACATAGTGGACAGACAGACAGACATGGAATCAGGAAGACCTGGTTTCAAATTCAGTCTCTGACACAAACAAGCTGTGTGTCTGTGGGCATGTCACTCTCACAACTCTCCAACAATTCTCTCAGATAGAAGTTTTCAGGTCAATGGGTGATCTATTCCATTATCTGCATCCACTGGAGGATGGAGTTTTCACATGGATGCAATATAAAGTCTGGCTTTAAAATGAAGGGAAATAGTAGCTGACGTTCATATAGTACTTCAAGGTCTGCAAAGTACTTTATGTGAATTGCCTCCTTTGAACCTCTCAGCATCATGGGAGCCAAGAGATGTGCAAAATATAGGCATCCCTCCAGAATTTCCCTGACTGGTCAGAGTCTTCAGGCAAATGATGGTTTAAATTTGATACTGTTTCATTTCTTGGCCTCTCTTTTGGGTCTGTCACTAAAGGACTAACAATTATCCCCAATGATGGTGGTGGAGTGTAAGATGTGGACACCTGTTCTCTTCATCCTAGACTGGTTCCACTTTTCACCAATCAAAAGGTCATTCTTAGTTGCTTATAACTTGAATGGGATTTGAATCCATGATCTCAGGGTGAAAAGAATATAGTTTCTTTGAGATGATTTGGGGACAGAATTGGAGTAAAAACCAGGTGAAATTCAGCAAGCAGAGTTAGTAGCTCTGACCCACTTGAGTTTAAATTGCAGCTTATCAATAAAAGAAGTAGATACTGGCTATCTGTCTCTCACAAATCCATAAAGATTAGATCCGTGGGATTAACCTGTCCAGTTATTGGATGACATGGCTGCCCCACAAAATTACAGCTGAAAAATGCATTTATCTGGCTTTAAATAAGGTCACAAATAATGACCATTTCTAAATGACAAGTTCAAAGGCTTACTATCCTTCTAAACAAAGAGCCTAGGAAGGGTTGGGGCCAATTTTAGAGATGATTTGTTAACAGCTGCTTTAAGCCTCTTTCTTTAAATCACTACAACCAGATATTCTGAATAAAGCACGTTGGAGAATGACAGCGAGTGGTGACCATGTCAGGACAAAAACTGTGGATGTCTCATGCTTCACTGAATGGACTGTGGAGATTTACCATGCTGACTTAGGGTTAGTTATTCCCAAATCCATAAAGGAGACAGAAAGCACAAATAAAAGTCTAGGGGGAAAATTGAAGACTTAAAGATTATATGATTAGTTACTAGAGTGAATTCCTCTATATCCAGGATTATTGGATCTCAAATAAGGAAAGGTATACCCCACTCTAGTTAGATTATATTTGGAATATTTTAGCTAGTGCTGAGTACCATATTTTACAAAGGAAATTGACTTTAGATTTATAGCTCTAATAATAATGCCATAGATAAAGAACTGGAAAGGACCTTAGAGGTAATCTAGTCCAAATCCCTTATTTTACAGATGATGAAACTGAGGCCCAGATAGGTTAAGTGATGGGCCCATAGTCACACAGGTAGAAAAGTGGCAAAAAAAAAGGATTTGAGCCCAAGTCTTCTCATTTCATATCCAGTGTTATTTCCCATTCACTATGCCTGCTGTCTAGATAAGAACAACGAGAAGGTGAAAGCACTAAAACCACGCTGTGTGAGAATTGGCTAAAAAACAAACAAACAAACAACCCAAACCAACTTGAGTTCAAATCTGGTGGTAGGTACTTACTAGCTGTGTGATCCTGGGCAGGTCACTTAACTCTGTTTGCCTCCGTTTCCTCACCTGCAAAATCAGCTGGAGACAGAAATAAATCACTCCAGTGTCTTTGCCAAGAAAACTACAAATTGGATCATGAAGAGTCAGATACAATTGAACAATAAAAAGCTCCTTGGGAGCAAATCATTCTTGTCTCAGATCCTTACTGTATCTGAGATATATGAACCTGTTCAAGATTTTTTAGTGCTCTGTGCCTCAGTTTACTCAACTATAAAAATGGGGTGTATAGTTTATGGACTCTTAAGGCTCCTTCCAGCTCTAATTCTGTGATCCTATGGTTAATGACATTGGATTCAAGTGCCCAGTTCCAAGTCTGGCTCTGTTCCACTGCAATCATTTGTCACTGGATGGAGAAACTATTGGTAACTAAACAGGACACTTTACTTCCACACAGTGGAAATGAATACTTTGAAATGAAGTGAAACATTATCAAATTGTGGTAGTCTCCCTCACAAATAAATGTTCCCCTTTACCTCCCCTCCATCTCTGCTCCCCATATGTTAGTTGCTGTATAGATATAGCATAAACGACAGCTTGTAAGGAAGGGATAAAAAAGACACTCACCTTCTCAGGCCACATTCCACTGGCTGTTTAAGGGGACAGATATTGGCCCCTACCTGCTCCAGTCCACTTCTGGGTCCAGTTCCACTGCCTTCTAAGAGCAGCAGGAAATGCAGAGGTTGCCTGGGATTCTGGTTGTTAGTTTTCTCAGTACCTCATACACAGGCACACAGATAGAAGGTAATTCAGATGGAAAGCTAGGCTTATCAGAGTAGGTAATCAGAAGAGTCTTCTAGTAATTGTTCCATAGAGCTAACTGTCTGGGAATAGAAGACCAGTCCAAACTGGGGTCAGAGTGGGAGGGCAGAAAAGGACATCTATGAAAAGTTTTCTGGCTTGCCAAGTGGGTTTGGATCTTTTTACTAAGGTTACTGTGCATCTCTTTTCAGGTCCTTTGAAAAAGGGAATTTCTGTCTTTTCTGCAGCTTCCCTAAAAAGGTTTTCAAACCTAGTATATGTTCCTTGGTGTTGAACTAAGGAGCTAAACTGATGAGGGCTTAAGTTGGCACTTTCCTGACGGTCTTTTGCATTTTGCTAAGGGAAGACTGAAAACCAAAAGCCTTTAGGATCCTAAGGAATGGAGGTATTTAAGATTGAGAGATGGTAGGGTTGATATTTGGGGTCTGTAGACTCTGAAACCTGTGCATTAGTGAGGGGATGCTTTTTTGAGGGGTAAAGGCAAGGCAATTTGTGTTAAGTGACTTGCCAAAAGTCTAGTAAGTTTCAAGTGTCTGAGTCTGGATTTGAACTTAGGTCCTCTTGACTTCAGGGCCGGTGCTCTATTTAGTATGCCACCTAGCTGCCCCTGGTGGGGGGAGTGGGAGACTTTCTTACTCCATATTTTCAGTTCCCTACAAGATGCCTACAACCTGGCATTCCAAGAATACAGACAGAAAGAACCTTCCCTCAAATACACATGGACTGGAGAACACCAAAAAGAGAAAGGATGATCTGAAGATGAGCACTGACTTTCCTTATCCAGAAAGCCTATATTATAAAATTGAAGGCTGCTATATGCAACAGGCTTTAAACTAGTTCTTATGATATGGTCTGTCTTACCCCCCTACCCCACCCAGCCCTATCCCTAGAGGCAGAAATCCTATCTAGAGGCGAATGGGGAAGCCATTCAAGTCTATTCATCTCCCTTTCATTTAACATGTTTCTATCCTGCACCCAAATGGGAAGAGAGAACTGGCTGAGCTCAAATTGATTTCTAGCTTTAAGCTTTAACCAGGATATGAATCTGCCCTGTTCACCTTCTAGGAAGCTAATCCCAAAATCAGTTTATGGGATTAGAGTAGTTTTTCTCTGAAGCATTAATGGTATTTAAGGCATTTCTTTAAGCCCTAGCTCTTGCCATATGTTTGCTCCTCTTTTATTGTACTCTGTAATATTCATATTCTGGCTCCTTGTTAGTTATAAAGAAAGGAGTATTTTATTTTCATATATTAAAAAATAAATTAAATGTTTATATGTTTTTAGCATTCACTTAAAAAAATTGAGCTCTGAATTCTCACCCCTCCCTCCCATCCCTCCTTTAAGCCATTGAGAAGGCAAGAAATACAATATCAGTTATGCATGTGAAACCATGCAAAACATATTTCCGTATTATCCATGTTGCAAAAGAAAATAAAAAACAAAAAAACATAAGAAAAATACCAAAAGTTAAAAAAAGTATGCTTCGATCTGCATTCAGACTCCATCAGTTGTTTTTCTGAAAGTAGCAAAAAAATTTTTTCATCATAAGACCTTCAGAATTGTCTTGGATCATTGTATTTCTGAGAATAGCTAAGTCATTTACAGTTGCTCATCATACAATATTGCTGTTGCTGTGTATGGGGTTTTCCTGGTTCTGCTTATTTCACTTTATATCTGTTCATCTAAGTTTCCCCAGGTTTTTCTGAAACTACCATCATCATTTCTTAGAACAAAATAGTATTCCATCCCAATCATATACCACGGCTTGGTCAGTTATTCCCCAATTAAAAGATATCCCAGCCATGTCTAATTCTTGGTCACCACCAAAGTTGCTGCTATAAATGTTTTTGTAGATACAGGTCTTTTTCCTTTGATCTCTTTGAGATACTGATCTAGTTGTGGTATTACTGGGTCAAAGGGTATGCACATCCCCTCTATCATTTGTCATTTTTGTTTTCGGTCATAATAGCCAATCTAATAAATATGAGGTGCTACCTTGGAGCTGTTTTATTTGCATTTTTCTAATTAGTAGTAATTTAGAACATTTTTCATTTGACTATACATAGCTTTAATTTCTTCTTCTGAAAACTTCCTATTCATAGGGAAGAAGTATTTTAATAAAAATTGAGAGGATTGAAACTTTTTAGATTGGTTTAAAGAACTGGAATCATGATGCCTAGTTAAGAGAAGAGTTAGGAGGATCATGATAGATGTTTTAATGTAACTGAAGGGCTTTCATTATAGAAGTACGTATTTGTTTTACTTGGCAGTTCTAGGATCAATGAGTAAATGTTGCAAGGAGATTTCTGTTCTATACGAAGAAGTTTCCTAGTAATAACATCTGTCCAAAAGTGTAAAGGGAGGTTATGCCTTAGGAGGTAATGAATTCACCCAAACTGGAGTTCATCAAGTGCAGTTTGGGTGGAGATCTCTATTAGGAATGTTAGTAAGTTTTCTCATCTGAGTAGAGGTTTGCCCATATGAATTCTGAGAACCCTTTAAATTCTTGGGATTCTTTGATACTATGAACTCAGGCATCCAGCCCAGATAGAAAAGATTTCCATTAACATCTGGTTGAGTCACAAATGGTCTTACTTAAAGGCATCTGCTTGTTCCTGAAGGAGGTTGTACATATTGATTTGATTTGGTTTGTTTCTCCTTTAAAAGTTTAAGTTCTGTGAAAATAGTTACTATATATAGACTTTACTGTGTACTCCAAGGCCCTAAAAGAATGTCATATAATATAAAGATAAGTAAACGCAGATTAGGTATTCGCTTGATTTCCTGACCTTTAGATGCAAAGTAGAACATACTTCTTTGATAATCAAAGTACTAAATTTCATGGTGAGAAGCACCATTTCCTATTTTAAGCCATACATTCTCATTTGTCCTCTTGGCATGCTATGCTTTTATAGAATTTACCTTGATGGGAATGTGATTTCATCCATGTGGATATTCCCTCTCTTCCTACTTATGCCCAACTTTCCACACCTTCTCTTCCTTTACCATTCTTGTTCATATCTACAAATGGGTGAAAATTCTAGTTTGACTGGAATTGAGCCAGACTGCGTGATGTATCTAAGGTTCAACTAACCCAGAGATTGGTCATTATTCCCTTCTCTACATGCTTACTGTGGGATAGAGGTACATTTCTTTGTTTCTTGTCCCTCATTCCTTATTAGGAAATTCAAGAATTCCCTAATTCAGTTATCCACACTGGAACTCATGGTGATGGGGCAGTCTCCTCTTACCACCATGTCAATTCTTTGTTTATAACTCAATGTATATTTGAGTCCTTAGTGGTTTTGGGACCTTGGGTCCCAGTGTATATCTTGCTATGGGTTCAAACCTCTAGCCTACATCTGGAGCTGGAGATGGTACATGTATGGGGGATGCCTACCTATAATGTTTTCCTTTGGCATCTGTTCTCTCAAGCCTTCCATTCCTGTATGGTAGTATGGCTCTCTGTGAACAGTTCCCTTCCCTTTTGTCCTCCAATGTCTTTCCATAGTAATCCATATACCATCCATTCCTGGTATCCATAAATGATGATTCCTTCTGAGTTTATTTCCATTTTATCCTGTATTTATCTTGGTTGGTACATACTTGTTTGCATGTTGCCTCTTCCTTCAGATTGTGAGCTTGAGAGCAGGGACTGTCACTTTTTAGGATTTTTTTTTGATGGCCTTTCTCATATTCCTAGGCCTTAGCTATAGTAGGTGCTTAATAAATGTTTGTTGACTTGACATCCTACATTCTATTATAAACTATTTTGATGATGCAACATATAATTTAGGCTATATTTATAGAAGTAAGCTGTGTAGGATTATTGAAATTTAGGCAATTTGCCTGTATAATTCACCAGGTAACATTCTCCTTTTATTAATCTTAAATTGATTTTATTGTCCATCTCTCTTGCCTGTCTGACATCAACTGATCCATCAAACCTTTATTAAACACTTGCTATGTATCAAGCACGATAGTAAGTCATTGGGATTCAAGAAGGCAAAAACTTTCCCGTCCTTCAAGGAGTATACATTTTTTTAATATATATTTTATTTCCCCCCCCCCCAATTACATGTTTAAAAAAATCTTATAACATTTTTTAAAAGTTGTGAGTTCCAAATTCTATTCCTTTCTTCTTCTCTTTCCTCCTTCTTCCCTGAGAGGGTAAGCAATCAGATATAGGTTATACATGTGAAATCATGTAAAACATTTCCATATTAGTCATTTCTTACAAGAAGACTTGAGTAAAAGAAAATGAATGAAAAGAAAATGAAAAATAGCTTGCTTCAGTCTATATTCAAACATTATCAGTTCTTTTTCTGGAGGCAG
>CM053595.1:239018475-239035223 GCA_028646575.1 Pseudocheirus occidentalis
TTTCTTTCTTTCACAAGCACTACATTATGATGTAACCAACTGGGCAATTCACTGCAATTACTAGTTTAACTGGTTTTTCTCACTCAATTAGCCATTTGTTTATGTAGATTTACTGTTGACTTACTAACGCATCATGTTAAGATAGATGTATGCGTACAGAAAATGTGGGGTATCTTGGGGCTCTGCTATGTTTCAGGTGGAAGACAATGGAGAATACCTACTTGAAAGCATGGTGGCAGGATGTTGGCTATCGAATTATGTTCCATGAAGTTTAGCAACAGGATTGCTGTGGTTACCACTCCTGAGACAAGTCTGTGGTGATCTTAATATGAGTGAACACTGACCAATACTCATCATGTTCACTCATTGTACTCTACTATGCTTTAAACATGACATGCTTTGCCAAATTATGGTACTAACTATACTGAGGAGTTTGGCAAATGTAGGACTAAGAAAATGTTTTCAAGAGGAAGAATGTCAAAATGCGTTTAATCTTCCCCAAATGCAAAACAACTGATTCACTGGTAGTTTCGATATATCAAGCGTATGATATCTAAGCCAGGAATAACTAAGCATGTGTTATTTTTAAGGCAAAGAATCTTGTTTGGGCTTGAGAATTTTTAACAACTAATTTATGGCTGAGAAACTTTACATTGGTAACTTCATGAGAATATTTTAAACCAAGTCCACACAATATTAAAATAAGTTAAAATATATGTAAAATTTATGAGAGAATGTCAGGTGTAATGCTTGATAAAGTAAGCTTAATGCTTTCGAAGTTTATCTTCAGGCTGAAAAAGCTAACTCCTGCAATTCTGGGCTACAGTATAATTTTAGAAACCCTTTTCTGTAAAGACATTCTTTTATTAATGAGATCAACTCGGGCAAGCTGAAAGAGGTAACTTCCTAAAGAATCCAGGGGGACAAACAAGGCACAGAATGGGAAGTCAGAATGTGGTATTTAAAAATAAAATTAAAAAAAAATACTCTGAGACAGTTTTGCGCTATTCATTCCTAGGGAAAAAGGTGAAAAATATGTCCTCAAAAAACTTTTGATTGGTGTCTGTTTGGTGCATTCTTTCTGCTGGGAACACTGCTACATTCTGTGAACAAGTAAAGGGTTTGTGGCTGACAAGGGCTGTATATCACTCTGAACACTCCTCATTCACAGTGGGTGTGTCCTGTTGTTACATTGTCTGGCACTCCATATTATTGTGACAGGTCTCAGTAAAAATGTGCCATCAGGCCCCCTGAAAATGCAGAGTAGAAACCCCATTGCCCAGTAGGTCACACCCTGATGTTACCAGCTGAAGTGATGCATTGGGTTGATCAACTCTGCTGTGAATGGCAGCAAATCTGCGAATGGCAGAATGTTTTGCATTGTGACTCAGTCTCTATCTGTCTGAGACTCTCTTTTTCTATGTCTCTGTCTGTCCATCTCATTTGAAATCCAAATTCTCCTCCTGCAACAAAGAACACTTGACCTTAACTTAATCAGTCTGTGTAAAGGATTGACAGTGGCAATAATCAGTCACAGGCCAGGGTAGGAGAGACAACTTGAGACCCAGAAACATTCTAGCCTGCTTCATTTCCAGAATTTCTCTGAATTCCTAGCTTGCTTTGAGATTCGGTTTCTTTGGTTCCCATTCTAAAAGCGGGGGCCTGACATGTGGTTGGTGGGAGCCTGAGCAGATGAGCGAAGCTGAGAATTCCTATGGCCGCTGATTTGAAAGCAGTCACTTTGCAAATGTCTTAATTCCTGATTCTTGTCTCTAATGTGCAGAAGGCTTTTGAACAAGCATGGCATTCTGAAACAAAGTTGGACATAAGGAAATGTCTAAGTGATTGATTTTATATCTGTCACATCTCTTTCCAACCACTTCTTCAATTCTGCTACTGAACAAAAAGAGATAATGCAATGGTTTGGTTAACCTTTACTGTAACAGCACAAGTCTTTCTGGTATTCCTTGGTGATTGGATGAGGGATTGCCACTCGGTTTCAGAATAGCATTCCCAGCTAGACAGAATTGCAATCCTATAAATTCAAATAGAGCCCAATTAACTTGTTCATAGCTGTTCTACCTCTCCTATTACTTCATGTAATTACTTTAAAAGACACCATAGCAAAGGAGAGAAGGATGGTGCCATTAATAGGCATCAACTGAATCTTACCTTCTCACACTCCTGAAGTAAGTCAGTCTTGCTCTCTCTTTCTGTCACTGTGTGTCTCTCTTTCTCTCTTTGTCCACGTCTATTATGTGGGATTTTATTTTTACAGATGTTTTCTGAAACCTGTCATATCTTTCTCACAAAATCAAGATGATTAATAAATTTTCTTATTGTGCTTTCCTTCCTTCCTTCCTTCCTTCCTTCCTTCCTTCCTTCCTTCCTTCCTCCCTCCCTCCCTTCCTTCCTTCCTTTCGTCCTTCCTTCTTCCCTCCCTCCCTCCCTCCCTCTCTCCCTCCCTTCCTTCCTTCCTTCCTTCCTTCCTTCCTTCCTTCCTTCCTTCCTTCTTCCCTCCCTCCCTCCTTTCCTTTGTTCCTTCCTCTCTCCCTCACTCCCTCCCTTTCTTTTCTTCTTTCTTTCCTCTTTTCTTTTTCCTCCTTTCTCATTCCTTCCTTTCTTCCTCCCTCCTCTTTCTTCTTTCTTTCCTACTTTCTTTCTCGCTTTCTTCTTTCCTTCCTACATTCCTTCCTGCCTGCCCTCTTCTCTCCCTCCTGCTTTCTTTTACTTTCTTCTTTCCTCCTTTCTTTCTTTTCTTCCTTCTTTCTTTCCTTCCTCTCTCTCCCTTTCTTTCTCCCTTATTTTCCCCTCTCTTTCTTTATTTACTTCATCTCTTTCCTCCTATTTCTTTTCCTTCCAATCTCTTTTTCTCCCTTCTTTTTTCTTTCTTTCTTTCCTTCCTTTTCCCTTCCTTCCTCCCTCTCTCTCTCCTTTTTTCCTTTCTTCTTTCTTTCCTTCCTTCCTTCCTATTTTCTTCGCTTCTTTCTTTCTTTTTCTTCCTTTTTTTCTTCCTTCCTTTCTTCCTTCCATCCTCTTTACCTTGCAGGCACCCTCCCTCTCTTTCTTCCTTCCATCTTTGTTTTCTTCCTTCTTCCTTCCTTCATTCTTTCCTTCCTTCTAGGAGGAGAGAGAACAATTTTAAAGATGGAAAAATATTATTGAGATAAAACTGCCAGATGTCATATGGTACCAATTGAAAGAATGCAAATCTTTCTGTCTATGGAGGGAGGAATCTGGGCAGATATATTGATATTCAGTGGAATTAGCTGAATAACTTAGATCAGTTGTAGTCACTGGACCTGACCTCTTTGAAAAATACTTTATAAAATGGACAGCCTTCACATTAAAGATCATGAAGGTGCAAGGCGGTATATTTATTCTAAGTGTTAATGACTTCAGGGAGGGAAATGAGTATCACTGGATAACAGTTTTCAGTATTCAGGGCAAGAGACTACAATGTCACAAGGAAAGAGACGGCTCAGTTTTTCAAGAATGCCTGCAACCAGATTGGAGAACAGAAAGATTTACTGGTATTCACCATCCACCAGGCAAGAAATGGGACTGGTTCTGTGTTTTGTACAGACCCTGGCACTCTGTGTGCACTCAATGCAAGGTTATTATCATTATTATTTTGGACAATATCATAATATTTTAAATGGGCCAAATTTGGCTCTCAGCTATTCATGAGCAGTTCTCATGGGCCTTGAGGAAAATAGCCTATGAATACAGAGTAATGGAATTTGGCCCAAATCCTATTGCTTCCTCTACATTCTACAAACCAAAAGGAGTCTCTGTGAGTAAAGAATGTTAGGGTTCTGGATCATGGGATTAAAAGAGGACCATAAAGAGAAAATCAAAAGGTTTATGTAACAACTAACATTTTTTAAGACGCAAAGCTCTGAGAATAGCTTGTTTCATCTGATTCTCACAACAACCCTATAAAGGAGTTGCTATTATTATACTTATTTTATAGATGAGAGACCCGAGACTGAGAA
Organism: Pseudocheirus occidentalis; assembly: GCA_028646575.1. Lineage (NCBI taxonomy): Eukaryota > Metazoa > Chordata > Mammalia > Diprotodontia > Pseudocheiridae > Pseudocheirus > Pseudocheirus occidentalis. Next base: position 239,022,474 of record CM053595.1, read on the forward strand.
ATGTTATGTGACTTGCCCAGGGTCACACAGATATTAAGTGTCTGAGGAAGGGTCTGAATTCAGAACTTCCTTATATTGGGTCCAGTTCTTTTATTCACTTTGTTTTAGAAGCAAGTCTCTCTGGACAAAATTGAGAAAGAGGAATTTTTCTTCAAGGGTTCACACCTTAATCCTGCCCCTTTGCTCCCCAGTTAGCAACCACTGATCCTTCTTTTATGTCCTGCTCTCTCTACATCTATTATAAGGTAGACAAGGGAGCTGATACACTAAGCCCTGTGCAAGTATTACTTACCTGAGAGGCTAACTCTCTAGCCCATAAATTCACTTTATAAGAGAAACTAGAGGGAGGCAGTGCTTACCCCCAAAGAATGACTTTTTAAGAGTGTGGGGGACTTTGAAGGATCCCTCAAATTGTGACCATTTAGGCCACCATCTATTCTATATCTATATAAGCTTAACTGTTGCGAAATCTTTTAGTCCAAACTAGAGATCAACAACTTTTGTGTGGTAAGGAGCTTTACTCAATGTAAAAAAAAAAAAATTCCTCAGTAACACAATTCTTATTATCTCTTACTGACTAGTGGTAAATTCATTTGTTTCTATGCACATCAGGCAGTGCAACAACCTCCTTTGAGGTCAATAAGTCAATAAGCTTAATAAGTATGAAATACCTACTTGTGCTAAGTGCTAAAGCACTATCTGAATGTCTGTTATTGCTACTGTTGTTATTGTTAATTACTATTTTTATTCTGAAATGTTAGATCTTACTTGATAGAGCCATATGAATAAGGAATTGTACCAGGAGCTACCTGAATTTCAACCACAGCAGTTTCTGACCACACTTTCCTTTCACCCTTTGTGTGACACTAGCCTCTAGTCTTTTCATTCCTGGAAGCCCTCCAGTATTTCCAAATAGCATTTCTAATCACTACAACCTATTTAGGAACCCTCTGTTTAAACAAAGAATGGAGACATGGTTTTGGAGTTTCCTGAGAAACAACCCCTTAAGGTAAATTCAAGTTATCATTTCTGCTAGTCTACAAACTATTTAAAAGACAATTGAGGATCGTAAAACTCACCAAATGGAGTCTTCCTAGAAGCAAATATTCTAGATTGAAATGGAAGAAAATCGTAATTTTTTTTCTTTCTCTCTCTGTAAAAAAGGTAATCAGTTTCTGGGGTAAAACTCTTCATTTGGTACAGTCAGGTATGATAATGATGATATTAATACAACAATTAGTGCTTCTAAGAAGGATTTATTTTACACTACACACAGTGCTGTGCAGAATGTAAAACCGTACCCCGTAATTGCTCAAGGAAAAAGATTAGCCTTCAGTTGGGCGACTTCCAGAAGCCAAAGCTAAAGGTGCTGGCATTATGAATGCTCAATCTAAACACAATACTGCCTGAAATAATGAAGCCTGACTTGATTCCCAAGCCATGCCCCATGCCTATCCATGCCGAAACAACCAGTTGGAAGATAAAAGTTCATTAAAGCCAAGCATTGAGAATATCTATCTCTATATCTATATCTATACATCTATCTCTATCTCTAGCTGTCTCTATCTCTACATAAAGATATAGATATATCTCAATGTGACATATGCATACATATGCATGTATATATATATATACACACATATACATATATATATATATATATATATATATATATCTTTTTTCTTTCCATATGTGTATGGATGTGTGTTGCAGAGACCTGTGTGTGTATAGTAAATTTAGCTGAATTCAGGTAAGCCAATTAGTGTGTGTGTAGACATAGCCTTGGGTAAATGAAAGATATCACTAATTCAGTATTGAAGAGCCCTTGCTTAGAATGAAGAGAGGTTGATGTGCCCAGATCCATCTAAGAAAAGAGGTTATAACTGAAAGTCATGCCTGAGACCTCCACTGAAGAAGAATTCCATACCCCTGATTTTCTTTACTTTATGCCCAGATGAATGCCAGGAGCTCTCTGTAAGGTCTAGGAGGTCCTTTGGAAACATGAAAGCAGAGTTTCCCCTGACTGAGGGCATTTAGGTTCCCTAGGAAGTCATGACAAAAGTTCACCTTAGACAGACTGTTCAGGCTATAACAACTGTACAAGAGAGCTTTGGTGAAGAATAGGGCATGCAGGTGGGGAAGGGGCAAACTGGAGCAGTGTAAAAGTTTTAAGTAGTGAATGCAAGGAGGAAGAGAAGTCCCCTGGAGTTTATGATATCAAAGCCCAAAGAACTGGAGGCTTGGCAATTTTCTGGAATCACCCATGTGAATAATAAAAAGGTCTTATATTAATGTAGAGACTTGTTAAAGTTTCAGCTCAATTTGAGTCAGCAAACATTTATCAAGCATCTACTGTGTATGGGATACAGCAACAAAAATGAAGTGACACTGGTTTTCCTGCTATTTTCTGGCATTTGACTAGTTTTCCCCTTTGCCTGGAATGCACTCTATCCTCTTTTCTGTCTCCTTCTCCAAGAAGTCTTTCCTAATCCTCTCTAATATTCATGTCTTCCCTTTGAGTAATCATCAGTTTTTGTTGGATATCTCCTGTTTGCACATGCCTGTTTATATGTGGTCTTGACCATTTGACAATGAGCTTCTTGAGAAGAGGGACCTTTTTTGGAGGGTTGTTGTTTTGTCTTTTCTTTGTATACCTAGAGCTTAGCACAGTGTAAGGAACAGAATATACAGATACTGAAAGTTTGGTAACTTGACTAGTGGACTAAATTCCTTGGAAAGTCATTCGATTCTACATTCTCATTTCAGGATAAGTTGACTAGTCTCTAGTATAAGAGAAAAATAAATAAAAGCACTGATAGAATAGTAGGAATAATAGAATTCTACATGGCTAGTAAGTGTGTCAAATGTCTGAGGCCGGATTTGAACTCAGGTCCTCCTGACTTCAGGGTCAGTGCTTTATTTAGTGTTTCAGCTAGCCACCCTGATCTGCCTTATTGACATTTTGTTCATAATTCTCTTGAATATTGTAAATTCAAGCATGAGAAGCTTTCTAGGGGCCTTTTCCTGTCAACAGCTTCAATTTACATAGTATTACATAGTATAGTGAACTCTCTATTTATTCAGCAGCAAATTAAAGTAAAACATTCACAGAAGACAAAGTACAGCATTCATAATATCATGACATAACCACTTATCACTAAAATGTCCACATGGTTTTCATCAATATGGCCACATAGATTTAAACAAAGTACATTAATTTAGTAACTCAATTATTTAGTAAGTCCTTAATTCAATTATCCTTAAGGAGGCAAGTCCCCTTAATAGACACAAAGTACAAAGGTTGAAGTTCTCTACCCCTAGGTCACATTGTCCTGATCTCTCAGTCAAAAAGTATTCTTTCTTCTTAATTGGAGATTAGTGTCCAATCATCCTTAATTCAATCATCCTGAAAAGTTACAGGATACAGAGTACAGAGTTCTCTACCCCTAGGCCACAATCAGTCATGATCTTCTAAGTTTGCATTAAATACCCAAGGAGAGGTCTTTTCATCTTGACTCAAGGCTGGCTCTCAGCTTCCATGGTTCCTCTTCTATGGTCCTAGCTTCTCCCTGAATCTATTCAAATTTCACCTGGGTTCAAAGGCAGGCAGCTCTCAGTTCCTTGTCCAGATCCTTGTGCATTTACTTTTCCATTTTGAAAAGGATCTAGTCCATGTCAAGTCCTTCATAGTTTCTGTTCCTGGGAAGACAAAACTTAACAAAATCACAATAACATCCATTCACATTACAGGAACCATCATCAATTCACTTTTTTTTCCTTTTTGGAGGGCAATTGGGGTTAAGTGACTTGCTCAAAATCACATGGCTAGTATTTGTGTTAAGTGTCTGAGGCCAGATTTGAATTCAGGTCCTCCTGACTCCAGGGCTTGTGCTCTATTCACTATACCCCCTACCCACCCCAATCAATTCACTTTCTACCTGTGGAATTAACATCGACCCTACAACAAGATCTGAGGAATCAAGAGAAATCATCAGTATCATCCCAGCATTTCTGAAAACATCAGTTAGACCCTCCTCTGGGATTTCTGTAAACATACAACAAGAAATTCTCTTTCAGGGCTTCTGAACCAGCAGTAAGGTCCCAGAACTTCTGTAACAACAGCTATGTCCTCTAGGAGCATATGAATCTGACAAAGTAACACCAAAACAGACAGACAAAGTACTGGTGCCACAGGCATGCTTCCTCCCACTTCTTCTCTCTTCTAATTTTTCAGTTCTTCTCAATTCTCTTCTCATTTCTAAGTTCTCTTTTCTCTCTCCAGTGGCAGTGGCTCAGCCTCCATGTTGCTTGCTTCCCCCACTTTTGGCTCCCAGCTATTCTTGTTTGCAGAAGCTCTGGCTGGCTCACAGAAGTTCTTCTTGGCTCCCAGAAGCTCCAGCTCCCAGCAGCTCCCACCTTGCAGCAGCTCTTAGAAGCTCCCAGGATATCCCAGCTGTTCTCTCTCTGTCAACAATTTCCAGAAGTTCTCAGGATCCTAGTAGTTCTCTCTCTCTGTCTCTCTGTCTCTCTCTGTCTCTCTGTCTCTCTCTGTCTCTCTGTCTCTCTCTCTGTCTCTCTCTCTCTCTTTCTGTCTCTCTGTCTCTGTCTCTGTCTCTCTCTGTCTCTCTGTCTCTGTCTCTGTCTCTGTCTCTCTTTCTCTCTCTCTCTCTCTCTCTCTCTCTCTCTCTCTCTCTCTCTCTCTCTTTCTCTTTCTTTCTCTCTCAGCAGTTCTGGCTTTCTAGCTTGGGCTTTTCCTTATATATGATATTAGCTCCTCTCTGTTCCACCCCTTCCTGTTACATCAGCAACTTTCTCCTACTCCGGCATTCACAAGTTCTGGATCTTAATACTTGATAGAAAAACTGAAACAAAGTCCTAAATAGTTAAATAGCAACAAAGTGTTAACTACTCCTGTTTCTTAACAAACTTGAAACAAGCTGCTAAGTACCTATTTGATTGCAGGGAAGGGAAGATCTTCAAATCCCCATCATCATTACAAATATTGACAATCAATAAAACAATAAAGCAATCCCTGATTTGTAGTGTTTATTGATTTCTGAAGTGTGAATACATTCAAAATTTAACAAATGGCTCTCAAGACTCATCACAAACTGACTGCAGTTCACCACAACCTACCAATAATTTGTAGAGAAATACATGCTATCACTTCTGAATCTCATACACCCATATTAAACTAATAGATTCCTAGAACTTAAAAGGACCTAAGAGATGAACTAGTCTATCCATCTCATTTTATAAATGACAAACTAAGACTTAGGAAAGTGAGGTAATTTGTCCAGTGTCCCAAAGTACAGTCAAGGATTTAGTCTAATCCAGACTGACTCCTTGCTCAGAACTGCTGTCTAGCTTTGTCACATTTTGGTTTTGTCTCTCAGCTAGATTGTAAGCTCATTGAGGGCAGGAGTCTCCCTTGCTTAGTAATATTCACAGAACAGATGGGCAATAGAGAACTGTTGAACAAACAATTAAAATAAGAGTAAAATAGAATTTCTTCTCTGTGGGAGGCATGTTAGTTGCTTGAGCTCTAACCTGTTTTAAACAGAACAAACACAGGTGAATAAACAAGACATCATGATTTCCCATGTTTGCTTGTCTTCCCTTTCCTTACTTTCCTGGTGGATGCAGCCCTCATTGTGGAGGGAATGGCCCTCATTGCTCAGCAAGTCTGGCTCAGCCCTTTAAGCATGTGATAACCAGGCCTCCTCACCTTGCTATCTATTCTGGACCACTATCACTACATCAAGCCTGCCTTCTCCCAGTAGGAAATTCACAGACGGTAAATAATTCAAAGCTACAGTTTGCACCAAGCAGCCTGTTTCTTGCTCCTGAGACTGGTGCACACAGTGTTGTTTCTTCACATTTTCCTGTGGTTAGCTTTTCAGCAAGTTTAAAACAGTTCCCTGGGCTTTGAGTTCCAGCTGTTGCCCTGTGATAGTCACTCTTTGGTGGCTGCCATGACTCATTAAAAGTTTGTTTTTTTTATAGCTTCTTATAAAAAGAGATGGATGAAAAATCTATTCACAGAAAATAAAAGAAACCTGAAAATTGCACTGAGATGCAAACGTGTTGGGGAAGGAAAAACACATGATGGGGTATGAATGATCCCAATAATGCTTTTAGTTTTGCTTTGGTTGAAACTCTGAAGAATCAAAATTAGCCAGTGGAAAAACACACCCAAGTAAGATGAACAGTCTTTTCAATAACAGTCTGTTCAATAGAAGATGCAGCATGTGATGATGTAAAGTCCACCACCATAAGAGTTGAGATTCCTCAGATCTAATCATAGCCCTGCCATTTATGTCATGCTGACTTTGGAGACTTGACTTTACCTTTCACTTTTCCTTTCTGAGACTCAGTGTCCTAATTTGTAAAAGTTGGGTTTAGTGAGATGATTTCTACCATTCCTTCTAGCTCTAATATTCTATCACCTATGGTGTATGGGTAATTTAGTCCCCTAAACAATAGTAGGCGAGCATAAGACTATTGAACTTGGAGTTAAGAAGACCTGAGTTCAAATATTAACTATGATTCTGGGCAAGTCACATAATCTCTCTTAGTCTCCCTTTCCACAAATACAAGGATCAAATAAGATAATATGTAACAGTGCTGTACAAACCTTGAAGCATTAAATAAATGATAGTTATTTGTTATTATTATTATTTCTTTCTAAAATATTCAGATTATTGAGAAAAAGACATTACAGGATCCTAGTTAGAGTGGTAATAGATCTTAGAGGTCATATAGTTTCCACTAGTTATGTTATTATTACTATTCATTCATTCATTCATTCATTCATTCATTTATTCATTCATTCATTCATTTATTCATTTATTCGTTTATTTGTTTATTTATTTACCTATCTATTTATTTATTTATTCATTTATTTGTTTGTTTATTTATTTATCTGCCTATTTATTTATTCATTCATTTATTTATTTGTTTATTTATTTATTTATGTGAATTAGGAAGTTGAGTCTCAGAGTAATGAAGTCACATCAACAAGCATTTATTAAGTGTCCCCTAGGTCCAGGATCCCTTGCTAAATATTGTGGATAAAAAGAAAGGCAAAAAGTAGCCCAGACTGAAGGAACTCGCAGTTAGATGGAAGAGACAATATGCAAAGATGTATACACAAAGATGATCTCAGAGGGAAGGCACTGGCATTGAAGAGAATTAGGACTGGCCCCATGCAGAACATGGGATCTTAGCTGAGACTTGAAGGAAGCCAGTGATATCAGGAGAATGAGATGATGAGGGGAAGAGTCAAAGGTATGAAGGACAGACAGTGAAAATGCTTCAAGTCAGGGGGCAGAGCCAAGATGGTGGCATAGAATCAGGAAAACTCTGTCAGCTTCCCCAATAACCACCTCAAATACCTATAAAATATGACTCTAAACAAATCTTAGAGCTACTGAAACCACAAAGTGACAGAGAGAAACAACCTAGCACTGAAGCCATCCTGGCAGGAGGACAGGAAGGGGACATTGCTGCTCTGGGAGCTAAGTCCAGCCTCATTTGAGCCCACGGTTTTAGACCCAGGGTAGCCCTGAACAGCAGCAGATCCAAAGAGATGGAAAAAACAGAAGGCAATATGAAATATCTCATTGGAAAAACCACCAACATGGAAAATAGATCCAGAAGAGACAATTTAAAAATTATTGGACTACCTAAAAGCTGTGATCAAAAAAAGAATCTAGAAATTATCCTTCAAGAAATTCTCAAGGAAAATTGCCCTGATATATTAGAACCAGAGGGAAAAATATGAATTAAAAGAATTCACCTATTACCTCTTGAAAAAGATCCCAAAAAGAAAACTCTTAGGAATATTATAGCCAAGTTCTGTAATTCCTAGATCAAGCAGCCAAGAAGAGACAATTTGAATATTGTGGAATCACAATCAGGATAACACAGGATCTAACAGCTCCTACATTAAGGGATTGAAGGGATTGAAACTTGATATTCCAGAGGTCAAAGTTGCTTGGATTAAAACCAAGAATCACCTACCCAGCAAAACTGAGTATAATGTTTCAGGGGAAAATATGGTTATTCAATGACATGGAGGACTTTCAAGCATTCTTGATGAAAAAAACAGAGTTGAAAAGAAAATTTGACATTCAAATACAAGAAGCAAGAGAAGCATGAAAAGATAAACAGGAAAAAGAAATCATAAGGAACTTATCAAAGTTGAACTATTTACATGCCTACATGGAAAAAAAAAATAATTGTAACTTAAGAAACTTTTCTCAGTATGATAGTTGAAGGGAATATAAATGTATATATATAATATATATATGTATGTATGTATATATTTATATGTATACATACATATATAATATATCTATATAGGAGAGTATATGTGCATATGAATACATATGTAAGTGTTTGTATATATGTGTACAGCTATATATAGGCCAGTGGTTCTCAACCTTCCTAATGTCATGACCCTTTAATACAGTTCCTCATGTTGTGGTGACCCCCCAACCATAAAATTATTTTTGTTGCTACTTCCTAACTGTAATTTTGCTACTGTTATGAATTGTAATGTAAATATCTGATATGCAGATTGTATTTTAATTGTTACAAATTGAACATAACCCACAGGTTGAGAACCACTGACATAGACAGAAGGTACAGGATCAATTGAATAGGAAGGGATGATATTTAAAGAGTAAAATTGAGAGATGAGAGAGAAATATAATGAGAGGGGATAGGAAGTGACAAAATAGGCTAAATTATCTCCTATAAAAGAGGTAAGGAAAAACTGTTACAATGGAGGGGAAGAACAGGAAGGCAAAATGGAATAAGTCTACTTTACTCTCATTGAATTTGGCTTAAGGAGGGAATAACATACACACTACATTGGGTATCATACCCTACAGGAAAATAGGGAGGAAAGGGATAAGAGGGGAGATGATAGTTGGTAGGGCAGATTGGAGGGGAGAGTAGTTAGAAGCACACATTTTTGAAAAGGGACAGGGTCAAAGTAGAAAATAGAACAAGTGGGGGGATGGGATAGGAGGGAGGGAAATAAAGTCAGACTTTCACAATATATACACTATGGAAATATTTTGCATAACTACGTATATACAACCTATATTGAATTGCTTATCTTCCCAGTGAGGGTGGCTGAGGAGGAAAGAAGGGAAAGGAATATGTAATTCAAAGTTTTAAAAGCAAATGTTTAAAAAATTATTATTATTATTATTATTTATTGCATGCAACTGGGAAATAAGATATACAAGCACTGGGGAATGGAAATCCATCTTACCCTACTGGAAAGTCAGAGGGGAGATGGGGGAGGATATAGGAGAAAGGAGATTGGTGGAGAGGGTATTCAGTGGGACCACTGTTTTGGTGTGGTGGGTAGGGAAAGATGGGAAGAAAATTTGTAACTCAAAATCTTGTGGAAAATAATGTTATAAACTAAAAATAAACATAAAATTAAATTAAAAGAAAAGGAAATGCTTCAAGTCAGGAGATGGAGTGTCTTGTGTGAGGATAAGCAAGGAGATGAATCCCACTCAATCAATGAGTATGTGGAGGGGCCTAAGACATGAGACTAGAAAGACAGAAAAGGGGAAGGTTATAAGAGACTCTAAAAAGCCAAACAGGGGGATTTATGTTGAATCCTGGTGGAATGATAAAGGAAAGGTTTGAACTAAGGTCTTCTTACTCCTCATCTAGTATTCCTTCAACTGCCCCATGCTTGCTTACTTTGAGGATTTTAAAGGCTATCTGTCATATAGAAGAGGAAACAGACTTATTCTATACCAGATTTTAATGATTAATACTAAAAGAGATGTTGGAAGTTGAAAGGAAGGAAGAAAAGAAGAAAAAGAGGAAGGGAAGCAGGAAGGAAAGAAGGGAAGGAGGAAGGAAAGAAGGAAGGAAGGAAGGAAGGAAGTAAAGAAGGAAGGAAGGAAGGTAGGAAGGAAGGAAGGAAGGAAGAAAAAAAGGAAGGATGGGAGGAAAGTTTGACATGGTGACAAGTAAAATTTCCTAGATTGTTGCTATCCGAAAGGAGAACGAACTGCCTCAGGAAGTATTGGTCCCCACTAATGGGAGGTCTTTAAGCAGAAACTTGTCTAGTACATAGTAAAGGGCAGTATTTAGGGGTCTGTAATGGACTAAATGTCTGTTGTTGAACTGATGTAACTTTGAACTTTGAACTTCTTTAATGGAACCTAGAGAGGGATGAGGAGTGACAATACAGAGACTGTTCTTATAGAAAGTGATGTTCCATATTGGAAAATGATGGGAGCCAGGGCTGGGTAAGCAGAATGATGTCAGTTGACAGAGAGCCCCCGGGAAAATGGTAGTAATAGATAAAAGGAAAAGGAAAAGTTTTAGGGATTAATTTGGGACAGAATTCATTCTGAGAGTTGTTTTCCTAGGAGGTGATTTTGAATAAAGGAGAACAAGAATACAGGTTTCATTATTGATAGGCTAACTAAAGTGGCACCTTGTCCAATCAGATAGAGAGGAAGAGAACTAGAGACATTCAGGCAGGTTCCCAATGTAACTGAGTTGCTTTCACAGAAAACAGCACACAGAAATATATGGCATTTTTAGTATGTTTTAAGGGAGAAGAAGCTACTGGCTGTGAAACCTCTCACCACTTTTTTTTTTCCTTCTGGAACTCGCAGAGAGAGAGTGAGGGAGGGAGAGAAAGAGAGCCCTAGGGCTGTCTTTACAACTAGCCAACAAGCTCTTGAAAATGAGCTTTTTCTGTGATTTAATAACACCATTTGCAGGAACCAAACTCTCCTTTTTCTAATATCCACTAAGAGAAAGAAGGCAGAGAGATGAGCTAGTAGCCAATGCACAATTCATTATCTTTGTGAAAGCAAACAAGTAAATAATCGTTTATTTAATTTCATGTAAGCCAAATGGGCATAAGGAAAAGTAAATCCTTTTCAGACACTGCGTTGGCTGCCTGCAGAAATCCCCATGCACACTACCTTTTGAAGCCCTTAACACCTGGGGTGCTAAAAGTAAAAATATCCTCACTCATTCTAATAAATTGAAAATAGACATAAATACTTTAATTACATGATGGGTGTTTTCTGAATGGCTTTGTGAAGTTTTAAGTGCTTATCATATATCTCCATTATTTCTTTACTCTTCAAGATGGATTCTAAGTGTTGTTCATTTTGCCTATTTTTCTGTTCACACTTACTTTAAGTCTGTACTTTTAAGTGGAGAATTAGGAAGCCCTATTAGAAGGATGTTCCATTTGCCTTCCTTAGATGATGACATTCTTCTGACCACCTCTTTTGGTTTAAGATACACTCAAAAGGACAAATGTTGTTTTCAGAGGTCTTACCTATTTTGACTTGCTCAGGACTGGGTCACATGTAAATAAATGAAAAAAAATTTTGAAGACAGTAGTTCTAAATAAGTCCAAAGGAAAATCTCCTTTAACTAATGTCAAAGATAAGCTTGTTGATGCTTTTCACCTTCTCCTTCCCTCCACCTCCCATCTCCATCCAAGCTTTCCTGGAGTTTAGTGATTCAATCAGCTTCTTCTTTAACACACTCTTTGTATGAATTAACTGGGGCCAATTAGGAGCAAGATAGTATATTATGGCAACAGTCCAGGGAAGAGATAAGGTCTTGACCCAAGGTAATAGTAGGAGATACTGTGGAAATAGAAGGAGCAAGATTTAGTAACTGATTGGTTTTCTGAGCTAATAAATATATCATATGTATGTATGTATGTATGTATGTATGTAAGTGTGTGTATACACACATAAATGCTTATAGGTATATATACACATATATGTCTACATGTGCATATGTACATGCATGAATATGTGTACATACATGTATGTATATATTAGAGAGCCACTAGAAATGCACAGTGAGTGGGGTGGAGCCAAGATGGCAGCGTAGAAGCAGCAAAGTTCTGCAGCAACCACACAGCAACCACACAGCCATAAAATACGACTCTAAACAAATTCTAGGGCTCCTAAACTCACAAAAATACGGAAATCACATGTCTCGCTAAAGGCAGCTCGGCAGGAGGGGCTCATTGTGGCAGGCCGGGAGCCAAGACCAGCCCATCCCAAAACTGAAACCGCAGCTAGGCCCCAGGGCCAAGCCTCCGAAGCCACAGTGTGAGTCTACCCCAGGGAGCAGATCTACAGCACCTGGAGCAATGTTCTATCAAGTCAGGAACAATATAGATTAGAGAAAGGTCAGGGAAAGTGAAGCTTTCAAGCTAATTTAGGGGGAGGAAAAGCAGTCTGACCAATCTTCCCCCAGGGCAAGGAAGCAGTGGGGAAAGCCAGGATCTGCTGTAACCGGTGGCTGCCCCCACTGGGCTGCTTCAGAGCTCCTGGCCTGTGGACCCCGGAGGGAGGCTGAGATGATGGATAAGGGCCAAGGGCTCTTGCGTTGAGTTGCCTGAATCCGGATCGTGGTCTTGGGTGGTGGTCCTGGGGTGTGCTTTCAGCAAGCCAAAGGTGGTGGGGGCTGCAGCGCTGCCCTAATAGCTCTGGCAGCTATAAAAACCCCAGTGATTTGGGATAGAACTTTCCCTCCCTGGAAGCAGAGTTCCACAAAGCTAAAAAAGTACCAACCAATTAATGGACTGGTCAACATGAGGAGAAGGAAGCAAAATAAGAACAGCAATAAAACTCTAGAATCCTTTTTTGTGGACAAAAAGGATCAAAGCATGGAACGGGAGCAAGACAACACAGTCAGAACTCCCACACCAAATGCTTC
>CM053595.1:239035723-239055766 GCA_028646575.1 Pseudocheirus occidentalis
AATGCTTTGTTCTAAATATTGTGGACACTGTAGTGAAAACTGTGTGGCCATTCTAATGTTAAGCTGTTATGAATGCTATATTGTGATTTTCTGTGAATGTTCACCTTGATTTGTAATGGAGTAAACAGAGTGTTCACTATACTGTGTAATCTGAACCTTAAAAGCTGTTCACAGTAGCATTCTTTTGGGAATCTGCTGGTGCGTGGCATTACAGGGACCCATCTACAATCCTGCACTGAAAGCATTTCTAACCACATTTAAGTAAGGGCAAAGTCGGGGCAGAGAAGTACACCTTGAATCTAGCTTACTATTAACTATCTGAGGTCAGATTTGAACTCACAAAGGTGAGTCTTCCTGACCCCAGGGCTGGCACTCTAGTCACTCTAGCTGCTTAGCTGCTCCATATTGCAATATGGTATACTATAAAGATTTGTTTTGCAAACTTCTTAGAACTCATCATTGATAGTGATTATTGGTAGTGATTCTGTTTAGGGAGAAGGTATGAGAGATCATTATTCTGGTAGAATTTAGGGATGTTGATTTGGCCCCAGATCTGGGATTCACCTATGCAGCAGCAACCTGTGGTAGTATTTAAAGCTATGTCCTGGTCAGTCCTTTGGAATAAGATGCATTTCTCTCTCTGTTCAGGATGTTGGAATGGAAAGAAGTGAATCAAATTTGTATCAACCTCAGGGAATCCCATCCTTTGTTTCTATCTGATTGCTAGTTGCTGGGATGAACTGGATGGTTGGCCCTCACCCCCAGGGAATTTCTGAGATGGCAAATTGAGAGTACTTGATCACTTGTATCTAAATAGTCTCTGCTGGTGAATTTCCCTAGATCACAGTTATTTTTTTTTTAAATATAGTATAAACTGGTAAAATGACTTTCTTAGAGTCATAAAGCACATAGTGGGTTAGCTGGTACCTAAACTCAGATATTCTGGCTATTTCTCCAGTGTACTTTACAGCATATCAGAGGACTAAAGTGCTAGGCCTGGAGTCAGGAAGTCTCAGGTTCAAATTTGACCTAGATACTGTAATGATACTGGGCTTTAAAGATCTTCCATGCCCCTTGAACTTGCTGACGTAGCAGGAAGGGGTGGAGCAAGAGAAAACTGGAACAAAGCTAGCATGTGTGCCAGTGACTGGAAGCAGTCATAGCAGCAGTGGCAGCGGCAGCGGCAGTGGCAGCGGCAGTGGCAGCGGCAGTGGGGCAAATTTCTTTGAGCCCGCCAGAATCTCTGCTAAGGATTCCTGCCGACGACTGCCAGGGATAAGCATGTGGAGGGGCCAGAGCTGCTGGGAGCAAGGTGCCTGGACTGAGCAGTTGTGAGTGAGGAAAGGAGGATCTTTGCCTGAGGTAACCTGTCCTGTTTTGAAGGCTTGAGAATGTGGGTGTTTACTACTTTAACTACATGTGTCACCTTCATAACTACTGTGTTGGCTTTGACTTTCTGGTTTTGGGACTCAGTTTTCTGGTATTTGAATAAATGCTCTGGCTATATTTCTCATGTAGAGAGCCTGTTACATTTTGTGATTAATAACCATATTAGCATACTTATAGTTACTGTAGGCATTGTGAATACTGATACAGTATTCTTACTAACTGATACAGATACTGTGTGTCCTTGGGCAAGTCACCTACTTTTTGTTTGCCTTAGTTTCCTCATGTGTAAAATGGGGATAATAGTGGCTCCCAAGGTTGTTACCAAGTATCAAATGAGATAATATTTGTATACTGCTTAGCACAGTGCCTGGCACATAGTGAGTGCTTTGTAAATGTTAAATATAATTATGAGTTCTTTGTGGCTTGTTGAAACGTCAGGGGCCTAAATGAGAGTCCTATATTTTCTGCACTGTAAAGATCATCTTGTAACAGTATATAATCAAGACCTGAAGTCAGAAAGACCTGGGTTTGAATCTCACCTCTGATACTTATCTATGTGGTCATGGCTGAAACATTTCACTTTTCTGAACCCAAGGGTACTACATGATATTATAGACTATAGATTTTACAGTTTTTAATAGCTGGAGTACTTACTTCGTAGGATTGTTGTAAGGCTCAAATGAGATGCTGTATTGAAAGCAACTTTGCAGATTTCAAAGCACGTACATGTTTTCTATTATTATTGTTATTTTAAAATTAGTCTTATCTGGAGGCAACTACCCCAGTCCTATTAGAGGGGAAGCTGTTTTCCTTAAATTAGAGTTCATTACTAGTTCTTGATGATCATGGGGGCCATCAAGAAATATTCAAACCAGTTTGTCCCTCATCCATCAGAGAACCAAAATATGGGGAAAGACTAGGAAGTCATGACATTGGCTTCTGTGTGTGATTTGTTTAATCAGGCTCATTCCTTTATAGTCACACCTTGGATATGGCCTTCTGACTCCTGTAAAAACTGACTGATAATTTAATGAGGGAATCAAATACATTAGTGAGAATATTTTTTCCTCTTTCCTCTAGTGGCTTTAGAAGTTTCAGTCAGCTACTGCAGCAAATTCTGCTGGGAACATGGGAATGTGGGGCTAGGAGAAAGGCAGGGGTCGATACAAAAGAAAAAAAAAGATACTGTTTTCTCTTCTGATTTGGCAATCCAGTGGGGGAGGGGAGTGATTATTAATACAAACTACAGAACAAAAGCATAAATAACCAGGCAATTTTTAAAAATAATAGTGATTACTTGGGTTTGGAATTGGTGGGAAGGATAGAGGAATGGTAATAATGTGTGGGCAATTTGTGTGTGTGTGTGTGTGTGTGTGTGTGTGTGTGTGTGTGTGTGTGTGTGTGAAGAGAGACAGAGACAGAGACAGAGAGGCCAACTATTATGAAAAAAAAAACTGTAGAAATGGGATCAAAACCAAATAACTACCACCAATACTCTCTCAAAGTCCTCTGCTTTTCAGCTAAAATAAAAGGAGGCAGTGTGGTAGAATGGAAAGAATCAGAAGATCAAGGTTTGAATTTAGGTTCTGCTGTTTCCTTGATGCATGTTAAACAGATCATCTAAGTTCTCAGGTCCCTTTACAATGAGGCTTGGAATAAATGATCTCTAAGTTTCCTTCTAGCTATAAGGCTAGATCACAGAAATTCTTCCTTCTGATGTTATCTTGCTAAATAAATGGGAAGTGGGAGGTAGTGGAAAGAACACAGGACTCTTTGGGTTCTAAGTTGTTTAGCCTTCCTCAGCTCTGACTAAGTGATCTGATCCAAGCCATTCCGTTCATTTAAAAAATTATTTGATTCTGTAGGTAGTATCAGGTTACCCTGTTAAAGTCACTGTTGCTTTCAAGGTACAATTCGTCTGGTAGAGATTTCTGTATGAGAAATCTCCTTTCCCTTCTTTTTGATGTGCTTGTTAAAGGAAGTACTGATCAAGGAAATGCTTGATTAATTTGATGAGTTGCCCAATCTACCTGGTGAGATTAACTGCCTACGGTTATCTACAGAGCCATCTCAATTAGGTGGACGTGGGTATGGTCTCCTTGTTTATGGACACATAGAATATCTCTGATTGGAGGTTTCCAAAGAGTAAGATTCAAGAAGAGTGGACCTGGGGTTCTCCTTACTGTTTATTATAAAAGTTAGTCACTTATACTTCACTATATTTCAGCATTCTTTCTTTACTTTGCTTCTTTCCCCAGAAAACAGCAAGAGATGAAGATGGAATGGGATTTCTCCTTTGTTTTCCTCCCAGTGGCAACTAGTAGCATCTTAAAGGGGTAGCACAAGGCAAGCTTCCTCATCACAGGGAGCAAGGGACATGGACCTTGTCAGCTCCTCTATTTTAGTGATTCACTGGAAGAGAGGTAAAGCCAGTAGGAAGGAGGAATTAATTGTTTAGTGAGTTTCAATAGTATGTTTACCTTCTAGGGAATTCCACTGATGTTGATGGGCTATTTGAATGCTTTTTACTGTTCAATTTGTTCATAGGTTTCTATGATTCCTTGGCATCTTACACAGTTCTGACATATAAAGACTGTTTCATGTCCAGAAGCCATAGTGTTTATTAAGTGCTTGTGGAGGAACTGGGAACCCCAGTAGCTACATTCAGAAAAAATCTAGACATATGCCAGTTAGTGATTTAGAGAATCTTCTAGAGAATTACAAGTTGAACCAGTAGTCAAAAGGAGATATAGAACCCTTGGGGTCAGGCCTCAAGGTCTGAACCCATATTAAACTCTGTCATGTCAGAGTCCTTGAGACCCTGGATCATATGGGACACAAATGAGCCAATGATATAAATTTAAAATCTGGGATCCCAGATTTCTGCCCATCAATCTCAGAACTGCTTTCCCCATGTATTTTAGGTATATCTGTTTTCTCCCATATCTTCAAGTATAGCAAGGTGGGGGTTGCTGTGAAGGGGCTCTTTTTCTGATGGGCAAACTCACATTTCTATCATTTCTTCCTCTGTCATTCATTTTGGAGGACATCATTGTTATAATTCTACATGGTTCAATTTAGGTTAGAGTAAAATTTATTTTTTTAATAAACATGGATTTAAGTAAGCTCTCTTATATGTAGATGGAATAGCACGTTATCAACATTTTAATAGCTTTATGCTTCACATGTGGCATTTTTAGCTTGATAAATGCAAAATAAATATTTGATAAAGGATGTTGTATCTGCCATACTTACTGAAAAACATGTGTAGAAATCCTAGATATTGCTGGTTTTAATTTTTTGCCCTCTATTCTTTTTCTGCTTTTTAATACAAAATCTTTTACACAAGGGATCTAATTGAAACCCAGTCATAGCTGCTTTAGAAGCTACTCAAGAATAGTATTTCCTTGTTCTCAGTTCTGATTTGAATGTAACCCATGTGTCCCTAACAAGAACATGATAGAATTTCTCTATTTTACTGTTACTTTTATTTTATATTTCCAAATATGTTTTAATGATATGTTTTGTTTTTTTAAACATTTTTAATAGATATACTATCCCCCTCAGCATAACTGAACCTTCCTTTGTGACAAAGAAAAATAGTTGTGAAAATTAAGTTGACCCATCTGACACTATGCACAATCTCCTGCTCTCATAGACCCCTACCACTCTTCTGAGACTGGTGTGGGAGTATTTTTCATTTTATAGTTTAAAGATCTAATTGTTCTAATTGTTTTTTTAGTTATTCCAGATTAGACATTCTTATAATGATCTTTTTATTTATATGACTATAACCTTGTGCGTATTTTTCTTCTGTTTGTGCTTGATTCATTCCATATTAACTCATAAATATACATCTATACATATATAGATGCATACGTATACATCATTTGTTCCTTTGTCATTCGTTTTGGAGGGCACCCTTGTTATATTCTTCATTTTACTGTGCAATAATGTTCCCACAATATACAACAATTTGTTTAGTTATTTCACAATTGATGGACATCTGTTAGTTTCCAGTTCTTAACTTTCACAAAGAATGCTGCTGTGTAAATGTTTTTGGATATGTTGGACTTTTATTTCTCTCTTTGACCTCTTTGAGATCCTGTAGTAGAATTGTTGAGTCAAAAGGTATGATGAATTTAATCCAATTTATTGAATAATACCAAATTTTTATCCAGAATAGTGCCACCAACTCACAGTTCTACTCACAATAGATTTTGATATTTCCTCCAGCTCCTGTCATCCTTGAAAATTTCAGGTAGTGGAATAAAAACTTCAGTGTTGTTTTAATTTGTGTTTTTCTTACTGTAAGTGATTTAGAGCATGTATTTAGAGGGGTATTGACATTTAGTAATTCTTTTGAAAATTGTTCCTATTCTTTGACCATTTAGCTATTGGGAAATGACTTGATATCTATTTGTGCCAACCCTCCTATTTATATAGGTGTGTGTGTATGTATATATGTACATATCATATATACCTATATGTATATATGATAAGTAAATATAATAGATTTATGCTATGTAATATTGTTGGTGATATTTGATGTCCTACTTGGCAGTTTCATTTGCTATTCTATCTGTATTAATTTTATTCCTACAAAAGCTTTTCAGTTTTTGTTATAAAAATGATATGCTTTGTCTTTTATGAGTACCTTTATCCCTTCCTTTCTCTAGTACCTCTATTCCTTCATTTCTTAATCATTCTCTTCCAAGTCATATTGTGAGTTACTTTCTATTCTTACCTAAAATGTATATGTGTGTGTGTTTCCTGTGATATGACCTTTTATAATTGTGTTGGACATTCATTATAAACTTATCATAGAATATGGTATAAGATGCTGGTCTAAGCACAATTTTTGACAAACTACTTTCCAGTTTTCCTGATAGTTCTTGTCAAACAGAGAATCCTTTCCTAGTAATTTTTATCCTTAGGTGTATCAAATGTTTGACTACTGTTGCTTCTATTTAATACATTAATCTTTTCTATGGATCTACTTTTCTATTAAAAAACATTACCAAATAGTTTTGATTATTATTATGTTGTAGTTTGGTTTGAGGTCAGAAAATGGTATCCATTGTCTCCTTCATTCAATTTTTAAAAGATACAATTTTATTTTTTCCCAATTACATGTCAAGACAATTTTTAGCATTCACTTTTTACAATATTTGAAGTCTCAAAATTTTCTCCCTACCTACCCTCCCCCTTCCTAAAATGGTACTCAATTTGATATAGGTTTTACATATATATATGTAATCATGTAGAAAATATTTCCCTATTAGTGACAGTTGTGAAAGAATAGACATAAAGGGGGAAAAACATACAAAAATGAAGTAAGTGAAAGAAGTATGCTTTGATCTGCATTCAGAGTCCATCAGTTCTTTATCTGTATGTGGATAGCATTTTCTGTCTTGAGTCCTATGTATTTCTCTTGGATCATTGTGTTGCTGAGAAGAGCTAAGTCATTCATAGTTTATCATCACACAATGTTGATGGCGCTGTGTACAATGTTTTCTTGGCTCTGCTCATTTCACTTTGTATCAAGTCATAGAAGTCTTTCCAGATTCTTCTGAAATCTTCCTGCTCATGATTTCTTGTTGTACAGTGTTCTATTACATTCATATACCACAGCTTGTTCATCTGTTCCACAATTGATGGGTAGCCCCTCAATTTCCAATATTTTGCCACCACAGAAAAGGGTTGCTATAAATATATCTGCACTTGTAGGTTCTTTCCCCTTTATAATGATCTCTTTGGAATAAAGACCTAGTAGTGGTATTGATGAATCAAAGGGTATACACAGTTCGGTTGCCCTCTGGTCATAGTTCCAAATTGCTCTCCACAATTGTTGGATCAGTTCATAACTCCACCATTAGTGTCCCAATTTCCCTACATCCCCTCCAATGTCCAACATTTTCCTTTTTTGTCGTATTATGCATTCTGATAAAATGTAAGGTGGTCCCTAAGAGTTGTTTTAATTTGTATTTCTGTAATCAAAAGTGATTTAAAATACTTCTTTGTATGCCTATAGATAGCTTTGATTTCTTTGTCTGAAAACCGCCTGTTTACATCCTTTGACCATTTATCAATTGGGAAATCACTTATATTTTATACATTTGTTTCAGTTCTGTATATATTTAAAAAAATGAGTGTCTTTATCAGTCACTAGTTCTAAAAATTCTTTCCCAGTTTTCTGCTTCCCTCCTAATCTTGGTTGTATTGGGTTTGTTTGTGCAAAAACTTTTCAATTTAATATAATCAAAATGATCTATTTTACATTTCATAATACTCTGTCTCTTGTTTGGTCATGAATTCTTCCTTCATTCTACTTTCAAAAATTATTTCCTTTGAGATTCTAGACCTTTTGCTCCTCCAAATGAATCTTGTCATTTTTAAAAGCTTTCTTAAAATATTCCTACCGTCATTTTATTATTTTAAAACTGAATATGTGTATTAACTTCTTTAGTGACATCATTTTTATTTTTTTGGTGCAACCCAACAAACCCAACATTAAATTATCTCTTATTTCTTCTTTATTTCTATAAAAAGTGTTTTGTATGTTATTTGTGGAAAAGTTGTGTGTTTTTGTTGGTTAAATTCCAATTATTTATGAGTCATTATCGATGGAATTGTTATTGTCATTTCCTCTTAGCCTTTGCTAGTTATATATAGAAATGTTGGTTATTTTTATGGATTTATATGGTACCTGATAATTTACTAAAACTATCGGTCATCTCAGTTAATTTCTTCACAGATTCTGTTTTTTTTTAAATGATGCCAACATATATTCTTTAGATAGGGAAAATTTAATCTCTTATGATCATGTTTATATTTTTAATTTCCCCCTCTTGAGTTATTAATTTAGCCAACATTTCTAGAACAATGTGAAACAATAGTAAGAAGGGGCATGCTTGCTTTACTGGTATTTATATTAGGAAAGTTTCCAATATTTCTCCATTGCAAAAAATGCTATCCCCCCTTTTTAATGTATTACTCTTTAATAACATTAAAGAAGTACACTTACACATGCACTTAGTGCTGTATTATGTCAAAGACATTTTCTGCCTTTATTGGAAATGATTAATTTATTGTTGTTTATGTGACCACATTACTAAACAAGCCTGCATTCTTAGCATCACCCTTGCTAAACACAGAGCGACTCGTAACCAAAAGGATGGTCACTTGGTGATGAATTCTTTGGCTATAGCAACTAATAAAAAATGACTCATTCCTATTTGGCCCCCTTCTTATATTTCAGTTATGATGGAAGACTGACAGAAAATCAAAAAGAAGATTCAAAGAATCACTAGGTTTAGAACATCTGTAAGTTTTGCTTTGTTTATTGGTACCCTAAATGTGAGACCTATTCTGCTTGAGGAGTTGAATCATATCACTAATGATATTCTCGTTACAAATTAAACCAGAAAAAGAAGGAAATTTCAGTTCAATAGGATGGTTCACGCAAAGGCCTTGGAAAGAGAAAGAAAGGAATTGGCAGAATAGGTTTTATCAAAGCTGAAATGCAACAAACATTATTTTTTGTCATTTTTGTCATTTTGTTTTGTGCTTACTGTTTGCAAAAAGAAAATAATTGAATCAATCAGCAAACATTTATTGAATGCCTACTATGTGCTAAGTGCTGGTACAGCTTATCTACTAACACTAGTTGCAAAAGATGAAAGGGTAGAATAATTTTATTTAAATTAATATACATATTAATGCTTGGTGACAAATACAAATATGGGGATAGGTAAGTGAGGTAAAAAAGGTGAAAGAAAAAAGGAAAAAGAAAGAAATAAAAAGCAAAAAAGACTCAGTAGACTATAAAGAAGCTTTATAACTTTATATTATAATCACTTTTTTTGCAAAAAGGATTCAGAAGTTCTGAATAACAACAAAAATTTAACTTATTTAATTGATTATATTTTAAAAGATAGGATCAGCATCATTATTAATGGGGTAGTCAGTACTGAATCATTTGTCTGTGGTGCGGGAACATCATTGACTTGTTAGAACAAATAGCAGAATTAGTAGAAGCACAAGAACACTTGTGAGAGAAATTACATATATACATACAACATACATATGCACACATGTATACACATATATACATATATACATGTATACATACGTACATACACACACACATATATATAAAATTTAGAAGCCCCTCAATTCTGAATTAAGCTAATGATGATAACAATGACAATAATATTGGATACTATTTACAAAAATATTTAAAGGTTTATATAAAGCAATTTACATATGTTAACTCATTTGATGCTCACAAAAACCATGTGAGGGAGGTTCTATTATTTTCTCCATTTTATGGATGAAGAAGCTGAGATGCAGAATGATTAGGTGACTTGCTCAGGGTCACATGGATAGTAAGTGTCTGAGACAGGATTTGAACTCAGGTCTTCCTGACCTTAATTCCTATTATCTATTCACTATACCAACCTGAGTAGTTGAAAATGAAAAGTGATTAATAAACAAAAGAAATTACATTGACACTGATTTTAATAATTTTATAGAGAATTTTAATTTAAAAGGAATCCACAATGAATAAAGCACTAATTTGGGTGCAAATTCTTGTTTAAATCTTAAAAAGAAGGATGATGCTTTTCCATCAGCAGTTTCTATTCATAAAGCAGAGAAATGTAGTGGAAGTTTAAAGCAGTTTAAGGAAACCTTGGCAAGAGACACAATTAAATAAAGTCATTCTGTTGGTATTTAAAAAGAAAATGGAAAGAGGAGAGCAAACAGAATAAAAATGGAGAATATCTGTAAAGATTTTTATAACAAGGTCTTTTTATTGTCAATGACAGCAGTGCCATCACAGTCGACGATTAATATCCTAGTCTCAGATATGTATATAGGGGAAGTAGAAATCACGTTAAAGAGAACAAAGATGGTAAAAACAGCCAGATGATGACATAGTTTAAAAAAACAGATTTTTTTAAACATGACATAATTATGAAAGCCTTAAGGGATTAATTTGCAATGTATCTGAAGAAAGGTAAGATGTTAACCACATGGAAAAAAAATTGGTCCTTACTAATATTGAAAAAAGGCTACCAAGTCTAAAAACCCATCAACCTATCAACCTATATGCCTGCTTTCTCATCTATACGGTTTTTGTGAGCCTTGTCTACACACAAAATCAGGATCATCCTAATAATTATATTCATTGTGAACAAGCATGATTTCACAAATGAGATCCAATTGTGAACTGTGCACTTATTTCAAAATTAAATAAAAGATTTAGAGAATACAAACCCCCATCCTGACATTTGATTTGATAGAACAAAACACACTCTCTAAGTTATCTCCCATTCAGACTTCAAAATTATTAAGATTTCTTGAAATATTTCACAGAAATAACCCTTTTCAATGACTATCTGATGACTAACATGAGGCAAAGCATAAAAATCAGCACCACTGTAATGGCAGAGTCCAGTGCAGAGTTTAAATTGAAGAGACTTTATCTGTGGATTGTGCGTTCCTCTCGATGTTCCTATTTATAGATCATGCTGTTCAGGTTGCATCAAGATTCAGAACATTGGAATGCACCATAGAAAAGATGTGTAGTAGCTCCTGGCCTGCCTATCCATACAGGAGAGATAAAGTGGAGGAAGAATATCGATTGTCCAGATTATTGCATGCATTTGGATGGGACTTTTAGAGAATTTTTCTATCAATGTGTATTGTATATCAAAAAATACCATAAAAATGGATAGTGACCCATCTTTTAAAATACCAACATTCTGCTGATGAATATGAGATATGGAAGGGAACAGTCTCTGAAGAGCTGAAGTTTAATTGATGTGATCAAGAGGAACAATGTAGGTATGAGCAGACTAGAATGCATAACCAATAAGTGGTAGACCACTGAAGAACATGTATGATGAAAAACTAAGATGGACTGGCCATGTGGTAAGGGATAGTACATTGACAGTCACAATGTTCCACTGGTATCCTAGAAATGTTGGGAGAAAGTTAAGAAAGGCTTCTATCATACTGAATGAACTTTCTGTGCTGAATTTATGAGAAAAAAAATCAATGTTAACTCCTACTCTTATTTTTTAGAATTGCCCGAAGCATATTAGCTTTTGTTCTATAACTTCATTTTCACTTGATTCATGCCTACATAGTTTAAATATCTTTCTTATATGCAGCAACTGTTAAAAATACATTCTTCCAATTGTTTTAAATTTGTTGAGGAATTTAACCGATTTATTTTTAGGATTATAATTAATTTTGTATTTTCCAACAAATTATTTTACATTGTTTCTCCTTCTTTTTAAACAAAACATGAGTATCAATCATTTGCTTTGTTTACATCATTCTGATTATCCTCTCCATTTGCCCCTAATAATGTATTCTATACTTAATTTCTTGGAATTATTTGTATTGTCTTTGCCTCTGACCTGTTCTCTTTTGTTTAAACCTCTTTTCCCATTAAAATAAAAATGCGATCCGTGAATTCTGCGTACCAATCATTCTCTACGTGTCTACTAAGTTAGTTTCTAATGCCCTTTACTAAGAAATGGTGCTTTAATTCTACCCACTTACTGACTTCATTCCTTTTATACTATATAATAGGATCAAATCGCTAATTCAAGGGCTTTGTGCTTACACAGTTCTTCGTTTTTTTTTTTCTCCTCCCTTCCTGCTTCCACCCATCTTGGTTGGAGTTATTGATAGACATAGACTTTGCTCAGACTTTAACCATCCGACTTGTTCACATGATTAAAGATATCCTACTTACTTCCTTTCTCTGTGTCTTTTTATTTTCTTTTTGAAGGAAAAGATCTTCTTGTGAGGAACCTCAGTCATGGGAATATTAATTTATGAAGTCAGCACAACATGGGAATAGGTAGAGTGGAGATCCTTTGTTAGCTGGCTCTGAAGGATATTGTCCTTTCTGTGAGGGGGGGGTATGACATTTTCTTCATCACCTGTTCTTCTTGATGTCACAAAACATTCCCTTTGGCATCTAAGTTCCCCTATTAAAAAAAAATCTCTTTCATCTCTTTAAAATTTCTCTCTCTCTCTGGGCTCTAGACCACTTACCTTTCTTTAGTGAGAGAGTCTAGAAAAGCATGGACTTTGCTTGGAGAAGTTATTGGAGAAGTTGTCCAAGCACAAAAGAGTTGATTTTAAAACCATTGTCTTGCCCTCTTAAACATTTGTGTGATACTCCACGTTGTTGTCAGAGAATTTTATCCCTGCTGATAGGATATAACTCCTATTTTATTTGGTCAGTGACCTCATCCCAGTATTCAATCCCTACTATCTCACTATCCCCAAGGCAAGGGGAGAAAATAGATAATCTTTTTGTCTGTCCCTTCTTTCTAATTCTGATCAGTTTTACTTTGTGTTCCTATACTTTGTTTCCTTTCCTTTACCAAAGAGAAATTCCTTTATTCTCTCTAAGCAACCATGAAAAATTATAGTTTTTTAATGAGAGAAGGCCATTTTGTCCCTAAAATATAATTTCTTTTCTCCTTCCTTTTTAATTTACTCTCATTTCTTTTGCTTTTCAGATCCTATTGCTAATACATTATCTCTTTATTCCTCAGTATTTCTCAGTGTGTGAGTTCTTAAAAGTGAAAATTTAGAAAAATTCCAATAGCTTATAATTTGAGTTTGTTATGTCCTTAAATTCATGAAAATACTCTTTTCATTTCTTGGTCTTCCGCTGTTATTTATTTATTTATTTATTTATTTATTTATTGCTTTTAGGAGGGCAGTTGGGGTTAAGTGACTTGCCCAAGGAAACACGGCTAGTTTTTTGTGTTAAGTGTCTGAGGCCGGATTTGAACTCAGGTACTCCTGACTTCAGGACCGGTGCTCTATTCACTGCACCACCTAGCCACCCTCTTCTGTTGTTTATCTTCCTTTTATTTCACAAATTTTCATGTTGAGTAACCTGTTCAAATCTAGCTTCCTTTTAAGGGATGTCTTTGCTTTTGCCAACTAGTCATATAATTTTGCTGATCACTAGCCTCAGTTCTACTTTCAGATGCAAATGCAGTATCCACATATTTTTTTGCTTTAAAAAATTCATTCCATTTCTTTCTCTCTTGTAAACGAGGAGTAAATATGCCCTATTTTGAATATGTTTTCCTTGAATTTCTGCAGTGTCTTCTGTGTAATATTATAATCCTGAAGTCTGAACATGATGTTTCTTGTTGAATTAAATTTGGAGTTTCTTGGTAATGATATATGTGGAGTCTCTTGATCTGTATTTTTCTGTATGCTTCCATACATTTGGGCAAGTTTTCTGTATGATTTCCTGAAATATGTTGTTTTTGTTTTATACTACTTCACTTTAATTCTGGAAGATCTTTAATCCTTAGATTATTTCTTTAGAGTTTAGTTTACCAATCAAGTTTAGTGTTCTTGTATTCTGGAGCCCTCATGTATTCTAATTTCTTAGCATTTCATCTTCATCAATTCATTTGCTTTCTGTCTCTGCATTTGAAACTTTAGTCTTTATTCTCTTTTGCACAGACACTACCATTTCAGAAAATGTCTCCAATATAGGGCTGTGGCATGATTGATTAAGAAGAGTGTTGGGTTCGGAAACAGCGGAGTGGAGTTTAAATATCAACTCTCCTACTCCTTCCTTGTATGAAACTGTGAAGATCATTGAACTTGCCTGGACCTCAGTTTCTTCAATCACAAAATGAAGGGGTTGGACTAGATGGCTACTAAGTTCCCTTTTATCCCTGAGTATATTTTTTATTCTATATTATTTAGTCTTTCAGATCCATTGATATTTTTCCCAAGCTCTCTAATTTATGCCATTATCTCTTGTTAACTTCACTTAATATTTTTTGTTCTTTTGAACCATCATAGGAGTTCTTAAAAGTGCCCTTGTGTCATTTCTTGGGGATGGGTAGCATTTATTGTAATGTTTTTGCCTTGTTCTGAGCTTTTGGAGTTGATTTCTTTTGCTAAAAATATTTATTTATTTCTTTGTCATTTTTCCTACTTTGTTGGTTTTATCTACTTTTTTCAGTCATTCTGCTGTTTTTTTTTTAAAGGATGTCTTTGCAATCTTCCTGCTTCTTAGCCAATGCCTTTTTTTCCTGAGGGGAATTAACTTTGAGACAAGGCTGGTCCTGTTTTTACCACCCAACTCCTGATACTTTGTTTTTGTTCTTGCCAGTCAACTGGAGGTGGTGGTGATCCTCGGTGTATTGAATTTGAGCAGTTGAAACATTACCTTGAGATGGCACTGCAGTTGGGTCTGCTTCTTTCCTACCTTTCCTGGCCCTATTCCTATGGATTACACTCTTCTCTTAGCAACCAATTTTCTTCATTCCTCAGATATAGGCCGGAGGCTGGTTGGATTCATGACATCTGATCCATGAAAGGATAGAGGGAAGATTACCTGGGAAGTTGTTGAGAACTCTGAGAAACCTTTGAAGCTAGACTGCTTCTCCACCTTTCTCTTAACCCTCTTCCTGCCTGCTTGTTTCTTCCAGTGCTGTATTAGAGAATTGTAACTAGTTGACACTTTTTGGTCCTTTTTTTTCTCCATTACCATTTACTTTATTCTTTCCCCAGGCTATCCCTACCCCTATTTGGTCAAGCCCATTGAAGCCCTAAACCATGAAGGGGTTGGAGAAGGATTCGGATGATGACATAAGAAAACTCTGCATCTTGTCTTCTTTTGTACTTGTATACCTCCAGCCTTTAAAACAATTGTCATTCCTCCATTTTAAGTCTTAATCCTAGTTTAATTACAAAACTCAAAACCCTGGGGACAAGAGTACACAGGAAACTGCAGAAAGGTAATCACTAAAAGATGATATGGAAAATGCCATTAGGCCTAAGGGACACAGGGTACTTGCCCAAGGTTAATAACTAAGGGCTATGTTAAAGGAGCTACAGGAATTGAAGTAGGAGAGTGGTCTGGGCCAGAACACATGAGCATCAAGTACAGGAAAAGGATAATAAGATGGTCTTCAGTGACTTTAAGAATTATTTTAAGAATTATCTTGTGCTTCCTTTTCACAACATCTCCTTTTCTTATCATGGCTCTTGTGAAATTCAAATGATCTGCTATTTTACCAAGTGTGGAGAACTCTACTAATTCAGCTCTCAACTCATATATGATTTCATAGATATGACCTAGGTCATTGGTTGAGGTACATAAAACAGAAATAACTAAACAGATTCACATGATTATTAAGTGTTAGAGTCAGGATTTGAACAGCCTTCAGACTGTCAGGTCTACTACTCATCCACTATGCCATGCTCCTCTTGATGGAAGGCCTAGGTTCAAATCCTGTGTCTGACACATTCTAGTTGTGTGGCCAAAGGCAAGTCAGTAAAACTCCTTCAGCTGCAATTTTCTTATCTAGGGCCAGAACTATTACCTCATAGGGTTGTTGTGAGGTTCCAGTGAGCCAATATATGTAAAACACTTTGCAAACCTGAAATCACTGTATAGATATTAGCTGTTATTACGGCTGTTGTTACTTATCTTGAAGCTTCTGGCTAATGATACAATGAATATAGATTGAAAACGAGAAAACTTAGAAAAAAATTTTTGGAGGATTCACATGCTCTTTGGACGTCCGTCTGTCCTGATTTTTAATGTCATTTCCCTTGGAAGGCATATCTAACCAGCTGTGAATTTCTTGGAAAACTCTACAAACCTTTCCTTTCCTCCAATAAATTGATATGCGAGCCTATAGATCTTGTATAATTCTCATTCAAGCTGCTTCCCCTGAAACTGATAAAAGGGTGTTTTTTTTCCTTCTTTTTTTCTGTCTCATGAGGAGAGTGAAATTGATAAATCTTCATTTGGAAAGTCTGTCTTTTACTCTTACCATCAAATTAAAACTCACATGGAGTGAAAGCAGATAGAAAAAAAAAGAAATATATTCATGATGCAGGTATAAAACCCAGTTAAAAATAAGAAAAAAATTCTTACGCTTAAAACTTTTGTGGAAAAAATATATACTTCCAAATAATAGACAGAGGCTGTTGAGGTCACATGTCTTTTGTATGTCACCTCCAGTCTTCTATTTTACACAGCACATAACTGATATTGTTACTGAACCTTAGAAAATGAGACTTACTAAAGATCAAGTGAGGAGCAGAACTGAGTTGACAAAATATAGCAAGTGTATTGTTCCACATATCCTAGCAATGAGATGAGCTCTGAAATAGATGTGTGTAAGGATGTATTGATTTCTTTTTTTAAAAAAGTGTGTGAGCCCGTTTATCCCATCCAGTAATGCTGGTAATAACATTTTGTATTTGCAGGCCACCTTTCCTTGAGAATCTCCATCCTTTTTTTGGATATATCTATTAATCTTTCCTAAGTACTTTATTTAAATCCAAGGAAATAAATATATTGGTTGGATCCATTTTAAGCCAAAGATTCACTTTTGACTCAACCCTCATGCCAGTCACAGACAGTAGTTAGTAAATATGAATATTCCTCAAATTACAAGCCAAATTTGTGCCAGTAAGTTTGTAGGATATTTGAAAAAAAAAACACTTGAAAAAGTTAGTTGCAGACTCTAAAGCTCTTGGCCTAATGCAATTTTAAAAATACAGCCTTTTAGCCTCCAACTTCCAGACCACACACTAAATACATCACTAAAATAATATGCATAATGATGTTTATTGTTTCAGATTAGAAGAGGGTTTGCTAATTCATTCCCTGGTGTCTTCAATTGAATTCAACACTTACTGAGTTCTTACTATAGAAATAATATTATGTAATATTCTGAGTGGAGAAGGAAGACAAGGAAGAGGAGAGGAAGAAGGAAAAGGAGGAGAAGGAAAAGATAATGATAATGACAATAGTCCTACCTGCTGTAAAGATTTGTGCTTTACAGAAAATAGTCATACTACCAACTAACCTCAACAGTTGGCTACAGGGAGGAGGAACATGGATGCATTTAAGCTATTCTGATTTTCTTGCATCAAGTCTTGAATTTGACTGTGTTCTTTTAGTGTGTTCCAAACTGATGCTCAGATTAATTCATACTCAAATCTAGAAACACGCAGATATTCCAGAGTGAAATATAAACAAAGAAACTTTAAATTGTTTTTCTTTGGAGTTTTCTAAACTAGTATCATATGTCTGTAAAGATAGTGCTGAATACATAGTTGGTTTGGTTGGTTGGCATCCTTCATTCTTGAAGAGGAGCAAAATGTTATTTATATTGGAGGCAAGGTACAGTGCATCCAGCTGTGGCTGATAGTGCCTTCTTTGATGTGGTTATGTTGTGTGGTTCTTTGCCAGTGTCTCCCGTGTCATGCAAACAATTCTAACATTCTTCAGAGAAACCTTGAAAATGTCCTTTTATTGCTCCTGCTGACTTTCACATAAGTGCTTTTCTTGTGTGAGTTCTCCATATGTACTTTTTGCATTCAAACAACATGGTCAGTCCACGAAAGTTGCACTATCTGCAGTAGAGTTGGAATGCTTGGCAGTTCACTTCAAGAAAGGTCTTCAGTTCTTTGTACCTTACTTGGCTAGGTGATCTTGAAGATCTTCCTAAGACAATTTGGATGGAAGCAATTCAGTTTCCTGGCATGGCATTGTTATACTGTCCATGTTTCACAGGTATATGACAGTGAGGTCAACATAACAACTTAGGTAGACCTTCAGTGTGGTAGTTAGTCTAATTATTAGTGGTGGGGAACCTGCAGCCTTAAGGCTTTGCCACACTAGAGGAGCCTAATGGTATTCAAAATCTCTTCTTCAGTTAGAATTTCGATTGGAGAGGAACTGACTTCAACCTGAAATTAAAAAATAGGTGGTTTCAGCATTCGTTGATGATGGTCTGTTGAGAAATCTTCAGCTCATCTCTTCAGGACTGTGTTCTTATCACTAATCAATGTGGCTCTATCAGCACTGAGAAGTTTGGACACACCATAGGTTTTTGACCCATAAATAGCCTTCAAGTCACCATAAAAGTGCTTTGGATTGTTAATATCAGCATAAACTCAATTTCATCTGGCTCTTATTAAGTAAGAATCCTGCATCTCTCTAAGTTTGCTTGTATTTTGTTGGCATTAAACACTGCCTTCTTAGAGATGGATGAACTATCCTGCTGGTAAATCCTGTGGAGTTCTCATTTTTCCTTTAGCAGCTTCTGAATTTCCTCATCATTTTAATTAAACCAGTCTTGATATTTGTGAGTTTTCTGGCCCAGATGGGGAAATACAGTGCTGTACATCAAATCTCTGAAGGCTTGCCTACTCCTTTTCTTCTCCACTATTGCCAGTTTTGTGTTGGCTCAGTTTTCCCTCCAATTTAGCAATAAACCATGCTCAGACAAAGGTCTAATCTGTTGACCTTAAGTCTTCTGGTAGTCATCTTCCCTTGGGGCCATCACTTTTAATATTTTACTTGGAGAATATAAATCTATGATCAGTCTAGCACTTTCTACCACACATTGTCTTTGTCACTCTCACATCTTGTTTGTCTCTTCTCTGTACAATCACATAGTCTATTAGATGCCAATGTTTGCTGCCAAGGTACATCCACAAAGTTTTATTGTGTTTATGTAGATGGAAGACAGTGTTGGTGATAGGTCATGAGATGCACAAGTCTTCAGTAGTAATTGACCATTTCGGCTGCTAGCTCCATTCCTCCCCAGGGCTCCCTGCCATGGCTCATAGTTTGTGTCTACTCTTGCATTGGTCTTCAGGATTTATAAGCTCATTTCTTCCCAGTGGGGGTGGGTTATGAGGGAGGAAGGGAAAGAATCTAGAATTTAAAGTTTAAAAATCAAATGTCTAATGTGTTTGTGTGTGTGTGTATACATATATATTTCTATATATATGTGTGTATATATACATATACATACATAATTATATATATGTAAAAGATATAAAGGCATTGGGGTAGGGAGATTCATCTTTCCCTACCAGAAAGTCAGAGGGGTAATGGGGGAAGATATAGGAGAGAGCAGATTGGGGGAGGGGATATACAGTGGGATCGCTATTTTGGGGTGGTGGGTAGAGGAAAGATGGGGAAAAAATTTGTAACTCAAATCTTGTGGAAATGAATCATGTAAACTAAAAATATTAAATAAATGAATGAATGACTTATAAGCTTATAACTTCTTTTGACACACTGATGATGAGGGTCTCCAAGTCTTCATGAAATTTTTCTTTAACTTGATCAGAGTTTATTAAAGTAGGAACATATGCACTGATGATAGTGGCATGGCTGGGAATGGCAATTGCATTGTCATGAGTCTGTCATTCACTTTTTTTGGAGGCATGTGTAAAGGTAATTAATGTAGCAGGTGCTTGGTTCTTAGTAACTAAGGGCTAAGTACTTTTGTGAAAGAGGCAGAGGGCATGAACTGTGTCTCCTGTTGCTGATATGGCAGGAGGAGTTTGGCTGAGACAAGAGGCCAGTGTGTGTGTGTATAATAAGAATTCCAGAGACAGAGAATCAGCATCAGGAATGTTCCTCCTGGTGGCTCCTGGTGGAGGAAGAATCGTGGAGACTGAAGCCAGCTGACAGAAAGAGAGAGAGAGAGAGAGAGAGAGAGAGAGAGAGAGAGAGAGAGAGAGAGAGAGAGAGAGAGAGAGAGAGAGAGAGAGAGAGAGAGAGAGAGAGAGAGAGAGAGCGAGAGAGAGAGGGAGAGAGAG
>CM053595.1:239056266-239075905 GCA_028646575.1 Pseudocheirus occidentalis
GGCTGCCCTGGGGCCTTGCCTGGCCACACGGTTTTGGGCTGGCCGTTCTCTGCTCCTCTGCAGTGCGAACTGCGCCTCTCCATCCTGCTCCTCACGCCTTGGCAGATGTGGGGGTGCTGGAGGCTCTAGAACCACTGCAGGCTGGCTGTGGGGCTCGGCTCAGCTCCTCGCCACCGTCCCAGGCCTGGCCATGGTCTTCGCTTCCGGCTGTTCCAGCCTCTGCTCCGGCGGCCACGCTGAGTCCCTGCTGCTGAGCTGCCTTCAGCGAGAGCTGTGTTCTCTGGATTTTTGTGAGTCTGAGAGTCCTAGACTTTCCTAGACTTTGTCTGGGCTCATATTTTCTGGGTGTTTAGGGTGGCGGTGTGGGAGCTGCCGGACCTTGCTGCTTCTACGCCGCCATCTTGGCTCTGCCCCCTCACTTATCGATTCTATAACATTCTTAACTGTGTTCTTGAAGAAGATCTGCACTAACATTTGGTAACCAATGCCTTCCGGCTCTTAGTATGCATTGCAATACATTTGCTATTGAGTATATGTTAGGTCCTGTACTGAAAAGATCAGTGCATTTTACAAAGGAAATGTTCCCCTCCCCCCGGGAATTACTAGTATTTTGAAATAAATTTTAATAAGATTTTTTGGCTTCACTCACTAGATTTAACATTATGATTAGTATGGATGGATGTGGGGAGATGCTTCTGGTAAAAGTAGAACCCTAGTGGGTTCAAGCAGTTGAGAATCATTTTGTGTTGGGAAGAGGAAACCTAGATTGAGATATTGAAGTAGTAGTTGAGTGTACAGTTCTAAACTCTCTAGCCTGACAAATAGGCTCTGACTATGTGGAGGGTCTGACAAATATGCTCATCTACCTAGATTATAATTAATCAACAGACATTTACTGTTACATTAAAGGAACTATGCTAAGTGTAGGGGTTAAAAATACAGTAAATCAGGGGCAGCTAGATGCTCAGTGAATAGAGCTCCAGCCCTGGAGTCAGGAGGACCTGAGTTCAAATCCAACTTCAGACACGTAACACTTACTAGCTGTGTGACCTTGGGCAAATCACTTAACCCCAACTGCTCTGCCTTCCCCCCACCAAAAAAAAAAAAAGACAGAAATACAGTAAATCAAAGCATCCATACTCTCAAGAGATTACATTTTAATGAAGACACTAAAGACATATGTAAATACAGGTAGAATTAATATAAAGAGAATAAATACAAATAAATACAAAGTAGTTAAGTGCAAGGTATTTTGAGAGGAAGAATATCAGCAATTGAGGGGATAAGGAAAGGCTTCATACAGGAATCCTTATCCTCTTTTGTGTCATAGACCTGTTTGGCAGCCTGGTGAATCCTGGATCCATTTTCAGAATAATGTTTAAAAATGAATAAAATAAAATAACTAGAGGGTGGCTAGGTGGTACAGTGAATAGAGAGCACTGGCCCTGGAGTCAGGGGGACCTGAATGCAAATCTAACCTCAAACACTTAACACATACTAGCTGTGTGACCTTGGGCAAGTCATTTAACCTCAATTATTCTGCCTCCCCCCTTCAAAAGGCAAAATAATAATAATAATAATTCATGTTATAAAGGAAACCAATCATATTGAAATATACTTTTCAAAGTAATTTTTTAAAAGGCAGTTCATGATGGACTCCAGATTAAGAACCCCTGGCTGGTCAAGGAAGAGAGGGATTCTCTGTGGTGGAGCCCAGGAGTAAGTGCATTCCAGGCATGAATGACAGCAATGAAGAGGCACAGAGATGAGGGATGGAGCACCATAGGTGAGGAATGAAGAGGCCACTTGGCTATATCACAGAATGAGTGAGGTAAAGTAAAATACCATGAAGCCAGAAGAAAGGAGGCAAAATCAGAGGGAAAAGTGAGGCTGACACCCAAGGGACTGGGGGTAGGGAGTGTCCAGAGATAAGAAAGCAAGCCTGAACTTATGTATCTGAGAACCACTTGGTACTGGCAGGAATCCCAGTGCTGGAGATACAGTACTATACTTTCAGTGAAGAACCCCCAGGATATCTAGCCTGCCAGCATCTTGGAGGCAGTTCTCCAGCTAATAATAGAGTGACAATGGAAAATCAACTTTGGAAATAGCCACTGGAGGCACTTGTTGCTCCTCAGTTTAATAGATTGGTGCAATATACTACCATGACTTGATGGGACTTGTGAGCAATGCCTTTCCCTCAGACTAGACCCAGAGTGCTGAATCTGAGATGCTTCTCCCACCCAGCGGGAATGATACCTTCAGAATAACAAGAGCTCAGACCATGATTGGAAAGGCTGAAACAGATAAGAAGAAAGAAAATGAAATGGAGAATGATGTGTCAGGGGCTATGCTAAAGTAAGTATGTTGTGAATTGGAGACCAAAGAAATGGAACAGCTGAAAGATGAAGGGAAGAGAAAAATAAAAGAGAACAACTATACCTACTTCAATAGTAAGCTGCAGGAGCAAGAGAAGAGATCGGCAGAGAAGCAAGCCAGCAGAATAAGAGGGTGCAGCCATTATAGGAAGAATGGGGCTATATGTTTTGCATGACTGCACATGTATAATCTATATCAAATTACTGTCATTCTCAAGGAGGGGGAAGGGAAAAGAGGGAGGAAGGAAATTTGGAACTCAAAATTAAAAAAAAACAAAACGTTAAAAATTTTCACATGCAATTGAGAAAAAAAGTTGGAAAAAATGTGACTTGGTTTCAAAAAGCGACTTGTAGAAAGAGAATTGATAGCTTTGTATATGTCTTTCAAGTAACTGTGTCCTTTGCCTTAGTAGAAAAAAATAAGCTTATTGTTTATGGTTTATCAGTGGATGATAACTCATAGATTACCTTAACCTGACTTGGCCTAGCTTGGGGAACACATATGTTAGGGAGGAGGGAGGTGCTACAAATGAAAGGCAGTGCCATTTAAATATTTTGCAATATGGTGGTAGTTTCCTTTCTGAGGTTGCTGGTGTACTTTTACTCTTGTGTTCTTCTCTTAGCATCTACTTCTCCAAGAAGCAAAGGAAGAAGAAGATAAATGGGAGAATGGTGATAAAGTCTCAGAACACTAGCAAAGGGGAAACACCTGGGTGTGGGAGGTGGCAATGGAATACAGCTGCCCAAAGATACAAATTATGCCTTGGGCTTATTTAAAATCTCTTCTATTGGTATTGTAATAAGTAAAGTGGTAGAAACTAGTTTATATTGCAAGGTAGAAGATTCCAAAACACAGCATGTTTACCAAAGGAAAAAACGAATGGGAAGAGATTTCACTATGGGTTAGGGTTGAGTTTTGTAGCTTAGCTAGCTTTAAGATGTATGGCAGGGAGCATATGTTGTATCTTTATTTTTTAGTATTCCTCCTCCCCTCTTCCCCACTGTAGCAATTCCAGCACCTTGTGGGGAAGGGCAGTAGGCAGATTCCATATCTCAATGGCAAGTTTCTGAATCTCTTGTAAGAAGAGAATATTCCTTGGGGATCTACCTAGAGTTTTGAATGTGACTGAGATCAGAATAACTGCCTGAGAGATCTCTGACACTAACAAGCAGTGAAATGGCAAAAAGGCAGTCTTAAATAATTCACAAACTGGATAATTAGACCTTGAATAATCAAGGATTGGCTTGTAACTTTTTGCATATATTCTTCTGTGACCATTATCTATCACTTACAGAAAGAAGGAAGCTGCCTTGCAATAGAATTGCCTTGCAAATGAAGAATTACCTAAAGAAACAGGTCAAGTCAGTGACTGAATAGGAAAGCTTACCTACTGAAGACATTATCATTCTACCATTATGATATTTTTCAGTGTGTTCTAGTAATTCTCTTAGCAGCAGGACCTCTGCAGCTGATGATTGTTTGGTGCCTCTGAGGCAGAGAAACCCCAGGGGCTCAGAGATGCAAATGCTGTAGGCTGGGCAACTTATAAATAACTATCCATATGGCCCTTGTCAGACATAGTCCTTGACCAGAAGCAATAAGGTCACATAAACCAGGATCAGATCTTTAATTTTCCCTGATGCTGGTGATCTGACCAGTCATTTCACAGCTTTAGAAAGTAGGGACTCTTTTTAAAGAGTAGAAAAACCCAATGGCATACTCATAATAGTCCTTATTAGCAAGGAGGCTGATGGGAAGTATAGTTTTGTTTTTGTTTTTGCTTGGTTTTGTTTTGTTTTGTTGCAGCTGGAAAGAGGAATTAGAGGATCAGGAGAAATGGAAGCTGAGTGGCACATGGGAAACATGGAACTTTTAGCTTCAAGAAGGACAGGGTCTCAGGATTTTGCAAAAGAGACCTGCAGTCAATCGCAAGAGAAGGACACTGCTACCTGAATCATCATGAGTATTTGGAGCTTTGTCACATGGATACAATTTACTGCTATACTAGGATCACTCGAATTTATCCTTTGTTATTTTTATTACTATTTTTTTTACTTCTTTCTACCTTTCTGCCTCCTCAGTGTCTGGTGAACTGGCATTCAGTTGCTGTCCTTGTTGGTCAGGTGTTTCCAAGTGTATCCAACTCTTCATGACCCCCTTTGGGGATGTTTTTTTGGCAAAGATACTGAACTAGTTTACCATTTCCTACTCTAGTTCATTAACAGATGAGGAAACTGAGGCAAACAGGGTTGAGTGACTTGCCCGGTGACTCACACAGCTAGTGTCTGAGGTGAAATTTGAACTCAGATCTTTCTGACTCCAGGCCAAGCAGTCCAAGTTGATCATGTCATTGTAAAGGGAAGTGCTGACTCATGTTAAACATTGACTCTGTACTAGTATCCCTAAAATCCTGTCTGAGCATGTGGCTTTGAGGTGTCCTTATTTCTGATAGCAAATGAAGCCTGAAGGGAAAAGATGGCCCTAGGTGAGGGGTGGGGAACCTGTGGCCTCGAGGCCTCATGTGACCCTCTAGGTCCTCCCATGTGCCCCTTTGACTGAATCCAATTTCATAGAACAACTCTCCTTAACAAAATGATTTTTTCTTTAAAACTTTGACTCAGTCAAGAAGCTGAACCCAAGGACCTAGAGGGCCACATGTGACTTCAAGGCCTCAGTTTCTCCACTCCTGCCTTAGACTTTTACTCTGAAGGCATGGCACACAGAATTTGTCATTGCATGTTGAATTTGTGATACCCAAATTTAAAATGTTAGATGGCTGAATATGACTCCAAATGAAACCCTCAACCATCACAGATGCCAAGTAGTCGTTCTAGTCAAGCACATGGAAGCGTGGAGAGAATTGCTTCCAGGAATGCCCGCCCCATACACCCCCCCCCCCACATACATACATGGGTGGGGTATCTATACATCTATACATGTATATTTGCTGTATTACGTTTGTAAACTGCAAAGAAAAAGACAATTATCTCTAATTCAGTGAAGAAATGCCTGAACTTGCATTTATAATTTTGAGATCTTTAGGTATATAGCTTTGCACAACTCTTTCAAAAATCAAGTAGATTTTAAGTATCATTAAGAGGTTATCAGTGGAAATTATCTTAAGGATACCACCTACATGCACAAGAAAAAAAGAATGTTAAGTGGGACCTGTTTCTTAACCTCTGATAAGGTTTTTAAATACTTTTTAAAAAGCAAAGCATTTGAAAGTTACTTGTTAAAGACAAAACAAAAGCAAGAATTTTCACAGCTGCTTAATTTTGTAATTCTCCAAAAATTTGGAAATAAAGTAATGCTTATAGCTTATTCTTCAATAATAATTATATATAATATATAATGAATAGACTGATATTGTCATTTCTATCTATTATTATATCTCCTTACTTTAGTTCCATCATTTTCCAGAAGACTGAATGGTGGGAAGAAGAGGCCAGGACACCGAAACAAGACAATTACGTCTGCTTTCAGCAGTCCTGACAAAAATGTTGCTATAAGAGAAGACTGGAAAACTTCATTATTTAGTAAAATATGATTTTTCTTAATAAAATAGGGTAATCTCACTGTGCTCTCCTACCTCATCTCTTCCTTCTGACTTCCCTGACTCATAGTGGTCTCACTGAGATCAAATTTGACCTCAGACACTTACTATCTGTGTGACCCTGGGCAAGTCACTTAAGCCTATTTGTCTCATTTTCCTCATTTGCAAAATGAGCTGGAGAAAGAAATGACAAACCATTAAAGTATCATTGCCAATAAACCTCAAATGGGGTCACAGAGTTCGACACAACTGAAGTGGTTGAACAACAAGTCTCCCTATGCTCTGCTCAAATCTTACTATCTCTAGAATATCGTGTTCCATTCTGGGCCTCCAATTTTAGAAACAGTATTGATGGATTAGACTGCTGGGGTGGATAACTAGAAATCTGTTCAGTGAAGTTTGGATTCAGTCAAAGGGCTGCACTTGTGAGCCGCAGGTTCCGACCCTTAGATTAGAGAGTGGACAGAGGAAGGCCACCAGCAAGGGGAAGGACCTTAAAATCATGTCATATAAGGAGAAGTCGAAGCACCTAGGACATTTAGTAGGAAGAAGAGAAGATTGGGAGGGAGAGGAGTAGAAATGATAGCTTCCTTTAAGAGGTGTTATATGGAAGAGCAATGGATGGAAACTAAAAAGAAGCTAATTGGTTTGATGTAAGGAAGTCTTCCTAACAATGAGAGCCATCCAAAACAGAAATGGAATGCCTTTTACTTGAGATCTTCAAATGAAAACTGAATAATCACATATTAGGGGAACTGGAAGGGGAATTCTTGTTCAGACACAGATTGGATGAAAAAGACAGTTAAGTCCCTTCCAGTCAGGAAATTCTCTGGTTCTCTGATTTTTGTCAGTCAGTCATTAAAATTTCTTAAGCACCTACTATGTGCTAGTCATTGCACTAAGAACTGGGAATTTGGGGATTACCTCTATTATTTTTGTCCTCTCTCTGCTATAACTGGGAACATGTTATATTTGGGACTCAGGGCTATAAACCATACTGATTTTGCCCTTGTCTTTGCCCCCCTGGCAATAACAACAACCAAACAAATCACAGTAACAGTAACAAGAGGTAACATTCACACAGCACTTAAACATTTGCAAAGCACTTTATATTTATTCCTTCACTTGATGCTGCCTCATTCAGGGAAAGGGTTCTAGACACGTTCTTTCTCCTTTAGCCTCCAGTCCTCCTCCTTGATTTTCAGGATGGAGTTCCCATATAACTGCTTTTCTTCTTCTGCCCCTCTTATGTTCCATCGCCTGCTAACTAGCAGTTACTTCTGTTCTGCCTTCACTTCACACATTTGATGGTGGTGATGGTAGAAGTCAAGAAGTTAATAAAACTTTAAAATTAGTCCTTTATAGCCCTCTCCACCCCCACTCCTCATTTGGGAGAAATGTATTTGATACTTAAACACTTTGAGAGATTTGTGTAGGTCTGACTATGCCACTCTCAAATTTCATTTTTCCTCCAAGATCAACAGATATGAAATCCTCCACGTGGTGTTCAAGGCTTTAGTAATATTTCCCTGTCTTATCTTTCTGGCTCTCTTACACTTTACTCCCCTCACCATACTCTATGATCCAGTTCACACTGTTGTTCAGTCACGTCTAACTCTTAGTGACCTTCATTGGGGCTTTCTTGGTAAAGATACTGGAGTGGTTTGCCATTTCCTTCTCCAGTTCATTTTACAGATAGGGAAACTGAGGCAAATAGGGTCAAATGACTTGCCCAAGGTCACACAGAGAGTTAACTATCTGAGGTCAGATTTGAACTCAAGAAGATGAGTCTTCCTGACTCAAGGCCCAGCATTTTATCCATTGTGCCACCTCTCTGTCCCCAGTAACACTAGCCTCCTTGCTATTACTCACATAAGATACTCAGTCTCCCAATATCAAGGATTTTCATTGGCTATCTCTCATGCTCGGAATGCTCTCCTACCTCATCTCTTCCTCCTGACTTCCCTGACTTCCTTCTGGTCACAGGTAAAATTCTGCCTTCTGCAAGAAACCTTTTCTTGTCACCCCGAATGCTAATGTGTGACCTCTGAAACTTCCTCCAATTTACTCTGTATCTTATACGTACATAGTTGTTTGCATGTTGTTTCCCCCATTGAAAAGTGAGCTACCTGAAGCCAGGGGCTGTTTTTGTCTATTTATCTTAGTGCTTAGTACAGTGTCTAGCATAAACAAGGTGCTTAGTAAATGTTTGCTGACTGCTCACTGATTTGTGATTTCATCAACGTGGATGGTCCATCTACTTGTTTGGGCTACAACACATCAATGTCTTTTCTCTGTGATTCTTGCCCCAATTCTACCACCAATCTTCCATAGAAGAGTTTTTTTTAAGGGTTGTTGTGATGGGGTGGTTTGGGATCAGTGAAAATGCTGTACAGTTTTTCAAGTGCAAGGCAACCTGCTCTCCTCCTTCTATTCAATTCCAGGTGCAGTTCTTTATCCATGTCTACTTAATAACAATCAACGATTATAATAAACATTCCATTGACCTGATTTCTAAGAACTATTAGATGTTTTATACTTTATTTCTACATGGGACAGATCCCTGTATTTTAATGACCTTTCTTTTTACCTGTTTAAAATAACTACCTCTGTATGCCAAAAACAACAGAATATTGCAATGAGTATAGGTTATATAAGAAAAAGAAGCATGCTTCCTCTGTTTCCCCTCATTTTAAGAAGATCTCAGTTTGCAAATGTAACCCTCCAAAGGCTCTTATTTCCTCTCAGGTAAATACAGTAATGATAACTAATGTTTACATAGTGCTTTAAAGTTTTCAATATACTTTTCTTCTTTTGAGGTAGGTAGTACAAATAGTATTGTTTCAACTTTACATGGAAAGGAACTGAGGCTCAGAGAGATGGCAGGACTAACAAGGTAGTATTCCCTCTGTATTCTGTCCTGCCCAAACCACATCTGAAGTATTATATTACCTCTGTATACTATGTATTAAGAAGGACATTGGAGAGCATCCAAAGGAACACAACCAGCATTGCAAAGGACTTTGACTTCCTGCCATATGAGAATTGATTGAAGGAACTGGATATGTTTAGCCTGGAGCAGGGGAGACTTGAAAGGCAGGAAGGGAGTGGGGTATAATAACTATCTTCAAATATTTGAAAGGCTATCATTTGGAAAGGGATTAGACTTGCTTAATTTGGCCCCAGAGGGCAGAATCAGGACCAATTGGTAGATGTTGCAAAAAAGCAAATTTAGGCCAAATGTAAAGGAAGTCTTCCTAACCATTAGAGCTGCCTCAAATTTAAAAGGGTTTCCCTTTCACTGGAGGCCTTCAGACAAAAGCTAAATAAATGGTCATTGTCAGGTATGTTGTAGAGATTCATGATCAGGTATGGCTTAGACTAAAATGGCCTCTTTAGATTTCTTCCAACTCTGAGATTTATTGATACTGTGATTTGCTTAAGATGGTGCTGCCAGTTAATGGGAGAGCCAGGTCTGTAACCCATACTATCTGACTCTAAGACCAATGTTTTTGTACTGTGCCATATTGTTTCAATATTGTGTAAACTGCTACCACATGTACATTGGTGCTCTGACTATGGCCATATAGCCCAAACATCTTATAGATATGGTCAATTGAATTAAAAGGCTCTATAGAATACTTTTCTAATATGAAAAAAATTAAATTATTAAATAATAATTGACATTTATATAATGTTTTAAAAATTTCAAAGTATTTTAATGCATTATCTCATTAGAATGTAGTTTTTGTTAAAAACAAATGTATAAATGTTATATTTAAGAATATTATGTAATTTAAATCAATATTTTTATGGAGTATAAACAGGCATCTACAGTTCAGTGCCTTAGAAATTCATTCTAAACAGTCATCCAAAATGAGAGGGCATGGATGGAACCAAAGGCGATAACAGCTACATTGATGTAATGGTAATTTGAAGATCTTCCCTGATTTAAAGATTTTCCCTGCCCCCTAATAGGCTGAATGTAATCACATGGAACCTATAGTGGGAGGAGTTTGCTGAAGGGTGGAGCAGAGCCCATAGGAAGCTGGGAGTCAGAGCAGCTAGAGCTGGAGGGAGGAGAGGACACACTCAGAGAGACAGCACACACCCAGGGAGACAGCTAGGCTTCTGAGTGCTAGTTTGTATGGAAAGCTAAAGAATGATGTGACTCTCTGCTGTGTTATGGTGTATCAACTTCTATGTTACTATGATGGATTCGGTTTCCTGGTGTTGGGATTTGGTTTTCTGGTGTCTGAATAAATGATTTGCTTCTGTCTCCAAATGGAGAGTCTATTATATATTGCAGTTTAGAACTATGCTGGAATATTTACAGTTGCTGTTGATGCTGTAAATATTGCATTGGCGCTGCATGAGCTCACAAATCCACTGAAATATTGAAGTCTCCTTTGAATGTTATCTGGAATTTACATCAGAAAGCTGGAGTTTGATTCCCAGCTTTTCTACTAGCTAGACCTTGTGCATAGGCTTTTCTTCTCTGAGTTTTAATTTCTTTATCTATTGTATGGGGGAATTTGGATGAGATCAGTGATATCCAATTCAACTAGATTATTTTGCTACTTAATGATTTTTCTTACTCTATATATTAGACTACAAGAAAAGAATAAAAAAAATTTGAAAGGACAAATATGACCTCTGATGAATCATAAGCAAGCAAGCAAGAAAGAAGTCAGAACTCTTTTTGTTTGAATGAATATCAGGATCCTTCACTTTTTTTTTATCAATCTGATTCTCTTTGAGTTGGACATCACTGAGCTCATCCAATCCCGCTTGCTTTCCTGAAAATTTCATGAAGTTCTTTAAAAAAAAAAATCAGATTTCCTTGACATCTAACTTTTAAGTCTTTATTTGTCACTCCATTGCAGTTGTCCAGCTTCAAAATCTTACTTTAAAGGATTAATTATTTGAACTACACACCACTGGCCTTTCTATACCTAATTGTGCCTTGAAGTTCTTACAGCATGACCTTTGACATAGATTGTTTATTGTTATGTTAACTGTGCTTAGTGCTTATTATAATGTTTTGATGGATCTGTGATCTCATTCATATGAGTGCTCCTTTCTATGGTATGGATTGTGACCCATTCTTGCCTTATGAGGACATAAGTCCTATAGAAGGAATACATTGAATATACTCTGGCCCTTTCTCTAAATTTCTTGACATTGCAAGGGTGCCTATGAATAAACAGACCATTCATTTATCTTCCCTTGTGTTCCTTATGTGAACAGGACATCTCTTCTTTTTTGACAATGCATTATATACTTGTGTATATGTTCTTGTTATATATATATTAGAATATATTTATTATATATAACATATAAAATATGG
The DNA here is from genome assembly GCA_028646575.1 of Pseudocheirus occidentalis. Taxonomy (NCBI): domain Eukaryota; kingdom Metazoa; phylum Chordata; class Mammalia; order Diprotodontia; family Pseudocheiridae; genus Pseudocheirus; species Pseudocheirus occidentalis. The sequence continues at coordinate 239,067,552 of CM053595.1, forward strand.
ATTAGAAGTAGACTAAGGAGATCTCTCTCTTTGTCTCTCTCCCTCCTCCTCCTCTCTCCTTTTACTACTTGCTACATATGTCCTTATTCTACTTCTCCTGTTTTTGGAAACCTGCCTATTTCCTTCTCTTACCCTTATTCATGATGACCTGATAGATCTAAAGATTATCCTCAAAAATATTTTTACCAATTTAGAAATTAGGCATATGGATCAGTAAATATTATTATTTTGTGTTACCTTTTTAAGCAATAACATCTGTTTTTCCTTCTCAAATGTTCAGTATCATCTCCTTTTTCAGATATCATAGATAATTATTATTCCTTAAAATTATTTCATTTCTATCATTGATCTCCCTTTCAGTAAATTTCACCTAAGATGACTGACTTCCCCATCTTTATTTAGAGTCATTTCTATTTCTTCACATAGCAAATAAGGAGCTATAATACCAGAATCTAAATATGGTGGCATTACTGTCATACACACACATACACACACACACACACACACACACACACATATATATATGCACACATACATACTTACACATGTAGTTGTGGAAATCTTTCATATATTTGCCATTTTTATGCATTCATTTTTTTTCCAATTTCATGATTAATATTGGTTGATATGGCTTAATTGGATCTTTCACCAAGATTTCTATAAATTTATTTTCCCTTCACTATTTATCTTTGCTTTATGAAATGAAACTGCTAGTAACTTTCCATTACCTTCATAAGGTCATAGATATAGAGCTGGAAGGGAGGTCAGATATCATCGAGCTGAACCCCTTTATTTTACAAATGGGAAAGCTAAGGCCTAGGGAGGTTGAGAGAATTGCTCATGTCACACAAAGAATAAAGGTCTGAGGTGGAGTTTAGAAAGAGGTTTTCATGATGCCAAGTTAGTACTCCAAACACTGTATCACTCTCTTTCATAAATATTTTTGCAAATGAATTTTTATTCCAAATTGGCCTTTCTCTTGGCTTCTATCTCTGTCCACTCTGAGAGTATTTGTTGATTGAGAGAACATCTAGGCTTTATTGGTCTCCTCATTGTGGTGATTGATTTCATAGTATGAAGTTCCTAAGAAAATGGGATAAAATAATCTGTGTCAGTGTCTGCTCCTTTATCTATTTCCCCCCTTTAATCAACATCTTGTTTAAATAGGTTGTATTGGAGTCACAAAATTGGACATCATATCTTTTATTATTCTAATTGGGTATTAATTTTGGTTTTGCTCTAGCAAATTAATGATTTGACTGTATAGGCACAGAAGATTTGGAAATAATTTACTTATCAATAACCACAGGATACAAGATTTAGAGTTAGAAAGAACCTTAAATTACATCTTGTCCAACTCCTTCATTTTACAAATGAGGAAGTGGAAGCCTGAAGAGATTAAGTGACTTGTCAAAGTTCACACAGGTGGTAAGCAAATGTCAGAGGAATGATGTGAACTCAGTCCTTCTGACTCTATAGCTTGTGTTTTTCCCATTGTACTGCACAGTTTCCCAATCATTTCTTGTCTCTTAGAATAGAATCAGTTTCATATTGAGCTCCTCTTACTCTCTTCCCGAAGGAAGTATTTGTGATATGTGTAGTGCAAACTTGTTTCTTACTCCTGAACTATGTTTTCTAGCATATTTTTATCATCTTCCTCAGTGTTTGCTTTACACTGAAATCACTGAGTATTCAAGAATAAGATGATTTCATTTGGATCATATTACTGAGATCTTAGAATTTATTTGCTTTCTAATCCTCTGAAACAGGTACTGGAAATAAGACATAAGCAGTAGTTATAATTATCTTCCTATGGATAATTATTTTTGTTTTTGTTCCTTAATATGATCTGAGCACTGATGTATATATACATATATTGTGTGTATGTATAAATACATATATACACATATACGTATGTGTGTGTCTATATATATACATATGGAGATAGAGATAGAGACTTATTAACTTATATTTATATATATTATTAACTTATATATAACATATTATTAACATATATAATATATTATTAACTTATATATAAGCTTATATTAATATCCATTAACTTATATTTCTTGCCCTTTGGCATATGATAGAACCACCTTTTTTTTTCTTTTTATTTCACCAAGGAGAAACTTTGAGTCATTTCTCCATTCATGCATAACTTCTGTCTTCCTGTTTCATTTACAGTAAGAATATCAATATCAGTATGACTCAGTTTCTCTAATCTAGGGATTCTAAACTCATTGTTAGTGAATATTTTAAAAAATTATGACAAATTTCTATATAATCAGGTTCTTTTGTAATGTTGTAAATTTTATTGAATGCATTTAAAAATGCTATTCTGCAAAGAAGTGTATAGTGCTCCCTATGCTGCCAGAGAAGTCTGTGACACAAAATGGTTAAGAAGCCTTTTCTAATTAGTCCATTTGTTAGTCACTGAATAAAAATCTAACCTTCAATGTACCAACAACTAAATTAATGGTAATAGATCATTTAACTCTTACTACCTTCTGCTCCTTTTTTATACACTCTCCCACTGTTAGTGTGGAAGTGAAAGGTAAAGAGAGGAGTACTGTATGATGCAGAGCCATTTTTTTGTATTTTTATTTGTATCATGGGTTACCATGGCCAAAAATTTCAATGCTATGTGGCCAATCTAACAGTAAACAGTATCTCTGAACTTAGCTGGAGTGTCCTTCAGAAAGCAGACACAGTTGGCTTCTGGGAGTATAGCCTTTCTTGAAGCCTTTCCAGTATGACAGAATCAGCTTGATCTCATGCTTTTCTGGTATGACTGTGAAGAATTCAAGGTCTTCTCCACAACATGATGAGGTTTTGGAGTAGGACTGTGCAGAGGTATATATGAGAAATGCTTAATATATTGTTGCTGATGTATTTGGAACTGGGAGTTACTAAAACCCAATTGACATTAAAATTTAACTTTGTTAAAAAAAAAGCTTACCACCTAGCTACAACTTTTACTATAATCTGATAATTATTTTAGTAGAATATATATGTGGCAGTGACTATTTTTTACATAACTTTCATAATCAAAAAGGATCAAAATGTTGAATAATGTATGGTTTAATCGAGTACATGGTAATTGGCTAATATAATTTTATATATTTTTAATTGAATAAATTAGAAATAAGGTTTTTTATTATTAAAGACTATCTTGGATATAATTGCTTCTATATGGATAATTCTGAATTTAATCTACTTTCAAACATTTCTATTCTTTATTTTTTTTCTATTAGATTTCTACTTTTGTTTTGAAAAATTTAAAGCATAATTACTGGCAACATGCTATTAGTTTGGGGTTCCAACATTTTTGCACAATACAAGTCAAATTTCATGTCTGTCCATTCATTCAATAAATATTTATTTAACACTTACTATATTTACATAACTTATTTGGCAATGGGAAAGATGCAAATACAAGTAAGATACAATGTCTATCCCCAGAATTGATGTAGTAGGTGTAGTATAAGAGGAACAGTAGTAGAAAAGGGAATAAGCATTTTAAATAGTACCTACTATGTGCCAGGCATTGTGCTAAGCCATTATTAATTTCATTTTGTTTGAGCTTCACAGCGACAATGAATGATAGGTGCTACTATTATTTTACACTTGAGGAAACTGAAGCAATTTGAGCTAAAGTGATGTTCTCAAGGTCACATAATTAATAAGTGTCTGAGGTCGGATTTGAACTCACATCTTTCTAACCCCAGGCCCAGTGTTCTCTCCACTGTTCACCTAGCATATGAACATAATACAAAATATAATAGGAACATAACACACATGAATATGATACAAAATATAAGTGCATAAGAGAGGTATGAACAAAAAGAAATGAAAGTTCATAAGTAAGAAAGACTACTTCTAACTAGAAGCATCAAGGAATATTCCTTGATGGAGGAAATAGCAATAAAATGGTCAATTTCAATGGGTAGAGTTAGGGTTTGGAAGTATGTCAGGCACAGAGAATACCATGAACTAAGATACAGACATGGGAAAGTCGTGACAAATGTTCAAAGGACAACAAAAAGTACAGTTTGATTTGAACATATAATATATAAGGGGTTAAACCTAGGAAGAAAATCTGAAGCCAGATTGTAGATGGCCCTGAAAACTAAAGAGTTAAACATTATTTGTTTAATAACAAATGATTAATAATAATGATGTTAATGATTTTGGGGTAGTTAGGCAACACTAAATGACAGCTCAGCAGGTTGGAGAGAAATTTGGTCTTGGAGTTCAGGAAAATATTAATTATAGTTCCTTCTCTAACATGGACTGATCAGGTTTAGTCACTTAACTTCTCCATGCTCTAGGCAACTCTCAAGAATATGAGTTTCAGAGAAGGTGCCTACTTGCATTGATAGAGGGAATTTCTTCATCTAGGAAATCCATATATCAGTAATATCATAGATGAAGTTCTGTGTACTAAGAAGATTAATTTGTAATCAGTGCATTGGGCAGCTTTAAAGGGGGAAGATATTATAGGCTAGGAGAGAAGTTAAGGTGAAATAGCAATAAATTAGGTAAAAAGTGAAAAAGGGCTAGTACAAGGGTGTGTTTGGATGGGAAAGAGGGAAAGGAAGAGACAAATTTGTGAAATAAAATGGAAAGAATCAACAGGATTTTATAATTAATAGTATACGGAGACTAAGGAATAAGGAGTTGAAGATGACTGAGATTACTAATTCATCTATGTAGTGATAAAGCAGAAATTTTAAGGTATATTTTTAGATCTGAAAAATAAATCAAAACCATTGGAATTCCCTTATGTATGGGTTTGATTTAATAAGTGCTTTTAAAAATGTATAAAAATTTTTTTTGATCAAAATGTATTCTTAGACATTGGAAAATAATTTGAGACCTTGAAGCACCTAAGGGTAATGCCATTTGGTAATTCAAATTCAAATTAAACAAACGTTTGCCAAGGACCTACACTGTGCAGAGCAATGCTGTAGATTCTAGGGGAGAAAGAATGTTTAGATAAGAAATGACCCTTTACTAACAGCCTGAGATAATACAGAAATATAGTACCATGTAATACAAAATGTCATATGATATTGTAATAGGTAATTTTCCCCTTCCTTGTCCCGCTTTATCCATCACTCATATTCCAATAGATACCCAAGGATACAGAAGTTGTCCTAAGGGAACCCATTTCTTTCCCCATTCCCTAGACCTTATTGCCCAGTTTCTACCAGACCTAATTCAATATCTTTTGGAGGTAATCAAGAGCCCTACTCTATTTTGAACATTGAGCTCAGTGCTTCTACCCAAAAATTATTGGTTGGGAATATAGACACTCATACTTCAGAATCACCAACTAAAGGGTGGCTAGATGGTGCAGTGAATAGAGCCCTGACCCTGGAATCAGGAGGACCTGAGTGCAAATCCAACCTCAGACATTTAACACTTGCTAGCCATGTGACCTTGGGCAAATCACTTAACCCCAACTACCCTCCAAAAAAAAAAAGCAAAATAAATTAGTAATGACCACCCTTCCCCTCTTAGCCTGATAAATTATTACCCATCCTCTAAAATTCAGCTCAAATACTTCCTCCAAGAGCTACACCTCTCTTTCTTCTATCACTAGCAATTACTGTGTCAAAGGACTTTCTAATGTTTACTGTTTACTGCTATGTATCAGTAAAAAAAAATCTAGTAGTTTGCAATTTTACCATTGTATTTTACCATGCATAGTAGTCATTTAGGCATTGGGGACAGTGTGAGCAAAGCTATGCGGATGGGAATAGTTCATTTTGAGGGGATGAAGTCATCCTATTTTAATGAAACAACTGGAGTATGGAGGGAAGTAATATGGGTTATTGTTGAAATGAGGTGGTTAGGTTCCAGATTATAGTTGCTTTGAATCTTAGTCAAGGAACTTAAACTTCTCTTGGACAATACGAAGCCACCAAAAATACTGGAACAGAAGAGAGACCTAAGAAATATTCAGAAAATGATATGAAAGATAGGTTAGAGAAAAAGAGAGTATATGAAGAAAATCTGTAGGAGAACATTTAAAATGTTAAGTGTGTATCAATGAAGGCTGCTACTGGGGTGTTATCAGTGAGAGCAGAGAGAAATAGATGGATTCAAGAATATATGGAAAAACACAATATAATGCAACAGAACTTTATAAATAAGTCACTTCAGAACAGGGTCAGGAAGAAGACAAAGAACAAAAGAGAAGAGAGATATCTGAAGACAAAGGAGGAGAGAGTACCCAACAGGAAAGAACAGTCATTTTTTCCTGAATAATTACATATTGTGAAGCATTTTGGGGGGGATGGCAATGGAATTTATAAAAATTTCAAGGGAATTAAAACATATTCAATCATGTTTGTGGCAGTATATTTTTCATAAAATATTTTCATTACAAATATATTCATTGATAGTAAGAATCAAATTTGGTAAATCAAAATAAATTAGCATATTGCCTATAAAAACCAAGGCATCATATTGTTGTTTTCAGAGACTTGAATACTACTTGAATTGGCAGAGAGTTACAGTGGGAACAATCTTAGATTTGGAGTCAAAAGAGTTTGTGTTTGAAATCTCATCCTGTGGGATGGTTAAGTGATTTCATCTGTCTTGGCCCTAGTTCTCTGTGAATATCCTATGGTGCATAACCAGGAACAATGAGTAAGAGTTGTGAAGGTTAAAAAAAAAGGCTTGATATTAGGAGACACTTTCTAACAATTAGAGTTATCCTGAAGTGGAATGTTCAGGTGGTCCTTTCCACCTCCTTAATGGTCTTTAAGCAGAGTCTAGACAACCCAACTAGTGAGGTGTTTTTTTAATTTGTTTGTATTTCTTTTTGTTTTGTGCATATTTGGACTAGGTGGCCTATGTGGATTGTGGTACTTAAGAAAATGTATGCCTGTTCCCAAGATGCCCATTAAAAACAAACAAAAAATTAGTTGGACAAAAATGAATGATATACCCCTTCTTTAAACTAAGGAAAAGTCACAAATATGATATATATTAGCAATTTGTAGATAATTGAGTCAAAAATCTTCCATGTTTGTGGGCTTATTTGTAGTAGATGTTTGATCTTGGACAAATCTCGTGCACTGAGCTGTAAAGCATACTGCTAATAGAGTCTTAGGCTTAGAGACCACTAAAGGACTAGGGATCAGCTATTTTGTGCTTCAGTGTCAGTTCTCATCACACTGCTCAGTACAAAGTAGATTCTTTATAAATGTGAGTGGAATTGAATTATTGACAACTGTTAATATTTAGATCATATATTTTAAGTGATATCTTTGTCAATCAATCTTCCATTATGGCTTCTACTTTTTCTCTGTTCTTCTTTTCTATTCTTATTAGAAGATTTCAAATTTGAGGTATGTCAGTTTCTGTGAGCAAAGAATGAATGATACTGAATTTTCTTACCTAGCTAATTATCAGCTGAAATTGGATTAATATGGCTCTGTTTATCACATAGATCAATGCATTGCAATGCTTGGATTGCAGACTAGATCCCAATGTTTTTATAATTATACAAGTCATTGGTGGTTACTTCTCAGTTTCCAGAAGAGATGTAGGGAAATGTTAAAGATTAAAGGTAGCGGATTATATCATGGAGCAATGAGGTAGAAGAGTTCCTCTAAGTTTCTATTTCTTCCTTGTCAAGGTCTGTAGGTAAACAAGTTCTTATTAAGTGGCTATTATGTGCAAGGTATAGTGATAATTGCTGGGAATACAAAGAAAACAAAAAATATGATCCCTGCTTTCAAGGAGTTCCCATTCTAATGGAGGATCCAGTGTTTTCTGAAACATGCAAAAGTCAAAATAGGGAAGGGCTTGAAATGTGCTGTCAAGGACAAATCTGTCTCTGCAATTGAAACTTGTTGCAAAGCTACAAAGTTTAGAAGTGATAGAATTTCAGATACCCTTCAATTTACTTCATGTAGTAGTAGCATATGACACACAAAATAGCTATGAAACAAAATTTTGCATGGTGTTGATATTGAAAAGATGCAAGCAGAAGATGGCAGCGTAGAAGCAGCAAAGCACCACAGCTCCCACACAAACACGTTAAAAAACTCATAAAATGGGACGCTAAACAGATTTTCAAGCTCCAAAACTCTCCACAAGACAGAAAGCACATCTGTTGCTACAGGCAGCGCAGCAGGCGTCGCAGCAGTCTGGGACCCGCAGCTGAAACCCCGGCCGGCTCAGGCCCTGGGGCATCGGGCGGGGAACTGCGGCTACAGGAGAGCTGATCCGCTGCACTGGAGGCAGAGTTACCACATCTATCAGGCCAGAAGAAAAAAAGGCTAAGAGAAAGGTCAGTGGATTTTGCTAACTGGGGAGGAGAAGAGCGGGTC
>CM053595.1:239076405-239137054 GCA_028646575.1 Pseudocheirus occidentalis
AAAAAAAAAAAAAAGAAAAGATGCAAGCAGAGTACTATGTGAGGTTTGAAGGAGGAAAACTTATGGAAGATGTGGTGTTCCAATCACAGAACCTCAGAGCAGGAAATGACTTTCAAAGTCAGCTAGTGAAAACTATCCCTACATTAGAATTCTCTCTTCACCATAGAAGACAAGGGGTCATTGGGCCTCTGCTTGAAACCCTTGTAAAGGGGGACTCATTTCTAACTCAAGCAGCTTCTTCTACTTTTGGATGGCACTGATTGGTAGAAAGGGTTTTATTCTTCCTGTTGTACAGCCTAAATTTGCCTCAGTAGAGTTAACTCATTGTCCTTTTCTGTCATCTGCGACTAAATAGAATAATTCTAGTCATTTTTAAACAGTGAAGGCCTTCAAATATTGAAGACTGACTGCTCTCATATTTCCTCTTGAGTCCTCTCTTCTTCAGGTGAAGCACCCTCAGTTTAATCAGCTAATCATCCTCATATGGCCTGATTTTGAAGACCTTCATATCCTGGCTACCCATTTTGAATGCTACATAGCTTTTTAATAATCTTCCCCCAGCTTTGACATTTAACAGATTCATAATTAAATACAATTCTCTGGGCATGGTAAGACCAGGGAAGAATACAATTGGACATTAATGCTTCTAAACACATTACCTTTTTTGACTGCCACATAGCAAAATTGACTCATATTTAACATAAAGTTTTCAAAAATTTCCAGATATTTTTCAGGAAATCTACTTAGTAGCCATTCTTCCCTCATCTTTTACCTGTAAAGTTAATTTTTGAACCCTTGCAAGACTTTACATTTGTCTATTATATAATTCCTCTTATTAGATTTAGTCAAACTTTCTAGTAGGACTTAAAACAAGTAAGAATTCACTAGGGATAGAGAAATGAGAAGGTAATTCCAGACATAAGACAGAGCATTCCAGATATAGAGAATAAACAGTACAATGATATGGAGATGGGAAATGGAGTGTTGTCTTTGATAAACTGCAAGTAGTCCAGTGTCACTGGGGCATCCAGTGTGAAGGGTAGTAAAATGCAAGATGAATGGAAATGTAGAAAGGGGTCACTTTACAAATGACCTTAAATGGCTAACAAATGATTATAAAATTGATCCCTGAGGTAACAGGGAGCCAGGGGACATCTTTAGTCAGACCTACATTTTAGAAAAATAACTTTGATAGTGGAGTAGAGAATGGATATGGCTGGGGAAAGACTTAATGAAAGGAGAATGGATAAAAGTTATTGCATTCGTCTAGGAGAAAGGTGATGATTCCCTTAAGTAGGGTTGTGACTCTTTTGAATGTTAAGGTGAGGTATGAAATGCTGCAAAGGTAGGAATGATAAGACTAGACAACAGACTGGATATGTGGGATGAGTGAGAGTGAGGTGTTTAGAATGAGACTTGAATTTGTGAGGATGGGTGACTAGGAGGATAGTGGTACCTTTGACAGAAGTTAAGAAGGGAGAATTCTGGGGGAAAGATAACAAGCTCTGTTTTGGACACTTTGAGTTTGAGAAACATCCAGCTAGAAATGTCCAAAAGGCAGACAGAGATGTATGACTATAACTCAGATTAAAAATGGATATATAAAAGTAGCAATCATTTACAATAGAGATGATAAATTCATGAAATCTGATGAGATCACTAAGAGAGATAATCTACAGGAAAAAGACAAGAGGGACTAACTATTTAGATAGAAAGGAGAGCCAGGACAGAGCAGTGGCTTAGTCAGATATTAAAACCCAATCTTTTGACTCCTAGATGACCACTCTTTTACGCTAACCAGTTTTCCTTCTTACCTAGAGCAAAACCACATAAAATCAAGATCCAGATCAAAATAAAAGTCTACAGAACAATTGTATTAAGCTTTATTCCTGTCATGAGACCTGCCAATAGAGTTTTAACAACTAGCTTGTAGAGTCAGTTGCAGTATCATCTATGAGTCAAATGTAGTTCAAAATTTTAAGACATAATCAACAAAGTAATATAAATACAAGCAGTCTATTAAATCTAAATAAATGCATATCATATGTTCATTGGATTTCACTAGATATGACAAAAACAACAACATTCTTATTTTATTTATCTATTTATTTTGGTAATCCAATAGTTTGTCAGAACACACATGCAAAGTTAATCTGGGAAATATATTGGCACACATATATTATAGGAGAATTATGGTTCCAGGCTCTCTCTACTGCTCTCACTTATTTGGGGTTCACTCAATCCATATTTACCACCCAAAAAAGATTCTAGTAGCATTTACCAACGTTCAAAACTGTCTTCTTTTGTCCTTAGCAAGTTTGGTGCCTGGCTCAATCTCCATTTTCTAACTTTTGCCCTCATTCTATACAATGTCCATATACATATTGATACTCCCTCAGACACCCTCACCTCCCACTTCCTTAATGTACTTATTTCTTATGAACAATTCTGCCAACCCATGTTAGTCACACATAGATATAGTCATAACCTTAATCTAGCCATCACCTTCAAGTGTTCTATTTCCACGTTCACAAACTCTAAAATTCCCTTAACTATATTCAGTCTATTGTCTTTCCTTCTCTCCATCTGCCTGGCAACCCCTAACCATGTTCTTTGTCCTAACCATGCTCTAATCTCCCTACCCCTTAGTTGTTTCACCTGCCCGGGCTATAATTTCTTCCCTTTCCTGTCTTCACCTTTTGGTATAAGCCAGTTCAACTTTGCATTCTCCTCTTTCAAATCTCTTGACCCTCTCTTCAAACTCTCCTGGCCATGTCTTAGCCCAGTCCACTCACTCCCTTAGCTCACTGTTAATCAAAGTCGGAGAAAATCATGAAATCATGTTGACTAGGATCACTAGAAATGTATGCTCAATTAAAACCTTATGGTGGCAAAGCAGTCCTTTTATACTTTTCAAATTAATTCATATCCCACTTACCACAATGACTTTTCCCTCCTCCCACTTTCCATGTCTCCCCTTCACCCCACTCTTTCAACTGACAGCATTTCTTCACATTTCATTAAAAGAAAAAGGGGACTATTTGCTAAAGGCATTCTTTTGTCTCTCTTCATCTCACCACTAAGTTGCCTTCCACTACTATTGCTTCCTTAACCCCTGTCTCACATGACTCTTCCTTAGGGAGGCAAAGCCCTCTATGTGTACAAGTGATCCTACTGTATCTTGGCTTCTCCAGCAGTTTGACACATCTTCTATCCTTACTAAGTTACTAATTTTCTATTTCTCCATGTCTACTGCTTGCTTCCCTATTGCCTATAAGCATACGCATGTTTCCTCCTCTTTCAAAAAACCCTCAGTTGATCTATCCATGTCTGATAACTATTGACCTACATTTCTCTTCCCTTTTGTGGCTTAACTACAAGAGAACATTTCCTTTTCCTCTCTCTAAAAAGTCACAAATATACATAATATCCAGGAGGGCTAGCCTACAGCTTGGGTTTTGACCTCATCATTCAAATAAAAAGACTGTCTCTAAATTTATATATAATCTCTTAATCACCAAATCTGATGTCCTTTTCTCAATTCTTATCCCTTCTAGACATCTCCATTGCTGTTGGCACTGTCAATAACCTCTTCTCCTAGATGCTCTCTTTTCTCTAGGTTTTCACCTGTCTGACTGCTCCTTTCCAGTATCCTTTGCTAAATTTTCAGTTATGTCGCACCCACTGACAATCTTTACTGGGCCCTCTTTTCTTCTCCATCTGAACTGTTCTTAGTAATTTCATCAACTCCCATGAATTCAATTATTATTTCTATACAGATGAATCTTTGATCTATTTTTCCAGCCCTAACCTTTCTCATAATCTCCATGCTTGAATTTCCAACTTATTGGACATCTTAAACTGAATCTTTCCCCCAAGTCCTACCCACTTCCTGACTTTCCTATTACTCTTGAGAGTACCACAAGCCTCCTAGTTACCCAGACTCATGACATATCTGTCAACCCTAACTCCACATTCTCATTCCCCATTGCTACTCTGTTGCCAAGTCCTGTTGATTCTGTCTTTGTAACATCTCTCACTTGGAAAGTGACTATTAAGTCATGAAAGAGTTTTGAAACGAATTAGTGGGATGATCATCAATGATGATGCAATTATGGATCTATAAAGAACTAATTATTGAAGTGTGTTCAGAAAGAAACTGTCTTATTCAATTGAGTTTCCTCGATTCTTGTAAGAGGTGTAAGTGAAAGATAGAGTGATCTCATTTTTAAAAGAACTGAATTTATTGGGGAAAATTGTGTAGTCGGGTTCAGGGAACACTGTAGTTGCCCATATAAGGAACCAAGCATTCGAAATGTAGAATATTTGCATACATAGAAGTACAATTGTCCTGAAGAAATAAGTGATGAGAACAGGTGGCTGTCTCAGAATATGAACATCAAATTTAAGAAAGATAACATTTTTCAGGTGTGTGGCTTGAGGAAAATATTGTGAACACCTATCCCAAATGCCATGTCCTGAGGAATATTTGAGGAATATGTGGGTGATACTTCCTGTCCTGGGGATAATCTGTCCCTCTAGCTCTAAGTGTAACTGATGGAGATTTTATTTTATTTGCTCTTGATGTGGAGAAAACAAAATTGCAATCAGCTCACTGTACAGTTTGTAAAATCATTTCCATTCTGTTGTTGTCTGTCCCAGATGTTTTTGGGGGATAAGCCTACCAAGGAACATTTTAAAGTTAGGACTGACTTATATTGAAATGCGTTCAGATTCTTTATTAAATGCAGCATATTATGAATTTCATCTCTGTGCAACCTTAAAAAAATCTATCCGAACTAACCAGCATAATCCTTTCATTGTCTCATGAGTAAAAAGTCACAAATCTACATAATATCCTGTAGAGCTAGATTTTTCATTCTTCTCTCTTGATTTACTAGTGTAGTGTAGCTAAAAGATGTTGAAGATGTTGGAAATGTTAAAATACATATGCAGCCCATCAGCTTCCTACTGGCTACAGTTCTGAGGATGCTCAAATGCTTAAGCAATTACTTTCAAAGTTAATTGTAACTTATGCTCACTAAATTGACTCCAGATCTGCTTTTTAGACAGTAGCCTAGGAATGGCTTATTTTGCAAACTACTTCCAGTCCCAGGCCAAACCACACGTCTTCTTGGAGGGTAGCCACTGAAAATAGTTCTGATACAAGGAGCTAAAATTCTGTCACTTTTTGTGAAGTATGGGAGAAAATGGGCCAAGAAAGTGTTTCTGTATTATCCCTCTTTCTCTTAAGAAAGGTCAGTTGTCATTCAAATCCTCTTCATTCTTTGTTCAGAAGTACATTCACTACTAACTGCTTTATTTAGAAAAATTTGGGGGAAATATTATGCATTTTTCTAAACAGACTCTTTCATTTAAAGATCATAGATCAGATTTTTATCCTGTATGATTCATTCATTGAATCTCTAGATGATTTTTCCCCTAGAAACTTTCTTAATATACATATGCTTGATGGAAACCAAAGTCTTATTCTATAGACATCATTGACTGATGCCTCCACAGGCATCCACAGGTATAGATTTATACATCTATTGCAAAGTTTGGAATTTATATTTGGAATTTATATGTATAAATTATAATGAGGAATGTCCTTAGGATATTGTTTGTGATTGTGTGTATTTGTATCTAATTGAACAAATAAGAACTCCCAGATAACTGGATTTTTTTTCTGTGCTTGTCTTCAAAAAAGATTATCCCTGTAAAACTTGGCTATAATATAAAGATTTGTAATGCCTCACTGCCAGATGATTTCCATGGGTCCATATATATTTGACCTAATCAATGCATCTCTTTGTATGTAATATTATAAAATATCATTAACCATAATTATTGTTTGTAATTATGAAATAAAGGTTCATTCCACATACTCTATTTACTAAGATAGGAAAAATAGACTCATATATTTGATGAATGTGCTTCCCCATAACATAGAGGGGCCCCTGAGTTCTCAAAGGTTATGATAATGAATCTATGAGGGCTACTAGTTCCTTCGTGTACTGGAAAGATTTTGAATATAGCATTTGTGAAGTGTTGGGAAAGGGGTCAAAGGATATTGAATTACAGGATTTATACACATATATTTGGACATTCATACAATTGTTGATACTCTAAATGTGAGATCTGCATCTAATGATCAATAAGTTAATATGCAGTATTTTTGAAAAATGGATCCAAATAAATATTCATTATTTTCTACTATAAATAAAAATAGAAGATATAAATTGCATCTAAATGATAAGCCATAGATTCTCTGAGAGAGAAATGAAAGAATAGGTTTCATTATATACCTGATGTATCATCTACAAAATGAGAGTATAATCAACAAGCATTTAAGTGTTTCTATATGCCAGACAGGTACCATCCTAACCACTAAGGAAATAAAACAAACAAAAATAAAGACAACCCCTGACTTCAGGGAGTTTATATTTCAATGTGGAAAGACAATGCATAAAATGAAGCTGAAAAGGGGGATTGAGAGGTATCCAGAATGGGGAGCGGGTTTGATAATAGAGAAGACCAGAGGAGATATGAGGGATATAAAGTGATGAGTGGTCAGAGCTTCCTCCTTAAATGAAGACTTTGAGAGGAGCCCTCTAGTTGGAGAGGGAGGGCTCCAAAGGCAGATGGTACAGATGAGATGTGAGTTCCAGAGCTTAAGTGACATAGAAGTTCCTGTAGCATGATGGAGAAATCCAGAAGAGGACAGCCAGGTGAAGATAAACTGTGATTTATACATACATTCCTATATATGTGTATATATGTACACACACACACACACATATATATATATGCATACATGCATACACAAGCCTTTGCAAACCTTAAAGCATCATAGTAATAGATGAAATTGGAAGGAGCACAAAAAATACACTGGAAATGGAATGACCAGTTACTATAGTCAATGAAAGCGAAAACAACACATTTAAACTCTAATACCTCTTTTCTAACTTTATTATATGAACAAATGGAAATGGTACTTCAGAAAACCAAGTCTAGAAGAACAACTAGAACTAATCAAATGTAGACACAAGAAATATTTGCTAGAAGTGTCACAGTATTAAAAGCATTGATGAATCAATTTTCAAAATATCTCCAGGAGCAGAAAGAACAAAATATGAAGTTAATCTTAGATATTATTACCTAAAAATATGAAAAAGAAGAAATCAGCAGTTACCCATATAACTACTCTCTCACCTCTATGAAATTTTTGAGACTAGAATAGGCATATATTCATGGTATTCATAATGAGAATGATGAAAATGAAAATAATGATGAGAATATAACAGGCAGTGCACAATCACAGAATCATAGAATAGGAGAGAAAGTCTGAGGCCATCAGATCCAACTGTACCTAAATAAGAAGCCTTTTACAACACTCCCCCCTAAAGTTTCCAGCAGAGATTTCTAAGGATCTGAATGTGATCCTGGTCTGCTTAAGAATATTTAGTAGTGATTTGGATAAAGTCAGAGATGACATCTTGATCCAAGTGACAGAAGCTAGGAAGGATAGTCAGGACAGTAAATAACAAAGTCATGTTTCAAATTACCTTTGTAGGCTAGAATAAATCTATTAAGAGTAAAGTTGATAGTGATAAAGCAGATTTTAGGCTTGGGTTAAAATACAACTTTATAAGTTCAGAATAATGGAGAGGTGGCTAAATGGTAATTCATCTGAAAACAATCTGATGGTTTTAATGTAATGTTAGCGTAAGTCAATAAGGTGATAGGACAAGTGAAAAAAAGCTAATATAATCTAAGGCTGCATTAAAACAGACATCTAGTACCAGGGAGTTATAGTCCCCACTATACTCTGTTCTTGTGGAATAACATCTAGAATACTGTGTTCTATTCTGAGTGACACATTTTAGTGAAAATATTAATAAGGCATCTTGCATTCATGCCATATAAGTATTGGCAGTAGGAAATAAGAATGGTTAGCATGAAAAAGAGGAGAAGGAGGAAGGACTATGATAGGTTTCTCCAAGCATATGAATACACAGAAGAGACATTTGATTTATTCAGCTTTGGCCCAGAGAACTGAATAAGCATCAATGCATAAACATTGAAGAGACGCATAGAAGTCATCCAGAGGTAGGATGGGCTACCTTGAAAGGTACACACACACACACACACACACACACACACACACACACACACACACACACAGTCTTCCAGAAAAGGGTGAAAAAAAGGTACTTTTTCTCCTCATCTCATTGATGTTCCTAATTGGAGCATGGGTTCAACAAGGCTAATTTATGCCTGAGCCCTGCCAGTCATTTCTACTTCGTTTCCTTTCTTGAATATGTTTTTCTTAAGGTAGCTATCTAAAAGTTTGGAGGAGACCTTGTAAGTTTGAGAGGTTCAGAGATCCTTTGTCCAATGAGAGGAAAGGGTCATTGTGGTAGATACAAGAAAAGAGTCTGTGTCAGAGAGGATAACCACTAACAAGAGGATTGGACCTAGATCTACTGTTTTGCCATTTTTCATTTACCAATGTTGTTTGGACAGTGCAGAGCTGAGGTGAAATATAAAATGTCTAATAAGCAGCCCTGAAAACTGCTTTGTCTTGTTATAGTGGAAGTATCACCCTCCCAACAGATTATAACAGTTTTAATAAAATTTCAGAATCCTATTAATTCAGTTAGTGTGTGCTGGGAGTTTGCTTAGCATTTTTTTTTTGTGTAGGAATAAAATACCTGTTCCCACACCTGATTCATATTGTATATTGAGTAACTCTTGAACTTTTCTTTCTTTGGGAAAAGTCCTGAGCCATCAATTATCCTAGGGCGCAGAAGTTCTTTTTCTCTGTTCTCTGCTATCATCATCATCTCTTCAACCTGTACCAGCAATCCACTCCTTCTTTAAACCTCTTTTCCATGATATATGAACAAACAAAACAAAAACAAAAACTTGTTTAGTTTTTCCTTTTTAAATGAAGGATTTTATAAAGAATTCTTAAAACATCAGGCCACCATCTCCCAATCAAACAAATACTCGGTGTGGACAATTCAAGATTCCACTGGGTTTATTTTATATTATTTATAAAAGTAAATTGAGTAAAGCAAAAGGAACTTTTTGAAGGACTTTCTTTTATCAAGATTTCTCCTTAGCTTTTAGGAAGGTCGTATAAAATGTTTTGATAAGTGTAAGCACAGCAATATGTCAATGAATCTGTGATCTCTTAGGTGTGGTACTCTTTCCAATGGTGCTTATTACAACCTATTCACACTTTATTGTGTACAATTCTTGTTCGTTTCCTCCTATAACTCTCCTTGGGGAGTACACCCAAGGCACCGAGAGCCTTCTTGATATCTTGCCAATGGAGTATATTATCTGACCCTCGATTATTTCTTACTCTCAATACATGACTGGTGTGCCTCCTTTTCCAATCATACCTCTGACAGTATCTTTATTCTAATACTCCACTGAAATTCTAAATTGCCCAAATCTGGTGGTCACCATGGGTCTTTTCACTCCCTTATGTGAGTTCAGTTCCTCACAGATTTTGGTATTCAATGACAGCCATATAGCATCATTGAAATGATGCTCATGTTAAACACATGAACCTTTTCTTTAAGGATAAGATTGGGGTCATTAAAAGGAACAATAACAACAATAAACAATGAGCATCTGTATAGCACTTACTGTATGCCAGGCACTTATCTAAATGCTTCTTACAAATATATTTCATTTGATCTTTACAACAACCCTGCAAGGTAGGTGCTCTCCTTATCTCCATAGTATAGTTGAGGAAACTGAGGGTCATTTGCAAACAGGCACGTTTAGAAGGCCTTAACATCCATAGGAAATCACTCTTCAATTGGTGCTTTGTGCTAGATATCCTCTATGAGGATTGCAAACCCTTTTGACCAGTGTATATATCTTGCTTATGACTTGCTTATATTAATAGTTAAAGGGTCATTGCATGAAATTATCTCTATTATGTCTTTGAAGAATCTTGTATGAGTTTAATATATTCACAGGAGATAATTTTTTGATGAAGAAGATTTAAGGTGGAATTTTGCTCTACCAAACAAAATAATATTTTGTAGGCAATAAATAAGAGGACAATGTAATCTTACGTTCTCCGTACCTTTTAATCAAGTATGTGATTGTAAAGATATACTGTGCTGTGAAATTTTGTTTGCAAAAGCCTGCTTTGGTTCTTTTCTTATGCTTCTATAAAAATAAAAGTTCCCTATAAATGTGTAAATTATCCTCAGAGAGATTTTATAGAAATCCAAAAGTATGTATACAGGCTAGTAGTCATTGATACACTTGCATTCGTGGTTTTAATAATAGTAATTATCATTAGCACATATATAGCACTTCAAACTTTTCAAAGAGGGTTACAAATATTTGCCATTTTTCCCCCTCACAATAACCCTGGGAAGTAGGTGCTATTATTATTGCTATTTTATAGATAAGGAAACTGAGACAGAGTAAATAATAATAATAATAACAATAATAATAGCTAACATTTCCATAGTGCTTACTATGTGCCAGACACAAGGCTAAGCCCTTTACAATTATTATCTCATTTGACCCTCACAAAAACCTTGGGAAGTATGTCATTATTGTCTCCATTTTATAGATGAAGAAATGGAGGCATTCAGAGGTTTAAAGGAATCACCCAAGGACACATAGCTATTAAGTGTCTGAGATCCCACTTGAACTCAAGGTCTTCTTGATTCCAAATCCAGTACTACCTTGAAATAATATTTATTAATTTTTTCCAAATATTTGATAGTCTACTTTCTGTTAGATATCTTCATAACTTACCTCTTAATGCTCACAAAGTTGTGTCACCAATAGCATATACCTCCTCTGGGTATATCCATTCTGCTCCAACTGCTCTTCCCTTCTGTTTTCTATAGTGTCTTTTAAATTTTGCCATAGAGTATAATGGAGACTGTGACATTAAAGTTCAAAAGGGTTACCACTATTTTTATTGATGGAAAAAGAAATTCATTATAGAAGCTTTAACTGATCTTTTCTATTTTTTCTTCTGTTTGTTGTCTTTGTTCCAGGTTTATCTTAAGTACTCTTGATGTCCTCTGGCTAAACTGTATCTCTCACAAAGCTTTATATACATGTTTTTCTCATCGCTTGCTTCCCATTTTTTTGATGAGGTAAACTGCTTAGTCTCTTCCTTCATGATCTTTTGCAATATTTTAAGAAGAAGTTCATATTCTAAACTTATTCAAGTCAGATTCTATGTGTTTGGCTGCCATGTTTATGTGCTTATCAAGGAGCATGAGTGTTTCTGCTGAGCGAGGTAATGTTTAGATAATGTTGATGCTCTTAATTGTGGTGATTGCTTTCAGTGGTTAAATTTTCATAGGAAATGGTGAAAGTCTACTTTTTATCCATTTTCCATTTCCCATTACTCAAACCTTGTCTAAATAGATCAGCTTGGAAGTGCCTGAGGAGCATATTGTATCTTTTCATTTTTTTTTCTAATTTGGTATTGATTTTTATTATGTTCCTATAAGTAAATTGTCTGAATGTGCTCAACTTATTTGTAAATGAATCCCACATTTGTAACCTGTCATTTTCTGCCTTTTAGACTATAACCAATTTCAGTATTTTGTGATTTTTTTTTTGTGACTGACGTATCAAGTTTTTCTGATTTTCTTCTTGAAGAAGGTATTTGTGATCTATGGGATTGAGTTGTTATTGCCTCTAAGTCTTTAGACTCTCATTTCTTGCTCCTGAATCCCATTTTATAATATTTTTTTCACTCTCCTCCATCATGCTCATATTTAGATTGAAGTTAGCCACTCTCAAAATAAGAACTTATCGTGGTTTTCACATAATTTTTCTCACTCATTTTTAAAAAAACAAATATTAGAACATAATCTTAAATTGTTTTTATGGTGTTTTTTTTAAAGGAAGACATCATAATCACTACTATGTAACATTTTCCCTGTGAAATTATGTCTTGTTGCTTTTGGAGCTGTGATAAAACCACCTATGCCAACTCTTTTATTTGCTTCTTGAAGGAGAACCTGTAAACCGTAACCCCATTTAGTCAAATCAGCAAATTCTTATTATATGCTAGGCATTGTGTTCAGAGTAGCTTTCAAATACACTGCCTTCAAGTAACTTTCATTGCAAAGGAAGACACAACGTACTAACAACTATGTACAAACAAGATATATACAGGAGAAATGGGAGATAATCTCAGAGGGAAAGTATTAGCATTAAAGGGAACTGGGAAAAGTTCCTTGCACAAAGTGGAATTTTAGCTGAGACTTGAAGAAAGCCAAGGGAACTACAAAGAAGAGACAAGGAAGGAGACAATTTGAGGCTTGGGAGTGTCAGTCAGTGAAAATGCATGGAGTAAGAGAATGGAGTGTCTTGTTTGTGGAACAGTAAGGAACCCAGTATCATAGTGCATGTGGAAAAGAATGAGATTTAGGAAGATTTTAGTAAGATTTAGGAGATTTAAGGAAGTAGTAGGGGGCCATATTATGATTTGGCTCTAACTTCCTTTTATCTTCCAATTTAATCAATATTGTCCTGAATATCAATGCAAAAGCAGAGGGGTCACTGGATTTAGTCATTTTGTACTTTATTCTGTTTCATGGGTTGCCATCATCAGCCCACTATAGACAAACCTTAATTACTTAGCCAGGCTACACCTTGAAAAATAGTCTGTTGCTGGAGTGATACTTAAAACCTTTCCAGAATGGTTGAATCTGCCAGATTTTGTGTGCTAATTTGTGTTCTTAAAGCAAGACCTTCAAGAAATTAGTTGCTTTCATATTCCAGTGAGACATTAGAGTAAGATTTTATGGAAGAAATATGAAGATAACTTTGTTTTATGCTTTTATGTTTATCATTGTTGAATGTTGAATAGGCATAAAATAGGAAAAATTCTGAAGGTGTTTTGCGTTGTCATGGCAGGGTTGCCTATATATGGTTAGTTGTTTCAGATGAGGGGCAGCTAGGTGCTACAGTAGATAGAGTGCTAGGCCTGAAGTCAGGAATCTTCCTGATTTCAAATCTGACCTCAGACACTTGCTACCTGTATGATCCTGGGTGAGTCACTTAACCATATTTGCCGCAATTTCCTTATCTGTAAAATGAGCTAGAGAAGGAAAATGACAAAACACTTCAATATCTTTTCCAAGAAGATATTGACCTAAATGGGGTCACAAAGAGTCAGATATGACTGAAATGACTCAATGACAAAAACAACTTCAGATGCTCTTATTTGTGTTGATAACATCAAGATTCAAAATACCATGCATAGTATTGCTTGATTCCATTTTTTTCTCTCCTTCCCTCTCTTCTTCCCTCTCTCTTCTTCCCTCTTTTCATCCTTCCTTCCTTCTTTCCTTCCTTCGTTCCTTACTTCCTTTTTTCCTTCCTTCCTTCCTTCTTTTCTTTCTTTTCAGTGGGTTGAGGGATGTGTAAGGGATGCAAAAGCAAATATTTTATATTTGGGGAAAAAAGACTACTATAAAATCTCCTCAATGAGAGCTACACTGATTCAAGAGAAATGACACTAGTAATCCACATAAGAAAAATAATGTAGATTTAGAATGCGTATTGTAGATCACAACTTGCAATTAAATGAGCAACCTAGACTTGGTTCATGACGATGAATACAAACATTAAGCTGATTCTTAAACTGGAAAGGAAGAACAGAGAAAGGTAGATCCATACTTTGGAAACTTCACTACATATTCAATCATCCTATTCTTCCTGACATTAAATCATCATGTCTTTTTAACAGCAATATTTTCCTGGTGATATTATATGGCTGCAAATTAAAGAATTTGATGTTTTCTAAAGAAACGAAGTTCCAATTGAATCAAAAGGTGATAGAGCAGTGGATGGGCAATTTAATGAGTCTTTGGCACATCACCAATGGTAACTGATATTCAAAAAGTGGTCTAAATACTTCATCAAGAATATTTATTTTTGGAAAAGGAGCTGGGATGACCATGTGGTGAGAGTCAAGGATAACAGATAAATAACTCAAGTGCTACATTGTTCACCACAAAATACTAGAAGAAGGATTTCACTGCATTGAATAGCTCTTTTATTGAGAATTTATTCGAGGATATAACCAAGAATAGTAAAGGAAGAGAAAACAGGGATGGGTTGTCTGTCTACACTACAGAAGAGTTTCCTCCACCATTGAGATCATGGATTTCTTGAAATATTGAAGAAGAGGAGGTATTAATGATAGCTTCATATTTTACCTTCATTTAAACATGAAGTTTTTTCTTCTTGATCTGACATACCATTTTGCTATTCTGCTTTATCATTATACTTCACTATTGGGGAAAAGACTTTATCTTTCTATTCATCTTTGTCTAGCCTTTTTCCCCTTCTCCTGATAACTAATAATCTATATCTGTCATATGTAAAGGTTGACATTACAATTCATTACCAAATAAGAGGTTGTCAGCTACACTTCATGTACCTTGTGATGGAATAAATTGCAATAAAGAGAGGTAATAGTCAACCTTGGTCTCGTTTTACCTCATTGACAGACTCCTGTTTATTATAATAGAACTTGGCCATTTTTGTCCCTTTCAGTGAAAGGTATTTATATGTGTGCATAGCACTTGTGTGTCCAGACCTTCATTCATATCTGTCTATGACTGTTAGTAATTAAAATAAATTTATAGATTGCTGTTAGCTGTGTTCTATAACACATGACTAAACACTGACAAACAGCTGCTAATGTTTCATAATGCTGGGGTCTAGGCATTAGATCAGTGGTTTTCAACCTGTGGGTCGTGACCCCCTTGGGAGTTAAATGACCCTTTCACAGGGGTCCCCTAAGACCATTGAAAAACACATATTTCTGAAGGTTAGGAACCGAGACACTGCTCCTCTATCAGTCTCCAGGTGGGTCTGACCACATGCAGATAAACCCACATATGAGTATTAAAGGGTCACGGCATTAGGTTGTCTAGGAGATCTAGAGATGACAAATCCACAAGGTTCCATGAAAGATGTAGAAAAATCAAAATATTCCAACAAGATGCATTTGATGACTAACTGCAGGAGGGTTTAACAAAGTGCACATAATGTGCTTATTTTGATGAATTTACCCTCAAAGAGTCTGTTTCTCATCCACTGAAATGTATGATAACCTCTTTTTATTTTTTCCCCCATGCTAAATAGCCTGAAACCAGTTTGCATTGGTCTTACTATAGCATAATTCCATTGACTTTTTAAGATTATGTGATTCACCATCCAATGACAAATCATGTTAGAATGTGCTCAACATTTCTAAGTTGGGACTGGCATGAAAAGGGGAGACTAGGGACTTGAGCATCTGATAAAAACTTCTTTTTGGTGAATTGCAAATGAAATTTGAAATGTGTGCCCTTTCAAAGAAAGCAAGAACAGAAGTTACAAAAAGGGATAAGGGTCTGGAGGCAGCAGAATCAGATAAAGCAGACACTTTTTACTGGCAGAGTTTGTCTAGAAGCTAGGCATGACAAATATGGTTCTGAAATTAAGCTCTGTCCTGGCATTTTCAAGGAAATTTTCAAGGAAAAAACCATTCCCCAATATTAAAAACAATTGCAATGCTCAAAATGACATCTGTCATTGTCTGAGATGTTTTAAATCCTCAAATTTTACAATACATTTAAAGATTGTGAGGTATGGTAAAGGTAATTATAGCTCCT
Source organism: Pseudocheirus occidentalis (assembly GCA_028646575.1). Lineage (NCBI taxonomy): Eukaryota > Metazoa > Chordata > Mammalia > Diprotodontia > Pseudocheiridae > Pseudocheirus > Pseudocheirus occidentalis. The sequence continues at coordinate 239,092,092 of CM053595.1, forward strand.
CAAACAAGTTGGGGAGTAATTGTATTTCTGAAAAAACAGTTCTAACAGGCAAATATTCCAGTAAAAGAATTAGAATACATTGTACTTTTTTTTAAGTAGGATCTAATAATTACTTTAAATCTGAGGAAATCTGTATATTATAACTTGCTGATTAAATCCTACATGCTTGGTTTTCCATGAATTCAGCATTCATGCTTAATTTAAATGAGAAATAACCTCTCTTTTCAGGTTAAATGTTCTCAGTAACCACTTCAGTCTTGTATCATTTTAATGAATCTAAATATTTGGAATCAGATCAATTAAACTGTTGTTTTTCTTCCCAAAAATATGTTCTGCAAGAGCAAAGAATAGTTTTCCACTCCCTACTGCACATTTAGATTCTCCTTTTATTGTGAGGCACATTTCTTTGTGGCATTTCTGAAAGAATGTGGAATTTGGTTTCCCTGGTGTTTCATTGAAAAAGCCCTATGACATTACATTGTTTTGTTTTCAGTTATTATCCTCTGTTAGAAGGCATATCGCTGCATTCCTAGTTTAAGAACATGAGAAAAACGAGAGACAGATAGCCACAAGAGTATCTCTAGTCAAGTTGGAAAGAGAGTACATCGCTTTCTAAACCGCACTCAGTGAATAGGAGATTTAGGGCATTGCCATGACAATTCTAATTGTTGGAACTTCATTCTTATTATGGTTTTTTATTCAGGTGGATTCACCCTAACAGTGCACACAGAAGAATCACTTTAATTGCTGGGCTAGATTTGGAGAACATGTAGCCAAGAATCTTCTTCTTTTTGTTGAGGTAACAAAACCCACGGTCAAGGGGGTATAAGTGGAATTACATTTTATGGGTAGACAGAGATTGGTATGAAGGAAGACATGCACTCTTTGACCTCTTGAGTCTCTCTCTAACAAATGACACACATATTTTAAATTAGAGGAGATTCCAATTACTGTGAAATTATGGGCCTATACGAGCTCCCTCTATGGGCTAATTTGATGTCTGCAAATTTCTTTTTTTCTCTCTCTCCTTCCATTTTTCCCCCCAACAAAGGCTCTGTGTAGCCTCTCGGAGAAGGTGGCTGCCTAAGGTTCCTGGGGTTGTGCTCTTTTGAGCGTGTACAAGATGGCTGCCACAAGGCTGTTTGAAGCTGGCGCGTTTGAAGCTGCCGCGTGTGTTTGAAGCTGCGGCATTTGAAGCTGCCGGGCTTGAAGCTGGCGCGTGTGTTTGAAGCTGCGGCATTTGATGTTGCTGAGGACGTTTGTAAATTTGAGACAGACTTTAATATTGTTAGACGGTAGGGGAGTCCTTTTCAACCCCTTTTCATTTTTTTTACTTGAACTTTTAAAAAACTTTTATTTAACTTTTTCCCCCCAACTATTTTAACTACTTATGTCAGCCGAGGAATGCTGTGATTCACAGCCATTATTGTAAGGAGGCTGTTATGTATTTTTAGTGCTTCTGGGACCGTAGGAATTCTTGAGTGACTTTGACTGTATGCAACAATGTGGAGAATAATCCCAACTGTGAAAAGTGCTACTGGGGCTGCAGAAAGGTACAGAATAATTTTGACAAAGGGCAATCTCCTTGTTGCTCTTAGAAGACAGCCGAGTGTTGCATTGTTGAATTTGTAAGTTTGCTGGGACTGAACATAAGGAAAAAATACACACACACACATACACACACAGAGCAGAAGTTGGAGACTCGGGAGATGTTGGACTTAGGTTTGCAGATATTCTGGAGTAGAAGATATCTTTTTTTTCCTGATTTGTTTGAAAAAATAATTTCCCAAAGAAATATGGCAAATTCCTGGAAGTCATTAGGCATGAAAACCTTCAAAAGTTTGAAAAATAGAGGAAAAGTTAATGTCACTCTTCATATGGACAATACTATTTGGAAATAGGATCAAAGGACATCAGAGTTATAGTGGTTGGGTGATGGAAGAAATTGTCAGTGTTTCTCTCTTTTGGACTGCTTTCTTTGGAAGGACTCTTATTGTGAACCTTGGAAAGGGACAGAAGCCATTGGAAAGTCATTAGTTGTCAAATAAAAACTGGACTGGGGAGAGTATTTAAACTTCAACATTTCTCTTTTCCCCCCTACAGTCCCCAACTCAACAACAGATTATTTGAACCATACCTTGATAAAATGAGACATTTTCTTTTCTTGATAATGGTCTTAATTTATTATTGGATACTTTGAATTAGCCTCATACTGTGAAAGATTTTTCCTTAGTTGGTTGCTTAGACTTTTAGTTAAAGAGCCTTTAAAAAGTCAATTTGAGTTCTTTTGAATGGTTACTTGCCAGAACTTGTCCCTGTTTGCTAACATTCCTACCAACACATTCTTTCATTCAGCAGAGAAAAATTTTTTAAGATCATAAATTCATCATTCAGTCATACTCAGATTATCTCTCTCTGGCCAAAGGATTGAAATGTTGGACTTGATATTTCATGGATTTGTAAAAAGTACTAAGACATTTTCCACATACCGATGAATTTGTCTAGAACCTATAATCCCTTTCAGATTGCATTATTGTATTTTAATTTGCCTGTTGACAGTTTTATTCCATAAATTTCTAGAACAAATGTGTTCTGATTTATTTTGCTAAGTCTTTTGAAAAAAAAAACATTTCGAGTGATGAAAAATAGATTTATCCCCTATGTCATTGCAGTATAATGAGTTTTGTGATTAGTCAGATATCCTAAGTACAATTTATTCTTAAAGCTTTCTTTTCCCAAAAGAAGTATTTTTCATTTGTTAGGAATGGAAATTTGGTAGGCATGTTTTTTTTTTAATTTAGTAGAATCATGTTATCCAATATATTCTTTCTATTATATGTCTATTTCTTTCACTTAAATCCCTATTTCTATTTATTCTCTTTTTAACTTATAAAATATTAATATTTTAATAAATTTTCAGATAGAGCTATTTCAATCTGCACTACAAATTTAAGTAGAAATTTCAAAGAGGTCAGTTAAGATTTGATATAAGGAAAAGCTTCTGAATAGTGACACCTGTGCCCAAAATGGGATTGGCACTCTTCATTTTCTTAATTTTCATTTTTGCTAGGCAATCAGGGTTAAGTGACTTGCCCAGGGTCACATAGCTAGTAAGTCTCAAGTATTGGAAGCTGGATTTGAATTCAGGTCCTTATGACTCCAAGACCAGTGCTCTATCCACTATGCCACCTCCTTGCCCTGCCTCTCTTAGTTTTCTCTCACTTGAGGCTTTTTAAATCTAAAACCAGTTGGTTACTTCTTGAGTTTGTTGTCACAGAGATTCTGATTTGGGTGGGAATTAAGTTAGACATTATCTTAAGTCCCTCCAAACTCTGAAATTCTGTGATTTTGTGTACCATATTCCATAGAGAATTGGATAGGCTTCTTTTGATTGGCAGTCTTATGAAGATTCAGAAGAAATTTTATGTCTAAAGATTGAAAGTTGAAGGACTGGGACACACACATAAGAATAGCTATTCTGTATAATGATACAGATAATATATAATGACATGAGTTCCTATGCTGGGATTGTAGTGATCTCAGAGATAGACTCAATTTTTCATATAATTCATTACAAAGCCTTCCTTGACCACTCCAGTTAGAAGTAATCTCTTCATTCTCAATTGATGACCCACTTTATTCTATGTTATTTATTGTTGATTGAGAATTGTATCTAATCACTGGAATCAGTACTTAGGAATTAATTTGATTTAAAAAAACAATATGACTTCTTAACATTAGAATATACAAGATAGTTTCACTTCTTTAAAGAGTTTAATATCCCCATTTTCCGGGCTACATCCTGGATCATCCTAGAAGGGAGAAGGTAGGATGGGTTGGTTAGTCATAAGACGTTCTATCTGGTCATAAGTCTAGCAACAGACTGCTCTGGTGTACAGGGTTGCCTAACATTTCCAGAGAATGTTAACCAACTCTGAATTTTCCCTATTGCCTTAGGTCCTGGAGACCCCCTTGTGTGAATCAGTACAAATGTAAAGCCTCCCTTATCTCTGGTATATGCATTGGCATTCCTGTCTTAGTTTAGTTTTCATCTCAGAACTTTATTTTTTACTACTGCATATCTTTTCAACTGTATAAAAAAAGCTGCTCTAGCTATCAAAGGTGTTTCTGGTTACTAAGGTTCAATTGATCTCTGTTGTTGACAACTGCTAGACTTGCTAATAAATAGATTATGCTTGGAACTTTGTGCCTCAGATTCACTCCATTGCAGATTTTTATCATGACACTCTGAACTTCTATAGCACTTATTATCTGTCACATATATTTGGCACTTATTTTGCCTGAATTGTGAGTGGTCTTTTCATAAATCTTGGCTCCCCAAATAAATCTTAATCTCTTTAACAGTAGGAACTGTATATCAAACTTCTTTGTATCCCCTACAAATAGTGGGTTGAATGTTTTTTTTTTTAATGTGGGGGTTGGTTAATTGATTCCTATTAGACATGAATGACTTTTTACACACTTGATTTTCTTTATAATTTAATCATCATGCTCATATACTTTTTTGTTTATTTGGTGACAGTATAACTTGAAAAAAAAGAGACAGATATTAGACACATTAGTTTTCATATCCATAGGGACTCATGGAAGTCTCAGATTCCATCTAGTCCAACCCATATAAAAAAATATCCCCACGATAATATACTGAATAAGTGATTGTTCAGGGTTGAATGGGACATACTTCTCAAAAGTCAGAGTTCTATTGTCCTTCCATAAGCCTGGTCTTTTTGATTATAATAAACCAATCACATAATGGTTTATTTTAATTGCTAGGATGTATAAAATTCAAGGAAGAAGACTTAGGTGATAGTTATTGTTTTAGCTCAAAGACATTTTGCAAAGAACTGAGAGCCTAATGTTTCACCTAGGTAATGTATTTAAAATATTGAATCCAACCAGTCTGATGTTCTTTGTTTTATTGAGGTTAATTTATCATTATAGCCATAGCAGCTTCTGTTTGGGTACTTCAAGATTCTTAATAGCGGGATCTTGACTTTTCTGTAACTAAAGAGGCTAAATTTTCAGATAACCTTCAGTAACTGAATGATATCTGTCCAATTCAGCCCTGTCATTTCCTAAAATGGTGCTATTTTTTATTCCTTGCCTTGTTAGACAGATTTAGAGAACAATGCACCATTGTCCTTTAAAGAAGTCACTTATATTTTGATCCAATATCTACTCAGGTTTGTTAGAATTGGTGATTTTTTCTAACCTTTTGTTATGACACTGGCTAACTGTTCTCAGATGTCTGGCTTTGTTCCTGGATGTTAAAAAGACACATACTTACTTTGTTAAAACCATTCTTTAAAAAAAATCAGGTGTAAATGAGTTATCATCATCTATATCACCCTATTCTTTTCTGTGTGGTTAGGGCTGATTCATTACATTGTATGTTAAAGCTTTGGTTCCTGGGCCCCACATTCAGTCACTTGTTCAGATTCAATACTTGCCGAGTAATAACAGTTTCCAGATTGTTTATGTGAGGTGCAATGTTGAAGGATAAAGAAGATTGTAAGACCTCTTTCTGCCTTTGGTATTGAGTTGCCTTTTCTTGGAGTGCTGCTTACAACTCAACCCTAACTTCTGAAGAATGTCACTCAAAGTTTTGAAAGCTGGAGTTGATATGGGTTCATACCCCACGAGATTGTCTTTGAAATCCCAGTGTGAATAAAAATCAATGTTCAGCACAAATCTGAATTTTGCTAGATTTCAGATTTAAAGTAAGAGTTTGATGTGGTCGTCATTGAAACTATGAATCATAAAAAAGTTCTTTAGAAATTCTCCATTCATTGAGAGGTTTTCCTTAGAAAGCTCCTGGTGAAATGACAGCTATTGTTTCATGTAGCGGCATTTTGTGGATCACAGATCCGATGTCTTGGAGTTTCGATATGACAGTTTTGTTGGTCAGGTATGAGAGTGCCTGATAGTGATAAAGAAGTATTTGTATTTTAATTTTATCTTTGCCTAGGATCATAGGACCACAGACTTAGACCTGGAAGGGACCTTAGTAGGCATTTAGCCCAATGCTATCATTTTACAGATGAGGAAACCAAGGCCCAGAGATATTATGTGACTTGCCCAAGGTCACATGACAAGTGAGCGAGCCATGTTTTGAACACAGTTCTTTTTATTCCAAATCAACCATAACTGGTTGTTTTTAGAGGGGATAAGGCAAGGCAATTGGGGTTAAAGTGACTTGTCCTAGGTCACATGGTTAACAAGTATGTTAAGTGTTTGAGGCCAAATTTGAACTCAGGTTCTCCTGACTTCAAGGTTGATGCTCTATTCACTGTACCCACCTAGCTGCCCCCAAGAATACTTTCGATGAACCACATTGCTTCTTTAAAAATCCTGAATACTTTTCATCAAATTTCCCTTCCTTTTAGTCAGCTTATGAAAAACTTTGGGGAAGAATGCTTATTAATACTAATAAATCAGACTGAATGTTAAACTCTATTATATCCTAGACATTCAGTAAAACCTTGAATGATAAGACTAAACTCTGACCTCTTTTTTCCTTCTGCCCTTCCTTCCTTCTTTCTACTCTTCCTTTCCTTCCTTTCCTTCCCTCTTCCTCTTTCCTCCTTCCTCTCTCTTCCCCCTCATTCTTTCTCCCTCTCTCCTTAGCTTTGTTTTGCTTTATTTTTCCATTTTTCTCCTTCTCTTTCTCTTCTCCTGCTTACCTTTCTTTCATAAATATTTGAATTTTAGGAGAAAGACAACAAGTTACCATTAGAGATTTATTAAAGAAACGACAAAATAGCTCCAGGATATTTTTCAAAGTGACTACATATTCAGTTCAATTTTCTAAAATGTCTACAACTTCAATACAATACAGTTATAGTATTCAGAAGAGTAACTTAAGGGCACTGGGAAATTCTTAATCACAGGTTTAGGAAACCACGCAATTATGTTTAATACACTACACTTACAGATTTTGGAAATAGAAGAAACATTTAACAAATATTTTTAATACTTCCTTGGCTCTGTGATTTCCCTGATGATGTAATCCTTCTCCCCAAACAAGCTGAAAGTCATTCACATCTCATCCCATGTGGTTCGTTTCCATAGTCTCACATCAAGTCCATACAGAGGATCTCTCCAATCTATTAGAGTGTTTGTTCCAGGCTTTTATCATTTCTGTTTGTTATACTTTGTTCTTATTACATGAGCAGACTACCTTCTTTTCCAGTCACATATGTCCTTGATACTGTCTACATCTAAGAAACCTTTATTGATTGATCTATGTAATAAACAGAGTTTGATCTCCTTTGATATTAACATAAGCTAAGTTTTCTTCAGGTTTGTGTTCTCCTGTTCCTTTTCTTTATTTTATGAAGTGGCATTATTAGTTGTTCTCTGTTATCACCCTGTTCTATTGGTGTAAAAGAACAATTCAAAACCCCTGTTGCCCTTGGATACCATGTCTTTTTGAGTGACTAGTAGATGAAATGTTAGCTGACTGAGTTGGTTTCTGGGCTCCTATGGCCTCTTTGTTATGGTGATTGTTTTACACTGATTTAAGCATCTATGAGAAATGGTGAAAGAGTCAAAGGCATTTATGCATATCTCATTTTTCATAACCTGTTACTTTCATAACCTATTACTCCAACCTATTACTAGGTTGGAACTATTATAATTGCTCCAGTAAAAAGTGAAAAAAATGGGGGAAATTTTTCCTTAATGAGAAAATTAAATTAGAGTGTCCTATTCCCCAAGTATTTGGTATACTTAGGTTTTTACTATATTTTGGCTGTAGTCAGAGTTATTATAACTCTAGCGTGTTCTGTCTGCCTCTGAAGATCATGTCCTGCTTGGTCATCTGTAGTCAGTCAACTAGTACTTATGATAAAGTACCTACTGTGCTAAGTTCTGGGCATACAAGGAAAAGCAAAAGACACTTTCTGCTTTCAAGGAGCTCAAGGTATAAAGTGTGGGAAACAGCATGCAGTCAAGTTATATGCAGGATAAATTAGTGATAATCTCAGAGGGAAGGCACTAAGATGAAGGAGGACTAGGAAAGACTTCACTTTAGCTGAGATTTGAAGAAACCAGGGAAGCTAGACTTGTATCACATGACCCTATGCTTATTATATAACAGGACTGACTCCCAAGGGTTAAAAAATACTATTTAGGGGAGAATCCCCTCATTTGCAATATACTAAAGGAGGTTCCTTTAGTGTGCTTGCTGCTTGCCATTTGGCCCCAGCTGTGTGGACACATACTAATGTTATTTGAGATACAGGCCAGATGGTTTATTAACTCCTTTTGTACAATGTTGCTTTGAAAATTTGACCCTTATAACTCAGTTCATAGCCCAGAAAATATTACAAGATCTCATAATCACACATAGTTTGAGAAAATACAAATTATTTGGGGGGAAGTCATTCTCAGATTAGCTAGTTTTTGCCATTTGTGGCTTTTTGATTATGTGATATTTATCTTAAACTTCTCCCCTCCTCCATCTTTTTAAAGGGAGGGGGACATTTATGAAGCATTTAGGAAAAAAAAAACTTGCTAACTGCAGATTTATGGGATATCTGCACAATGTACTGTTTGTTCTGCCACACAGTATTTCTGTTTATTTGCTTTGGGCATTTGCCCAGTTCTACTCTGGATTACTTAATTATGGTCATTGTGAAAAGTTTATAGTTTCCTTATTACTTCCAAATTATGGATGTCACCATTGGTTTAAAATAAGTCTATTAGGATGATTTCTTTGTGTGAAGTAGGTTATAAATCCTGCTTTTCTAAAGTTGCTAATATGATATTTAATAGAATTTGTGCATGGGGGAGGGAACATCATAGGATTTTAGAACTGTAAGTGATGGGGTATAGAGTCTGAGAACCTCCTTGAACTAACTCTCTTTGAATCTTCCCACTTGATCTGGCATTCCCTAGAGGCCAAAAATCTTCAATTATCAATATGCCAAATTCTCTGTTAACCTTAATCTAGCCTTAGTCCTCCATAGTCTGTTATCTCCAGGTAACCTTCAGCTACCTCCCAAGTTTGATCCTATCAAAATATATATGACCGACCCTTAAACTAGCCTAGCCATTCATTGTCCTTTACCTCTAATTGCCTCTGGCTGTTTCCCACCCTTGATCTCATCAAATTTCTATTCTCTTGATTCCTGGAGTCTAACCTCAGTCCCATCAAGATCCTCCTTAGACTCCTTCTCAAAACTCTCCCTAGACCCCTCCCCCTAGATCATTCCCACAATCTTTCTATATATAAGATCCATCTTGCCTCCAAGAAGGTGCTCAGATTCATTCTAGCTCAGGCTCAGTCTGTGTCAGATTGTTCTGGACCACTTGTCAATACAAGCATTACAAATGCTTAGGCTCCTTAAGAATCTACCCAATATGCCGAATCTTTCATAAACTTTATTCTACTTTGGCTGAAAGATGGCTTGAGTCAAATTCATTTGGCAGGACTCAATGCATTGGTACTTTGGAGTCTTGAGCACCCTTAAACCCCAAACCTCAACATAAGGACCTTATTAAATGAATATTGACTTATGTATCCCCCTTTGCTTCAACTTATTAGTTCAACTCCTTGTAGCATGCACAATCAATGAGATTGATTTATGAGAATATGACCTTAGAGAAGGATTTGGGAACACCTTGTTTTTTTACTAAAATTTTATTTGTGGAGAAACTCAGTCCTAGGAAGAGGTGTCCATACTTTTACTTAGTCCTCTACTTTAACAGATTGGAGGGCTTTGATGTCAAGAGATTAGATAACTAAGACCTTATTGTTTCTAATTGCCAGATACCTTAATGTAAAGAGTATGTAGTTCTGGATGTGAACAGCAACACTATTCTATTAATTCTGAGCTGTGATGGGGGCTTGGTATTGAAAGAAGCATAATGTAGTAGAAAGAGCACTAAAATTAGAGCCATAAAACACCATGTGGGGGCAGCTAGGTGGCACAGTTGGGGCGGCTAGGTGGCGCAGTGAATAGAGCACCGGCCCTGGAGTCAGGAGTACCTGAGTTCAAATCCGGCGTCAGACACTTAACACGGAAAAACTAGCCGTGTGACCTTGGGCAAGTCGCTTAACCCCAACCTGCCCTCCAAAAAGCAAAAAAAAAAAAACAAACAAAAAACAAACAAACAAACAAAAAAAACACCATGTGACCTCAAGTAAGTCACTTAAACTCCCAATCTTTTTTTCTAATTAGTGAAATAAAGGGATTGCATAATATGATGTCTATTTTCTTCACCATTCCTAGTCCCATGATCCCTCTTGGGAGATAATTTTAACCCTATATCCTCTTTTAAGAAATAGCGTTTTAAGCTCTGTGGAATGTAAGTAAGAAAAAGAAAGACAGTCCTTGCCCTCAAGGAATTTACCAACTAACAAGAAAACACAATAAGAAAAAAGAAAGGGAAGGAAGATTGGAGAGTGAAGGGAGAAGATAAGGGTTGCTAGAAAGTACTAGGGCAGGGGCATGACCAAGCTAATGATAATGAGTTGAATGAAAGAAGACCAATTGTTGGCTGGCTAATGAAGGGATAGCTGGCATTTCTTTCAAGCCTTCTATAAAAGGAGGCTATGGGGGAGGAGTTTTGTGATCTACCCTCTGGCCCTCCAATGAGAGAGCAGAGGCAACTGAGGGTACTGATCAAGTGTGAGTAGCAAACTGAAGTAATCCAGATGATTAGATTATCTGATAATGAGTTAATAATATAATGATAATGAGTATCCTGGGTGGGACATGGTGAAGATGAGGGTGGATTGTTCCCCAGAGCTATATATTTAGATGGGGAACTCTCAACCTTCCCTAGGGGACAGTTCTTTCTGTCTGAGAGTCATCAGAACTCAACTTAAAAGGTTTTTTTCTGGAAATGAGCATGATAGTTTCTCAGGAACTGATAAGAAAACCGGCATCTGGTTTCCTGTATTTAGGATACAGACTTTCTCCATGTAAGTATGCTCCTTAATGGTAATCATTCCCATTCCCCATAGATTAGCATAAAATAAAATAATAAAATATGACTACAATTAAAAGAGCTCATTTGTACATTAGTGGGTTTTTTTGTTAGTAGTTGTCCAGTCATGTCTGACTTCATTCCATTTGGGGTTTTCTTAACAAAGATACTAGAGTGATTTGCCATTTTCTTCTCCAGTTTACAATCCAATAGGATTAAGAGACTTGCCCAGTCAGGGTCACATAGTTAATAGGTGTCTGAGACCAGATTTGAATGCAGAAGAGGTATTTCCTAATTCTAGGCCTGGTGCTCTGTCTACTGCAGCACCTAGTTGCCCATATAAGTAGATATGACACTAAGGAATTCTGTTGTTGCTGACAGGGTTGCACGATGGTAGCTTCATAGTGGTCACCAACCATTCTTCCACGCCCCAACATTGGCTCTGGAGAGATAATGAACCACATGCAGTATCAATAATTAGCTTGTATTTAAGCCTTGGGGCAACAGAATGATACCTTCTGACTTTAATATCCTGATTTGTTGATTGAGTCTTTGAGCATTATGATATATTACAGGCCAACAACTTTATATGTTTATTAATAGACACAACCAAATATTCAGATGACTGAATAATATGTCTATTTTAAAATTTTTTTTAAATCTGAGAGCTCTTATTTTTAACATGTGTTTTTCATTTTTTTCTGCTTTTTTCTCTTGGAGAGGGGAAGCAGGGGTATTGGGGTTAAGTGACTTGCCCAAGGTCACACAGCTAGTAAGTGTTAACTGTCTGAGGCTGGGTTTGAACTCAGGTCTTCCTGACTCCAGGGTCAGTGCTCTATTCACTGCTCCACCTAGTCATCCCTTAGATCTCTTTTTCTTTTGTCAGCCCCTGGAAACGCTGGGGCCCTACCCTGTTTTGACTAGCAGTTTCTAATCATCTCATACCCTTATCCCAAGGTAAAGTCTTAGGAAACTTTGTTGAGACCAGCAGTTTCTAATTGCCCCTGTGCTAAGACAAAGATAGGTCCAAGGATACTTCTATAACCACTACCTTCCTGCATTTCAGCCATTCTATTAACCCTACAGGTGACCCTGCCTTGGGACAAGGCCAATGGCTTGCCTCTGTTGGTTAGAAGAGGTTTAAACCAATCCTCTGATTTTTCCTGGAAGGTTCTATCACCCTGCAGTAAATAACTTGTGACCCACCTTCTTTTCCATCTATTTACCTAGCCTCCCTTCCAGAGGGAATATAACTTTTGCTGTAATTCCCTACCCTGTCACACCAGTCTCAAAAGTCAACTCAGTGCCCTGGATTGCAATTCCTTAACCCTGAATAAAATTCCTCATTACTATTTACTGATCATTTTGTTGGTCTGAGTTTTAGTACTTAATGCTTTCCTTGAATTTTGTGAAACTGTACCATTTTCTCTATGTACAACACACATAACCAAAAGTCAGCAGGTATCCCTCACTACATTTACATGTTACGTTTTGAATTTTTAAAAAAGTGGTTCTTGAGTTCCTATAGTACAAGGTTAGCTCCTTTAGGACAGGGGCTGTTTTTCATTTTTGTTTTGTCTTTGCATCCCCAAAATATTGTGTAATATCTTATACACAGTAGGTGATTAATAATCACTAAGTAAACTGAATTGAATCAACGTAGTACAAATCATGAGTAAAAGTTTAAATTCTCCTTTCATCTAAGCAAAGACTGCTATGCTAAGCTCTCATCTCTCATAAATCTCCCTCTTCCTGCCATATATATGTATATAACATATATGTATGTGTGTATATATGTATGTGTGTATATACACACATGTGTATATATGTGTGTATGTATGTATGTATGTTTGTATGTATAGTTAATGGGACTAGAAAAAAAAGGCTGGGCCAAGAGGTCAGTGTGTTTACAATGAGCATCACAAAAGTGTATTTGCCCTGTAGTGGCGACCTCCCCTTGACATGGTTGAAATGTCATTTCTCTGCAGCAAAGTTTGAGAGCATTTCATGGAAAGGAAGGCAGGGAGGGTGAATTGCCCACTGTCTACTACCTTCCCAGGAAACTGCAGCATTCATCAGTCTCCCTCAGCTGGCCCCGGAGAACTCTCATTCCGGGAACCCTTCCAGTTATTCCTCTTCAGTAGTAAAGTTTGCACTGGGACCTATATGTCATGAAAAACATTGTGTTAATATTTTTTGCAAGGAAGGAACACATATTGTGAGCCACTAGAAGAGGAGTGTGAGTTATAGCCCTTGAGGTTGGATATAATTTATGCTGCTGAACTGGGCAACACTTAAGTGATTTTCAGATTGCGGAATTGAGATAAAGAGAGTGCTCGCTTTAAAATGCCCCATTCTGGTGTTTCACTACATAGAAACTTATAAATCTAGAGCTAAGTATCTCTGGAAGATTGGAAGAATCCCATGGATTTGTACTCAAGCAATCTGACCACTAATAGACCTTGGGCTTTTCAATTAGGAGGGATATATATTATAAACTATATGGAGAGGTACCTAGTTTAGAAGATTTATTTTTTTACTTACTATCTAACATCATAAATAACACCCATAATTCATATTTTAGTAAACCAAAAATAGTTTAGGCATTGGGCACAATATACACAAGGTAGTCCCACCCTCTAGGAGCTTATATTTTGAGAAAAATATTGGTAGAAATAGAACTTAGGGCTTCTGCTGTTTTTTCTTTGATTTCCGGGAACCCAACCTTTGCTTGTATTCCTTTTGATATTTTAGTTCTTGAAAGAGGTGAAAAAATTAAATAAGGCTAAGTCAGAACCTTTTCAAATCCGAGTACCCTGTTTTGATGTCCAAAAATTTCACCCGTCTCCACATGATAGCAGTTTTACTCTGTTGATGGAGAAAGTATATAATGGCAGAAAGCTAGTATGAATTCAGTAATACTTTTAAAAGAATTAGAATTTTATTACTGACTAGATCATCTACAGATCAGAGAGAGAGGGAGAGAAAGAGAGAAAGAAAAAGAGAAAGAGAAAGAGACAGAAAGAGAGAGAGAGTCAAAGAGAGACAGAGAGAAGAGTTTGAGATTAGCAGTGTTTCCCAGTCAGGGAACCATAAAAATGAAGAAGTTATCCAAAGAGGGTTAAGGTTGCCTGAGACCCCAGAATACTAACATGCCAGGTCCTATGGAAAGAATTCCACTCAAATCTTCTCAGCCAAAGAAAAACAAAGTTTATTGAAAGTTCATTAAAAGTTCACCATATGGGGTAGACTCTTAAGGAGCCAGTCTATGCTAGGCCATTCTGTGGTGCTCTCACACCACATGGAAGGAAGATGGGATTCTTATGTACAGAGGAATCTATGGGTAGTCTAGAGGAGGAGTTTGGGGAGGGTCTTCAGGAAAAGTCAATGAGGTCAGTGCAAGAGTGGCTTGATATTTTGATAGGCTCCAGGGTGGGAAGCAGATGGACAATGGAGGGCCAGGTTAGTAACAGAAGTTTGGGCCCAGCCACAATGAAATACTTATGGCCTCTGTAAATGCCTCATCAAGTGGGAAGATTCAATTAGACTTCAAGGGGTTTCCCAGAGCCTGTACCTCAAAGATTCAAGGAGAGCTCAAGGGGGCTCCCAAAGCCTAAACCTCGTCAGTATAGAATCCTCTCTAAGACCCTCCTGACTACCACTTGTTTTGTTCTTGAGAAGGATCCTCAATCAACAGAGGAAAGAAGGAAGTGGTGCTGTGGAATACGTGTAGAAGATGGAACTACATGACCTGAGTTCCAATCCTTGTTCTATCACTTACCTCTGTGGCCTTGGGCAAATCTTTAACCTTTCTGGTTCTTAAATTCCTTTTTTGTGAAATAAGGATGCTAGTACTTTTACAACTTGTTTTGGAAGTCTATGATTCATCCTATATTTATAATTCATCTTCTTGTTATTCAGTTGTGTCTGACTCTTTGTGACCTACATGGACGAATCTATCTGTGGGATTTTCTTGGCAAAGATCCTGGAGTGATTTGCCATTTCCTCCTTAAGCTCATTTTACAGATGAGGAAACTGAGGCCAAAAGAGTAAATGACTTGCCCAGGGTCATACAACTAGACCTTATCTGAGGCCAGTTGTGAATTTGGGTTTTCCCGTCTCCAGGCTCAATGCTATATCCATTGAGCCACTTAGCTGCTTCCTGTAATTCATCATACCAAAACTTTAATTTGAACCCTGGAACTGGTTTATTGTGTTAAATTCTGAATACTTTTACTTCGGTTCACTACAGCTAGCAAATTCTGATCTCCTGTTTCCTCATTCCCTAATATACAACAGACTGTATGTTTATGCTTAAGGGAGTGTTCCTTTCTCCTGCTACTTATCCAACTCAACCCTGACCCATTCTTAGATCTTATCCTCTTCTGTAATGTGCTTCCACTGTATACTCTTGAGATCCTTACTCTGTTTTTTAAAAAATTCTTGATTTTTTTTTCTTCTTCTTTCCATCTTTTAGGATTAATGAAAATTTAGCTTTCCCTTTGAAGGTAACATATTCTTTTTTTAACTTTTTTTTTTTTTGCTTTTTTTTGGAGGGGGGTAGGCAGGGCAATTGGGGTTAAGCAACTTGCCAAAGGTCACATGGCTAGTAAGTGTTAAGTATCTGAGGTCACATTTGAACTCAAGTCTTCCTGACTCCAGGTCCAGTGCTCTATTCACTGTGCCACCTAGCCACCCCATAACATATTCTTTATAAACAAATACAGTGATAGCACAAATACATAGGACCAGGAAGAAGAGTTGGTATAGTCCTTTGTACCTACTCCTACTTCTAATATTAGTTCCTTTGCCAGCATTTTTCTTCAAACCTTTCTTTACTAAAGAACCTGGTATTTAATAAATGTTTTGTTGAATGATTGAAATTCATGACATCCCTTTATAGTATATGATGCTGTTTATCCTTCTTGCTGTCAAATACTGACCTGTCCAGGTTAATTCTCCTGCAGTGACTCAGAACATTCTCTCTTTCCCCACTATCATTCTATGTGACTTCAGTCCAGACTTATGACCTCTTGAACACCTTGGCCTCCAGTTTCTTTAATGTCCTTGATTACCGTAGTCTCTATCTTGGTACAACTTTGGCTACCCACAGCCTAACCGTAATCCCCAGCCACTTCTTAAACCCCATTATCATATAAAATCTTTTCACCTCTAAACTCTGAAATTCACTCAGAAATGTTTCCTACTGATAATACTCTCTTGTCTTTCTGCCTCTCTCATGGCTGCCTTGCTCCTCTGCAATCTCTTTATTTTAATCAATAAGCCATTTGGTAAGCATTTATTAAGCCCTTACTATGCTGCAAACACAGAAGCCAAAGAAAGGTAAAAAGACATAAGGATGTTCACTCTCAAGGATATTACATGACAAATGGGGAAATGGTACATAGCCACATATATAATACCCCGTTACAATAATTCACTCATTTCAAACAATAGAATAGCCACTTTGGTCCATTTGGTTTCCTCTCTTTCAGCTATAGAGAGTTTATTTCAATGAAATGTTCTGAGTTCAGTCACAATTGCTTAGGGGTTAGGGGTGCTCAAGACCCCAAAATACCAATACACCAGGTCCTGCCCAGTGAATTCAACTTAAGTCTTCACTTAGCCAAAGAAAAGCAAAGTTTATTAAAAGTTCACCTGTATTGGACACAGAGCAAGTTTGTGCTAGAAAATTCTGTGGTGCTCTCATACACATGGGGACAAGATGCGGTCTTATATACAGAAAAGTTGTGGGAGGAATCTAGGGGTGGTCTAGAGGAGGAGTTTGGGGAGAGTCTTCAGGAGGAGTTAATGAGGTAAATGAGTGATTAAGGGCGGAAGTTTCTGGAGGCTACCTGGAGCTGACAGACAATGGTGGGCTGGGCCAGTTCAAGGGTGGATTGATATTTTGATAGGCTCAAGGGTAGGAAGTAGATGGACCATGGAGGGCTAGGCTAGAAACAGAGGTCTGGGCAGAGCCACAATGAAAAGCTATGGCCTCATGCAAATGCCTCATCATATGGGAAGATTCAATCAGAGGTCAAAGGGGTTCCCAGAGCCGGTACCTCATCACTAAGCACCCAGCTAGGAAAATCCATGACATCCAAGCATGGTTTCTCTGTCTAACCTGCTGTTTATTTTTCTTTGTGGTTGAGGTAAAATTCAGTTGATTAGTATAGTTTATGTAATGAAACAGCAAATTATATTATGGTGTGTGTGGACAGACAGACATCAAGAGAGGAAGTTCGGGAAGAGTTGAACTCTTCTTGGAATGTCTGTCAGTGTGAGTCTTCTGTTTCTAGATACTTAGAGAACCCTTTTGAACTCCCCTTGATAATTACCCTCTTGCCACAACCCCATCATCCCTTTGTTCCTTAAAGGTATGCTAGAAATTCTGCACTAGCTCTAATCTCTCGAATCTCAGACTTTGTCTGGGTCTGAGATGCCTTCTCTTCATTAAAGTTGCTGAGGGCATGATCAGTGTCTCATACAATGGTCTTGATTGATTCTAGACATATGTAGGCTCAATCCCCACTCAGTTCTGACTGATTCAATCAAAATGTAATTCTTAGTATGATGTCAGAGTTAAACTAGTATGGTTTCAACCTCAGCTATACACATATGTGATAGATATGAAATAGTAGAAAGGTAAATTTACAGGGGAAGACTTCATATGACTAGGGGAACATGAAGGTCCCCTACAAAGGGTGATATTTGAATCAAGTCTTAAAAGAAGCCTGGTACGTCAAGAGTTGAAGGTGAAGAAGAAGATGCATTTCAGGCGCAGGGAATGGCCAGCACAAAGGCATGGAGATATGAGATGAGGCTTTTTGGTTGAGGAAGATCAAGCAGTCTGCTAGGTATGGATATGCTGTAGACTATATGGAGAGGAGTAAAGTTGACAAGACTATAGAGGTAGGAAGGGGGCAGGTTGTGAAGATCCTTAAATAGCAAAAAGTGAGTTTATTTTTTATCTTGAAAGTAATAGAGAACCACTGGAGCTCATTGTGTGTGTGTGTGTGTGTGTTTGTGTGTATATGTGTGTGTGTGTGTGTGTGTGTGTGAAATCTGTACTTTAGAAAGTATAGACATGTACTTTAGAAAAGTCATCTTGTCCCCAATTGATAAATCTTCACAGGACATGAACAGGTAGTTTTCAGATGAAGAAATTAAAACTGTCTGTAGTCATATGAAAAAATGTTCTAAATCACTATTGATTAGAACAATGCAAATCCAAACAACTCAGAGGTAGCACATCACACCTATCAGATTAGCTAACATGACAAAACAGGAAAATGATATATGCTGGAGAAGATGGGGGAAAATTGGAACACTAATGCTCTGTTAGTGGAGTTGTGAAGTAATCTAACCATTCTGGAGAGCAATTTGAAGCTTTGCCTAAAGGATATAAAAATATGTATACCCTTAGATCTAACAAAACCACTACTAAGTCTGTATCCCATGAAAAAGGGAAAAGAAACCACATGTACAAAAATATTTGTAGCAGCTCTTTCTGTGGCCTACGACAGAGCCACATGCTGACTAGGTTCGGTATAAATTGCATATTTTATATTATAGAAGTTATAGTAATATACATCATATCAATTTTTTGTTCAGTGAATTTCGGTCATGTTAGATTATTTGTGACCCCATTTGGGATTTTCTTGGCAAAGACACTTGGAGTGGTTTGCCATTTCCTTCTCCAGCTCATTTTACAGATGAGGAAACTGAGGCAAACTGAGTTAAATGACTTGTCCAGGGTCACACAGCTAGTAGGTATCTGAGGTCATATTTTAACTCAGAAAGATGAGTCTTCCTGACTCCAGGCCTAACACTCTATCCATTGTATCACCTGGATGCTCCATTTCATATGAGATATGGATATAGATATAGATATACACATATAAAAATATATACTCATACACACACACACACATATATATATATATATATATATATAATTAGCATAACATTATAAATACTAGCCTCCTTTGGGCTCTCATTGCTGCATAGTGATTTTGTCCTTCCATTCTGATAAACTGTCATACTCCCCACAGTGATTTCTCTCCAAAGCTCTGTTCTCCTCAAGTCCACCCCTCTATTGTCATCCGTCTCAGCAGGTCACTTTGTTTGCTGTTTTATTGAGGATATTGAGTCCATTTGTCATGAGCCTGCTCATGGCCCAATTTTCTAAACCTTAAAGCCTTTCCATGTCCTCACCCATTATCTCATTTGTTCCAGCCACTCAGGATGAAGTAGGCCTCTTTGCCAAGGCTTACTTTCCTACTTGTGTCTTTGATACTGAGAATATACGTCCTTTGATCAGGAGCAGGGGCTGTTTTTGCTTCTTTCTATTCTAGCACTTAGCACAATGCCTGATACAGGAAATTCTAAATCATTGCTTTACCTTATCTATTGGCTTCTGCCTAGTTGCCTGTGAACATACTTAGTCCTCCCAAAACCTAAAATTAAACAAAAAATCTAAAACACATTCCTTTAATCTAGTCATCCCCTTCAACAATTGTCCTGTATCTCTCTTCTGCTAAAATTGTAGAAAGAGTTATCTATACTTACTGCCTTTGCTTCCTAGAAACAGTTGTCTGCACTTAACTGCCTTTACTTCCTCATCACATATTCATTGCTTATTCTCTTTCCCTTTACCTCCCTCCTTATTCTAGTTTGCCAATTTCTATCAATGGCACCACAATTATTTTCATCACCAAAATTCTCCAACTTGGAACAATGTTTGACTCTTCACTCTTCTTTGTTGTTGCTAAGTCTGTCAATTCTACCTCAGCAACATCTCTCCCAGTCATCGTATTCATTATGCTCATTCATCTACTAGCATAATTCAGGCTCTTATCACATGTGGTTAGGACCCTTGCCATGGCCTCCTGACTGGGCTCCCTGCCTTTGGTCTCTCTTCTTTCTAATACTTTCTCTACTCATCTACCAAGTCGATAATCCTAAAACTCAAGTCTGACCGTGTCAGTATTCTGCTCAAGAAGCTTTAGTGGCTCTCTAGTTTGTCTAGTATATATTCCAGATTCTTCTATGTGGCACTCAAGTACTATCACAACCTCACTGTAGCCTATCTTTTCAGGCTTACTTCATATTTCTCTCCCTCAACTACTCTATAATCCAACCAAATTGGACCTCTTGCACTTACCTGCATATGGCTCCACCTCCTGTCTTGTAATGGTATCTTTTCTTACTTCAGATTCTGGTTACCTTCAAAGCCTGGCTGAGACCTACATAAAACTTTTTCAGATTTCCTTCTTACTCCCTAACACACACACACACACACACACACACACACACACCCTTCTCTGTCAATTATTTTTTTTTTAAACTGTACATGTGGTTTCATTGGTATAGGGGCTGTAATGTGGAGAAACTCTTTGTACCAATGCAGACTGACAAGCTGTTGGGTAACTTTTTATCGTAGAGAATTGACTGAGTTAACTGAGAGGGTAAATGACTTACCGAGGGTTACACTGCCAGTATATGCCAAATACTAGACATAAACTGAGGTCTTCCTGACTTCCTGAGGTCAGTTCTTTATCCACTGTACCATACTGCCTCTCATTTTACATTTACGTATCTGTATAAAAGTGATTCTCCAAACCCCCATTTTAATGTCAGCTCCCTGAAGACAGTCACTATTGAAATGTTTTTAGTCTACTCAGAACCTAGCATAATATCATGCACATTAATGATTCATAAATGCTTGTTAAGTTGAATTGAATGTATATCTTAGACTCTTTTATGATTTAGTGGTTTTTTTCTATTTAATGAAACTAATAATTATTTTTAAAAAGCGAGTTTAAAGGGAAAGAAAATAAAAACATATTTATTTAAGCCTATGGAGTATAGAGTGTGTTCAGAGGTACTACAAGACTAGTAACAAAAAAAAAAGACGTACCTCTGGTGTAAAGGCCGCCAAGTCCTTTTCAGGGCTGCTTTCCACCTTTGGTGTATGCCTGATACACCTAACTCTTATCTGTGGCTCCAAGAAGCTGTAGCTTGTGCAGCAGCCATACCCTAGCAAACCATTTTGGTACATAGGCCAAGTGGAAGGTAAACAAGGGGTCTTAAACCCATTGGTGGTTTAGGGGGGTATCTATCCTAAGCACGTATAGAATTCTCCCGGTGGACCGGGTAGACAAGAACAATTTGTTTTAATAGCAATTTAATAACAAAGGCAGCTGAAGTAGGTGCTGTGGAGAGCTAAGAGCTTGGTTAGACACAAAGAAGCCAAAGTCATCCACTGACTGTCTGCCCTTGGACTGTGATGACAATGAAAGAGAGAGTGAGGCTGACAACTTTCGGCAACTCTGCTTCAATTTATATATGAATTTCAATGAATATGAAATTCAATTTATATATGAATCAAAAGACAATAACCGTACCATTTTTACCTGTTTCAAAGTCCTGTGGTGACAGGCAAGTGATGAAGCAGCAGGTGTGGATATACTGGGAGCTGTAGTCACAATCCTGCACACAGGCAGCCCAGACCATAGGGTTATCTTCTCACTGGAAGCAACAGTGGCATTCAGTAGGCTTTCTTCCTCCCTCCCTTCCCCCATCTGAGCAGCCTTTTAAGAATCACACTACTCTTGGGGTGGCTGGGTGGTGCAGTTAATAGAGCACCAGTTCTGGTGTCAGGAGGACCTGAGTTCAAATCTAGCCTCAAACACTTAACACTTACTAGCTGTGTGACCTTGGGTAAGTCACTTAACCACAATTGCCCTGTCTTCCCCCCTCAAAAAGCAAGAAAAAAAAAAACTCCAAAACAAAAAACAACCAAACAAAAAAAAAATCATACTACTCACCTTCTGGTGTGAGGAAGGGATTAGATAGAACAGATGCCCTAATAACTGTCTGCTTACCAAACTTTCACCTCATTACTGTGGCAGGTGTGGATCCCCTCTGTGGTCAAAACACACATACACAAATACAAAAACTTTAGCAAAGAAAATTCCACTCACCATTGGTACATGGGATGTGTGCACACTTACAGACAACACAAAATCCAATAGACCTGAAAGACGAACAGCTCTTGTGAGAGAACTTGGCAATTATCCCATTGAGATAGCAACCCTGAGTAAAACAAGGCTGGCAAATGAAGGTCAGCTTCCTGAAGTTGGAGCTAGGTACACGTTTTCCTAGAGTGGTCGCAGTAAAGGGGAGCATGGTGAATCTGGTATAGGTTTTGCAATCAAAACTAGGCTAGTCAACAGGCTTCAAAAGGAATGAATGACAGACTCGTGACAATGTGATTTTCCTTTGCAGGAAAAGGTCATGCCACCATCACTAGTGCATATGCTTCCACCATGATGATGAGGTCAAAGAAAAATTTTATGGAGACGTGGGAACCATTATCATTAATGCATCAAAAGAGGATTAATTTGTAATTCTGGTTGACTTTAATGTTAGAGTAGGCTCAGACTACCATATATGTTTGGGAGTCCTTGGAAGGAATGGAGTTGGAAACAGCAACAGCAATTCCAGCTTACTGCTGAAGACTTGTGCATCTCATGACCTCATCACCAATACTATTTTCCATTTACCTAAATGTAGTAAAACTTCATGGATCAACCTTTGCAGCAAACAATGGCATTTAATAGACTATGTGATTGTAAGGAGAAGAGACTGACAGGATGTGAGAATGACAAAGGCAATGAGTGGTGCAGAGTGCTGGACTGATTATAGACTTATCCTTTCCAAGCTAAATATTTGCATTCAACAATATTGCTAGCCCCATGTCAAAAATGATTACCAGAAGACTCAATGTCAACATAGTGGAGCTCTTCTCTGAGCATGAACAGTTTGTTAATAACTTGTAGAGAAAGCTGAGCCAACACACAATTGACAAAGTGGAACAGAAAAGTAGGCAGCTTTCAGAGATTTGGTGTACAGTACTGTGTTTGTTGATCTGGTTCAGAACACTTGCAAACATCATGATGCTTTAACAAAAATGATGGGGAAATTCAGAAGCTGCTAAATGAAAAACAAGAACTCTACAGGGTTTACCAGTGGAATAGTTCATCCATCTCTAAGAAGGCAGCATTTAAATTCCATTAAAAATTAAGTATTAAGTTAAGCTTAGAGAGATGTAGGATTCTTGACTCAGTAAGAAAGCAAATGAAATTCAGTTTTATGTTGATATTAAAAATCCAAAGTGCTTTTATGCTGCTCAAAAGGCTATTTTAGGGCCAAAGACCTGTGGTACATCTCAGTGCTGATGGAACTACATTGATTAGTGATAAGAGCATGATCCTGAAGAGATGGGTTGGACACTTCCCTAGTGTTCTCAACAGAGTGTCATCAATCAGTGCTGAAGCCATTGACTGTTTATCTCAGGTTGAAGTCAATCCTTCCCTACCTGAAATTCCAACTGAAGAAAAGTTTGAATGCTATTCCATCCCTTCGATGTGGCAAAGCACCTGGTGCTGATTTTATTCTAATTGAGATTTACAAGGTGGGGGGGGGAGGGGTCCTTTGCTTATACAAAAAGTGACTGAAATTTTCCAGGTTACATGACAAAAGGAGGTTAACTCCAGGGAGTTCAACAATGCTTTCATTGTCTGTCTCTATAAAGGTAAAGGAAATAATTTGTCCTGTGACAATCACAGGTGTGTATCCCTCTTAGTCATTGCTGGCAAAATTCTTGCCAGATTCCTCCTGAAAGATGGTCATTTACCTGAGAGCCAGTGTGGCTTTGGAAAGGGCCAAGGAATGGTTGATATGGTATTTGCTGCCCAGCAATTCCAGGAGAAATGCCAGGAGCAGAATAGCAGTCTATATACCACATTTGTAGATCTGACCAAGGCCTTTGATACTATCAGCCATGTTGCCTTATGGGAAATTATGTCGAAATTTGGTTGCCCAGAGAAGTTCATCATTATTGTATGTCAGTTTCATGATGGCATGATGCCCAGGTTCTGGATAATTGACAATGCCCTCATGCTTTCCCAATGGAGTGAAACAAGGCCATGTGCTTGCTTCCCTGCTTTTTAGCATGATGTTTCTACCCATGTTGTCAGTTATCTTCAATGAACATAAACATGGCATCAAGATCAGCTTACCACACTGATGTTAAATTCTTCAACTTGAAAAGGCTATAAGCCAAGACCAAAGTGGAGCAAATACTGGTGCATGACTTTTTTTTAAATGGTTGTGTACGCAGTGTGGCCTCTGAAGCTGAGATACAGCCAAGTGTGGATTGATTCTCTTCTGCTTATGTTAATTTTGGCCTAACAATTAACACTAAAAAACCACAGGTGCTCTGTCAGCCAGCACCACACCATCCATATGTGGAACAATTGGTTACAGCAAATGGAGAAGTTTTGTATAAGTTCATTTACCTTGGCAGTATACTTTATGGGGATGTACACCCTGGTAATGAGGTTGACACACACATTGCCAGAGCTAGCTCAGTGTTTTGGAAACTCTGAAGGAAAGCGTGGGAGAGAAGAGGAATTAGACTGACTACTAAACTAAAGGCCTACAAAGTCTTTGTACTAACTTCATGTTATACACCTGTGAAACCTGGACAGGCTGTCAGCCCCATGTTAGGAAACTGAATCAGTTCCATTTGAATTGTTTTAGAAAGTTTCTGAAGATCACCTGGTAGCATAAGGTACTAGACACTGAGGTCCTTTCTTGAACTAAACTTCCAAGCATTGAAACTCTCCTGCAGAGAACACAACTCTAATGATCTGGCCATGTTCAAGTGCCAAACATATGCTTGCCAAAAAGACTATTTTATGGAGAACTCACACAGGGTAAGCGCTCGTATCATGGTAAGAAAAAGCAATACAAGGACATTCTGAAGTTCTCTCTTAAGAATTTTGGAATCGATTATATGACACAGGAGACACTGGCACAAGACTGACCAGCATGGCCCACCCTCATCAGAGAAGGTGCTGTGTTCTATGAGCAAAGCAGAACTGAAATAGCTCGTTACAAACTAGAGATGTGTAAATTAGAGAATCTACCCCAAGTGTTCCCACCGACTATTTGTTCTTGACCTGTGGCCAAGCCTTCTGAGCTCATATTGGTCTGATCAACTGCAGTCAGACACATTGTAACTTGACTTGAACATAGTGATGTCATTTTGGTCCTCTTCAAGAGTGAGGGACAACAACCATTTAAGCCTAAGTTTTTAATATCATCTGATTTTAGAACCATAAGGAACCCTAGGTTGCTTTGACCAAACATTTCCTTTTTCTTTTTCTTTTTGAAGGCTAAGTTTATTTATTACGTATCTAAGCCCATGAAAAATTCACTATGGCATCTGTAAAATGAATGACTCAAATAAGATTGTCTCTGATGTATTTTTCTGTTCTAATATTCTAGATTATATACTTTAATACACCAGCTTATGAAGTCCTTTCCACCTGTAATTTTTCTGAGTTCTATCCAATAACATACTAGTTTACAAACAAGCAAACATTTCATCTTAGAAATGAGAAAACCGAGACTCAGAGGCATTGAACAATTGGTCAAGGCTCACCAAAGTAATTGATGGCAGAACCTGGAAGAGAACCCCAATATCATGTTTCTTCTTTGGTTGAGAAAAATGCTGTTTATAGTCCAATTTGGAAATATGCTCCATAATGAAAACTGTAAATTTTTTCAAAAGATTGTGGGTTATAGTTCTAAAGCTGGAGATAATTTTAGGAACCTCAAAAGCCAGGGAGGTTATAAGTGACTTTCCTAAGACCACACAGGTCTTCTAACTCCAGAGTTAGTACTCATTGAGAGTATGACAAGCATGAAGGATGCAAACAAATTTTGTTATATAAATAGTATTTCAACTTTGTGCTTTCATTTTGCTTCCTTTCTTTGCTTTAATATCCTGGATAAAAACAAACAAACAAACAAAAAAAACAAGATCTGTGATTTCATTGGTATGGGAACTCTTGGTGAGGAAATACTACCAGGGCAAATTGCTGTCACTTCTTTGACTTAAGAGTATTAGAGTTATGGGGGACATTGAGAGATTTTTGTGACTTACCCAGGGTCATTCAGTGTGTTAGATGCTGGAATTGAACTCGGGTCTTCTTGATTCTGAGACCAGGTTTTATCCATTAGTGCCTGTCGCCATTTTCTTGGATGCCTTAGTTCTCCCATAGGTGTTGAATATAAAATGAGGTATTCATTCACTTTGTTTCTAAGAATCTGTCTTTGTTTGTCCTAGAGGAGGTGATGGACTCTGTTTAATACCAAAACAACTCATTGTTATTAAATACCATATTTTTGGAATTATATGTGAAATCTTACACGTGAAATTATGATTAATCTTAGTGCTATTCCCAAATTTCAGCTTCATATTATGCTCTATATCTTAATATGTTAAAAAAAAAGAATGAATTCTTCATTCTTTCTGCTGTTGGAGTTTTAGCAGAGGAAAATTCTTTATTTTTTTCACAATTTACTCTAATTTTAATATTCCCCAGATAATAGTGAAATAAACCTATTTTGTACAATTCAGACTTAGATAAAAGCTTTAGGGTGTTTGGAGCATAAACCTTATTCCATCTTTTGTAGAGCTGCCCAATTTAGTAAAAGCAATTCAACAGCTCATCTTAAATGTAGTATGACTTAGAACACTCAAATCTGCCTGGAATGTGAAAAAAGGGAATAATTTATATTTAATTGGTCTAAACCTACCTTTCCTAGGTCAATAAGAAGAGGAAAATCAGCAGCATTAATCAAGATAAAATTATCAGCTGATTAATCAGTGTTCTAATTACTGCACAGTTCTTTCCCTTTTCAGTTTTAATTACTAAACTTCATTGTCTTTTCCATATGGCCATCGTGCATTCACAGTACACTTTTTCTCCTGGTGAGATCATTAATATAAAAAATGTCCATTTCAGGCATTACTGAAGATGTAAGAAATTGCTAGTGCCTCCTTAGAAATTACCAAAGAAGTTGCAAATCAGCCATAGGTTATTCAGGAAAAGGATAATAAATCTATGAACACTTAAGAAAATAGTGATAGTGGAAATGTAATTATGATTATCAAACCAACCTTTGTCCCAAAGCGAGCCTTGCTAGTCATATTTTATCATGTCTATGTTGCAGTTGGATCTGAAACCAATTGCAATTTAATTTAAATTGGGAAAATACATTGGGGATTTCTTTAATTCATTGTTTTGGTGCAGGTCTCAGAAATATTCCTTCTGCAGATTTCTTTCTTAGAAATGTATTGACTCCAGCATCTGGCCGCCATTCAGTGACTCACTGTAACATTTCAGAGTACTGAGTCTATGTTGGTTTTAGAGTGTTATAGCCATGGCATGTTACACTGTAGGATGTAGCTTCTGTAGAAATTGCCATGTGATACCAGGAATGAGAAGCCACAGACTCTCTGCCACTCTATGACCTGATTCCTGAAAGTTCCTTTCTTTAACAATGAGAATTCTTCGAAAAATGGTCACCATTCCAGGCAAACATATTTTTTCCTGTAGAAGGCCTTTCTTGGAAATCCTTGGCTGCTTTGCAAATCAGAATGTTCTGAAAGAAAAGAGATTACAGGACTTTCTTGCCTACTCTGTGTGATAGACCGGTTAGCAAAGTATAGTACATATCTTCAAAGGAAACTGGAGTATCTCTAGTAAGATATTTTGTTAAACAGTCTGAAAATGCTTCCCCATTTGAAACATTCAGATTCTTATACACTTAAAATATTTTTTTTTCTGTAGTCCTTCAAAATGCTTCATCAGCTGTGAAAGGCATGGTTTCTACATAAGGAGGTACATTTCTGCCTTCCACCATGGGCCTCATTTGGATTGACTCACAGGTAACAAATGCCAGTTCGTAACAGTAAGAGCTTCCTGGGTATTACAGACCTTTACCTTAAAATGAGTGAAGAGGTTGGATACAGTGAAGCTAACATGTTGTTATTTAATTTTAATTGGTGAATTTACCCGCAGGTATTCAAGCCGATGTTTACTAGCTGCTCTGTGAGGCACAGACTACATAAACACATGGGCTTTTCTCTGAAGTGAAAATATCTTCTCATCAGTTTTTTTCTTCAAGAGACACTGAATTATCTTCTGTATGCATTATGTGGGCTTGGAATTGGAAAACCATTGGGTTCTGCCACCACTTATCACTAAATGACTAGGGCACTCAATAATTCCATTTCCGTGATCCTAATGCATGAATGGGAATACTGATGTAGCAGGGAGCAAATTGTATTTTTCAGCTGCTTAATTCCATTCTAAATACTTTTTCAAATATGTGGCTTTTACAGGCCACCTCTCCTGTTAAATATGATGTTTTTATTTTAGCCTTTAGTTTGGATGTTATAACTTCTAATATTTCAAGCCTAGGCTTTCAATTCATTTGTAATTGCTCCTTTCAGGAAAATATGTTTAGAAATTGAACTGAGTTACTCCTAGTGGAAAGCTCCACTATTTTGATTCTCAGGGATTTAACACATCAAAGAAACCCATTCTCCAATGAACTGAAAGGCCTATTTAGACAAAGAACTCATTGTTGCCTTCACGTGATGAGTAGCAAATGGATAAATCTCAGATATATTATATCTCCATGAAAATAAAACACTGTCTGAAGGAGGAAAAGCTTGAAGCCTCTTGCCAGGTTCTGAGGAGATTTGATGCAAATATGTTTCATTCATTAGGGTTAGACTTTTTTTGGGGGGGGAAGAGCACTTGTATCCATAGTACACACACACACACACACACACACACACACAAACACAGACACACACATGTCACTGGAGTTTCTGGAAGGCTGAAAACATCTCATCATCATCATCACCATCTTAATGACCCTCCAGCTTTGATTAAGTGGCTTTTGTGTGTACTGGGGATACACAGCATTGGCACATTTGGAATCTGGGTGGGTTTAAGGGCTAAATGAGAGAGATATGAGGGTGGGTGAACCTGTTTCTTATCAAGAAAATAATTCAGTGAGCAAGATTCTAAGCCATTTGTCTAAGTCACCCATTGTAATGAGGTAAGCCACTGTTTTATTCTGAAGCTGAGTCAGTGCTGGTATAGCATGAACAAACCCTTGAAGCACCATGATATTCTTGCTTTCTCAATCTCCTTTATCAGTCTTTGACCCCTGTGAAAAAGGCACAAGGGATAGCTGATGCAGCTGATTGTGTGCATGTATGTGTGTGTATGTATACATGCTTGCATATGTATATATTTATTCAGTAACTTCAACCTTATAAAACATTACTGAAACTCTAGAAATAAGTCTCAAAAGCTTCTAGAGTAGCCAAAAGAAATTTAATGAATTTAATATATAAATTTTATTTACTTTCCTTATGAGAGTCCTAAGATCCTCAATCTTTGCACATTTACACTTAAACAGTTGTAACAGATATGAGTTTATTTTTTTTCTGCCCATGACAATATTAGAAGCAGAAAATTATACTAGAGGATAGAAGGGATGGATGGTAGGTAGGACTAGATGAAGGATAAAAGACAACAGATGGGTTAAAAAAAATAAGGAAAAGTACATGAATTTTAAAAAACCAGAGCATTCTGAGATCATTTAACATGTGGACAAAAAACCCCACAACTCTATGTATGTCAATATCGCCTGAGGACATTATTGTGCAACACTGTACAGTAACTGGTAATGCCTAATGATGACTATGAAGGTGAATCAAATCAGGTTGAGTATATTCTGCTTAATAAGATAGGAAAAAATGGATGCTATTGTAGGAGAATTTCCATTCAAAATACTTGAAGTAAAATTTAAAAATGTGTTTAAAGTGATGAGCTTTAGTTATTTAGAAACTGTACTTTCATGAAACACTCCAGTGCATACCTATATGTAAATATTTCTTGTCACTCATTGACTAGATTGTCTATTGATGGAGTTATTCTTGTCAATTAGTATCTCTGGAGATTCAGGATCATATATTTTATACAGTTACCTATAAAGGGAAAACTGGGGGTCTTGCCTACTCTCATTAACACATTAATGATGAATTCACAACCAGATGAAAACAGGTTAGTATAATAATAGATAACCTTTAGACACTTCTTTGAGGTTTACTCTTTGAAGACTACCTCAATGATTTTTAGAATACACTGTGAGTGGAAATGCCAGAAATCAAACCCAGGGCTTTCTGACTCCTGAGCCAGCGTGTCCTTTCTCTTTCCCTTCATAGAGGT
The DNA here is from genome assembly GCA_028646575.1 of Pseudocheirus occidentalis. Taxonomy (NCBI): domain Eukaryota; kingdom Metazoa; phylum Chordata; class Mammalia; order Diprotodontia; family Pseudocheiridae; genus Pseudocheirus; species Pseudocheirus occidentalis. Next base: position 239,122,229 of record CM053595.1, read on the forward strand.
GTGTGAAGCATGAAGTGCCACTCCAGGGTTAGTTGTTATTGTGAGCTGGAATGATGGAAGGAGAAGAACTCTCAGTAGACCTAGATGCAGGAGGTCCAGGTGTGATTCTTGACTCTTATCATGGCTTCTCTGAGTCCCATTTTCCTGCTCTGTAAAATGGGGGTAATGAGACAGATACTATACAAGGCTGTAGTAAGAAATGAGATTTCTGAAACTTTTAAAGTACTAGAGAAACATGAGTTAGCATTGCATGTGTTAATAGATATCTATTAGTTGAATCAGTTATCTGTTGACATGGAATGAAGAAACCCAAAGGGGTGGAATAGAAAGCAAACAGATATTTTATCAGGGGGGTGGTGAAGTATGGAGTATTTGCTTTTTCTCTTTGTATATCCAGCTCCTAACCCAGTGCCTGACATAGAGGAGGCACTTAATGAATGCTTGTGGATTGACTTAGTGATGAAAAGGTCTTATTGGGGAGTTTTTGTGGGCCCTAAGAAGCTGGGAATTACTACTGTAGATGGTGGAATGGTGGGGAATGTCTTCTTGAGCCAAATGCAAAACCTCACCTAATTTACAATTTTTGTCCTGGGGCCAATTCTCTATCCTATTTACTTTAATTAAAATGGACAAATATTCTGGGCATTGGCAAAACTCTATTTCTTTGACCATAGAGATTGATGAGCAATGGACCTTTCTGTCCTGATTTAGTTAAGTTTTCCTATGCTTAGAATTTTAGACCTAAGTATAAAAAAAACCTCAGTGGATATCTAATCCAACCTCTCTCCCTGTATGACAAATAAGAAAAATGAGGCCCAGGGAGATCCAAAAGTTTGCCAAAAGTTGCACAGGTAGTGGACGTAAGAGGTAGGCCTTGAATCTCCTCTGAAACTAGAACCAAGGATTTTTTCCATCAATGATTTTTCCATTTGATAAGGGAATTGGTAAGAAGCCTTGAGTTTTTTTCTTTCCTGTCTTCAATTTGCATCATTTTGTTGGATCCTGTAAAAAAATGTTTGCACTTGGCCTCTTCTGGAAGACACATATGATCCTATTTACACATGGACATCCTTCTGGTTTACACCAAGGCCAGCAGGCATGATGAAGAGTAATAGTATTTTTATATGAACATGTTATGAAAGCTTAATTTCATATTGGTAGTGCTGTTGTTACTTTTTGCTTTCAAAATCTATTAACCAAGATATTATTATCCTGATTATCATTATACTTGAATGTGGATTACTCTTTAATTATAGTCTTCATTCAAATACAGGGGCACTCCCTTGACCAATCAGTTTGCTTGCCTTTGATACCGGTGATCCTTCCATTTGCCTGGAAAAGAAGGTGGTGAAAACAACCGCATCTGCTACCTTCACTTTGTAAATAAAAGATTGTGAGTAATTGTTTTAATAATGTGGAGGAATTTACATCTCCTTTCTTTTAGAAATGTCAAGGAAGTACCTTCATTTAAAGAGCACAAGTAGCAGATCCACTGTCTGATGCCACATGATCTGAAATTTGCTCATTCTGGCTCTATCCTGAAGTGTTCTTTTGTTAATGTGCCAGTTATGTGCTCTTTGCATAATGGCTAAGCTTTTCGTCACTATAATAGCTCACACGTATATAGCATGTTCCAAGTTGCAATAGGTTTTTCTTGCCATTATCTTGCAAAACAATAGCATCATCCCACTTTACAGGTAAGGAAACTGAGACAGGAAGAAGACTGACCCATCATCACAGTCACTGTAGTAGTAGAATGGATCTTCTAGCCTCCTGCTTTGGACTCTAAGACTTATGCTTCTGCTGCTACATCATGCTATCTCTGTGCAAAAGGCTCATGTACTTTTCCCTTCTTTTCTGTTCATGTAAATAAAATATTGACCAATGGTGGAAACTTTAACTGTACTAATTACTTCTCTTTTACATTCGTAGCAACATATATGACCTTCGTTATTTGTTTCTATTTTCTGTCTTTTTTGAACCCTATACCCTAGAGCTGGGCTCATTGAGAACATGAAGTTATTGAGTATCAATGATTTCTCATCAAAATCAGGGAATTTATTTAAACTAGTTTCAGAATCTGTTGCAAATTATTTTTAACCTAGAAAAAAACAGTAGTATTTTACCATTTACAAGTAAAGCATGGATGGTTTTATTCCCCATTTGGTAGTTCATTATGCATTTATCTCATTAATCTGCACAAATGCACATTTTCAAATTTTTGTTCTATTTGGTTTAATATCACTAATATTACTCCCCTATTGAACAATCTCCGGTGGCTCCCTGTTGCCTCCAGGATCAAATATGAAATCTTCTGTTTGACTTTTAGAGTCCTTCCCAACCAAGCATTTACACACTCCAGTATGGCTGGAGAGATACTGGCCTCCTCCTACAAGATAATCCATCTCCTGACTCGATTAATTTTTCCTGGTTAACCCCCATTCCCAGAAGTATGCCCTTCCCCCTTAACTGGCTTCCCTGGCTTTCTTCAAATCTCAGTGAAAATTCTACCTCCTGCAAGATGCCTTCCTTCTGACATTATCTCAGATTATCCCGTACAGGTCTTGTTTGTATGTGGCTGTTTGCTTCTCCCTCATTAGATTGTGACCTTCTTGAAGGCAGGAACTGTTTTTGCTTCTTGTTTCTATCTCTATTTTGTTGCTATTTAGCATAATACTTGGCACATAGTAGGCAATTAAATGTTTGTTGATGTCACTTGACTAATGACTTGGGGACCAGCACTATCTTAATGCATGATTGAACTGTACAATGATCATAACCTTTCCATGTTTAAGATGGGTTTGCAGGGTGGTTTCCTGACTGCCTACCATTCATACCATACTTTAGACACATGAGAGGTGCCCATAAGGAAAAGTATATGGCAGTCAGAAGGAGAGGAATGTCTTTGCTAATGTATTTTGAGATTTGGTTTAAATGAAGCATTATGTCTAGAGCAGGACTACTATTCTTGTCTTTGTTGGCCTCAGCAATTGTTCTCTGTCTGTAGTGTAATGAATGGCAGGTTTGTAGCCATTAATTAAACATTTAGGAAAAGGATGAGTACTTTATTCCAATGACCCACTAAGTGTTGGACTGATGTTTCTCATGGACAAATCAAAATAAGCCACAAAGAAGGGAAAGACCACTCTTTGTAACTCTTTTAAGTTGGTGAAAAATTAATGCAGCCAACATGGAACTGGAGAGAATGTGACAGTGAGAGATTTGTGAAAGTGAAAATGAGGCATAATTTGTAATGATTTCTATACTCAGGAAAATATAAAGTTGTAATACATTAGAATTATCAGCAGTTTTGCTTCCATTCTTCATTTTGGGATCAGTCATGGACAGCTGAAGCCCTGAGGTGTTCATGATCAGCCAGGCCAGGGGTGACTATTGGATCTTGCATTAGTCACAGTCTTTTCTGCAGATTTAGCCAGTCTGAAACAATACACATTTAAATTTTTGTTAAGCAGAAGGCAAGAACTTGAATCATGCCTAGAATCTGTGTGGCTTCATATTTTACAAGTGACTTTTACATTATGATCACATTTCAACTTTTCAATAACCCTTTGCATTAGAAAAGAGAATTGGCGTTGATGGAAAACTTTTCTTTTGAAGAACCCTTGTTGTATGGTTGGTGGGACTTTAACAGCAAATATAGTAGTAGGTATAAGATCCAGGATGGTTGCTTGAATGGAAGTAGTGCCAGTGTGTTGAGGGTAAAGAAAGGAAAAATAGATAAGCTCCTTCTTTTAGAAAGAACAAGGATCTCAGCCCTCAATTCTTGCTGCATAAACCTGACCTGCCTAGGACGTATGGCTTATGGAGAATGGGGAACATAGAATGACAGCTCTATTCAGTAACACAGATGCTCTTAAAGGTAGTCTGAAATTTCCTTTGTTTTTATAGTTCTTCTTAATATTCAGCCTTCAGTAGCTATATCCATTATTTGGATTTGTCCAGCTCAGGTATCCCTTTGCCTTGCTGTCCTGCTAGAGTAGATTTATTTGAAGTAAGAACAAGTAGATACACATTTACAATGGTTTAGAGGGTGATGCAAAACTCTGAAGATATCCTAAAATATTTCCTTAACATTCTACTACAGTTCCTGAAATTTCTTTCCAGTAAAGCCTTTTTTGTGGGTCCCAGTTTAAAATACAAAAAAACAAAAAACCCCAAACCTAAACAAAAAGACTTGACTGAATTTGAAAAGTGAGAGAGCAGCCCCTGGACACATAAAGACATACCTGTCTCACTATGGGATGTGGGGTTATTAAATCTGATTGAGAAAGAGAGAGACATTAGATTCTGAGAAGAAACCCAAAGACAGTGTTGTGGAGGGAACCAGAAAGAAAACGGATATTTATCAGCTTTGGAATTTTGCCCATGTCTCTCCTTTACCTACCTGAAATGATTTTACTCTTCCCTTCAAGCAGCAGACCTTAGTTTCTTTAGGAATAGCCATGAAGTGTCTGCAATTCCTGCTCAATGGGTCTTAGAAGATGGGATCCTTCTCTGACTTCCTTGGTATACCATTTCCCTGTGCTGAATTTCTTCATAACTGAATGCAGACTTGACTTGTGTCTAGTTTGAAAAGTTACTCAAACTCCCAATTTTCCTTCACTTTCATAAGCCAAATTGTTGTAGAGCCCTAGTCTATTTTATTCTTTTTTTATGGGAAACTGAGGTAAAAGGCAAGGGAAAGGATTAAAATAACAAAATGTTAGTAGGACCTTGGAGATCATCTCATTTCCCTCATTTTAGAGTGAAATTATCTGTTTAATGTCATGGAGTGATTTCAAGGGAAAGTCAGAGTTGAATCAAATTTGCTGACTACATAATACCATTCTTCAGGTTTCCGAGGTAAGCATCATTATCATCGTCATCATCATCATCATCATCATTACAGCTAGAATTTATATAGCACCTTAAACATTTGCAAAGTGCTTTACAAATATAATCACATTGAGTCCTTATGAGGTAGGTGCTATTACCTATATTTTATAGCAGAGGAAATCATGACTTACAGACATTAAATGACTTGCCCAGGGTCACACAACTAAAAAGTCTGAACCAGGACTCAAAATTCAGTCTTTCTGACTCTAAGTCCAGTGTTCTAAATACTGTGCTATCTAGCTCCCTAATGATTAGCCCTATGAAGAGTACTCACCAATCTGCCAATCAATTTACTCATGCACACTATATACAATAATAAAGCAGAAACACTGCTTACATAAATCAATTAATCAAAATTACATATTGAAACACTTTCTAATTCAATTCTTAACAGTTCTCACCCAATTATAACTGTAGTTATCTCTCAAACAAGGGATAAAGTCCAACAAAAGTGTTTCATTTCCCCTGAGTCTTTTACTCCACAATCTCCAGTGGCTGAATCATCCATTCAAAGACCGCAGGAGGTTAAAAAGTCAAACTTTGTGGCAGAGTAGCAGATCACATAGCTAATTCAACCTCTAGGGCCCGAGCCCTGATGCTACCCCAGATCGCCTACTCTCTCCCCACCCCCGTACATGTACTAATTCTCTTCCACCTGTTGCCCAATACTCAAAATTTCAGCCTTAGAGGTTAATCCCTTTTGTTTAAAAGCTATGAAAATGCAAATTTTGCCTGTAGAAGAGCTGGCTTCAGACTATCAGTCTTTTACATCATTGTGAATGAAGGATAATGAAGGAATTAATAATTATAGCTTACATTTATACACTTTATAGTTGCAAAGTGCTTTATATACACAATCTCCCTTGAGTCTCACAATTGGGAGGGAGGGAGGTATTGTAAGGATTATTTACCCCATTTTATCTTTGTTCCTCTATCTGTATCCCTAGAAAATCCTGGTTCCTTCCTGTTGAACAGCAGGTCAAATACTGGTGGTAAATTTGGGATAAAATTCCTTTGTTGAAAGAATTTTTTTGTAACCTGTTTTAAAGGTCTATTGCAGATCTAAAACAATTCATCCCTTGAAGGAACCGACATTGGTTTTTTAGCTAACTGATTAGTAATTGAAGGCCAAGTTTGGAAATTGTACAAGTTTTCTATGAATATTCATAATAAATAATTAACTTGCCTCTCGATTTAGAGCCCAATAAACAGTTCACTTCTATTTGATTTTTTTTTTTTTATATCTGAGTTAATTATATGCTGAGGTCTAGTTGCTGGGGTTTCTTTGGTAAGTGGCGATTGAGTAACTGCTGCTGGTGACAATAACCCTGTGTTTTTGTGGCTTTCACAATGTTGCTGTGCAGCTGGAGGAAGGCACATAATCATGCCCTTCAGAGAAGTGTCTCTCCCTCCCCCTCCCCCCCACCTCTCAACCTTTTCCCCAAGTAGGTTCCAGGCTTAGGATAGATCCCTTTACTCATTCTAGCCTCTGCTTCAAAAAGCTCTAGGAGTAAGTGCCTCTTGATGAGAATAGGAGGGGTCAGAAGAGAAGCCAGCCTTCCCGTACAGGTGCCTACCTTCCCCTGGGATTTTTAGAACCTGGGAAATCACCAGTATATATTATTCACCTAAAGAGCATCTGCTGAGCTCTTTGTGTATGCTTAAATTCAGTAAGGGATACCAGAGATTTCAAACTCCTCCAGGGCCTTATCCCCTCCAGAGGGTGACAGATATAGGACTGATGCCTGTGAAAAGATCAGAAAGCCCTATAAGACAGTGTAAGATCAAGTGTAGACTAAGAGCCATACAGAGGAATGGCATGAAGGGTGTACCTCCCTCCCCCATCTAGTTCTTTTCCTTGCACATACAGGTTTACTGCCATGTTTAGAGAGGAGGAAGGTGGGAAAAGTTGTGGGCCCGGGAAAGAACAGAGAACCTTCAGGCATTTGCTTTCAGCTTTATTTAAAGTCCCATCGTACAAACCAGCATCAGCCGAGCCCCTTGCTCTAATGAAATCTGGACGGCAGAGTAACACTGCCATCTACTGCCAAGCTCCCTGATTGTGGGTCTTTTTTTCTTTGCCCTCTCTCTTTTTAAGCTTCCTCTCTCCCTCTCCCTCTTTTTGCTCTCCCTCTCTCTCTTCTGCTCTCTCACTCTCTCTCTTTTTAAAAAAAGGTTTTTATCCCGTCAAGGAAAAAAAAAACTGGCTCTTGGAAAACAACCAACTCTGCTGGAACTCAGAGATAATAATCAGTTTCTCTGGGCTTGTGAAATTGGCTCATTAAGCGTGCTTTTTAACAGAAAATATTGGAAGCGATTAAGTCTGCTTTACTGAGTGGGCATGAAATGGCTAACCTTCGGCCACCCACAGCTCCTAGGTGCCTGGCGCCGTTTTATGCATGCCGCGTAATGTCTTTACTTGAAGTGGTGTTTATTCATCACCTGCTTATTTATCTCTTTGCATTTGGCAGGCACATCGATCAATGTTAAACTGTCACACAAGGTTATTTTTCTTTTACATAACAGTATAGGCCTAAGGTAGTGGCATATTAAAAGTAATAACTTTCTAACTTGTAGCTCAAGATGACAGCCCCATTTTTACCCGAATATATTATGGCAAGAAATTCTTAATATCGTTCTTCTCCTCTCCCCTCCTCCCCATTTCTTCACCTCCCCCTCCCCCCAAGTACTCCTGCTCTCCCAAGGTCAAGAGCTTCATTCTGTCATTTGGTTCAGAAGAAGAAGCATGTGCTTCCCTCCCAGTTTGCTTCCAATCTAGTCTCTCCCTCACCTTTGGTTATCTCAGACCTTCAGGCAGATAAGCCTACATGGAACACTATGGCAGCACGCCTCAGCAGTGCTTTATGATGATAATCATTCTTTTGCTCAAGGACCCTTTGGCCTAGGTTGGCCTAGAGGAAGAAGCAGAGGGATCGAGCATTTTTGTGGTGGTGGATACCAAGTCTGGTTTCACTCCTGTTACCTGCCCAGACTATTGTTTCTTAACCCTACGAAACCCAATGCAGAAAATACATGTACTTCCTCTGTCCATGACTGGGGTTGTGATTGACCAAGAATGAAAAGAGAGAAGAGCTGAAAAAGTCCAATACGAGATCAACTTGTTCATTTTTTCCCCTTGCTGTTTCAATATTCCATTGCTTCCAAACACTCCCCAGCTTCGATAGACTTCCTGTCTTGGCCGTGCGCCGGGCTAGCTTTCTCTGTACAAACAGGTTTTCTTTTTCGTCACCCCCCCCCCAGTCCAGCCTAAAAATGCCCACAGATAGAAGAATGTCAGATCTTTTTAGTGTTGAATTTCAAAGCGGTCCTTAGAATTCCTTCCCTCCCTTGATCTCTCCTTTTGGATTTCAGCTCAGACTAGCACACTGTTGCTAAATATAAGCCGCAGACAGTGGCTTTCTAATAAAATGCTTTGATAATCTTGTGTACATGGGAATTAAGTGTCTCAACATAAAATGCATTGTTGCTGCACAACTACTCCCAGTGACTGGAGGTGCAACACCCATCCTGGCAAGCCCACCTTGTTTGCAAAAACAGCTCTACCAGGAAGTGTGAAGGCAGAAGTGAAAACAGTTATGAAAATATGGCCCAACAGACTGGTGAAGTACCTGCTTTGGATGCAGACAGCATCTTGGTTTCCCAGCAGAGCTTGGCATTATGACTGGCCTATCTTTTGAATTTGTTAATTTGCGTATTCATCCTTGTGCTGAGGGAGACAGTTGAGTCCCTGATCTATGGTGATCTATTTTATCACATGAAGTGCAAACCCAGGGAAAACATGTCCATTTAAAAAAAAAAAAGCAGTCCCAGCCTGTATCTATGTGCCTTCAATCAATATTTGCATTAAAGTGGTTTAAATGTATGTGTCTCTGAGGCTGTCCATTCTTTCAAGTTGACCTCCTGCATTGATTAGGGCTAGTGATAGAAAGGAAAAGAACAAATCAGGCAAGGGAAAAAAGAGGAAAAAAAATAGAAGAAAATGAAAGTTGCTATTATGATTCCTACAAGTAATATATTTTAAGGCTTAGTTACATTTATAAGCATTCAAAAATCACTTCAAAGAGAGGAATGTATATTCCTATCACTATATTCCTATCACTTCCAGACCGTGTTTTTGTGCCTTGAAAAATCATCAGACTGGAGATTTAGTCTGAATCTAATGTGAAGGTCAGTTGTCTGATTATGACCTATAGAAACCAAAGACAATTGGACAATGAACTGACTTTAAAAACTCATTTCACTTTTATTTTTAGTGTTGACATTGCAGTTGTGAGCAGCTCTTTGCTTGTTGCTCTGTCCAGAAGTGAGTGCTTCCAGAATTACATTCCAGTTTACTATTCATGGTTCTTCGTTATACTAATGTAATGTTTATTAAGAGCACTCATCATGCTTGTCACTGCTCTGAATATTCAGAGCTATAGACCCTGCCCTCTAGGAAATTGCAGCCTGTTGTTTTTGCATCACCTGTAGTAGCTAACAGTTTGGGGTACATATTGTCAGCACTAGGCCTCTGGGTAATGACTGGTCACAGAGAGAAGATGGGAAGTAATTGGAAGCCACTGGTCTGGAGCCAGATGGACAATCTGGAGTTGGGACACACACATATGCTGTTGGTCAGAATAAGACAGAGGGTCAAAACCAAGCAAGCATTTGAAAGCCAGGAAGAGCTAGGGAACTGAAAGGATAGGACAAGGAAGTTAGAAGATGAGACATAAAACATGAGGAGAACTTGATACTGGAACTACTTTGTGACCTGGCTAAGAGAGCTTATGTTTCCCAATGGTCCAAGAGCCAGGGTGTCCAGGTGTAAGGAAATGATTTCATTTTAGGGAGATAATCAAGGGACTGACTTGACTGAGATGGGTTGTGGAAGGTGGAATGACAGGCTTCGGTGCTCATACATGGTAGGTGCTTATTACTTTAACAGATCCATGATCTCTCTGATATAAGTACTTCCTTGTACTGGTGCAGAGCAAAGTCCCTCTTTTCTTTCTCCTTTTGCATACTTCTTATCCATGCCTTTCAAAAAGTCAACCATAGAGGATTCACCCAACCTAGTGGAAATCTTCCTTCAGGATTTTTAGTATTTTGTGGACACCAATGTAACTGATTGTTGAGCTATTTTTCTCTCATCTTTTGCTCTTGCTCAATGACTGACTTACCTGATTTCCTGGTCATGCTGTTGATGATGTCTTTTGTTACATTTTTTACATGCAAAGTATAATTTATGATGGCTTGTATCTTGCTTCTACCCACAACGTATCTCTCATTTTCCTTTTGAGTGACTAGTACTTTTGACTCTTCAGTGAATGTTGTTCAGTTACTCAGTTGTGTTTGCCACTTCATGTCCCTATGGTCCACGACACACTAATACTGTCTGTGAGGTTTTCTTGGCAAAGACACTGGAGTGATTTGCCATTTTCTTCTCAAATGGATTAAGACAAACAGAAATTAAATGCTCAGAGTTACACAGCTAGTAAGTGTCTGAGACTAGACTTGAACTCAGGTATTCCTGACTCCAAGCCCAGCTATCTAGTTACCCTTTTTTGCAATAAATTCTTATGTAGCTTGGGTCATCACGTCTGAGCACTGTTTTTCCTCCTCCCAACCCCTTTTCCCACATGCTTCCTTATACTGTAATCAGGTGGTGAATATCTGAGCATGTTTCAAAGACTGACCCTAGCAGGTAAGTCTACACATGCCACACTTGAAGTCATAGAGAATCATTATTTAGAGCTAGACGTTAGGATATATATGTAGATGAGAACTCATAGATGAGAAAATGAGGGCTCTTAGAGGCTATAGAGGCAGCTAGGTAGTACAGTGGATAGAGTGTCAGGTCTGGAGTCAGGAAGACTTTTCTTCCTCAGCTAAAATCTGGCTTCACACACTCACTAGCTGTGTGACCCTGGACAAGTCACTTAACCCTGTTTGCCTCAGTTCTTCACCTATAAAATGAGATGGAGAAGAAAATGACAAATCAGTTCAGTATCTTTACCAAGAAAACTTCAAATGAGCTCCCAAAGACTCAGACATGACTGAAATGACCAAACAACAACAACAAGCAGCAGAGGTTATAGGGTATGCTGAAGGTCATATTACCTGTACTTCAGAGCAGAATTATAGTTAAAATAAGATCTCAGGTCTCCTGCCTCCTGGTCTGGTAGGGAGACCTCCTGGTCTAGCTTTCTTTCAAAAACAATTCACATTTATATTGTTCTTTAAGCCTTACAAGGCGCTTTCACCGTACTCTGGTGTTCATTGCTCACCATTCAACAAGTTTGCATTGACTAAATGCTACCATAATTCATATCCAGTGGAAAATAATGTTGGTGAATTCCAAAACTTGTGACTGAATTCTACAGAAAAGAATTTCAGATATTAGATGCCTTCCATTGTGCTTGACAATGAGGGGGCCATAAATGAAGTGTAAGGCACATTTGCCTTATACATGGATTATAATTGGTGAGACAGACATTCATGTGTGAAACTGCTAAGCAACAAGACAATATATTATTAAATGCTGAAATTGCTGATACAGACAGTAAGTGTTATATACTTATATACTTATAATATACTTATATACTTATAATGGATATACTTATAATGGATTTTGAGTCACAGCATTTTAGATTTGGAAGGTATCTCACCAACCATCTTCTCTAACCCATACCTGAAAAGAAACCCCAAGTATGACACCAGAGGAATAGTAATCCATTCTCTGTTTGAAGATCCCCAACGAGGAGGCAGCTCCCACCTTCTAAAGAAGCCTCTTATACTTTTGTATAGATCTAATTGTTAAGATTTTCCCCCCTTACTTGGAACTGAAACCTTACTCTTAACTATAGGGGACCAAGCAGATAAATCAATAAATCATTAAATATTTGTTAAGTGCTTCCTAGTGTCAGGCACTGATGAAAGAGCTGGGGGTTACAAGACAAAAGGGAAATAGTACTTGCCCTTCTCTGGGCACTCTTTATGTTGTTAATGTCCTTGGGTGCACCCAAGATTGAAAACAATACTATAGATAAAGTCCCCCAAAGGGAAAATGGAACAAGAATATTACTTCCTTATAGGAACTATGATTCTTATAATTTGGTCCAAGATTTTATTAACTTTTTCAGCTGTTCCTTGCCACCAACATTGAACTTGGGATCCACTAAAGATCTTTTTCAGGCAAACTTATGTAATCATACCCCTTCCATTTTGTGATTGTAAAGTTCATTTTTGTACCTGAATTTATGATTTTCCATTTTAGTCCTATTAAATTTCTACTTCTTAGATTCATCCTAATGCCTAAGCTTCCCCCCAAAAAATTTTTGGACCCCAACTCAGTCAACCAGGGTATTGGCTGCCTCTAGCCAGTGTCATTTGAAAATTTGATGCACATGCCCTCTATAAACTGATCCAAGTAATTGATAAAGAAGTTAAACTGTACAGGACCAAGAACAGAACTGCCTGGGGTACTCAGCTAGAGACTTACCACTAAGCTGACAACCAATAATTGCTACTCCCTTACTCTAATTATTCATTAAGTTCTAAATATGTTTTGTTTTATTATCATCTACTCTACATCACTCTATCCTTTCCACAAAAATAATATGAGGTACTTTATCCAATGCTTTGCTAAAATTAAGGTAAACTATGTCACTAGCACTTTTCTGTCCAAAACAGCAACAAGATGAAATCTATCATACATCATTCAGCATGGCCTTTCTTTGGTGAAGCCATGCTGAATTAATCACTATTTATTTTTCTGGATGTCCACTGGCCATCTCTTTAATGATCTATCCTAGAATTTGCCCAGGAATTGAAGTTGTGCTTACTGGCCTATAGTTTTCAGATTCTGTTCTCTTTCCTCTTTATAAAAATAAAATCTGGACATTAGTCCTTTACTAGTCCTTTTAAAGATCTCTGTGAATGCTTTCCCAGTCATTTCTGTTAGTCCTTTTATGGCCAGAGGATGTGGTTCATGTGGACCAGGTGACATGAATTCTTCAAGGACCACAATACCTTTAATTATATTGGATATCAACTACCTGTCAGCCATTTTTGTTTTGGTGTTTTCAATCCAAAGATAATTCACCTTGCTATGGAAGTTAGAAGCAAAGTAAAAATGTTGCAGCTCTGATTTTTTCTGTTGTCTTCCCCTACTTCCTTTTGGTCTACCTCAAGCAGTAGTCTAGTCGTCTTTCATTTCTTTTCCCCAGTATAGCTAAAAAATAAAACAAACTTTTTTCTTCTTCTTAGTCCCTTTTCTGCCCCACTGATCTGGCACTCGAGCATAATTTACACAATTCTTTTATAGGGCTGTCCCATGCTGTTATATTCATTCTCTGTTATCTGTCCTTGCTTCTATCTTCTGTACATATCTGCTAAAAATCGAAAATATATTCACACCATCTCTTTAGACAACGACTATTTTTCTCTATGTTGGAGTTATTTCCCTTTTTGTTCTCATAATTTAATTTTTGATAGTTTTCTATCTACTCTGTCCTGATCATCCCTTTAGAATTATAGTGCATGGGACTCTATTATCCTCTTGATCCTCTTGAAAAGCTCTCTTCCCATTTCTAATGTACATGGCAGACTATGTACTAGGTAGGTAGTAGGCACTGGGAATAGAAAAAAAAATATATATATATATATATATATATATATATATATATATCTCCTCCTCTCTATAACAAACTCTAGGAGAGAGTGGTCATCTCTATGTAAGACTCCCATCATTTCCACCTTAGAAACCAGTTCCACCCTGGAAAGGAAGAATCAGACTCAAAATCAAATTTTATCTTGGTTCCTCAATCTTTTGAAAAACTAAATTATCATTGGATTAAGGTTACCATAAACAGAATGAAAAAACTCTAACAGATATTTGGAAAACAAAAAACTACTGTCACAACTATGTCACAATTGCTTTAGCTTGTGATCTTTTTCCTGAACAGTTTTATGGTATCCTTCTGTCTATATAGTCTGTAGTATATTACAGTAACAATATTTCTTCTATTTCTCCTACTATTGATTTTCACCAAAATGTTCTCTGCCATATTTCTTTTTTTTTAATTTATTGACTTGTTTATTTACTTTTAGTTTATAAGATTCACTTCCAGAATCACTTGAATTTCAGATTTTCTTCCATCCCTTCTCCCCCCCCCACCCCATGGTGGCATACAGTCATATATGGGATCTGCAAACACTTTCACATTGTACAATAGTCTAGTTGTATAGAAGAATTGTAACCAATGGAGCTAACAATGGGAAAAAAAAGAGAAGAAAAGAAACAAAACCAAACCTGGAAAAGAACAATAGCATGTTTTGCTTCAGTCTCCATTTAAACTCTGGTCTTTCTAGATCTTTGAGTGTAGATATCTCCTTCGATTCCGAGACTTGTAGAGCTGTCTTTTAACTGTGCATTGCTGAGAAGAGTCCAGTTTATCAAGGTTGGTCGTCACACATATGACGTATCTGTGACTATGTACAAATTTTTCCCAGTTCTCCTCTTCTCACTTAGCATCAATTTGTATAAGCCTCTCTATGTAATTATGAAGTCCATCTCCTTCCCATTTCTTATAGCACAATAGTATTGCATTACATTCATATACCATAGCTTGTTCAGCCATTCCCCAATTGATGGGCATCCCCTATGTTTCCAGTTTTTTGCCACCACAAAGTGAACTGCAATAAATATTTTTGTACATATGGGTCCTTTTCCCACTTCTATGATCTCTTTGGGATACAACTCCAAAAGTGGTATTACTGGGTCAAAAGGTATGCAATTATTTATAGTCCTTTGGGCATAGTTCTAGATTGCACTCCAGAATGGTTGTATCAGTTCACAGCTCCACCAACAATGCATTTGTGTTCCAATTTTTCCACATCCTCTCCAGCACTTGATATTTTCCTGTT